>JARHVA010000998.1:1010000-1725000 GCA_037957365.1 Torreya grandis | reverse complement strand
ATTTTAAATATATATGAACTTTAAACATGAATAAAATTATCTAATTACACTCTTATAGTGGGTTTTGAACAAATAAAGAGCCCTAAAGCAAGCATATATAGTCAAAACCCTGCAGAGTTTGTCATGAAGGAGTCTATTTTAGGTTTTGAAACTTTTAAAGGGTCTATGCTTAGAGTAAACAGATTAAATTTTGAGGAGGGAATAATGAATAATTTATTAATACTATAAAATATCAAATTGGCCTAGACAAATAGGGGAGGTTCCTTCTTTTTTGTTTCAGATAGAGGGCACTTTCCCCATGCTTAAACTTGTAGTCTTATGAAAATAGGATGAAAGATGAGCCAAGGAAATGTTTGGAAATGAAATGATGGTGTATAAAGTTATAAAACATCTAGGTAATCATGATAAATCAAAATAATAAGGAGGAATATCAACCAAATGCTCTAAATCTCCAAGGCTGTAGTCATAACTCTAAGAGTAAGATTAAGACTAATGACCAAGTATGAGATCTTTTTCTCTTCTAGCCTTAAGTAAGCTTGAAATTTGATTTAATAATGTTTATAGAGTCATAAAAAATGTTTATGAATCATTTGGATTTAGGGGAACTATTTAAAATTCATTTTGAGCTTCAAGGATAACTTAGGTCTACTTGAGCATGCTTAAGCCTAAAGCCATTTAGAGAGTCAATCCCATTTTTAACATGAATTAAGTTATATAATAAATTGAGACATGTTTATGATGTAAATATGGAGTTTTTTTAGCCTTTTGAGGTAGGTAAAAACATTAAAATTTAGTTTGAGCACCAAGGGTTAAATGCAAGCTTCTAGGCATGGCTAGGCCTAGAAGCTAAATGGGAACCCAACTTCCTTTGCAGCTTATAGTGAACATTAAAACCTATTGGAACATGTTTTTGGGACTATGGAAAAGGTTTTAAATATATTTTTATGCAATTTAAGTCATAAGGAATCAATTTTTGGCCCAGAAACAACTCAAACCTATAAGAAATAAGAAAACAAGCTTGATAGGTTTGATTCAAATACTCATTTATTCCTAAAGGATCTACATTGGAGCCAAAGGAGTTTGGGGAATTTATTAAGTTAATTTAACATAAAATTAGTGAATTTTTTTTGTAGGTTGAACATCAAAGTTTTATGAATGAACCTTAAGAGGTCAAACATGCCTAAAACCCTCCAAAACCCTTCTTAGTGACCTAATTAGAGAAATGAAGCTAGAGATGCATCAAAATGGAAAATTTTGATCATTAAATATATTGGAAATTGTAAAGGACTCATTTAATACCCCTCCCATACAATTTATTTGTATGGACTTGTACAGATGGGATGCAAAATAAGGTATTTTTGACCATTTTTTTAATTTTACAATTTATATAAGGAGTCTGAGGATGATACCAAATTTGGGAGGAATATTTAGAATTTTTATAACTCCATATGGTCATTTAATTCTAGGTAAAATCTCATAAGTTTTGAAAATAGGTGATTTATCTTAGCCAATCAAAACTAGCCTAGTGAACAAATTAGTGAGAAGGGTGGAAAGCTTCATGTGAGATGATTTTAAAGCATGTTTGATGCATATAGGGACATGGAAGGTATTAAGAATTTTCATAAAATACCTTCCATGTGAATACTTGAGAAAATGATGCAAATTTTGAGGCCAAGTGTGCAAGGTGCATGAAGGAAGAGTTTTTTGGACTGCAGATCATGATATCTCCTTTCCAGGTGATTCTAGAGGACCAAGCCTACAACTAATGCTTGGAAATACATGTTTGAAATCATAAAATTTAATTCCAATAATTTTACCTACTCATAATTAGTTATGAAGTATTTAAATAGGGATAATCATGAAGGCAATTTTTTTGAGCTAAAACAAGGAGTTTTATGCCACTTTTCATGAAGTTTATACATTGAGTTGACACTTGTTCTTCTTGACCTTAAATGGTTCATACCAAATCCTCTTACCATGCACACTTAACTAATTCTCTTAGCTTTAAAATTGTCCTTGTGACCTTTGTACTTCTCTTTTGTCTCTTTCTCTCCCAAGTTCTATAAGAATTAGCCATTTTGGCCATTATATTTGATGCTCCACATGAGCATAGAGAAACCTTGTTAATTTATATACATTTTGATTAATAATTATAATGATGTTTACCTCCTCCATAATTTTTATTACTATTTTCATTTTCAATGTTTGATTTTGCATAAGTGTAGACTATGGATTCCTTAACATCTTATTTCATTTTTTCATCCTATTTACAGTTGAAAAGCTTCTTCTTCTAGGGCATGTGTAGTGTTATAAGAAATTTAAAGGATTAAATGAGATATTATATTTATTAATTCCCTAATAGGCCTCTTTTTTAGTCCTCCTAGCTTTGCACATTTATCCATAATGTCACAATGTAGCATTGATGTGAGAAGATGAAGATTGGAGAAGTGTATGTTTAGTTTAGCCCTTGATTTCAAGTGTAAGATGCATATGGTTGGAAGTCATAAATATATTTGGTGTATAAAATCTATTAAGATAGTTTTTTTTAGTTATCTCTCTCACCTTTCACCCTCCAAAATTAAGTGTAGTTGCAATCCAAAGTGGTACATCAAGGGAACTAGCCCTATCTAGAGATTCACCTTATCCTTAGGCTACACCCAAGCCTCGATGTGTTTTGATTATACCAATTGGATGAGGAAAGATTTGAAATATCCTAAAAGGGTGAAAGTCCACGTGAAAATAGTTTTTGGTATGCTTGATGGGACTATTGGTCTAAGAGGTTGAGAGATTTTTAGTTTTGTCTCTCAGCAATCAATGTTTAGAGGCATCTATTCAAGCATCAATTGTGACTCTAAAGATATATTAGCTGGTTAAGTAGATAAAATTATCATTTTAATATTTTTGATAAAATTTTCCTTGATGTTCTTGCTTTCAATGAAATTTCATGGTTGAATTTAGTGTTGAGTTTTGTTCTATACAAGTTGGTGAGACATTTCAATCTTGTACCATTCCCTATTAATATGAACAAGTCCTTGGCCAATCTTGTGATGATCCTTAAAAACCTAAATATTAACTTAATCAGCTATAATATGATCCTTTTCAGCCCATTCATGAAGTATATCATTCCTATAACTAGCTTTCTCAATTTATTGCTCCTCTTAGCTAACCTAGTCCTTTCTCAAGTCCATCCATTTCCACCTTTAAGCAAATGCTTTTGGTCTATGAGAGGTATATGTTAGATATTGACACACAAAGGGGATGTGGTCAAGAGGTTCCTAGTAACCTTATTCATAAGGTGAGAGATGCATTAGATTTGGTTAAAAAAGAGTGGACACATATTAAGAGAGATAATTGGCAAATGCTCACAAGTGAGATGTTTGATGTGAGTGGCCTAGTTTCTTCCTAGATGATAGGCTAAGGGTTCATGAAAGGAAACCTAAGAAAACATATTAGCCTTAATATCTACTTCCACAAGTTTCCTATTATTCATATATGACCCCTAATAATGAGCCAAATCAAAGATATCAAACTCATCCTTTTCCCAATCAGTTAGAGGAGAGAGTTGAAAGGAAAAATCTTGTGTTTAAAGCTAATATTGATAGGAAAATTAATTTGGATAATATGAATTTGTAGTAGTCCATTTTAGAAACCAAAGAAGTGGAGTTAAAACCCTAATTTCCCTCTCACATTACATCCCCACCACCTTAAAAGGAGACCTCTAGTCTCGATATCCTAAGCTAGAGTAAGATAGTGGAGTCATGGGGAAAGAAAGAGGAGAAACATCTTGACAAAGAGTGCAAAGTTGAGGAGGATATTGAACCTAGAACAACCCCTCCCACACTTCCTCAAGAAAATACTTCGAATCCTAACTTCCTAAGCTGGAGTAAGATATTAGATTCATGGGGAAATAAAGATGATGGAAGTTTGGTTGATAAGGAGTGTGAAGTGGTGAATGAAGTTGATAGTTTTCAAGTTCCTCCTACCTTTCATCAAGAATTTTCTTATTTATTGTGTCCCATGCCAGCCCTCATGTATTCCTTATGATCACAATTCTTCCTATGAATTTTAAGAGAAACATTTCCAAGAAAACCTAGCCAAGCAAATTGAGGAGTTAGAGTCAAAGATGAGGTTGCTAAATCAAGGTGTGATAGAAGGTTTAAACCCAAAAGAAGATAATATGCCTAAACACACCCCATACACCCCTTCTCAAGAGGTCTTAAGTGCTAAATAAGAGGTGAGATCTTGTGTTGAATCTCCTTATTTGGTTGATGATGAAGAATACACTCTTTGTGTTGAAGAAGAAATCTTGGAAGAGGTTGTATTGATATAAAAAGAAAAAAGATGGAGTATCTCTTTTTTTTCCCCTTCATGATGATGACAAAAGTGAAGATGATGGCTTGTGGTAGATATTTGAAGACATTTGCAAAGATTTTGAATCTCTCAAGGGGTCTAAACATCCTTTAGAGATGGTTACAAGTGATGGTAAGAAAGATGACATTGTTCATGATGTCATAGATGAGCAAGATGATATTGCCCAACATGTCATAAGTGAGAAAGAGAAAATTACACATCAGCCTTTGGAGGTCAAGATAAACCTCTATTGGCCTCAATCTTTCAAAGAATAAGAGATCATTACTTTTGAGACCATGCTTATAAAGAAGATGAAGTTGATGATGAAAAAGAGAGTGGGTAGAAACATGAAGTATGTGAACATATTCAAGAGGAATTTATCTAAATTGAAGACCTATTTGAATATAGTCCACTTGAGAACATACCAATTGAGGTACTGAGAAATAGGTATGATCTATCAAGTGTTCAATCTAAAGAGCAACATGCTTGGCACCCTCATTCATCTCATGAAGAAGGAGATTCAAGAAAATTTCCATTTTATCCAAGAAAGAGAGGTATGATTTATTGTTTTTTGTATATAATAGGTTGTTTTATAATTCCCCTAAGTTCCTTAAGCACGTGTGTGTGCCTAGTTAGTTTGTTGTCTTGTCTTGTGTGTGTCTTTTACTTTTTGTTGTTGAGGTAATTAGGTGGTCTTATCTTGATCAAAGTAAATGGCCAAAGGTTTTCTTGTTTGTGTCAAGATTTAGATGACTCCTAATCCCAATGGACAAATAAGGATACTGGTCTAGTTAGTATAGCAGACATACTACCCCTAGGAGTCACCAATTTGTTGACCAAATTTGACTTTTAAGTCAAATTAGGGCACCTATAGGTAAAAAATTTACTTTTTATGTCTATATGGGGTGTAATATAGATTTTAAAAGGTGATTTATAGATTAATTTATTTCACTCAATGTTGTAATAGCCTTGGTCATTAGTTACTTTAGTCCTTTTAGTCATTTTGAGTCATTTTAAGGGTCAAAAAGGTGTATTTAATGACTTGTACGGATTTATTAGGAATCATGAAGTTTCCAAAACATTATTTTATGTCCCATGTGTCCTTATAGGTCTCAATTAACTAACGAAACTAAAAAATGGCAAGTTGATAAGAAGAAAAGGTAGTTTTCTTGAGAAAGGAGAAGAGTTTGGCACTTATACGACCTCCTTAGGAAGTGTGCCACATGGAAATTGTTTAAATGTGAATCTTAAGATTCTCCATGATCATTTACATGCTTGGTTTACTTTTAAAGTGTCATTTTTGAGCTAAAACCATTTTTCTCCTTTTTCACCTTTCTTGGCAAATAGAAGTGACTTGCAAGTTTGTACTTGGTATGGTTCACATAAGAGGTTTTAGGAAAAATGATATTAGTGATATATTTTAAACTCAATTAGATTAAATTTTATGTTTGGTTTTAGAGGAATGGTGGCCTGATCTTTATGAACCATTCCTAAGAAGTTGACTTTCCAAATCTACCTATTAATCTGTGTACCCTATAGGCTTTGATTCATTTTGGGTAAATCCATATGAACCAATTTCTGAGGTGGACTATAAAGGATTTTTATCTCTTCTCAAATTCCTTCCATTCTTATTTTAAATTTCTAATTTTATTTGATGAGTAAATCATCTTGGTTTTACAGATTGGTTTTATGTGAAGTGATAGGCTTATTTTTACCATTTTCAAATCTTCATGATTTGTAAATGGATTTAGGGGGTTGTTTTAAGTTAATTTACATTTTTGAAAAGTGATATTTATTATACATTCAATTTTTAAGCTCATTTTCTAAGTAAATTTTCTATGATTTGCATTCAGAAAGTACTATTTAGTCAGCTTGTCTTATGACTATCATACATAGTCAGTCAACTACCATGAGAGAAAGATCCAAATGCTGTAATGAAGGTGTATTTTCTTATTCAATAAATTAGGAGTTGAAAGGAGTACATTTGGATTCTTATAAAAAGTGAAAGTGTGGTCATAGGTTCATGCACCATGCTAAAACAGTCTCGAGATGCCCTTGATTGCTCTTTTCCATGTATATACAGGTGATTTCATGCTAGAGAGGATAGTTTGGAACTAGTTTCAAGGTGTCAAAGAATAGAGGTCATGTTTTTGAGGGTTGGAAATGCATTTTAGCTATTTTAAAGCTACTCACCACCAAATTTTTGCCTAATTTCATGACATACATGTGTAACATGCCTAATACACACCTATAGGGCTCTTGTTGACATCATGCTAATGTGTGAAGAGGTGGATATGTGTTCCAACCTCTTATTAATGATATAGGTGAATTATGATGTTTTATAAAATCATACAAAGTTCATATGCATGGATAGTTTCACATTGATCATATTCAACTCATGTTTTATGCACCAAACATCCACCTATAGGTGGTTGAGCAGGGGACTAAAAGGTTATATGAAGAAATGGAGGTAGATTGATACTTATTTATAACCTTGGTATGATAAAGAATCCTTGAAAATCCATATAAAGTTTCAAGATGGGAAGTTGAGGTGTGAAACCAACTTGAAGAGATAAGGAGCTATATTCTGGGAAGTTGTCCCCAAAAGGCCAAAATAGAGGTTTAAAAGATTTTCATAAACATTTTTAAACATATTTCAAAGGTGTTACAAAGAATATAAATGATTGGATTTGATATACTCTAGTAAACAATACACCCCTAAAAAAAATGGAGGTTAGAAAGTAAGGGGAGATAGGTTGTTTGAGACCTCAAACATGCCTAAAAACACACTAAAATGCTCTAGTAACATCAATAGGCCTAAGGAGGTAAATGGATTTTTGTCACCCTAGGAAGCAACCTTGAAAAAATTATCATGGATAAGATGATTTAAACTAATGAAATTTTCACTAATGACTTGAAGGTAAGAAATAAGAGATGGGAACATTCCTATGCAACCCTATGACTACCTATAAGTACCCTTTAAGCATAGAGATTTACACCTACAAGGGTCAGATAGGTAAGGTGAGTAAAAAGTGACTCATGCATGTGTTTTTATGGTGTTTAGAACATATAAGGTGAATTTAAGGTGATATAAATGTGGTGTGACCTCAGAGGGGGTTCAATGAGAGTATCTAAGCATCATGGATAGTCATAAATAGAAGCAATACACTTACAATAACCATACTTAGGGTTTCGTAGTCATCTTGGTAGAAACTCAGTCTAGTGAGTTTAGGAGTGCATGTGGAATGCTTTGAAGGATGATATGATGAATATTCCAACTAAAAATATTATCCATGGCTATGATGAGCTTCATAATCTATAGGTAATGCAAATGTAACCTATAACAAGAATTCAAGAAGGCAGAGTTCACAGTCATGATAGGAGTAAGCTTAGTTTGTGAACTCAAGATGTTGTAAAGAACATAAGAGGTTAAGGATATTTTAATTATCTATGAACCTTCACCATGAATAACGTGATATAATGACACTCTCACACTTGGTGTTTAATAAATAAAGAGCCCCAAAGTAAACATATATAGTCAAAACCTTGCATAGTCTATCATGGAGTCTATTTTAGGTTTTGAAAATTTTGAAAGGTCTATGCTTAGAGTCAAAGTATAATATTTTGTGGAGGGAATCATGAATAATTTTTGAATCCTCTAAAAAATCAAATTGGATTAGATAGATAAGGTAAGTTCCCTCTATTTTGTCTTAGATAGAGGAAACTTTCCCCATGCTTAAACCTACAATCTTGTGAAGATAGGATGAAAGATGAGCCAAGGAGCTGTTTGGCCATAAAAGGAGGGTGCATAAAGTTGGAACACATATAGGTAATCATGGTAAATCAAAATAATAAGGAGGAATATTATCCAAATTCTCTAAACCCCTAAGGCTGCAGTCATAATTCTAAGAGCAAGATTAGGCATAGTGACCAAGTGTGAGATATTTTTCACTTATAGCCTTAATTAAGCTTAATAATTGATTTAATGATGTTAAAAAAGTCATATAATAGGTGTATGAACCATTTGGATGGAGGGGAATTATTGAAAATCCATTTTGAGCTTTAAAGACAACTCTGATCTACTTAAGCATGCTTAAACTTAAAGCCATTTAGAGTCAATCCCATTTTTAACATGAAGTTCTCTAATCAATTAAGACATGTTTATAAGGTCACTATGGAGGTTTTTGAGCCTTTATAGGTAGGTAAAAAAATCAAAAGTTAGTTTGAGCACCAAGGGTTGCAGGTAAGCTTCTAGGTATGGCTAGGCCTAGAAGCCAAATGGGAACCCAACTTCCTTTGCAGCTTATAGTGAGCATTAAAATCTATTGAAACATGTTTTTGGGACTATAAAAGTTGTGTTAAATCTATTTTTATGCAAGAAAAGTAATTAGGTATCCCTTTTTGGCCCAAAAGAAACTAAGACTTGTAAAAAATAAGAAAACAAACTTGATATGCCAGATTCAAATGCTTATATCTTCCTAGAGGATCTGCATGGGATCCAAAGGAGTTTGGGAAAGTTATTAAGGTCATTTAACATCATATTAGTTATTTTTTTTAGGTTTAATGTGAGAGTTTTATGAATGAACCTTAAGATATCAAACAGGACTAAAACCCTCCAAAACCTTTCCTAGTGACCCAATTAGAGAAATGAAACTAGAGATGCATCCAAATGGACTAGTTTGATCATGAAATATATTGGAACTTGTAAATGTCTTACTAAATATCCCTCCCATATAAATTAGCTATATGGACTTATACAAATAGGGTGCAAAACAGGGTATTTTTGACCTTTTTTAATTTTGGAGGTTATATAAGGAGTCTAAAGATGAAAAAATATTTGTGAGGAATATTTATACTTTTTGTAACTATATATGGTCATTTAATTATAGGTAAAAACTCCTAAGTGTCCAAACTAGGTTCTTCATCTCAGCTAATCAAAACTGGCCTAGTGAACAAACTAGTGAAAAGGGTGAAAAGCTTCATGTGAGATAATTTTAAAGTGTATATAATGACTATAAGTCTATGAAGGGTCTTAAAAATTGTCATATACTCCATAACAAGGATATGAATGAGCAATTGATGCCAATTTTGAGGCCAAATATGCAGGGTGCATGAAGGAAGAATTTTCTAGACTACAGATGATGATAGCTCCTTGCCAAGTGATTTTAGATGACTAATACTAAAACCAATTCATGGAGAGGAATATATAAAATAATCCATATTCATTAAAATAATTTTACCTTCTTATAACTAGTTATGATTTATTAAAATAGGGCTAATCATGAAGGCAATTTTTATGAGCTAAAATAAAGAATTTTATGCCACTTTTCATGAAGTTTATGCATTGAATTGACACTTGTGATTACTAAGCTTGAATGGTTCATCAAAAATACTCTTCCCATGCAAAATTAACTAATTATATTATATTTACAAGTTTCCTTATGACCCTTTGACTTCTCTCTCTTCTCTCTCTCTCTCTCTCTCTCTCTCTCTCTCTCTCTCTCTCTCTCTCTCTCTCTCAAGTTCTATAAGAATTAGCCATTTTGGCCATTATATTTGGTGCTCCACCTCAGTATGGTAAAGACCTACTCATTTTTATACCTTTTTATAAATAATACTACTGATTTTTACCTCCTAAATTAATTTATTATTGTGTTTATTTAGAATGTTTGATTTGCATAAGTGAAGACTATGGATTACATAACATGTTGTTTCATTCGTTCATCTTATTTACAGTTGTAAAGCTTCTTTTTGTAGGGCATGTGAAGTGTTATAATAAATTTCAAGGATTGAGTGAGTTGGTCTATTCATTAGTTCCCTCATAAGCCTCTTTTTTATTCCTCCTATATTTTCACATTCATCCATAACCTCACAATGTAGCATTGATGTGAGAAGATGAATATTAGAGAAGTGTATGTTCAGTTTGTCCCTTGATTTCAAGTGTAATATGCAAATAGTTTGAATTTATAAATATATTTTTTTTATCACCCCCATTAAGATAGTTTATTTTCACTTATCTCTTCCTTTTCACCCCCCCAAAGTTAATGTAGTTATGATCCAAAGTGGTACATTAAGGGAGCTAGCCCTATCTAGAGATTCACCTCATCCTTAAGTTACCCACAAGCCTAGAGGTGTTTCCATTGTGCCACTTGGATGAGGAGAGATTTACAATCTCCTCAAAGGGTGAGAATACAAGTGAAAATATTAATCTAATATCTACATTTTCTTGGATTACATGATGCACTAAGCATAGGTTATCCACATCTCTAATGTGATATACAAGAGTGGTTTGATATTTTTTAGTGAAGAAAGGTAAAATTTTCAATGTTGATGCTGGAATATCATTGTATTGGGTAATATTAAAATGGATACCACCATAAAAAGGCACAAAAACTTGGTTTCTATAAACCATACTAAAATTTAGTCTTGGTATAGTGTTGTTCTGAGGTAAATTATGATGTATTGAGGTAGAGGGATGTTTGGTGTATGGCATAGATTTCAAAAACCTCTTTATTTTTGATGAATTTAAAGGTAATTAAATAAAATTAAAAGGAATACCTTTTTTAACTAATCTTATTGTGACTTTTGGCATGAAAAATTCACTAATTTACCACCAAGATGTATATATGCTTATGAAGTTTCCAGATGCCGAGTACTTGATTAATGTTTCTAATAAAAAATTATACAACCAATACAAATATTTATAAATATTCTAGGATATGGTCCCATTTAGCATGCTAGAGACTATTATCAAATTGTAGTTGCACCCTTGAGGAAGGTCTTCAAGCTTCCTCACCCAATTGATAGAATGGGATCACTTCTAGGTTGTGGGTATCTTATAATGGAAATAAACCTCTAGAGAGGGCTGGTTCCCTTGATGAATCACCTTGATCCTCACTTAAACTATTTATTGACAATGAAAAGAGGGAGAGAAATGCACCTATTCCTATACTTCTATGACTAAATATGAGCTTATGCACTAAAAATGAATACCTCAACTTTTTTGGACACACAAAGTGAGCTAAAAGAGAACTCACACATACACAACTCACAAATCACTAATGAATATTGGGGATAGGTTTTTTAGAAAGGATTAAACTTATAATAATACCTATAAGGATGACTAATTGTCTTGGGAATCTCAAATAACACTCATCATAATTATGAATTACATAAACTCTCATACAAACTATACCCTACACAAAATCAAGTTTGTTGCATAAAGGTGCACAAAATTGGATATAAATCATGGATATGTTATAAAAACCACAAGATTATATCAAAAAATCATTAATAAAACACATTAAACAACATATGAGAAGCTAACATTAGTTTTTTTATTGCTTAAGAATGTGTTTATGAGTCTGAAATTTGGTAGGGTTAAGCCACCACCAGCTAGAGGTTTTTTATTACTTAGAAAGAACAAGTATATATAGTGAAATAATACTTTGATTATTGGTACCGAAATGCAAGTGATGAGGGTAGAATATGCTTGTTAAATGTATAATAAATGACCTCATCTTACTCTCTCTTTCTATTAAGTTTGACTGCATTTTGTGACTTTTATTTTTTCCTGATATGAGTTAGGATATAATTGTCCATATTTTGTTGATTGTGATTCTAAAATTTAAAAAGATCTATAATTCCTAACAAGTGATTTGGAAAATTCAAGTTTTGTAATAAAATAGGTCATCATCAGGCTAAAGAACAAATATGAAGTAGATTGCATGTTTTTGGAAGCATTGGAATCAATATAGCTTAGTTCTAAAACCCCACCATGCTATTACAAGTTCTGTGAGAGTTTCAAACTTAGTTCTAAAACTCTATATTTAGTTTTGGAATTATTTGAATTAATTTTGGTACTCTTGCAGATAAGCTCCATAACTTTCATGATTAGACATGGAACTGATGAGGATCTATTCTAAATGGCCAGTGATCTATCAAATCAATGATCCTATTAATCAAGAGCAGAATTCCAATTTCCATACTTGCAGATCTAAGACATTTATCACATATCTGGACATCTAGCCACGTCTTAATTTAGCACCTGTTCTGGGCATGATTCAGTTCCATCGTATCCATGAAACAGTTACAACCATCAATACACCACAAGAAGAAGAATATATATATAGACCTAGGACTTTAGGATTAGGAATAATTGAAAAATAGAGGGATAAGGATAGATTAGTACATTTTTATAATATAAAACACTTTATCAATACAATAGCCATTTCTATTTTTGAGAAAAAATTAAGTTGTTCAATCCTATTTCTAGGTAGAGCAAGGGTCCACTCCTCAAAGAACCAAGATCTTCATTTTTGGTTGGTATTTATATTTTATTCTCAAAAGCAAATAGATAGCTCTATTAAAATTATAAATGCTTCCAAATCCTTAAATTTAAAAATCATAAATTTGTCCCTGCGGGTGTTCTAGATTAAATTCTCATTTCTTTGCAATCATTTTCCAAGCATTCTAAATAGTGTGTTTATTTCTAGCAATCTATTTCATTATGCAAAAGTGTTTTTATTTTCAGCAATCTATTTCATTCTACAAAAGTGTGTTTACTTCCTGCAAATTCATTTCTACAAATTGTGTTTACTTCCATCAAATTTTCATAGCTTGATTCCAATAAGGTTTTAACCAAAGAAGTCCTTAAGACATTAAAAATCCCCCAAAACAAAAGAAAAATACAAATACCTACAATCAATTACTAAATTTCTAAGATTCTTCTTATTGCATATAGCTTTAGACACATCCCTAGTTAAATATGACATCAATAGAAAGTTGATTAAATGAGGGGAGTAATGACACCCATCATTTTTTAGTGCCGTTGCTGGGGATCCACTAGTTAGAATTTTCTAAATAGGTGTCAACAAGAGCAATAATCATACATTTAGTAATTAAAGAAATTTTCCCTAAAAAGTTATCACAAAATTTATGAGTAGACCATGAGACTCCAAGGGTATATTTCTCCCCAAAATATATAAACAAGAATTTCTATTATCCTATAGATTAAATAAGGAAGTTGAGCAAGAATTGGAGGCACCATTATCTCTTACAAGAAAAGAAGCAAAATTGCCATCTTTGGAATTTTTGGATCAGTCACCAGAAGTAAGTAGAACTTTAGGGAGGAGGATTATTTCTCAAGATCCATTGAGGGAAAGTTTTGACTCTCAATTGAGTAGTCAATCTCCTACTCCTAACTTTTCACCATCCCCAAAGCAGACCATATACCACATTGACTGGGAGAAGGGACTAGAAAATACTAGAGAGATGGCATGAGAAGCTAGAAGAAAACCTGAGCAAACCTTTACCTATCCCATTTAGATAAAGGATGCTAAAACCACTATGAAGAACATTTCACCTGCACACTTGACCACATTTAGAGGAATGTCATTTGAGGATCTTGACCAATTTTTGTTTGAGTTTAAAGTATTGTGTCAGAGTTATGATTATAAGATAGATAATCAAGAACTCAAGTTATTTCCATCTACCCTAGAGGATGAAGCAATGAGGTGGTTTATGGAATTAACATCTAATTATATTACCAATTGAGAATAAATGGAAACTATCTTCCTAGATAAATATCAAGATTATTGTCAAGGAAGAAATCGAAAGGAAGAATTTTTCAGTATCAAACAGGAAGAATATGAAAATATGGAAGATTATTTGGATAGACTCCTCTTTATAAGTAAAAGATGTGGATTTGTACTTTAAGAAGATTTAAGTAAAACCATTTTTCTCAATGGTCTAGATGATGAATGTAGGGAAACCCTTGATTTAATTGGTGGGGGAAACATTACTCAATTAAGAATGGATGAAATCATATAAATTTGTAGAAACTATTCAAGGACAAGGAGTGGACCTAGAAAGGGAAAAATGGTTAAAAATTTGAATCCAAATATGAACAAACTGATGGATGAATTGGAAAATTTTAAAATATACATATTAGTTCAATTAATTTCCACCATGGATGGATTACAAGCTAAAGTAAATGCCCAAATTGAACCGTTAGCCATGTATTGTCCTAGATGCAGGAAGAAGCATGCAATAAAGGAATGTCATTTGGATAAAATAGAAGTATGTCTTGTATGTGAATCTAAAGAACATGATACTCATGCTTGTTCTCTTGTTCCACTCATAAAAAATCAGCTCAAATAAACTAGTAAATCATCCACCATAAAAGAATTGAATTTTATTCAGAGACAACCCAGCCAAGGATAGTTTATGCCAATACTAGATCCTAATCCTTGGTTGATGCCATGGGCAGCTCAAATAGTACCACAAAGTTGGGGACAACCACCTTGGGCCCCTTAACCAACATGGCATCCTCAGGATTGGGCAAGTCAATCTTGGTATACTCAGGGACATCAACAACCTTGGGCTGGTCAAGGAAATCCTTATGCTTGGCCACAACCTGGATGGGGCCCTAGTAATTATGTGCAATGGAAAACATATCCAAATTAGAACCAATAAGACATAATGGTATATCTAACACAAAATCCATAGTCTAAAAAAATAGTCTAAACACAAATGCCAGTATAACCAATAGCAAACCCAAGAAACAAACAAACAACTCCTGTATACGAAATAGAACCAAAAAAATTAGTTGATCTAAATGTAATGGATTGTAAAAACATTCAAACTAGATCTAGAAGAATAGTTATCAGTTCACCTATTATAATCACTGAGATGACAGAAGAAGCTAAAACCCCTAGTCTGGCTGCACCTAAGGAAGATGAAAAAGAAAAAGATAAGGAACCAAAAAGAAATTCTACTAAGATTCTATTTCCAAAAAGATTTAAAGAAGCCATAGAAATTAAGGAATCTAAATTGGTGCAAGAACTAAGAAGATTGAATATTGAAATACCATTGTTACAAGTAATTAAGGATATTCTAGAGTTAAACAAGTTAATCAAACTGTTATGTTTTAAAAAACCTAGAAGAAAGAAGCAATACCCCAAAACTATTTAGGTAGATGGGATACTTACTGATTTATTAGTAGGAAAGCTCCTACTTCCCAAATATGGAGATCATAGAAGTCATGTTATTTCTATCTCTATAGGCAATAAAGATATACATAACATTTTGATTGATTTGGGAGTAGCTATCAATGTAATGATAGTGGACACTTTGAAAACATTACCATTAATAGGCATACAACCTACTAACACCATATTACAGATGATATATTCGTTTGTAGTAAAACCAAGAGTTATTGAAGATGTGGCAGTAATGGTGGAATCATGGGAATATCCAGTCAACTTTCTTATATTGCAGCCAAAAGGTAAAACACTTGGTTATTCCATTATTTTTGGGAGACCATGGTTAGCTGTAGTTGCTTCCTTAATTGATTGCAAGTCAGGTGATATGACTATTTCAAATGGTAAGAATTCTAAGTAAATTTCATTATATCCCTCTGCACAACCTTTGATTGATAATCAAGAGAAATTATGGGTTGATAATCTTGATATTAATGATCAAAATTTGTCTTCTTTGGCTATGATAATATTGCAAGATCATGTCCAAGAAATAGAAGACATGGTTAATCCTTCATTGAATGAACATCAATTATCATTGGAGCAGTTAGGATTAGTTTTGGAACCTGTAGAATCTATTCTAGAACCATCACATTTAGTTTTGGAACCACACCAACAATAATTCCCTACAAATGAAGATAATTTCACTCTAGAGGAATGAGATTTCTCTTGGGGAGAGGAAGGATCTGTAGCCTCAACTTTATAGATATTAGGAGATGATGAAGAATTTATAGAAAATAGTAGTAATGAGGAGTTTGACCTACAACAGGATAAGTATCATAACTCTTCTTGTTGTCCTCTGTCCAACATTCTATCTCAAAGAACTTTTGGAGATGTTGCTATATATCATATGTTATTACCACATGTCTATCCACTAAACACCTTAATGGAACCCTTTCAAAAAATAGGTCATCATATACTAGAACCAAACATGTTGAGATTCAACCAAGAATTTTTTTGAATATGAATAGCTGGTTAAAGAATGATGAAAAAGCCAAACTATTTGATGTTATGAAGAATCATACTAAATCTTTTACTTGGGACTATAGAGACATAAAGGGAATTCACCCAAGTATCTGCACCCATCACATTTATACTAAAAACATTAGACTAGTTAGGCAACCTTAGAGAAGGATTAATCTAGCCTTAAGGGATATAGTTAAACAAGAAATTGAAAAACTATTACAAGTAGGTTTTATCTACCCTATCTCAGATAGATAGTGGGTGTCTCCTCTTGTAATTGTCCCTAAAAAGAATGGAAAATGGAGAATTTGTGTTGATTATAGGGAACTAAATAAAGCCACCTTGAGAGATTATTTTCCCTTACCATTCATAGATCAAGTCTTAGACAACATTTTAGGTAAACAATAATTTTCTTTCTTGGATGGATTTAGTGGATAAAATCAAATTAGAGTTGCTACTGAGGATCAGGATGAAACTATATTTACTTGTTCATAAGGTACCTTTGCTTACATGGTATTGCCATTTGGACTATGTAATGCTCCAACAACTTTTTAAAGAGCTATATTAGCAATTTTTGCAGACCTAACAAATGACTGTGTAGAGGTATACATGGATGACTTTAGTGTGCATGGAGATACATTTGATGATGCCTTGAAAAATTTGGACAGAGTATTAACAAGATGTGAACCACATCACTTGTCTCTTAGTCATGAGAAATTTTTGATGATGGTTGATGAAGGGATCATATTAGGACACCATATTTCAAAAAGAGGAATTCAGGTTGACTAAAATAAAATCAAGATTATTTTAGACTTGCCTATTCCTCAAACCCCCATAGATATCAAGTCATTTTTAGGGCATGCTGGATACTATAGGTGCTTTATCAAGGATTTTATTAAATTTGATGCCCCCATGTTTAAGTTGCTTACCAAGGACTGTGAATTTCTTTGGGATGAAAAGTGTTAACATGCTTTTGAAGAAATTAAAGAGAAATTAGTAATTGCCCCAATATTGAAAGGACCTAATTGGGAGAAACCTTTTCACATCTAAATTGATGCCTCAAATAAATCAATTGGTGTAATTTTGGGATAGAAAGATGAAGGAAGAATGTATGCTATTTACTATCTTAGTAAAAATATTACTCCCACTAAAAGAAATTAAACTACCACTAAAAAAGAATTTTTGGCTGTGATCTATGCAATCAATAAATTTAGACATTACATTACAGGGTACAAAATATTTGTACATATAGATCACTTAGCAATTAAATATTTAATGAACAAACTAGTGGTTGGAGGTAAAATAATTAGATGGTTATTACTTCTATAAGAATTTGACATTGCCATTGTGGACAATCTAGGCAAATCTAATGTGGTAGCTAATTTCTTGTCAAGACTGACCACTATAGGGGAGCAGGATCCAGTCAAGGACAACTTTCTAGATGAATAATTGTTTGTTATTTTAGCTGATATACCATGGTTTGCTGATATGGAAAATTATCTTGCAATAGGGAAGTTTCCTCCTTCTTTCACTAAAAAACAAATAAAGAAGTTAATCAAAACTAGTGCATAGTTCAAATGGTTAAATGAAATGCTATTTAAATGTGGTCCTAATTTAGTCTTACATAGGTGTGTAAGAGAAGATGAAATCTTTGACATCCTTCAAGCATGTCATGATAAAGCAAGTGGAGGACACTATTTAGTGAAAAGAACATCTCAAAAGATACTTAGCACTAGTTACTATTGGCCATCTCTGTACAAAGATGTGGAGAGGTATATCAGGTGGTGTGATCCTTGTCAAGGGATGGGACAACCAACTATTACCAATGAAATGCCTCTACAACCACAAGTAGTGATTAAACCATTTGAGAGATGGGGATTGGATTTTGTTGGACCCTTTAATCCTCCTTCATAGGGAAAAAAGCACATTATTGTGTGTACTGATTATGTAATAAAGTGGGTAGAAGTTTAGGATTTAACAAATGCCACTAAAAAAGTAATTTTGATTTCCTTTGGCATAAAATTATGGTAAAGTTTAGAGCACCAAGAAGATTAGTTTTAGACCAAAGACCATAATTTATGTCTAATATGATCCAAGATTTCACAATGTATTATCAGATCAATCATAAGAAGTCATCTCCCTATCACCCATAAGCAAATGGACAAGTTGAAGTAATAAATAGAGAATTAGAAAACATCCTCACCAAAATAGTTGAAGCAAAAAGAAGAGATTAGGTAAAAAGACTACCTGAAGTTGTCTGGGCTTATAATACAACTTAGAAAACCACAACAGGGTTTTCACCATATGAGTTAGTCTATGGGAAAAATCCCTTGTTGCCTATTGAGTTTGAACTACAGACATTGAGGATAGTAGCTAAGGTGGGAATTGAATTGGATGTAGCTCAAAAGGAGTGAATCATTGAACTCAATGAATTAGATGAATTAATAATGGAAACACTTCAACAAATAGAGATAATCTAAGATCAAAGGAAGCAATGGCATGATTCACATATCAAGGAAAGACAATTCAAAGTAGGGGACTAGGTATTGCTATTTGATTCTAAGTACCAATAATTCAAAGGCAAATTAAGAACTAGATGGTTGGGACCTTATTAGATCGAGTAAATATTTGATAATGGTTCTATCTAGTTACTTCCCATTGATGGTAGTAAAAGAATACTTTTGGTCAATGGACATAGGCTAAAACTTTATAGGAAGCCTCCTACTAAGGATGAATTCTTGAAGCAAATTGAAGTAAATAAAGAATTTCATCATATAAGAGAACCCAGTTATTCCAAAATGATCAAATAATCAGATGAAAAGATCCAAAATAAAGGGAAGAGGATGAAAACCAATAAATGGCATTCTCTTTCCAAAAAAAAAAAAATCTCTCAAAAATTAATTGAAAACCAGTAATGGTGGTTGATCTTTTCAAATAAATGGCTAATTCAAAATAAAAACTTCTTTATAATTCTAATTATTTTCTAACCATTTTTTTTACCTAGTAGGAATGATGAGTCATCATGATAGAGGGATTACATCATTAAGGATAGTAATTATGTTTTTATCTTGTTAAAGGTTAGATTGAAAGTTTGAATGTGTGCTTAGACTTGATTTAAAAAAATTAGTATGATGAGTCATCTATTATACATCATGATTAAATGTGCAAAATCATGAAAAGGACATTGATGATGGAATAAGTTGGCAAATAGTTATAAATAATCATTATTATTATTGAATCAAAAAAGTAAAAACTATCTACAAAAAAACTTCAAAAGAGATACAATGAATTGAATCCATTAGTTTTGCAGCTGAGTATAGTAGTTCCGTAGCCAAATTCTCTAGTTCCACAACTGAGTACAGTAATTCCACAACTGAATTCACCAATTCAGCAACTAAATTTTATAGTTTCACAACCAAAGTCATTAGCTCCACTGATAAGAGAAGCAATCTTTAGCTAACTTGTATAAGATTAAAAAAGAATGAAGCCTGGGGATTAAAAAGAAGTCAACACCAAAGGATGATACCTAGATCCTTGCAAATGAAGAAGTAGCAACTATCTTTTAACAAGTAAGATGATTGAAGTTTTAAAGGAAATTTTCCAAATATAATGATGAATTAGTAAGAGAATTTGTTATCAATTTAGAGAAAATAAGGACAAATATTAAGAAGATTTTAATTCCTTTTTCTATGAATGTAATAAGTGAGATATTTAGAATACCAATGGTGAATGTCCCAAACCCTGTCAAAGGGACATTAAAAGACCAAGTTGAAACCCTACTGAAAGAGGGGGAAGATGAACCCCATTATATTTACAACATAAATAAAATCATCAAAGGAGTCAAAAGGGCCAACTTGCCCAAACCCTTTGACAGAGTAGCATTTTGGATAGTTAAGTATTTAACCTATGATGGATAATTTGGGTTAGTAGGAAAAGAAGTCCTGAAAATCCTCATACACCTTGGATATGGAGCTTCAAAACTATAATATATAGTAAACCTTCCATGGTTTCTTTTTGGTTCCATCCATAAAATGGCCCAGAGGTATTCTTAGGGTGTAGGAATAATTAGACATCGTGGGTAAGTGCATTTAGTATGCTAGCTCTATTTCCTTTCAAGGAAAAATGGGGAAGAAATGTGGGAAATATTTCTTGGAAAATTTGGGCAAGTCACTGGTATTTCTAGAAGAGTAATAGCAACTCCTCCTACCCCTTCAGTTCATTTGGAAACTGATATCACTACTGAGGAAAAGAAAGAACTAGGGGAAGAGGAAATATGAATAAGAAAAAGATCTAGAAGAGGAGATAAAATTGTAGACCTTACAGTGCCTTCTCAAGAAGTTCCTTTTTCTACAAAAGTTACAAAAGAATTAATACCTGTCTCTAATAGTGACGGTTCACCTAGGCCTAAGCAAAGGATAAAATCAAAAGAAGATCTAAGAGGAGACCCATGTATGCACATTTTGAGGCTCCTCAAGGATGGAGACATCATAAAAGGTCTAAATAAATTCTAGAGGAGATGAAAGAACAAGAAAGGTTGGAAACTAAAATTGCTGATATTTTGGGTAGCATGGCCATGACTCCTCCTGGACCAAGCCAAACTAAAAAAGAAAAAGAAGATGAAAGATTTGAGGAGCAAATTTTCCAAGAAATGGGTGAGACAACATCACCATCACATGTAGAAGATGAACAAGCATCTCAAAAAAGGAAAGAGAAATCCCCTTTGGTGGAGGAAGAATGCTTAACTCCCCAAGAAATTTTAGAAAAATAACAAAATTAGCAGGTTAAAAAGGCTCTGGTTTTTTCTAGAGTAGAACTCATTATCAAGGAAAAGGATGAAGAATTGAATTTACTCAAACTCAAATTAGAATAGAGAGAAATGCTCCTTAAAGAATTAACAAACCAGTTCACAACCAAGACTGAGGAATTAGTAGAGATTAGAAGGCAACTGATGGAGAACAAGGAAAAATGTACAATTTCTAAGAGATTGACCGTTGTGTCAATAGTCTCTGCACAAACTGAATTGACTTATCTACCACTCAAGTAGTTATGGGATGATACATGAAAAGAACTTAGTGTAATCAAGACATCCAATAAGGACTTGAAAAGAAAAATGGAGGGAGAAAAGAAAGCAAGGAAGGAATGGGAAGAAAAAATTTATAGGGAGGAAAAAGATAAATATAAATATCTTATGAAAATACAAATAGTTTGCATGATGAGTGAGAAACTTCTTACATGTAGAAGACCTTCCCTTGCATATAGTATGTTTTTAGAGGAACAATTCATTCATTGGTAGTTGGCAAGGACAAAATGTGGCCTTCCACATGAAATAAGAATTGAAGCTGATTTCTCAATAGCCTACTCCTTAGCCAATCTAGAACAAAAAAAATCTCTTTGTGAATTTTACCTCTGCAATTTCCTGTTGGAAAACAAATTCAAGTTTTATGATTAATTTGTATGTAGGGGAAAGCCATCTTAACACATTTGTCTCTGTTCTTCAAAATCAGATTGCATGGAAAGAGAGGAAGTTAGAACATCTGTTAAAGGCTAGTTCATCTGGTCTCTGTATGAGAATTAATTATGGCAACCCATTCATCTTTGCTATACATTTATAATCCCATGCATTTAATGACAAGTTTAAGGAACCTTATCTTTGCAATTTATAGAAAAGCATTAATGCCTTCACCTCTTATGAAAAGGCAAATTTTGATAATATCTATGATGCATGTTTGAAAAGATGGGAATTTATCCCAGTGGCATTGAAAAGAAGGGAAGTAATATCCCCTTCAAATTTGATTTGGAGTCTAGAAAGGTCAAAAGCTTTATGCACAATAATTTCTCAGATCATTAAAACTCCCCTGCACATATGGATAGGAATGTGGACAAGGCCACCTCTACTTTTGACCCCCATATCTCCTTGGTAAAATAGAGGACCTCAAGATCCCACTCAATTTGAGGAATGGAAAAGAAAAGTAGGAGTAGGGTATAATACCTTTGAATCAAAGCATTAGAATATTTAGTTCTAGCCATTTGATCTGAGCAATCAAATGGAATGCAAAATATACAATCTTAACTTTGAAGAGTAAAGTTTGTAAAGGGACTTACAAATAAGTAAGTATGGGGGAATTGATGAGGCCAGAATATGCTCATTAAATGTATAATAAATGACCTCATCTTACTCTCTCTTTTTATTAAGTTTGATTGCATTTTGTGACTTTTATTTTGATCTGATATGAGTTAGGATGTAATTGTCCATCTTTTGTTGATTGTGATTCTAATGTTTAAAAAGCTCTATAATTCCTAACAAGTGATTTGGAAAATTCAAGTTTTGTAATAAAATAGGTCATCATCAGGCTGAAGAAAAAATATGAAGTGGATTGCATGTTTTTGGAAGCATTGGAATCAATACAGCTTAGTTATGGAACCCCACCACACTATTACAAGTTCTGTCACATTTTTGGACTTAGTTCTGAAACTCCATATTTAGTTCCATAATTATTTGAATTAATTTTGGTACTCCTATAGATAAGCTCTAGAACTTTCATGGTTAGACATGGAACTGATAAGGATCTATTCCAAATAGCTGGTGATCTGTCAAATCAATGATCCTATTAATCAAGAATAGACTTCCAATTTCCATACTTATAAATCCAAGACAATTATCACACAATTGGACATCTAGCCAAATCTTAATTCAACATCTATTTTGGGCATGATTCAGTTCCATCATATCCATGAAACATTTACAGCCATCAATGCACCACAAGAAGAAGAATATATATACAAACCTAGGAATTTAGGATTAGGAATAATTGAAGAATAGAGGGATAAGGATAGATTAGTACATTTTTGTAATACAAAACATTTTATTAATATAATAGCCATTTATATTTTGAGAGAAAATTAAATTGTTCAATAGTTCCAAAATTATCTGAATTAATTTTGGTACTCCTATAGATAAGCTCCAGAACTTTCATGGTTAGACATGGAACTAATAAGGATATATTCCAAATAGCTGGTGATCTGTCAAATCAATGATCCTATTAATCAAGAGCAGACTTCCAATTTCCATACTTACAAATCCAAGACAATTATCACACAGTTGGACATCTGGACACATCTTAATTCAACATCTATTTTGGGCATAATTCAGTTCCATCATATCCATGAAATAGTTACAGCCATCAATGCACCATAAGAAGAAGAATATATATACAAACCTAAGAATTTAGGATTAGGAATAATTGAAGAATAGAGGGATAAGGATAGATTAGTACATTTTTGTAATACAAAACATTTTATCAATATAATAGCCATATATATTTCGAGAGAAAATTAAATTGTTCAATAGTTCCAAAATTATTTGAATTAATTCTGGTACTCCTATAGATAAGCTCCAGAACTTTCATGGTTAGACATGGAACTGATAAGGATCTATTCCAAACAGCTGGTGATATGTCAAATCAATGATCCTATTAATCAAGAGTAGACTTCCAATTTCCATACTTACAAATCCAAGACAATTATCACACAATTGGACATCTAGCCACGTTTTAATTCAACATCTATTTTGGGCATGATTCAATTCCATCATATCCATGAAATAGTTACAGCTATCAATGGACCAGAAGAAGAAGAATATATATACAAACCTAGGAATTTAGGATTAGGAATAATTGAAGAATAGAGGGATAAGGATAGATTAGTACATTTTTGTAATACAAAACATTTTATCAATATAATAGCCATTTCTATTTTGAGAGAAAATTAAGTTGTTCAATCCTATTTCTAGGGAGAGCAAGGGCCCACTCCTCCAAGAACCAGGGTCTTCATTTTTAGTCAGTATTTATATTTTATTCTCAAAAGCAAATAGGTAGCTCTGTTAAAATTATAAATGATTCCAACTCCTTAAAGTTAAAAGTCATTGTAGATTTGTCCCTGCGGGTGTTCTAGATTAAATTCTCATTTCTTTGCAATCATTTTCCAAGCATTTTAAATAGTGTGTTTATTTTCAGCAATCTATTTCATTCTGCAAAAGTGTGTTTATTTCTAGCAATCTATTTCATTCTATAAAAGTGTGTTTACTTCCAACAAATTCATTTCTACAAAGTGTGTTTACTTCCAACATATTTTCATAGTTTGATTCTAATAAGGTTTTAACTAAAGAAGTCCTTAAGACATTAAAAATCCCCTAAAACAAAAGAAAAATACAAATACCTATAATTAATTACTAAATCACTAAGATTCTTCTTATTGCATATAGATTTAGACACATCCCTGATTAAATATGACATCAATAGAAAGTTGGTTAAATGAAGGGAATAACGACACCCATCAGCAAGCTTATCATCAATGTCCTCATTAAGGATTAAATCCAAAACATAATTGAAGTATAAATTCAAACTATATCTTATTCACTTCTCTAACATTGCATGATGAAACTCTACTTAGTGAATTCCTTATTTGATTTAACTTTTATTCCTTGATTTTGGTGTAGAGGGAAGAGATGATATTCTTGAAACCACCTTTGATTGCTCGTAACTCCTCATAATGGCATAAAACTAGAGTAGTAGTCTTTTTTGATGTCCTCTTTTGAATGGTAATGATGATGGCACATTAATAATACATAACTTTAGATCCTCTTACTAGTTTGCAAGTTGGATATGAGCTATTCTATGATTTACATAATGATCCGCTCCAATAGTGATTATAAGAATCAATGAAATTACATAACTTACTCATGAGTCAAAAAATAAACAAGAAGAATGGGCCATTAAATTAATTTCTTTTATAACCATTTGCAATGGGCCTATTTAAAACATGCCACCTCATTTGGATTGATTCCAAGAAGGAATAAATTTCCCCTTTTTATTAATTACCTAGCGACTCATCTTGGATGACACTTGGTGACCCATCTAAGCTTCATGCACTCTTTGACAAGCTCTTCATTGCTATGAGCTTGGGATCAATTCACCCTCCAAGTTGAGATCATATACTTTGAGATAGGCTTTTTGATAAAAATAGGTTCATCACAATATGTCCATCTAAGCTCATTTCATTTACCCTAGGAATTTTATCTCACATTCACAATGGGAATAAAAGAGAAACTATTTATAATGAAGAGTACTCACCTAGTTACTCAGTCTTGATAGATCACTTATGTTTAGAGGTCATTCATTAACTATACCATGTGTTAATGCAAGATTGGTCCCCTTGTCATACTATAAAAGGGGTTGGGCTTGCCAATGGGACCACCAATTGTAAACATTCCCATTTGATATTAGATATGTTTGTTTTGCCTAGTCATTTTTTTAGGTTTAGGAGATCGATGCATCTGGTAAGTAGTTGACATGGTATTCCTTGGTTAGGTCAGTCTCTAACAAGTCTGACAATTCTACCACCTTGAGAGACTGATGGGTCCTAATTAATATTTATATCATGGTGAAGTGATAATTTTACATGTGGCATAATCTCACTTACTCACTATTCTAACACATTACTAAGCTTGCATGTATTGCCTGGGGCTACAGAGTAATAAGATTATGCCACATGGTGAAATCTCACTTTACCGACTAGCTTCAGCCTTTAACATCATGTTTGGGTAGTAAAATTTTTTTTATGAGAGAAAATAAATAAATTGTTCCACAATGCATAATCCCAATACCCTGTTAGACCAAAGGGCATACTACATGGATGATCTCAAGACTTTGGGTCACTGAGATGGTGACACATAGAAACATCCCTTTTTCCCATTACCACTCACCCAAAGGATTGTTGATGTTATTGTCCCATTTGGAAAATTTTAATACAATGACTAAGTATTTAAAATACTTTTGAATAGGCCCAAGACCACTATGAGAGTGATGCATGACACTGGGCAGCCTTTGAAGAAAAATGGTTAAGTCCCATTGATCAACAAAGTGACATGTGGATTCATACAAACACAAAGAATAAAATAAGTCATGAAAGGTATTTTGAAAGGTTTGAGACCATCAAAATATTGACACATGGCACCAAGAAACTTCAATTAGCTATGCTAAAAGAATTTTAAAAGAGGCATAAGCCCTTAGGAGTTGTGAATGATTGTCATGTGGTACTATATGATTGTTACAAAGTCCTCTATGACTAAAAAAATAGAAAACCATCAAGACATCATTGAGGGACTATTAAATTTAATCTCATCACCTCCTAAAGCCATCATTAGGAAAAAACCCTAATATGGTTAAGTCTTTTTACCACTCAACCCCTATAGGCTTTATGAGTGATTTGTGTTCACTAGGAATGCTAAAAGGGAGGTTGATAAGACTATTGCATGTTTAATAACTTCCTAAAAACATCTAAGTGTTGAAAATCATCTAGTCCTAACCTCATACTCATTTGATTTCCCTTGAATTGACTAAACTTTGATAACTTGTCAGTGATCTGAAGACTTGAATTGAATTGGATGAGGCTTCCCCATGGTGACCAAAAGTGACATACTAAAAGGTATGGTATCATTATAAATTCTATTTAACATGGATTTTCATGGTGAGATAGATAGATCATCCCCTACCAAAGGTGTTTCCCATCAACATTATAATCTAGGCAATGCAGAGAATCAAAACATGTGATTTTAGGCACAACTTACACCCATGTTAAAAAAAAAAGATTGTGTATGCTTGGAGAGAATTTGGAGATACTATTGCATGGATCTTTAAAGATTTGAAGGTGTTCAACACCTCCATACTTACACATACCATTCCTCTAAATCTAGGTGTAAAACCATTTTCCCAAAGATAGATGCTAAGCAATATGCTGTTAGAACCTTCTATATTTAAGGAGGTAAACAAATACTATCAATAAGGATCATTTATCATGTTAAGCACTAAACTTAGGTGGCTAATTTGGCAATGATTCAAAATAATAATGGAGAAATATGACTCTATGTATACTTCATAAATTTGAACAAAGCATCAGATAAGGATAATTATCTATTACTTTCATTAGATGAAGTCCTACAAATAGTAAATGGATCCTAGATGATGTCATTTATAGATAGCTATTTGGGATATAATTAGGTGATGGTAAATTTTGAATACATAATTAAGAAAACATTCATAACTAAATGGGGTACATTCACATATAAGAGGAAGCCATTCAACCTAATCAATATGGGTGTTACCTTCCATCAGGACATGCACATTGCATTCAAGGATCTCATTATCAAGTGCATTGACATCTACATGGATGACTAGACTATATTTTGTAATGACTGAGATGACCATGTTAAGTATCTAAGGATGGTTTTAAAAAGATTTAGAGAGCATGGTATTTATTTAAACCTAAACAAATGCATATTTGGGGTGATTGAAGGGAATTTTTTAGGTTATATCATCTCAAAAAGGGGTATTTATATAGACTTGGATAGAGATGAATTAATATTAAATAACCTATTACCTAGAATTAAGGAGTTAAAGTCATTCTTCATAAAAATCAACATTGTAAAGAAGTTCATTTTGGGCTTTGAAAAGATAGTTTAGCCAATGAACAACATGCTTAATAAGGATGTGAATATAGACTAGACCCTTGAAGCACAAGAATATTGTTCTAATATAAATAAGTCAAATATGAATACATTGGTGCTCATTAGTTTGGATTACATGAAACCATTCTATATCTACTCCAATTTAGAGCATTCTAGTGCAACAGTCCTAACACATAGTAAAGAAGTTGGGGATGATAGACTTGTCTCATTTATGACTTCTCCACTCAAAAATGATGAAATTATATATTAAAATCTTGAAAAATAAACCTTTTACTTGATTAAAACTATCAAAAATTTTAGACATTACATCTAAAAAAATGAGATATTTGACATTGCCCCTGGTCTAACTAATAAGGCAATGCTGATGTAAAATGAGCTAGGTGAGTGATGTGGGAAGTGGATGACTATCCTACAATAATTTTATCTAGAGATATATCCAATGAATATTTTAAGAGGTCAAGGGCTCATAAAAACCATGGAAAAAGTGGATCTATATATTACTTTCTAGCAGTATATAGTGTAGAGCATTATGGCTGATGATTGGTACAAGAAAATTTCCATTATTTATTAAAAACTAAATTCCCTAATTACTAAATTTGAGGAACAAAACTTCATGATAAAATCAGGTATACTATATAGGAGAAATCATGAAGTCATATATTTGAGGTTCATAAATAAAGAGGAAGCAACAAATGTGCTCAAAGGGTTTCATGAGAAGTATAGAACTGACCACAATTTGTGGAGTGCCATAGCTCACCAAATAATTAGACTAGGCTATTAATGATCACATGTATTTAATTATGCACATGTTCATGTGATGATTTATCATATTTTTCAAGTAAATATTCATAGAGAACACACTCCAACCATGCCTTGTAGTTGATAATTGAGGTCTGACCATTTAAAAAGTGGGGACTCAAATTTGTGAGGCCTATCAATGCCAATTCCTCTATTAGAAATGAGTTTATCCTCACTATAACTAATTATTACACATATTTTACTAAATATAAATCATAAAATAATCACATTATTAAAGTGGTGATAAACTTCATTGAGGACCACATTGTCACCATATTTGGTATGCCATTAGTTATGGTATGTGACAATGGCCCTAATTTATTCTCACTACAATTTACCATTTAGGCCCATGAAAATCATGTAATATTTAAATATAATTCCAAGTATTATCTAGAAAGTAATGGGCTAGCTGAGTCAATGAATAAGAAATTTTTGGATGTAATCAATGTCTTGTGAAAGAATCTTAGGGTCTGGCATACCATTTTAAAATTTACATTATGGTTTGATAAGACTGGGATTAAGTCTTATCTCAGTACTTCCCCATATCATCTGGTATATGGACATGAACCTCTCTTCCTTGTAAACCTCAATATACCAACCTTATTATTCATAGAAGTTTATCTCTTGAATTTAATTAAATTAGAAGAAAAGTGTGATGCAACCCTACTACACTTTAGTAGGTATCAAGGCATCATCAAACATTGGTTTGAAAAGTGAACCATAATAAAAGTCTTTTATATCTTTGATTTAGTCCTTATTTTGGATATGGATCATGAAAAAGGTTCAACATTGAAAATTCAATGCCATTTGGCTAGGACCCTCCCAAATTTTTAAAATCTTATGTGAGAATACAATCCACCTAAGGTGTCTAATTAGTGAGAATGTTTCATTTCCTATCAATGGATAATTCCTCAATCATTATTTCTAGGGTTGAAGTAACTTAGTGTATTCCTATAGAGAACTTATTTTCATTTCTTATTTGTTTCTCTTTTCTATTTTTATTGTTGAATTTGGTTTGTTTACTTGCTTTGTTTTCTTGTTTTCATCATTGGGCATGTTGACCATTAATGGTCACCATGGGAAGCCATGTCTAGTTCAATTCAAGGAATCATATCACCTATAGGTTATCAAAGTTTAGTAAATTATGGGCAAATCAAATGAGTATGAGGTTGGGCCCATATGAGTTTAAACACTTAGATGTTTTGAGAAAGTTATCAATTATACAATAGTCTTCTTGGCCTCCCTTTTAGCCTTCTTGATGAACACAAAGCACTCCTAAAGCACATAGGGGTTGAAAAACAAAAGGATAACCTTTTCAAGTTTTTTCCTAGTGATGGATTTAGGAGGAAATGAGCTCAATTTAATGGGCCCTTAATGATGTCTTGATGAATTCCTAGTTTTTTAGTCACAAGGGGGCTTAGCCAAATTATTTTTAAGGTTGTCTAATACCACATGTCAATTTCATAATGGTCTCGATCCCTTTAAAATTATTTTCAAGACTTAGTTAAATTTATAAGAAGTTTACCAATAAGGTAATGATTTAGAAAAGTAGTGGGTAATTAAGCAAGCAAGATGCTTCCACGTGTTATAATTTTGGTGACCTAGAATCCTAAGACTATTTGTGTAATTTAAAACCCTCTAAACTAGTAGGTTCTCTAGATTATGCCACATGGAATAATCCTACTACTTCACTCTCCTAGAGATTTTTGTGTAACCTAGAGAGATGTCATAGCCTTGGGATAGTGGGTGAGTAGGATGTCACTGCATGGCATAATCCTACTTCTCTATAGCCTTAGGGTGGTTTGTATAAGTATAGAAGATATTTTAGAGCCCAAAGAAAATGGGTAAGAAAGATGATGCCGTGTGGTGAAATTACACTTCACCATAGAAATAAAAATCATCATTACACTTAAAGGTTGGTGCTAATCAATGAGATCCATTCAAACCTATTAGGATTTGGGCCCTTGGGTCTAACCATACATATCCACATATACCTAGTATAGCTAAGGGATTTATGGCTAAATCATAGAAGATGGTTAGAAATATTAGATTAAGCCTAGGAACTAAAAAAATTCCAAGTGGGTCCTAAGAGGAATATACCTACATAAGTAGAAAATCCTAGAATGAGTCTAATGTCTACATGTGGTTGCAACCCACCATTAGGGCATTTACTAGTGTCTAAGCTGACATTGGCTAAGATGAATTTGATGACCCATTTTCCCCATAAACTATCAATTCATGGGTAAACTAGTAACTATTGAATTTTTTATACCCTTAGGCCTAGAAAGGAGTTAACCTATGTCTTGGATACCCAAACTCACCTTGGTCACCCTTTCATGCTTCTTTAAGTGTCAAGGTAGTTCTAAAGGAGGATCATTGGTCACCATGTCAAGGTAATAGGTTCAAGTGTTTTTTCATGTCTATAAACACCATAGTGGTTATCTTGACCTCCTATTTAAACTTATGTCAAGATCTCTCCTTATGTCAATTATGTGTGGTAATCTATAACAAGCCTTGGAATGGTCTTAATAGTCTAAATTTACTCATAAAAAAGATGAACAAATATTGTAGCTCATACCCTATAATGAATCCCCATAGTATGATGAGAGCCTATAAAATATGGTAAGATAAGAGGGGTTAAGAGTGTTATAAGAAGTATTTGGCAACTTTGTTTATGTCCTTAACATGTTTTAAGGTCCCTTGATTGATATTAAGATCACCTCTTTTTAAACCTTCACTTGAGATCATATTTATTACTTAAGAGGGGGTATTTGACCATAATAAGATGTTATTTTAAAAACACCTATAATACCATCAACCACACCTTAAAATACCTCCATGACTACCATAATGCCATGATCAAACCATTTTTAATGCAAAAATGATCTAGTTTCACAAGTCAAAGGCTTTATTTACCACTAAAAGGGCCCACACATGGGAAATAGTGAATCTTAAAATCCCCATACATACTTAATGGTTTTAAATTCATTTTAACCTCTATTTTCCCACCTCATACCCATAAATGGAGTTTCAAGGTCTAAAACTTGAGAAAATGTAGGAAAGTTGTAGGTTACAGATGCTTTTAGATAAGTATAAATCCATACAATATGAACATGGTCAGATAGAGTCATGAATATATAGAGGAGAGTTAGTAAATATATTATGTGAGAGAATCCAAGTGTTTAAATCTAAAAAGAGCCAAAAATTGATCCACTTATTCCATCAATCTCTTTGACAACCTTGGACAACCAATTAGGTTATTGCTTAGTATGGATATGAGTGAAAAGATGGTGATTTCATATCTTGGCCATAGGAAGGGGGTATAATGTAATTTAAAACCTATGAATTTGTTTCTAGATTTATCCCTTGTGTTTTATGAACAAACATTAATAACTTAAAGCAATCATATTAGCCTTCTACATCCACACAAGGTAAAAAATGAAATGATTTCATTACATTTTTATCCTATTTGATAAAATAAATAATTATAAATGTCTTATAAAAGGTCATCAAGATCCTTTCATTTCATATTCTACCCTTGGTTCACATGTGTGAGCATATGGGATTATGAAACATCCAGGTCATCTCAAGATGCAAGCTACAAACAATGTTTCTTTGATGAGGAAGAGCATCTAATGCACATATTTGAGAATGAGTAATGGTTTAAGGTTTGATGATGGTTTATTTAAGTTTTTAATATTTTATTACCTCAAGTGGAGTGGTTAGATAGACCTTAAACTACCATAATATCCTACCTTCAAATGAGACTGCCTGCATATTTGAGCTTCATTGCAAGGAAGAACAAAGTGTTTCATGAGGGTGGATATTGAATGTCATCAGGACACCATAAAGGCAAAAGAATAATGTTGTATTCATATGAAAAATTCCTTATTTTAGGATTATAAAACTTCATTATATCCCTCATAGGACAAATAACTGTCATCTAGCCCTCTAATGCCTCCACATACTTGTTTAGAAGAGTTTGAGGTTCATTAGCAAATGTTAAGGTTTTCATAGAATCCTAGGTTTCCATTTCTCACTCCATATACCTCATTGATGAGCTTTATTGATGCCTCCAAGTGAACCATAGGTGATATTAGTGTTTAAATAACACTTCTCATTTTAGAATTCAAAGAATTCAAGGCATGAGTTTTAAGTATTTGGTAATTAAGATGCCTATGGTGAAATAGTGATAGAACAAAGTAGACTGTTACACAATATTTATAAATTTTGATGGTTGGGAGCCATCTTGGTGCCTTCTCTTATGAAAATTTATGCTAATTTTGACAAACTACTCTATATCTAAACTACTACTAACTAAACTAAATCATTATGAATAATGAATTTAAGCTAGAGTGAATTGTTTAAAGAAAGAGAAAAAGGAAAGGGTAAAGTAAAAAAGAAATGTTGATTACATATATTTTTTATGAACATATTGACAAAGTTCCAAAGATTACCAAGCATGATATCAACCAACGTATAGTCTAAATTAGCCTAAGCTCATGTTTCACTACAAACCAGGCCCAATTTTAGAGATAGGATGACAATACAAGATAGAATTGGATTTAATTTTAAGTTAATTGATACACATCTTTGTTGTAGAGCAAATAAAATGAAGTAAACTCAATTTAATTCAACTAACCTAGCATTTCACAAGTTAACAACCCTATAATTGATGATCTAACCTAGTATTCCTAGAAACTATTCATATTCAAATTTAGATAAGCAATTGAGAAAATTAGCAATTCAAACACATCAATATAGATAATTCCTACATAATTCCTTGATATTTTGTATTAATTGCTTAGAAGTGTACAAAATAGGTCAAAGTCTCTCCCTTTTACAAATGGTAATACATGCCTATATAGAAAATCCAGGTAGTATACCGGTCAACCTAAAAATATAGGTGTACAAAAATAAAGACAATTATCTTTGTAACAAACTATAATACATGTGTCTTTTATAACCATACTAACCTAGAGGTAATCATGCTAACAAACTAGCATACGCCTTAAAAAAATGCTTCCTCTTAGGAAAGACAACTAGATTATTGGAGGTGGGACCTTTTACTACTAAAGGATAATCATAGCTCATTCATGTTTTTCATCCACTAGGCTTAATTCTATGATAGGCCTTGTGATCTGCTCCTCTTCTTGATCAACCAACTCATCAAAATATTTATCATTCCTAGACAAATATTCTTTAATGATTCTAGTTTCATTGATCCTCTCTCTTGTGTTAAATATCATGCCTAATATTATACTATCATCCTATCCTAATTGTCATTTACTTTTGACCTTGATTTCTTGAGTTACTAAAGTGGCTTTGTGCTATAATTCTTCATCACTTATAATTTCCAAGGTAGTGGGCTTTGTAGGATCCTTAAGCATAGTTCCTAGGAGCTTCTCAATTCTATCTATGAGTTCTTTATCCTCCTCAATAAGTTCCTCCACTTTGGTATGCCAAGCAATCAAGACTTGGACCTTGTCTACAATAATTCCCTAAATGGCACTTAGGTGCTCCATGATAATGGCTTTAAAATTTGGTATTTTCTTACTAACTTAGATGTTAAGAAGTTGGAAAATTTATCCTTAGAATTTTTCCACTGAGTAACCATCTCCTTGGCTAATGTGGCCTAGTCCTTCAGTGTCCATTACCTCAAATTCATAGACTTTAGTGCCTTGAACATGTCATGAAATGACTGTAGACACCAAAATTGTGTCTATTCTTTGGTCGACTCTCCCCCTTGGTCCCCTTGGTCCACTTCTACACATTCTTAACCCACACACTTATTAATTTAAAATAATAACTTATTTTAAATTAATAACACCTCACCCATGACACATCATCCATGACACCTCACCCTTGGCACATCACCCTTGGATACCTCTCCTTAGATACCTCCATCACCCCATGCCAAATATTAATTGATTAAACCCCCATTTCATCCCTCCCACTAGCCTCTTGCACTCATTTAATTTGCCTAGGACTGTTTTCTAATGACACTTAGACCTGGCAGTTGCAAGAACAAGTAGAAGGCTAAAAATACCCTCTTTTCCCATTCTTAAGCCACCTACATCAGTCAGTATTCAATGAATGTCGGTGGTTTCACCAATGTTAGTTCCTTTAAAACTACATTTCTGCTTCCATTGCTCCCCCTCGTGAATGTGAATTCTCTAGCTCCAGGTTTCAAGCTCTCTCACTTCTTGACTCCTTGCAGGTATCAACATTTCAACAGCACCCTCCAAGCTCAGAGGTTTTACACCAGTCATTCCAAACTAGATTGAAGATTGTATGACATCTCTTACATCAGCCACAATAGAAACAGACCTCCTGCACTTCTGCCTCTCCACTCACAGCTAAGTATTCCTACTGCTTTATATTTTAGTATTCTTTTAAATCCATTTGGTAATCAGCCTATTGTCCATTTCCAAGCACTATTGACACAACCCAACTTGTTCTTCCCAGAGAGGATGAAAAGCCTTCTCTCATCCTTATCTCCCTTTTACCCCTATCCTCTAGTTGATCCCTTTTTTAGGCCACACTCTCTGACCTGCAAACCTAGCACAAGCCACTAAAACTCCCACAGACATCCCAAACTATTCTATTGACCACAGATAGCCCTGAGACTCATCCAAAGCCCCATTTCCCTGACTGATGCTAGCCTCCAAGCCCATTGCCCCTATCGACATTGACAGATAATCGACGCCGGTGATCTTGACCAATCGATGCCGGTAGACATATTGACGTCAGTGACTGTGGAAGACAGATTGCTAAATACAGGTACGCATTTATCTCTATTTCTTTTTTTTAGTCTTTTATCATTTATTTTTCTAGTAACATTCTTCTCTTTATCAACCAGTGGATTGTCACCCTGCCAGGAAGTCTTTGCACTTCTAGGATCAAGCATCGTTTGGCAGTCCACCACCTATCTATCTAACAATTTTCTTGTTTAAGTCTCTCTTATCTATAGGTGTCATCCTCCACAGCCAAAGAGGAGCTCCTTTAGTCATCTGGATATGGTGCACAAACTTCATCTGGGTATCATCTAACCCCTAATCATTTATCTCAGTTTCTTACTTCCTTTGAATGTGGAAAAGTGAAAATAGTTAGAAACAATGACTCCTCAAGCATCTTAATCATGGAGTCTAGCACTGAGAGAATTACTTGAGTTTACAAATTCTCTTTCTCCTTTTTTAGGCTCTAGATTCATTGCTTTAATCCCTAGAAACTAGGCCTAGCCTATGAATATTGAGCCTTAATTAAACTTTCCACATCCTTCTCATGGATGGGAACCTCTCCAAGTTATTGCCCTTTAATAGGGGTTAACCCTATGAATGGTTCCACCTTTTGAAAAGTGAATTCTTCTTGACCAATAATGGCTGTCCTTATGGTGATATTTTATAATCCTACTATGTCTAGGTTGAATTGGACTTTAGTCTCTAGCTTCTTGAAATTTTAAGCTCAAGCACCTCCACACTTTCACCACCAGAGGCTCCAAGGGCATCAACTTTCTAGCTTTCTTGAGCATGATGAATTTATATTCTTATTTCTTCTTGATTTTCCACTATGTCCTTTATCCATGGTTTGATGTTATCATGTATATTTAAGCCAACTTATGTCAAGGCCCATGAAGGAGAGAGGGATAGGACCTTTTTCAACTTCTCATAGATAAACTAGTTAGGGATGGCTGGTTTATGGATGGGAAAATCATCACTGAAGAGGTTGAATTCATTGATAGGGTGAGTAAAGGTAAACCTAAGCTTCTTCCTTGGAGTCACAGGAACCAAGGCTAGCTTTGCTTTCCTTTTCTCCCTTTACAATAGAACTAGATCCTTTCCTGCTTCTTTAGAGGGATCCCCCTCTATATCTAATCCATATTCTACTACTATATCAACAAGGGTACCCTCAAATGTCTCTTTTGGCTCAATAGATATCATATAAATGAATTTCATGGGAGAAGGTGGTCTTTGTGGAAGTACTAAAGGTGAGGGACCTTCCATAGTTCTCTATTTTAATCTTGGTTCTCAAACCTTCTCCTTACCTTTTGCATCCTGAGGTTGTCTAGCTTGAGGTTGTTCAACTTGTGCTTACTATTGGTGGGGCTAGGGTTTAGATGGATACTCCTTGGGCTCCTCATGAATGGTCCTAGATGGACCTGGAAATGAATGATATTGTAAGGGGTGTAAGTGCCACATCTCTTTTGAAGGCTTATTGTCCATTGTCAGTCTGCATTCCAACTTGATATTTTAGATTTTGATCTTGGAGAGCACTTTCTCAAAATTTCTTGATCTAATGTAGATGTCATCACCAACACCTAATTTATGTTCATATTCAACCTTTGAGACCTTTATTTATCTAATGTGGTTGACTACCCTCTTCGTAAGGTCCCACATCTTAAGGTCATCTAATTGGAAATCAAAATAATTTTTGTGTAACCATGATTTATAGCTACTTCCAGTCTTTGATTACTACCTTCCCAATATACAATAGGAGGGGATGTATTTGTCCCTTCCTCTTTTCTCTACATATTTTTTCAATGCCATGGATGATTTTGGAAGCAATTTCTTTCTTGACAAGATTGTTGGGGACATGTATTGGTAGCCTATAAGGTTGGGTTAGGATCCCCTCTATCCTAATGATAGTGTAATCATGATAATACCATACATCTTTCATGGTTTCCACCTATTTATTGATAAGGGGATGTAATATTGGAAAAATAAATCCTATGATGGCCTCAAATATGGATGGGAAAATATAATCATAGATGAATTGCATATGGTTCCTATACTTAAATATATGTAATTTCTAATAGTGGTGAGAAATTGTGGTCTACCATTAGGGGACAAATTTATAATTCTAGGGAGGGTTATAGAGGCTAGAAGGGAATCTAATAAATAGGACATCATATATAATTTCTTAGAGGTCTATCTTTTTATGACTATGAATTGCTTAGATAGGAAGAAGATAATTAGGTCTCCAACTAGAGGGGTCAATTTATCTTCTACCATGAAATGGACATAGGACATCTAGACTTTGTTTACATATGTGGTGAAACGGGTTATAAATGCTTGATTCAATAGGGTAATGATTATTCTAATGCCTTCTTTAAATTTTACAATATGGATCTTGCCATCTAGGGTCCTGAAGACATGGGGTCCTTGGATTAACTAGGGTGCAAGGATTGAATCAAGGTCCTAGGTGTTAACCTAGTCCACCAAGAAGAATAATTTAGACCAATTCCTCACTCCATAGATGTTTAGGGCTACTAGGTCTAACTTTGTGTCTTTGAAAATCCTCCCTTCATTATCAAATGTTACATAAATCATGGATTTTATCTTCAATTGCTGCCTAGCAGCTACCATTTTTGATGTTATTAAATTATTCACATTGGATTGTCAAGGGTTTTTATTATAGCACTTGTTATTAGGAGCATAATTATTCTATATTGACTGAATTGTAACCAATTGAACTGATTTGGGTCTTCTTTATAGAGGTTTTAGGGTTTAGAGCTTTAATGGTAGGAGATATTCATGATTTAACTTCATACATGCTTTGGATTTGATGGAGACCTTTTTCTTACATGGAGCCTATGTGTCATCATTCTGGGATTCTCATGGAAATTTTCAAAAGTGTCATTTGAGCACTAGCCATTGGATTTTAAAAGTCTATTTAATTTCTCATCATAGGATCAAGATCTTAGACTTAGCATGATCCATCAATCCAAATCTAAGTCCTCACCTTTTATTGGTCTAGTGATCTCTAGGCTTGTGTTCATGACACTTGGCATCCTCATAGATCTTGACCATACTACATATCTTCTATCAGTTATCACCTTGGTTGAGCACTAGCCATGTGTCAAGATCGTGGATATTTAAAAAGTTATCAAAATTTTCACACCATTAGATCAAATCTAATGAGTGAGCAATTGCTATTGATTGCCTAGCCAACCATGGTTTAAATGAAAATGTGGCATGCATTCATCTCTTAGGAGCCTAGGATGCCTTTGAAAAGTCCACTTAGGCCTTGCATTATTAGATTAAATCTAGTGATTTACTGATAATCATTGATCCATGTGGGATTCCAATCATTAATTGGATCCCTTTATTAGGTAAACCCTTTCATTCCTTCCATTCGACCATCAAGGTGTCAAACATACATCTCTTCGGGCCTTATTCTCCTTTTGAATTTCTTATTATGCCTCATGCCATTGGATCAAATCTAATGAGTAAGCATAGGCTATTAGATTTATCCTAGTGTAAGTTATTTAAGCTAAAGTCTTAATGTTAGGGTTATTTATCTAATCAAATCCAGTGAGCAAGAATCATTCATCGTATCCTACAAAGGGAAAGGGAGATAATCATTAGAACTGAGGAGATAAATAAAATCCTTTTAGCATAAGGTATAAAGACTATGGTCCTAAAGATGATCGGGGTCTTAGTATTAATAACCTAGGCTAAGTTAGGTAATGTAAAAAGGGATCTCATAGAGATATACCAAATTAGACCCAAGGAACATAGGAAAAAGAAAGGGGGAAGGATAATGAAGAGCTCAAGTCATGTTATAAAAACATGAATTAAACCCATGTGAACCCCTTATTTATATCTTCTCTTTATGATGAGTTCTAATTAGTTCCCACCAATATGGTTCCCACCAACATGGTTCCCTCTAACATAGTTCCCACCAACATTTAAATTTGAATCAAGGGCCACCTAGGGTTTTTGAACATAGAACCCCTGGGTGACCACAATGAAACTTGAAAAATAAATCATGCAAGTCATTATAATGGTTAGTCCAAAATGAGAAGATTAAATCACACAAGCATGTTCTTGAATAGAGTGGATGATCTTCAAATTTTGTCAAGGACCTCAATGTTTATGTGATTCAAAACTTGGATACAAAGAATTCTCAAGGGTCCCAATTTTCAAATGAATGGGGTATGTTGGTCCAAACAAATGGTGAGTTCTTGGGGAAACATAACAATATGTTATAACTTCTAGATTCTAGGTTCAGACAAACATCAAGGTCATCATTCCACTTGATGAAAAAACACCATCTAGATTCAATTATGGTTGAAACAGAACTTACACTCATGGATTTAAGGTTAAACATTAGGACATACCCAAGCTATGAGTATGTTATGATTCCACTTACTATTTACCATAGGATTCAAGAAGTAGTCCTAAATTTCCTACCCTCAATAATTTATACTGACCTAGGGTAAATAGAAAATTCATTATGAATCATGGATTTACTTAGGGAGGGATTTGGATTTTCTCTAATGATAGCTAGGCATTTACATCCCCAATATAGATACCTTGGAATCCACTCATATCCTTGCTCCATTTCTAGCTAGGCATCCATAGCCTCGATGGAGGTTGCCTTAATCACCTTTGTACAAAAGCTTCATTTTTTTGTACTTTTAAATTTTTATGCTTTTAGTAAGTTGGGAACCAAGATAGCTAGGTTTAGGATTTGGTTAAATATTTGATTTTTAGAGGATCACTCATGGTTTTAACTGTTATCCTAGGCAAGGATGTTGATTAAGTGCTAACTAATGTCATACTCTTGATAATTTAAGTCTCCAATCCTCAAGTGTAAATATTTTTAAAACTAGTGTGGATCTAAGATCATGACTTAGGTCTCATGGAATGGCTTTATCTCCACTTGTCTATACTTAGTTCCTATAATGTATAACATAATTCTAGGTTCTAGGACTATGGTTATTTTTATGGGGTTTATACCTTCATTTTATAATTTGGGCACATCTTGAGCATATTTCATAACTTCTAAGCTTAAGGATGTCTCTGAAGACATCTTGAAATCAAGGAACAAAACAATTAGGCAAGAAACACACAAAGGAAGCAAAAAAGCAAAACTAAGAAACCAAATACCTATGAACAAACATATATACAAACTAGGGATAGGAAAAGAAAGATGCCTAAAGCAAACTAACTAACCTACCTATTCTAATCTAATCACCTTACATCTTAATCCATGAAGACCTCAAGAGGGGTGGGAAAGAAGTAGTGCTCGATGTATTTCCCATTAGCAGGGAATATGAACTTTGCTTCTTATAAATATTTGAGATTGAAGGTGTTATTCACCAGTGTCTCTACAATTTGTTAAGGTCCAATCCATAGGGGTGTGAATTTACCATGCTTACCTTTGGGTTTGGATGCTTTGTCTCAAAGGAGGACTAAGTCTCCCTTCCTAAACACTTTGATCTTAGATATTTTGTCAAACCATCTGTTCATCATAGCCTAGTGTCTACTAAATTCAGAAAAATCCCTTTCTATATCATCTTCTATTTGGATGATGTCTAATAGTCTAGAAGTGGCATGTTCTTGGCTTTCTTCCATGTATTCTTGCATAAATTTATTTATAGGTAGCTTGAGAGTGATGGGAAAGATGGGCTCATGCCCATACACCAACGCAAATAGTTAAGCTTTTATGGATTACTTGATACTTATTATATTAGCCCAAAGTGAAAATTTAAGTAATTTATGCCAAGTCCTAGGTTTATATTCTCAAGATTCTTGATTACCTTCATTAGGTTCTTATTTATAGATTCTAAAAGACAATTCCCTTGGGGATAGTGATTAGAGAAAAATTTAAGTTTAATACCATTGTCATAAGCCCATTCAATCATCTCAATTAAAATTAATGTAGATCCATTATCACATGCTAGAGAGACTGGGGTCCCAAATCTAGTACATAAATTTTCCTCTAGGAAGCTGATCGCTTCTTCCATTCTACATTGTTTGGTTTCTACTACCTCAGTCCATCTAGTGAAATAATCTGTGATAGTCAAGATGTATTTAAGACCATAAAATGAGTTGGATTTGATTACTCCAACAAAGTCTAGATCTCATTTTACAAATGGTTTGTCAATCATAATGGGTTGTAGAGGCATAACTACCTTTGGTTCTTTATAATTGAATATTTGACAAGAGTGGCATTCTCTCACATGCTTGTGATCATCCTTGAAGATAGTAGGCCAATAGTAACCATCCCTTAGGATTTTATAGGCTATAGTTCTTACAAAGGATGTCCACTGCATAGCTTTTCATGAAAGGTGCTCATAATTTAGGCTTCTTCTTGTGAAACACATCTTAGGTAGATTCCTTCAAAGTTCTTTCTCTCCAAGATTCCATCCTTGATCAAGTAGTGGGTTTCTTTGAGCCTTAAGGCCCTATTTTTTTCCCTGAATAGAACTATAGGATAAATACCATTAATTAACAAGTGTATGATTGAATCATACCATTCATTAGTTTGAAAACTATGTTGGCCTACTTGCATAATACTTAGCCTAAGGTGAATATTGGCAATCATCTAAATTAAACCTTGGCACCTTACCAACTTTGCTACCTTCATCTTCAAGTCATTATTACAAAACTAACATACACTTACCTCTATGTTCTCATAATACTCATTTTAAATCATCATAAGCTTAGTGTCATGGTCAGGTAGAATAACAGGCTCCTTATTTCTAAAAATGTAGTGCCTAAATTTCTTTACAAATTTTACTAGCGCATATGCTTGCTTATCAATCATAAAATAGTTTAGTTTAGTGTTCTCAAAATTATTACTAATGAATGCTATTAGATGGTGACACCCATTAAATTTCTAAGTCAATATGACAACCATAGTGTGGTCAAATGCAAAAGAGTAAAGGTAGAAATCTTTTGAGAAATATAGACTTATAAGCACTAGGGCTTGGCCAATGGATTATTTGATGTCACTAAATACCTCCTTGGAATCTTAATTCTAAATTACTTTAGCATCTTTATTAAGCATTTCATTCAATGGCTTGAATTTTTTTGTAAAACTAGAAACAAACTTCCTTACAAAATGTATTTTACCAAAGAATGACTTTAGTTCTTTCCTGCTATTTAGAAGTTTAATTCTAGATATGGCCTCCACTCTTTTAGGGTTTATGGAGATGCCATATTTATTTATAACATGTCCTAATAATTTAACTTTAGTTACACAAAATGTGATATTCTTAGGGTTAAAGGAAATGGCATACCTTCTACATATTTCAAAAACTTTTTGTAAGTGCATGATCTTCCCTATTTTTATAAAAAATTTTTAGATCATGCATATAAATGATGATGCACTTACCAATCAGGCCTTGAAAGGCATGGTCCATGTATCTTTGGAAGGTGGCTCCTACATTGATTAGTCCAATTAGTATCCTTTTTTAAGCAAAGGTTCCCCACTTTGTTGTGAAGGCTATCTTCATCCTATCTTCTCTGTTAACTAGTACCTGGTTATAGCCTAAAAAGCCATAAAGGAAGGACATCATGGTTGAACCTAAAATAGTTTGAATTACTTGATCAAGAGACAAAAGAAGATAATTATCTTTCTTTGATGCTTTGTTTAAATTTTTGAATTCAATACAAAGCCTAATCTCACCATTCTTCTTCCTGACTAGCACTAAATTGGCCACCCAAGTTGAATGTCTAATGAAAAAGACTATCCTAGCATCCAATAACCTTTTGACCTCTTTGAAGATCATAGGTTCTAGCATGGGATTTACTAGTCTTTGTTTTTGTCTCAAGGGTTTACAACTTTCTTTGAGGGGTATAGTATGGGTAATGACCCTTGGATCAAAGATCTTTCGGTCATCATAGGACCATGCTATAAAATCCTTATACTTGGTAAGGAGTTTGTTGGCTTTCTTATTTTCAAAAGATGTACAAGCCTTTGCAACGTTCACTAGTTGGAGTTACTCTTAGAGGCCAAGATTTATATGATTTTAACCCTTTCCACTCACCTTAGGGATTTTAGAAATATCAACTAGTTTGTCTTGATCAAAAAGTATTTTCAGAGCAATCATCCCTTTAGGGATTTTATTGTCATTCAACTGAATGACCTTGCTTTCAAACTTGTTCCCTCTAGTTGCATTTTCATCAAATTTATCAATGACATGGGCTTAAAATTCCCTAGAATTGATCAATAAATCCAATATCTATTGGTCATCATGAAAGACTTAAAAATGATTAACATTATCAGGTACTGATGGACATGGGACCAATTCAATACTAAAATCAAAGGAGTCTAGATTAGGCATGATATTTGATATAGTAGATGCCAACTCATATGCAACTTGATTTCCTTCACTTGGAATGGAGGTGATGTTGAAAACATCAAAAGACTCAATTAGGTCCCAGACTCTAAACTTGTACTTCTTAAGGTATGAGAGTTTACATTGGTACCTACTCCTAACCTAGTTGATTACTAATTCTAAATTTCCACAATTTAGTAGTTCCTTAGCTTTATTTTTGATAGAAAATTGGAAACCTAGGATGAGATCTTCATATTCAGTGAGATTATTGGTGTAGGGTAATTGGAATCTATAAGAGGCATGGTACCTTTTGATGGTGGGATTAATTAAGACAATGCCAACACCTAATCCAACCTTATATCTAACACCATCAAAATGCAATTTTCATAGCCCAGAAGGAGTTTCCATGTTCTTAGGACTATCTAACCGGTCAGCTTCTAGGGTGAAAACCCCTAAGTCTAAATAAATTATGTTGACCATTTCATTTACAACATTGTACTCTATTATCATATGTTTCATTATTGGTTCCCTCTCAAATCTAATTTGATTTGGGACTCCCTTCTAAGGTATGCATAAGTGGGAGAAGTTAGTGGACATATACCTATTTAAGGCCTTGGTCCATTTATACTCAAAAATATCCCATAGGAATTTGACATATCAACCACTTGAATGTCAATGAATTGTTGTCCTCTATGATTAGAGGCTATCTACATGTGAACATTTATAAGTTTTCCAATTACCTTTATCCTTGACTTGTCTAACTAGGTGAAAACCTTATCAGAATTGACATGGAGTTTGGCCAAGTTGTTTACATATACCATTAGGCATGATATTTGTAGAGGCACCTAAGTCTAACAAGAAATTATGCAAGTTTTTACCGAACATCCTAACTGTGAGTAAGAAAGGGGGGATTTAGCTTTAGCCTTAAGTACCATTACATTATCATGATTAGTCTTAAGAGGTTTTCTAAATTTCAAAGACTCTAACAACAAATATCTCTACTCTTTGATCTATGTTAACTCATGCAAGGTGATGTTAGCCTTTATCTTCTTCATGCCCTCAACTATGCTGTAACTAGTTTGGGAAAGACTGGGGACTTCAGGGTTGTGCTTGGGAATGTTTCCTCTAGGGGGTCAATATTATTACTTGAAGAGGTATCTAGGGAAGTTATAAAGTTATTTGGGGTGTTGAGGTAATTAAGGGTTGTATCTACTCTCTGTTCTTCAATGGGTAAGTCATTCTCAAGAACTATTGAAATCTATGGATTTATTCAAGGATCTCATTTGGTTTATTTTCCTTTTAAAAGGGGAAATCAAAGGTTTCTACCATAAAATCTTGGTCAAAAGGCTTAGGTCTAAATGTATTTTCATTGTTTCCTTATTGGTAACTACCTCAAACATATCTAACTCCTCTTAGAATGCTTTAAAAGCTTTGTAGAATTTAATGTAATCAATCTCCCCATGTTTGGCTTTGTAATGTACCCTACAATAATCAAGTAATGCAATATCTATGAGGTTGATATCCATGGTTTTATTTTATGATGATGGGTCATTATTTATATTGTTTTGGAAGATATAATTATGAAACCTATGGCTTGGTCTATTATATATTTGAAATGAGAATTTCCTTCCTGAACTCTCAATAGTATTCCCCATGTGTTTTTGCAACTAAAGGAAACCAATACTTAGCTTTTGTACCATTTTTAGGATAGATTCATTTTCAATTTTAAGGGTCTCAAAATTATGCACCTAGTCATTAATAACATTAAAAATTGGTACTAATGCCATTTGATCTCCTATTTTGAAGCCATTATTGGTGGGATAACTCATGAATCCTAAGTTTTGATTAGGGGAGGCATGACTCAAGGACAACTAAGTGAGGTTTGGAAGTTGATTCATAATAGGCATGTTTTGATTATTATTAGGAACTAAGTTCATCACTAACATGTGGGGGTTAACATTTGGTACAACATAGGCCATTTGTCTTTGGGGTTACATCTGATCATTGATAGTTACTACCTCAGAATAAGCCCTAGCTAGTGAGGCTATGTCTGGTATGGACCTTTCTAAGAACATCAAAGTCATAGAATCTATTACATCCTTGTAGATCTCTAGAGCTAGAACCTCATTTAACTTATATGTATCTATGGTTCTAATAAACATCTTTTGAAACCTAGCATTGAAGGACCTAATAGGACCATTATCATCTCTTTTAATAGTTGTAAATTGGTGGTAGATGATGTAAGGACTGATAATTTACCCAAACTGATCTATGAACACATTATTAAAATCATCCTAACTAGTGATGTAGTTATTAGGTAAGTTCAAAAACCATTCATTGATAACATCCTTAAAGGTAAAAGGGAATAACATACATGCTACATCTTCATGCACAACATTGAGTAGTCTTAAAGTATCCTTGAAATAATTTATATATTCTTCAACAGTTACTATACCCATAGAACTAAATGTGGTTAAGTATTTATCTAGATTACATGGGAGGTCATGGACCACCCCAGGTACATTAATGGGAGAATCACCCAACCAAGCCATTATTATATGAGGGATAAAGACAAGTATACCTCTAATAGGTGATGTTGGAAGGGATTTGGACTTTTTGTGTTTACCTTTGTCCCACCTGGCTCTCCTATGTTATTTAAGCTGAAGTAAAGGTTCCTGAGTCTCTTATCATGATCTTTTCTTAATCTTAGGAAATTCTAATATGAATTTTGAATATACTACTACCTTAAATTATACTTTCTCCTAATAATGTCTAGATGCACTGATCTCAATCAAGAATATGTCAAGATTAGTGCTAACCCAAGTGACCCTCCTTCTAGTACCAACAAAGCCCTTCCCTATTGATGCCTCCAAGTGAACCATAGGTGCTCTTAGTGTTTAAATAACACTTCTCATTTTATAATTCAAATAATTTAGGGCATGAGTTATAGGTATTTGGTAATTAGGATGACTATGGTGAAATAATGATAGAGCAAAGTAGACTATGCCATAATATTTATAAAGTTTGATGGTTGGGAGCCATCTTGGTGCCTTCTCTTATGAATTTTTGTGCTATTTTTGACAAAATGATGTAGATATAAAATACTGACTAAACTAAATGGTTATGAATAATGCATCTAAGATAGAGTAAATTGGTTAAAGAAAGAGCAAAAGGAAAGGGTAGAATAAGAAAGAAATGGTGATTACTGATCTTTAATTATCAACATATTAATAAAGTTCCAAGGATTACCAAGCATGATCTCAACTAGCATATAGTGTAAATTAGCGTAATATCACATCTCACTACAAACCAGGCCCAATTCTAGAGATAAGATGACAATATAGGTAAGAATTGGATTTAATTTTAAAGTTTTACACCACATCTAGATATCTTATGCACATATTTGTTGTAGAGAAAATAAAATGAAGTAAACTCAATTTCATTCAACTAACCTAGCATTACACAAGATCTAACCTAATATTCCTATAAATTATTCATATTCAAACTTAGACAAGTAATTAATAAACTTATCAATTCAAACACATTAATCTAGATAATTCTTGTAAAATTCCTTGATCTTTTGTATCGATTGCTTAGAAGTGTAAAAAATAGCTCTAAGTCTCTCCCTTTTACAAATGGTAATACATGCATTTATAAAAAATTGATGTAGTATATTGGTTAATCTAAAAATATAGGTGTAAAAAGATAAAGATAGTTATCTTTATAACAAACTATAATACATGTGTCTTTTACAATCATATTGACCTAGAGGCAATCATGCTAACAAACTAGCATACGCCTTAACAAAAAAAATGCTTCCTCTTAGGGAAACCATAACTAGATTATTGGAGGTGGGACCCTTTGATGCTGAAGGATACTCATAGCTCATTCATGTTGTTCATCTACTAGGCTTAAGTCTATGAAAGGCCTTGTGATGCTCTCCTCTTCTTGATTAGCCAGCTCATCAAAATCTTTGTCATTCCTAGCCAAAGCTTACTTAATGTTTTTGGCTTCATTGATCCTCTCCCCTAAATAAAATATCATGCATAATATTTTACTATTATCCTATCCTAATTGTCCTTGACTCTTAAAATTGATTTCTTGAGTTACTAAAGTGGGTTTTTGCTAGAATTCTTCATCACTAATAATTCCTAGGGCAATGGGCTATGCAAGATCCTCAAGCATAGTTCCTAAGAGACTCTCAATTCTATCTATGAGCTATTTATCCTCAATAAGTTCCTTAAGTTCCTCCCATTTGGTATGCCAAGAACTCAAGGCTTGGACCTTGTCTACAATAATTCCCAAAATGGTACTTAGGTGCCCCATGTTGATGGCTTTAAAATCTAGTATTTACTTCCTAACCTAGATGTTAAGAAGTTGGGAAATCTTATCCTCAGAAGTTTTCCACTAGTAACCAGCTCCTTGGATAAGGTGGCCTAGTCCTCTAGTGTCCCCTACCTCAACTTCATAGAATTTAGTGTTGAACATGCCATGAAATGACTCCTTAAGCATCTTAATCATGGAGTCTGGCATTGAGAGAATTGCATGAGTTTGAAACTTCTCTTTCTTCTTCTTTAAGTTTTAGATTCTTTTCTTTAATCATTGAACACTAGCCATAGCTTGATGATATTGAGCCTCAATTAAACTTTCCACATCCTCCTCATGGATGGGAACATCTCCAAGTTGTTTCCCTTTAAAATGGGTGAACCCTATGAATGGTTCCACCTTTTGAAAGGTGAATTATTCTTGACAAATCATCACTATCCTTGTGGTGATATTTTTAAATATTTCTATATCTAGGTTGAATTCAAATTTAGTCTCTGGCTTCTTGAACTTTAGAGGCTCAAGCACCTCCACACTTGCACTACTAGAGGCTCCAGCTATGTTAAATTTCTGGCTTTTTTGAGCATGATGAACCTGTATTCTTCTCTCTTCTTACTTTTACAATATGTCCTTGATCTATGGTTTGATGTTATCACGTATAGTTAGGCTAACTTATGTCAAGGACCATGAAAAAGAGAGGAATAAGACATTCTGTAACTTCCCATAGATAAAGCAATCAGGGATGGCTAGTCCATGGATGGGAAACTCATCACTAAAGATGTTGACCTCACTAGTAGGGTGAGTGAAGGTAAACCTAGGATTATTTCTTAGAGTCATAGGAACCAAGGCCAACTTTACTTTATTTTTCTCCCTTTCTAATGGAACTAACTCCTTTCTTGCTTCTTCAAAGGGATCCCCCCTCTATCTAAGCCATATGTTGCTATTATATCAATGAGGGCACCCTCTAATGTCTCTTTTAGCTCAAGAGCTATCATATCAATGAATTCAATGGGAGAAGGTGGTCTTTATGGGAGTAATAAAGGTGAGGGACCTTCCCCAAGTCTATATTCCAATTTTGGTTCTCTAACTTTTTCCTTGCCTTTTACATCCTAAGGTTGTCTAGGCTGAGGTTGTTCAGCTTGTGCTTCTTGTTGGTGGGGTTGAGGTTCAGATGGATACTCCTTGGGCTCTTTATGAGTGGTCTCATATGGACTTGGAAAAAATTGATATTGTAAAGGGTGAGTTTTACACATCTCCTTTGAAGGCTTGTTTTCCTTGGTTAGTCTACATACCAACTTGATATTGTAGCTTTTGATCTTGGAGAGCACTTTCTCAAAATTTCTTTCTCTAATGTAGATGTCATCACTGACACCTAGTTTATGTTAATATTCAGCCTTTGGGACCTTACTTTCTCTAATATGGTTGAATACCATTGTCCTAGGGTCGTACATCTTAATGCCATCTATTGGAAATCAAAATAATTTCTATGTGTAAAAATGATTTCTAGCTTCTTCTAGTCTTTGATTATAACCTTCCCAATATCTAATGGGAGGGGATGGATTTGACCATTCCTCTTCTCTTTGCATATTCTATCAATGCCCTAAATGATTTGGGAAGAAATTTCTTACTTGATAAGGTTGTTGGTGATATGGACTGATAGCATGTAAGTTTGGGTTAGGATCCCCTCTTTCCTAATGATAGTTCAATCAAGATAATACCATACATCTCCCATGGTTTCGACCTATTTCATGATAAGGGGATGAAATATTGGCATAGGAACTCTTGTGATGGCCTCAACTATGGTTGGGAAAACATAATCATAGATGAATTGCATATGGTTCTTATACTTAAATATATGCAATTTAGAATAGTGGTGAGAAATTGTGGTCCTACCATCAAGGGACTAGTTTCTAATGCCAGGGAAGGTTAAAAAGGCTAGAAGGGAATCAAATAAATAGGACATCATATATAATTTATTATAGGTAAATATTTTTATGGTTTGAATTGCTTATCTAGGAATAATTTATTAGGTCTCCCACTGGAGGGGTTAATTTCTCTTCTACCATGAAATGGACATAGGACACCTAGATGATGTTTACACATATGGTGGAAAGGGTGCCAAAGGATTGATTTAGTAGGGTCATGATTATTCTAATGCCTTATTTTAATTGGATAATAGGGATATTACCATTTAGGGTCTTGAAGAGATGGGCTCCTTGGATTAACTAGGGTGTGAAGATTGAATCAAGGTCTTGGGTATTAACCCAGTCCCTCATGGTAGGGAGGTGGAGATGGGGTAAGGGGAGCTTGTAATAGGTCTCAAAGACTACAAGAGAGATGTATGCCACCCTTTAGGAGTTACCCTTTTGAGTTATCCATTCCCCATCTATCCTAAAATCAATAAAGATGGGTATAAGGACATCAATGCAATGCATTACCTTTGGTTTCACTATGGCATAGTGGAGACCAACTATTTGTACCATTGCTTTAATATGGAATTCCTCATTTAATCTTGGGAGATAGGCTAAAATTCATCCACAAAGAAGAAAAATTTAGACTAATTCCTCACTCCATAGACATTTAGGGCCACCAGGTACAACTCTTTGTCTTTGAAAATCCTCCCTTCATTGTCAAAGTTTAGATAAAGCTCAACTTCTATCTTCAATTATTGCCTACCAACTACCATTTCTAATGTTACTAAATTGTTCACACTATATTTCCAAGGGTTATTATTATATCACTTATTCTCAGGAGCATAATTATGCTATCTTGATTGAACTGTAACTAATTAAATTGATTTAGGTCTTCTTTATATAGGGTTTAGGGTTTGGAGCTTTAATGATAGGAGATATTTAGGATTTAACTTCATACGTGATTTGGATTTGATGGAGACCTTTTGCTTGTGTGGAGCTTATGTGGTATCATTCTAGAATTTTCATGGAAATTTTCATAAGTATCATTTAGGCACTAGCCATTGGATTTTAAAAGTCTCCTTTATTTCATGTCATAGGATTAGGATCCTAGACTTAGAATGATCCATTGATCTAAATCCAAGTCCTCACCTTTTATTGGTCTAATGATCTCTAGGCTTATGGTCATGACACTTAGCATCCTCATAGATATTTCTCATGTTGTGTATATTTTGTTAGTTATCACCTTAATCAAGTACTAGCCATGTGTCAATCTCATAGAGTTTTGAAAATCATCAAGCCTTTCATACTAGTGGATCAAATTCAATGTGCAAGTGATTACCATTTATTTCTTGGCCAAATATGGTTTAAATGAAAATGTGACACACATCCATCTCTCAAGATCCTGGGGTGCCTTTAAAAAGTCTAATTCAGACTTGTGTTATTGGATCAAATATAATGAGCTAGTGATAGCTATTGATCTGCACGAGGATTTGGTCATTAATTAGATGCCATTATTAGGTGGGCCCTTTTATTCCTTATATTTTACCATCAAGGCACCATGTATCCATCTCTCAGGGCCTTATGCTCCTTTATTATTTATTCTTATTCCTTGTGGCATTAGATAAAATATAGTGAGTAAGCACAGGCTACTGGATTGATCTTGGTGTAAGTTATTTAAGCTAAAGTCTTAAGGCTAGGGCTCTCTATCTGATCAAATATAGAAAGCAAGCATAATTCATAAGATCCTAAAAAGGGTGAGGGATATAATAATTATAACTAAGGAGATACATAAAATCCTTTTACCATAAGGTATTAAGACTAAGGTCATGAATATTATCAAGGCCTTAGTATTAATAACCTAGGCTAAGTTAGGTAATGAAAAAGGGGACCTCATAGAGCTATAGAAAATTAGACTCAATGAACTTAGGAAAAATAAAGGGGGAAGGATAATGAATATCTTGAGTCATGTTATGAAAACATGACTTAAACCCATGTGAACCCCTTGTTTATAACTTCTTTTTATGATGAGTTTCAATTGGTTCCTGCAAACATAGTTCCCTCCAACATTTGAATTTTAATAAAGGGCTAACTAGGGTTTTTAAATAAAGAACCATTGGATAACCACCATATAACCTATAAAATGACTTGTGCAACTCATTATCATGGTTAGTCTAAAATAATAAGATTAAATCACACAAGCATGCTCTTTAATAGAGTGGATGATCTTCAAATTCTATCAAGGACCTCAATGTTTAGGTACTTCAAAACATGGATACAAAGACTTCTCAAGGGCCCCATGTTTTAAATGAATGGGGTATGTTGGTCCCAACAAACTCTAAATGTTATACCCCATTGAATATATGAGTAGGAATGTCTAGGGTCTTAATAGGTCATTTAAAGCATGAATCAATAGTCCATATAGACCTCTCATGGAACCTTTACTATCTAATGGCTTCATAAAGTACATTCACCTCATAATGATCCCTAAGTTCTAAGAAAAAAATCTATAGAGCCTTATGACTACCACTTATGGGTTTGAACCCTTATACCCAAGCTTAAGGGTTGAATGCAAGGCCAAATGTTATATAGAACCATGAAAATCCATTAATACTGTATGAAAAGGGCATATTTAGGTGTAAGTAATATTGTCAAGCATAATGGCCACCTAAAAGGAGACCAATTCAGTCTAGCCCTTAAAGGTTTTCAAGACCACCATATGTAGCCGAGTCTTAAGATGCAAATAAGGGCCATATATTATATAGATGGATATCTTAAATGGATGTGGTTTGGATTCAAGGAAAGCCACTATATTTTTAAACATGATATTGGGGCCCTCCTTCTACTTAGTTTATCTCATGGTTAGGCTCCATTAACAGTCACACTAAAACTTCACCAAGCTTAGAACTGTAGGTAGTTTACCATCAATATTGATAATAAGGTACTATGGGCACATGAAGGAGAGATATAAAAATAAAATAAAAACATATATTTCATGTTACCAAGGGTAGGGAAACTTGAAAGGGTATATAAATTAGCTAAATTAGGCACTTATATTAAGCCAAGATTACCTAATCAGTGGGAGTGATAAATTGATATGAATGGAAATATCAATAGACATGTAAAGTATAATTACAAGATGATGATGACATATATACCCCTTGAGATCTCACTTGATGGTATGATTAAGTCAGAGAGCTTCTTGGTTTAGGTTAGACACCCATGACACATAAACTTCAATATGTCACTATGTAGGTAAGTGTTATTAGTAGAGAAATGGGAAACCAAACCCCAGAGGCTATGATCAAATCTTAATAATATATCACTTAATCCCTAATTTTATCACTATAGATAGCCATAATAAATACTTAATCCTTTAATCAAGGCTAACTCAAACATTTAGGCTGGTTAATAACATTTAGGGCAAATCTAAGAGGAAGAAGACCTATGATGGTGATTAAAGAAGCTCAAAACATATTTAAAAGGAAAACATAAGATAGATAAAGGTGTTGTTGTAACATTGAGGTCAAATACACACCTATAGGTGACTTGAGGTTCCAAGGCTTAGTTTAAGCCACAGGGCTTAATGACACCCTTAGGTCTCAAGAACCCACCTCCACCTCATTAGAAGATCCGAACCCCTAAGACTCAAATCCATGAGAGGGTGTATGATGTTGATATGGATCATGAAGGAGTTATTTAGAGTAGAGGAATACAAAGAAGTAGTTTAATTTGGTCTTATCACCCTCCCAAGATCCACTATTTTAAGTAGTAATGTCAACCTACCAACTTAGGCACTCATATATCATATGTCATAAACACTCAGACCTAGTGATTTTAAGGGCAATTAGGGACCCATATGAATTCAATATCCATGAAGGAAAGAGTGGGATTCTGGAGCCCAAATATATGAACAATCATTAAGACTATCAACTAACCTAGAAAGCTTGAAAAGAGCTCAAAGACCACCAACTTTCACTCAAAAGGGACCAAGATCTATTTCAGATATTCAAAGGGGTTTATGGGCTAGATGTTCATGTTAAAAGGTTCTGGTTGAGAGGTCTATACTCTATGTACCATTGTTAAGATGGTAGACCTCTAAAACCCTTTATAAACCCTAATTTTGACCTGATGAGGAAATTATAGATTCAAATGCATCCAAATGAGGTAGTTGAGATATGAAAAAATATTAATAGTCTCCCCAAGTCACCTAATCACACAAATGGTCTACTAGTTGGCATGTACAAGATGTGCAATGTATAAATCAATCCTAAAAGAGATACTCAAAGATTATATGTAAGAATTTGAAAGAAGTCCACATCCTATGTGTTTTTTAGGAGGGAGAGGGATCCAATGGTTTTAAAAAGTTGCATATTGGCCACCTACACAGGCTTCCATGTTTGATAGTCACTTGCAAACATGTCTAGGTGCTTAGTTAGAAGATTGCATTCATAAATAAAAAGTAAGTGGCTCACTCAAGCCAATACAAGTGATCTAAGGGTCCTAAGGGATGGCTTTTGTTAGTGCCCAAAATTGCACTAGAGTAATTGGGACCTTGTCAATAAAATGCCCAAGTCTAAATTGGGTGAGTATCAATGTTTTAGTCACTAGCCTGAGTCCTATCTTTATATATTCCTTCAAAAGGTCAAAGTTTATGTTCACAATTTGTCAAGTCTTTTGTTTGGGTTTTTCTAAGTGAGAGCATTACTTTGCTTTGATGTTTTGGGATTTTTACACAAGAATAATGCTTGAAAAAAATAGGTCTTTAGAATTTTTTTCTTGGATGAAAACTTAAAAGAATTATTTTTATCAGATATTTTATCCACTGTAATAGTTTTGAAAGAATTTTGTACCTCACCTTTTTGGGTCTCAAGGATTTTTGGGATATTTATTTCAGAATTTTTATCCACAATAAAGATTTCGTAGTGGGATGATTTACAATGAGAAGGTAAAAGTATAGTTAAGCATTTTTATATGCATAGATTTATTACCTTATGTTCGAAGAAGAGATTCTGGGACATTAGATGAAATCACCAAGTTGCACCTTGATCTTGTTTTGATGATTAAGGTGAGAAATTTCCTAATGAACCTAATGAAGGATATGTGTCTATCTTAGGGGACTCCTATGAACCTTGTCAGGGGTCAGGAGGATCTTTCACTCTTCCCTGAATAAATAAAGCTAGTGCAAAGGTAAAAAATGGCTGAGAGTCTAAGCTTACATCTAAGATTGGACATGTGGTGGGTTTTCAAGGATTTATGAGTTTTAGGCCCATTTTATAAGATTAACCCACATAACTTTTAGTGAGAAAGGTGTAAAAAGTCTCTAGGGCTCAAATGCCTAAATGTGCTAAAAAAGTGATGCCACATGGTAGTTCCTTGGGGTCTTTTAGATTTCAGTCCCTTTTTGAAATTTACCTCACTTACCTCTTGGTGGGAAAGGTTAAAAAGGTCCCCAAAGACCCAAATATTTTTATTTTAAATTTAAATAATAACACATGGTGTTCTTACATCTCGTGAGGAGCTCAGGGCATATTACACCATTGTACCAACAGAAAATAACAAGTGAAAAAAGTGTGAAGGTCCTCAAAGGCTTGAAAGGGTATCATGATGTATTTTACACTTGTATGGATCCACTTGTTGTAAGGATGATCGCTTGACATAAAACAAACATTTATATTTTACCTCTTTTTTTGAATGAAGCTCAAGTAATTAATGAGGGTGGTTGGTGATTAGCCATTGTGATTTAAAGCATTAATGGCAAACCTAATTTCAAAATGCAAAGGATTATAACTAATGCATTTATTTTCATTTTGTATCTACCCTTTACATTTAGAGATTTAATTTGTGCCTTTGAGCTATTTGTATACCCTAGATAAGTGTAGCACGAGAATGTGATTATGATGAGTTCATAAATTTTTATCTTCTATTATGTGCCACCCTTTGGATTAACATTAAGTGTTATTTTAACTCCTTGTGTTGTGTTATTTGAGAGGAGTTGAGAGGTATTGTGAGGGTTGTTTTAGTGAAGGGTTCATCAAAATTTGAAGTACTACGCTAGAAAGCTAGTGTAGAAATGACAATATCCTTGAATTCTATGAGGGACATCATTATCTCTATCTTGGATGGGATTAAGGATACAAATGTCATGGGGTTAGAATTTATGGCCATGTTGAATGTATTAAGTGGCTATACCCCTCCTAGTAGTAGCTAATATTGGTATGAGCTACATTGCCCCTATGGTAGCATTCCCCCTAGCTACCCCATACCTAAAATTAATCATTATATGTGCTTGGGTGTACCAACTAGACACTATAACCATCATTAATGGTAGCCATGTAGTTATTTTCTCTTTCACCCTTATGGCCCTCAACACCATGCTAATAATTCCTCCCCAATAAAAAAACATTATAATCTCCCTAGAGGAATGATAGAAATACATCGAGAAGAACGATAAGACAATTTGGGACATTATCAATTCCTACTGGCTAGCCAAGAAAATATAAAAGGTCTCTAGGACGTCCAAGAGTTTAAATTTGGTAGAATTTAGTGAATTTACATAGTATGTCATTTCCATGGCCACCAAGGTTTATAAGATGCCCACCACAAAAAAATTTAAGCCATGGATGTTCATGATCCTAATATGCATATTGGAGAAGTAGAAGAAGTTGGACTAGGCCACTATCCTCAATGACAATCTACATGGGTAAATGATGTAGCTCTAAGATATAATTATTTAAAAAGAGGCATTTATAGGTACATTTTACATGTCCTCTTATTTGATGTATAACTTAATGCATAATAGAACATTTTAGGGGCTCACCAGGAACCCCAATGGAATGAGAATTTATGAGATATACTCAAAAATCACCATGGAGGGATTCAAGAAGAATTTTTGCAGGGTCTATAATTGCTTATTCAACATTATTGTGAGTTTATTATTTCCTTTGAGAAGCCTCAACAAAATTTCCAAAGTAGCCAAAGATATGATAGGAAAATATGGCACCTCTTACATTCAATTTAGGACATTGACATATATTAGGGTAAGTGGTTACTTAGATTTCCCACATAAATTACTAATATACCTTGATGACAAATTGGTAGTAATGGATTTGAGCTGATAGATGGTGCCTTTACATAAAATGATAGTGGCTAAAAAGATTAATAATCCCTTCAATTTTATTATTGTGATTAGATATTATTAACATCCTTAAGTCTCCAAGGTGAAGGGATTAGAATAGGAAATGGGCCAATATGCAATTGATAATATGCCACCCAATCCTAATTATGACATCAAATAGTTGGTGAATATGGTGACTAATGTGATATTACATCAATAACATTATGAAGACATCTAGTCTGACTACACTATTGAGGAGGATGTCAAAAAATTGAAGGATATGAGGCTGATGGTGTAGGAGGTTATTACCTATAATATCACTCCCATCCCCAAGGACATGGTGGATGACAAGATGACACTATCATCAGTGTATAATAGAACCAATATTGAATCCCAACCCATCTCCCAAGAAGACTTCAATGTTTAATAAAATGATTCCATCACTTGGAGATCCTTTCTAATTATGAGAAGAACCTTTAATTGGTTGAAGGAACATGGAGTCAACCTTAGAATGTATGACACCCCTACTCTCCAAGAGCTTATGAAAGTTAAGGAGATGAGAGGTTTCCTTTTAGATTATAGTGGTGATCCTATGAATCCACCACCAATAGTGAAAGGTAAGGGAAAACACAAGATTAGTGATGTTGATTTCACCAAGCTAGTTGATGTGGAGCCATTAATAATATCATAATATAAGGCTAGATTCTCTTTCTCAAAGATAACAAGCTTGATAGAAAATTGGGATAAAATTATTATGGGGGATGTTACGTTGGCCAATACCACCCCCATATCCATTTTAGGATAGGGATCCCCAATAGTGTCAGCCATTCCAACAACCATCCCCATGGTCAAGCTAATTATAGTTCTACCTACAACACCAACACAACAAGAAACAAATTCCCCTCCCCTAAAGATATATTCAAGAAAGAGATGAGGTGAGGATGAAGGGGAAAATCCAAAATAAAATATATTCAAGAAGGATTTACAACCTCCAGGTGAATTTCCTATGAAGAAGAAGGAGGTTGCATTTAAGGACTTGACATCCAAGGAACTCCTTGTCAAGAGGAAAGATGACTATTCCTCATATGCCCATAAGTTTAGGGATATGAGTGATGATGAATACTCAGATAAGGGTAAAACCATTACCAAGGTGATGAATAAGCATTATGCATTCACTCTTCTACAAGTAAAAATTAGGAAAATAAATCTAAGGGAGAGGCCTCAAACCCCAGTAAAGGCCCTGATAATGGGCTTATTCATAGAAGAGGGACTGTCAATAGTATAAAGAAAAGGTGATGAGGAAGACATACTAACCTCAAATGATCCTTTGTCTTTTGATGATGTTGTACAAGTTAGTGTTGAGGTAGCTAAGTAAGCTCAAGCCCCTCAAAAGAAAGAAGTAGTTTCATCTGACGCAGAGACATTTATTGATAGTGTCATCACCCAACCACCAAGCCAAGGTGATCAGGGTGGAGCTAAAGAGTTAAACAAGTTTGGTGAAAGAGCTAAAGTAGAGTCAAAATAATATGTTCAAATTACCATTAATCTATAAGAGGTGGTTGAGTAGTAAAAATGACAAGCATATTTAGAAGTACCTCAAAATTCCCCTTCCCCTCTAAAGGTGTCAAGTTCAACACCAAAGGAGAAGGTGAGTGCAAAGGAAGGTGGGGAAACAAACCTAGAAATTTATACCCTCACCCATATAAAAACAAATAAAGAATTAGGTGACATAAATAAAGATGCTAAGGAGGGTGTTTCATGGAGTGGTGCCTCAATTAAATCACCTTGAGGTCTTCTCCCTCACATCATAATCCATGACCCGACCCATAATAAAAGTCCTAAGGCTGTGACTGGTGAAGATTTTCTTGAAGGTAGGAAAGATGTCACGATATCCTTATCCATGACTAAGGCCTAAGCAATTAAATAAGGTGAAGTACTTGTGAAGCATTTTGAGTAGTCAACAAAGTAGGAAAGTTTAATTGAATTATTTCTCAAAGGGTCTCATCAACCCAATTTAGAGTGTGGAATTTTAGAGTAGATTGAGCTACAATTGAAATAGGAACATGGAGTGGATAAAGGTGGTGAGGATCAAGAGAGTGATGAAGACATTGAGAAATTTGTATTGAGCCCAAAACCCACTTTTTTGGTACTCCCTACATTAATAACTCCAATGACACCACCTTATATTATCTCAAGGCTAGCATCGATGTCTACCACAACAATGAGATTTAAGACCAATCCCCTTCTTTAGGTTGAATAATAGGTCAAGGAGAAAAAGAACATCATGAGCCAAATTAGGGAGATTGATATAATGAAGATCACTTAGGCACATAAGGCTAAGCCCCCTAAAAATTCCTAATCACATTCCAAGACCACCTTCACCACTATAAGAGAAAGGAATGTGGAGATATCCATCCCTCCACTAGGTGATTTGAATAAGGATGCTCTCCTTAAGAGTTACTCTATTTATAGCTAGAGTTTAGGGGAGCCATCTAGAAATGAGATAAAACATAGCTCATAGGTCTTGGCTAACATGATGGCCTATAAAATGGATAAAGACAAGGCCACCATGGAATATATGAAGGTAGAAAACTAGGCTATGATTTAGTACTTGTAAAAGTTATTGAGTGAGCCTAAGGTAGTGACTCCAATAGCTAGCAAGGCTCCAAGTCCTCTCCATCTCACATTCACATCATTTAAATCTAGATAAATTGATGATTTTAAGACTAGAGGATGACCAACTTGAGAATGGAAACAAGACTTGGGTACTAAGGTGGAATAAATAATCCACTCAACATTTAAATACTTGAATAACATAGTGGATAATAAAAGGGAGTGTGATACCCATATGTTTTCTTATGAGGTAGACACCAAGAAGTGGGAAGAATCCCAATGGAATATGAATGATATTTTTAACTAGGGCACAAATATTTTAATTATAGAGAAGATCATTTCCCTAAATGATCACAAAAGTCCCAAGGAATATCAATTGGCAATCAAGCATCATTTAATGATGATCAAAGATGACATCTTTAATCTGAAAGGAGAAGAATAGTCTCTCAAGATTGAAACAAAGGAGATAGATGTTGTGATAAGAAATATGGTAAGCCTTGATGGTGTAGTTGATTTGGGGGAGGATACAATGTGTGATGCTATGAATAACCTCATTGATGCACCATAAGAGACCTTTGATGTTAATAAGATACAATAATTGGTGTCACTTGAGAAATCTTGTGACCATCTTAAGGAACTCATTAGATAAAATATAACCATACTTCAAAAGATTATCACCTTGATTGAAGAGTGTAAAGTCAAATTCAAATACCAAGTAGGCCAAAACCAAGAGAGTCTCACCCCCATGCTTGAGGAATATACCAAATACAAAAATAGGTTGGTGAAGGATTCCATCATTCAGATAAATTATCGAATCTAATTGAATATTTTTGTTTCTTTCAAGATGGTGTCACCTCTCCTCTCTCATCATTTCCATTTTCCCTTCTCTTCCCTTTTATTTTTTCATTTCCCATTGGGAAACCATTGTAATTCACTCGATAGAGGCATGTCCCTTTCAAGGAAGTTTTTATAATCATGTACATAGGAAAGGGATGTTTTGTTTGTTATGTAAGAAGAAAAAGGTTTGTTTTGTTTCTTGTAGGATTATCCTCCATGTGGATAACAAGAAATATTCTACCTTAGTGGAGGATAAATTTTTCCATAATCACAAGATCATGCACATAATTTGAGGAATCATGTTTATTACAAGGTTTAATGGACTCTAGGCCCATGAAGGAATCTTCCATCTGGAGAATATTTAGGAATGTGCCAGGCTTATCTCAATTGTATAAGTAAAGGGGGTATGTCCATTTACAATGGTCAGTTAAGTTTTTGAGTCAAGAGATATAGCCTCAAGGAGTTCTCACTGTGTAAAACTTATGGTGTCAAATTTATTTCTTATGTAAAATCATTGGCAAGCTTTGAGAGCATTACATATGTCTCCCTTGTTACATAACTTTCTTGTACTATGTTAATCTATTATTTTGTTCAATACATATTTTACTCATTTCCAATTCAACTGATAAATGAAATTTTCTTGTGTTTTCCATTATCTTTCTATTACTAAAGTATAATTCCATGTTTTACATGTTTAGTTTATTAGTGATTTGATCTATTCATCTTTATGGTGTTCATTTAGTGTATGTTTAGATTATAAAATCCTCTTTGATTTGAAATTTGGGAATAGGGTGTTGATAAAATTTTTAAGGGTATTCCTAGGCTCATGGATTTAAATATAAAGGGTTCTTAAAGGATATAATTTGCACATGATTTCTATTTCATTTGTGTTAGATCTATGGTACATTTGTTGGTAAATGTGACACAGTAGTTTACTTGAACTTCTTTGTGCTCTTATGTTAACCCTCCGCTTTTGATCTTTATTAACTAATAGTTTTTGTCCTACTCTATTTTACCCTACATATAATGTGTCTCCTAAATATTCAAAGTGTTTTTTGCTTGTGAGTGCATAAACATTATGTACTTAGCACGTGTTTGCATTTTGTGCATTAAAGATTAGCATTGTAATCTCCTATTCAACCCTTTGTTGTTTAAGATTCTATAGAATAAAAGTTGTAGTCATATCCATATCTATCTTTAGTAGTTTCTTTTTGACCTAGAATATTTTATCATTCCATGTGATAATCCTTGCTAGGTGGTTTGAGCAAGCTTGGTTGTGTTCCAATCAGATTTGTATTCCCTTACGATAACAATCTCCATGAAGATTAAATCATAGAATCCCTTCATGTGAATGGAGTTACCCCTTAGGTACTCTCACCTTGTTTCAAGTAGAGATATAAGTAGTATGGAACTAAACACACCCTTTTTAGGTGCTTCCCAGTCATTTTCTATGTTACGATCTAGTCATGATGTCAAACCCATTCCCAACTACAATAACATATTAAATAGGTTTTCCATATTTTCTTGCCAGCCTCTTAAGGTACACAAGGCCAAGTGATAGAGGTATACAATGAAGAACTAATAGATTACATATCAATAAGGTTGAACAAGTACCTCACAACTTTAGTTTGGAGTCAAAACTCAAGAACCCTACATTTAGACCTTTTTGGTATAACACCTCTCTCAAATCATGACTGCTAAAAGATTAAAATAGAGGACAAAAGAGGATAAAATAACATCTCAAACCATCATGGAGATGATTTTTAATAATTTTTAGGTGTGTGAGAAATAATGTTTTGTAGAGGAAAGGTCAAAATTGGTCATTGTGGCCCATAATTAACTTGTGAATACATAATTCCCATCAGATGAGTAACTTGATGAGCTCATAACTGTACAAAAAATTTGTATGGGGAGATGATCACTTTGTGAGAGTTTAGGGACCTTGTCTAGAATACATAAGTGGTATGGTTCATGGGTTAGGGTATTAACCTTTATGAACCATTGCTAAGAATACAAACCCCCTTAAACCTCTCTAAAACCCTAATAGTGACCTGATGGAGAAAATATTGGATAAAATGCATCCAAATGCATTTGTATGGCCTGATAAACACTTAGAGATTATAGTATATATTGATATTTTTGTCCCAAAAATATAATAACATCAAGTACCCTAATGGATACCCCTTAATTCTTTGATAAAATCCCTTGAATTGACTAAAAACCCACTTTCCCTTTGTATTGTAGAATCCAAAACTCTAGATGCAATTTGTAATTACAAAATTGTAAATTGCTTCTCAGGTTCAAGATATTATAATACACTAAATAGTGGAATATAGAGTCCTGAATACAATTTACAATTTGAAAAATTACAAATTGTAGCCCAAGCTTTAGATCCCACAATGCACTAATCGATAGAATCTAGAAATCCATTTGCAATTTGCAATTTTGTAAAGTTATAAATTACAAGTAGAGTTCCAGATCCTACAAACCAAACACCCTATAGAATCTAAAACTTGAATTGTTATTTGTAATTTTTAAAATTGCATTTGTTGTTTTGCTTATTGTGAAACACTTCACCTAATCTAGAACTTGGAGAGCAATTTGCAATTTGTAAAATTGCAAGTTGTAATCTAGGCTCTAGATCCTACCAACAACCTAAGCCATGAAAGCCAAAAATCCAAATACAATTTGTAATTTTGAAAAATTACATGTATATGTGGAGATTTGCCTTCCCATTTACATTGAATTCAACCATAAACTTCTCATGGAATTTAGGGCTCAACATGTAATTTATAAAATTACAAAATTGCATGAGGACTTTGGATTAATTACAAGTTTTTTCAATATAAATAATGAAATTTGGGGATTTTAATTCATTTTTTAATATGCTAATTACAATTTTTATCTTTGACAATGACATTTGACCATACCTTTGACCTCAAGCCACACATCAATCCATGTCTCCAAGCAAAGCACCATGTCATTTTCACCCTTGCATGGTATTCCTACAATCTTCCTTGTGATTTTTAATATTATTTATTGTAATTTATATTGAAAAAACTTGTAATTAATGTGGATTACATATATTTATATAAATAGATAATATTCACTTCAAGATACCTCCAAGTCCCTATGGACATTAGACTTACTCCAAATAGATCCTAGACACATGAGATTCACAATTTCAATTTACACTTCCTATGCCCATGGGATATATACTTGTGAGTAGAAACTCCCAACCCCGTAGACATTATTATTGTTTTAAACACCTCAAGATTCCATTGGGGTTCCCACCTACTTAGAATAACTCAAATTTATATCAAAGATCAAACCTGTATATATCATATCCAATATCTATTAGAGATCTCAACCTATTTTTGTATCATTATTTCCTCATAGACTTTTCACCTATTCAAAGCACCTTTAATCTCTATCAGAGATTCTACCTACTGTAAGCACTGACAAACGCTACCAACTCTTGTAGTTGGTTTTTTCACCAAGCATTCTCTCTAGAGTTCATGTCTCAAAAGGAGATAAAGTTCAAATCAAAAGGCCCAAAGGTGACTCTTAGCCTATAGTCCAACACTATTGAGATCATTGATACAGACCTAGGTCACATTGACCTAAGGGAATTTTAGGCCCAAATATATGTAGATTTCAAAAATGATTGGATCCAAGGTATCTATGAATTTGGATTTCCATAAGCAACAACATTTCCACTAATAGTTCAAAGCCCTGAATTGGTGATGACACTAGCCTAACATTATGACATTGATAAAAGAGAGGTCTTAAATTATAAAGGGGAAAATATTTTGAATCTAGAAATTGATTTCATTAATTTAGTATTTTTAATACTAGAGTTAGAGAGTTATCTTGACATAACTCTAGAAACATCCAAAAAATTCTTCTAAGATAATAGAGAGGGATGCCATAAGATGATAAACAAATAATGGCTTAGGTTCCCCAAGGCTAGATCCATTATATTGCTAAAGAAATTGGCAAGAATTGAATTCAAAGATGAAGTGGGATACATAATAATTTTACTACACAATATTACTAGTTGTATTGTTTCCAAGAGTTTCCAAGAGTGGATGTACCAGTATATATGGGTCATTCTTCAGAATGCACAATAAATCCACTAGACCTAGCTCATTAGTGACACCTTCCATAAGTAATTTATGAAGGTGAAAACCGCATGAAAGTTTTATATGACATCCTACATTGTCTACATACTAGCCAAAGCACAAGCCTTCCTAGGCCTCAACACAGTACCTAGTGAGATAAATAGAGTGTATAACTATTAACCTGACTTGACATTGGAGGCCACTAGGAAACATTTCAAGAGAATCAATGATGCATTCATCTATTACATCATCATGTTTGACAAGTATCTTAGGAGTACAAGATTCTTAGATGTAGTAATTGAAAAAATCACTCAATGGGGCTCTTACTTCATTCAGATCCCCACCTATTATCATATAAAGGTAAATTTATTTAGTGGATTCCCTTACACACTCCCTCAAATTGTAAGTGATAAGTAGGCACTAATAGAGTTGGTAAGACAAATTATTGAGACCCATAAGCTTTTATCTAGTAAGCACAAGTCAGGAATTCATTTCCCAACTAGTATTGGTAGATACACATTCCCCTCCCTCATTAAGGCCAAGTGTATTGATGAAAAAATGACATAGATGACACTAAGGGCTTTGGATTCGAGGACATACTATGATGTTTATGGTAACATCACCAACACACTAGGAGTTTCCACTTATTCCCATGCTCTATATTTCAACGATTATTAGGAGGATTTGGAGGATGAGGAGAAGGTCAAATTGAAGGACCATTCTAGGATGACCTTAGAATAGGTTAAAGCATTTGATTTGGCACCAAACCCCAAGGACTTGATGGATGATGAGTCATTAGTGCACCTAAACTACTATAATCTAATTATCAGTGAACCCCTTCCACCAATAAGGTGGTTAGACCCCAAATCCTTTTCGTTGATAGATAAAACAACACATGTGATAAAAAAATGATCAATTAGATCAAAAGCAAAGGGGTCCAAGTGACCAATGATACAATGAGTATCAAAGATAAGTTATTAAAGCTTAAGAAAAAATTAATTCCTTCATTAGTAGAGCATCTTGGTGGGATAAAAGGAGAACAATCACAAGGGCAAGTGATATCTCACAAGAAAAAGAAGAAATCTAAGGCCAATAAGGGGAAATCCATCAAGGATAGGGTAGAATTAGATTAACCAATCATAATCTCATTTGAAGACATAGTTTCAATTGAATCTTCTATAGCTTCAACTCCCATATCAGTCATAGTGATAACCCCTATCTCAGTAGTTCACCCTCCACCTATTTATATTGTTCCCACAACTCCAACACCTCTACCTCATATCTCCACTCACCCTGCATCTTAGGTTTCTATTCCGCCATTAATTACTATCACCTTACATATAATAATAAGTACATTGAAACTAGTGTAATCAAGTCAAGTGGACACTCAGGGTCCCCCTTTAGTAGATACTCAAGTTTCCACTCCACCTTCCCTTTCCCTAATTTTACTCCCTCCTTTCATTTTAATTCTTCCTTCCATTCCATTTACAATTCCTTGCATTCCATCTCCCTTGATTACATAAATCAATAGTATATAGATGTAGACTTAGTCATCCTAACTTTAGTTTTGTAGTTCATCCCAAATCTTGGGATAAACACTACTTCATCTTCATCCACTTTCATTTTTCATACCTTACCACCCCTGAGTGGCCAAACTCATTTAATTGATTCATTTAATGCCTTGTCTTCCACACTTACACTAGTTCCCAAGTTTAGAGTATTGGTATCTACTCCCCTAATAGTATCACTTTCATCTCCCACACCCCCAATAGACACATCTATCCCCACCTCTTCCACCCCATAGTTTCCCAATCACCTTCAGTGGAGATATGAGAGAAATAGGTTCTTGATGCAAATGTGTTTTTACAACCTATTAATGGAGATGAAATTTTATAGTCATCTATAGAACAATCAATGATAACATCAACATAGGATTTAACACTTATCAAAGTGCCTACCAATGTAATAGCTTCAATTGTATATTATTAGGTGATAGTGTCTACAAACCTGGGTGCTACCCCCAGTTGGCTAACATAAACAATGGGAAATAAATGAAAGAAAATGATTTCCCCAAGTACACTGGACTTCAATCTTTCAAACATGAAGAAGAAATCCAAATATACTCCCTGAACCTTCTCCATAATACTATGTGACTCAATAGGGGACATATATGTAGAGACTACAGTCCCCCCACTAGGAAAATAGAAAGAAGATCTAGTGGTGGGGGATCATCAGATTTGAAAGATTCACCTTGGAAATCCAACAAGGGAGGGATTAAAGAATGATGTTCAATCTAGCATTAACTCCCTCTTTGAGATAATATATAGTGACAAGGCCACTAAGGATGAGTTTACAAATAAGGTTGAATAACTCATGGCTACATTAAACAAGTTCATAGAGCCCAGTGGTTCATTGGTACAACCTTAGTCATCACAAATAGTCAAATACATCCTAGATTAGGTAATAATTGATGCAATGACTAAAATTGAAAGCATGGGAAGGGATACTAAGGAATGGTTAGAGGAATTCATTTCCAAGTGAAATACTATTATTGATATGATCATGGACCATTATACAGTTCTAAAATAAATGAGGATAACCTTGAAAAAATTGGTGAATAAATATGAAGGAGAAATAAGAACTTTGAATATCAATTATGCCAAATTGATAGTTATAGACTCTATTGACATTGACATCATCCTTATTGAAGGAATACTAAAAATGATGGAGAACAAGAAGAATTAGATAGAGCAACATAATTCAAGATAAAGTTGATCATAAAGGATGCACATAAGGCCAAGGTTGGCTATGATAAGGCCATTGACATGTTTTATGATATAGATTATTTGTTGAATAAGTTGTCATGCATGCCAACTAATTATGAAGATAACTTCCTTCTAGTAAAAGAAGTTCAGAGAAAATTCAAAGTAGTAGAACGAGAATCTTCTAAAACTATAGTCTTTATCTTGAGCTCTATCCACCACTACATTAGGTATTATAATATGTTGGATAAGATGGGTAAAGAGATGTAAGAAATCAAGGCTTTAAGGAGGGAAATTTTTGAGACATCAACAAATAATGAGATTACCAACCTCTACTCTTTTGGTGTAGATGAAGAGAGAATCTAGGATATTTTAAAGGATTTTGATGCATATGCCAAGAATCTACAAACTAAGAAAGAAAAAAAGGTAGAGGAAGTATTGGAAAGTAATTAATTATTTATGTTGAAAATATTTTCATATATTATACTTTCCTTATTGTAAAAACACTATAAAGTTATATATTATAAAATTATAACTATTTAGACTCCAATGGATTTTTTTAGTGGCTTTAACTTGATGTTAACATGAATGTCTTATGTTTTTTGAATAACTTTGAAGGTATGGATCTTGAAGTATAAGAATCATGGAGGCACCAAAATTACAGGAGATTTTATAAGGCCAAATAAAGAGAGAAGTGTATTTTACAATTTATATTTTGACAGGTTGGAAACTATAAAAAGAATAATTGTAGATTACACTTTCTATTTTGACAAGTTATAATTTCTAAAGTTAAAAAAACACATATTGAAAATTACAAATCTAGTTTTGACAAAGTGGTATGTGTTGACCAAATTTGACCCTAAAGGTCAAATTAGGACCCTTATAGTTAAAAACCTGATCCTTAGAGGTTTATAGGGGGTTTAATATTATCGTGGAGTGTATTATAATTTATTTGATGTCATTTAATGCTATATTATACTTATTCTTAATTTTATTAATCCTTATGTCTTTTAGAAGCCATTTAGGGGTCATAAATGCAAGTGGAATGGTTTATAAGGTGTCAAAGTGTCTTAGTCTCCTTTTAAATTTTTAATAAGTTAAATTCCCTATCAATAATGTTAGTTCATCTGAAACTTGTAGGTTATCTAATTGAAGATCAAGTAATCAACTAAAAAAGGGGAGTTTGGCACTTGTATGATCCATGAGGGAAGGTGACACATGGGAGAAGGACATGGAACATATTTTAATCTTATTAAATTTAATTTCCATGATTTACATGATCTGGAAGTTCCATTTTTGAAGTAAAACCATTCTACTCCTTTGCCTTTTTAGATACACAAAAGTGGTCAATAGGTTTATACTTGGTATAGATAGTTGGAGAAGTTTTAGGTTAAACACATTTGGGAGGTGAAATTAAACTTAGAGATATCCATTTACATAATAATATTTTGAATATTGGTCAACCATGCTTTATGAACCATCCTTTACAAGATGACTATGTTTTTTTACTCACTATTTTATGCACCCTATAGGTTTTGATCTTATCTAGGTGATTACATACAATACATATGTTATAATGGAATATAAAGGAAATGGAAATATTAAAATCATGTTATACATCTTTGGTTTGGTTTTTCAAGGTGTTTTGATGAGAAAATCATCTCAGGTTTGTAGATTGGTCTCTTTGAAGCTTACAGGCAATTTTCCATCATTTGTAAGATATTCATGTTTTGATAATGATTATAGAGGGTTGTGATAGTATAATTTAAATGTTATAAATGTAATATTAATACCTCACATTTAAATCTCATTATTCAAGGAAATTCTCCATAAGGATACAATCACAAGAATCATACAATCAACTTACTCTCTAACTATCATGTACAAGTGCTCTCATGGAAGAAGTCATGTTAAAAAGGAAGTGTGAGAGTTTGTCTTGATATTTGAAACATCTTGATATTTAATCTCAAAATAATGAGAGGAGGTCAAGTGAATATAAAATAATATTCTTTGGTACATTGCTCCAATTCATGCTTACTACCTACATACCTTTTAAAGCATACCTACAGGAGTCTCCTTAATGATGTCATACTGAGATGGAAAGTTTGATAGTTTTTTTAATTTTTAAAGAATTATAGGAGTCAATTTGAACACTTTATTAAGAATTTAATTGATCATAAACATTTATAGCTTGAATAATTCTCATATTTTCCTTTTGTCTGTATATATGCAAATAGCCACCTACAGGTGGTGTTAACTGAGAACTGAGGACACTTGATGGAGAATTTGGATAGGATAGAAATTTATTTAAGTTATAAGTGTGAATTAAATAAAATGAAATAAATATAATAAGTTATCATATGAGAAAATAGGCCTGGAAGTTGGTGAAATAAAACAATGATTGTATTCATGGCTCTTTTCCTTAAAAGTGTAAAATAGAGCACCTATTGGTTTTATGGATAACATATAACATGGTTTCAGAGACTTATAATGATTATTAATGACCAAATATTGTATTTCCTAAATAAGAAAAGAAATATAAAAAAATTTAATGGAAAATTACTTAAGGAGGATGGTTATTTAAAGGCCCCAATATGCACTTTTATGTACTAATTTTAGGCAGTGATCACCTACAATTTTGACTCCAAGGTGACTCTAACACTCAGAGATGTAAGTGGAACATATATTCATAATGGATGATAATGGTAGGTTGAATAAGATATTTTTTCCTCAATCATGTGCCAAAATGGGTTTAGGATCAAGGTGGTAAGTTTTATACACACTTATATGAGTCATCTCACTTGAAATTAGTCACCTACAACCAACCAAAGGTGAGAGTTTGGGAAGGTGTTTTCTTTCTAATGAATCGAGGAGCATAGTATCCTAGAGCATGATGTAAAAATTTTTGAACATGAAAAATGGAAGGGGAGATTATTATATTTAGTTTGGATTAGATAAATACCTTCAGATTCCCCCTCATTTGATAATATGTACCTATAACCAACTATAGATGACTATATAAGGTAGTGAGCAATGAAGGTGATGGTTCTTAGTGTCGATGTAGTCCAAACATGAAGGAAAAAGTACAAATAAATGATAGATTACCATGGAAGGTTTAAATATGCCCAATACACTATTTTAAAGTATGGTCCATCCTAAACCACCTATAGGTATAATGCCTTGGGTATGAACATAGTCTGCAGTTCAAGACAATCAGTTGGAGAACTATGGAATGAGAAGTGTTGAAGGGGTATAAGATGATAAAAGATTTTGAAGGATATAAATAATTATGAAATAAATCTCAAGAGGATATTGATCATGAAAATTAATATAGAGAGGGCTCTAATATTACAATACATAATCCATATAGTGAAACCCTGCACACAATCCCTCTTTTAGTAGTCTGTCTCAAATTTTAGTGTTTTTGGAGTGTATGATCATATGAAAAAGGGATTTTTTTTATAAGGTATTTAAAACCTATATAATTTATTAAAATTACCAATTTTATTGAGTAAATAGGGGAAGTTCCCTTTTTTCTATCTCAGACATAGGGCACTCCCCTTATGAACAAATTATGTAGTCTTTAAGAAGAGGAGACAAAATATTAGACCATAAGATATAGGGACATTTAAGGAATGTGTAGGGAGTTGAAAAACATCCAAAAAAACATGAGGAATCAATTAAATAATCTATAATATTATAAAAGTGTCATAGAAGTCTAAGGTTATAGTCAAGCCTAAAGAGTAGGGTTTTATCCTAATGTCCAAACGAGGAGTCATTTTCGCTTCTACCTTAAAATGAGAATCATAAAATATTGAAGCATGTTTTTTTGGGTCAATACAAAGGTTTTAATTCTGGTGTAATTAAAATAATCCCAATTGGATGGCCTAGAACATAAGGGTTATAACATGCCTTTTAGGCAAGGTTCAAGCCTAGTGCCAAAATGAGAAATCATCTTTAATTATAATGTTAAGAGGGAATTATAGTGGATTATATAATTATTATAGAGTCATTTTAGATGTGAAAAAACTCTTGGTATGTAGATAAATCATAAGGAGATCCACCTTTGGCCCAAAACTAACTCAGAACTGCAGTATATGGAGAAGCAGGCTCAATAGGAGAAGTTTAGATACTCACATCTTCTTGGAGGTTATGCATGGTTATATAAGGAGTTTAGGGAAGTTAAATAATGTATTTAACTATTTTATATTTGAATTTTTTATCAACTTCAAATTTAGAGCTTCATGAACAAAGCTTAAGAGCATAAATAAGCTTAAACCCTGATTATAGACCTAATGAAAGAAATGAAGATGGAAAGATACTATAATGTCCTAGTTTTACCATTAAAGTGATTGGAAATTGAAAAATACTCTCTTATTATCCTACCCATTATTTTTAACTATACGAAATTGTATGGATGGAGTATAAAATAGGGGTTTATTGACTATTTTTTGCATTGTGTAGGTTGTAGGAGGTTTCAAGAGATGAAATCAACTTTATAAGAAAGAAAAAGACTTAAGATAACTCTAAATGTCCATTTAATGAATTAGAAAAAATAATAAGTGTTCAAATAATAGCTCTCATCTTAGCTAGTCAAAACTAACATAGTGAACATGATGGTGAGAAGTGTAAGAATTTCAAGTGGATGGGTTTTTAAGGTGTGCCTGATGCCTCTAATTCCATGGAGGGTATTAAAACATGTAATTAACTCTATTTTATGGATTTTAAAGGAAAAATTAAGCCAAATTTGAGGCCAAGTGTGAAAGGTATGGGAAAGAGGAGTTTCCTAGACTGTATATGGTAATATCTGATTTTGGGAAGATTTTAAATGATCAAAACTAAAATAAATGCATGGAGAGGCATGTTTATAACCATTCCCCATAATTAAAATAATAATACATATACCTAGTTTTTATTGGGATGTTTAAATAGGGATAAATCATGAACATAGTTTTCTGAGCCAGAATGAAAACTCCTATGCCACATTTCAAGATTTTCATGACTTGGGGTAACACTTATTATTTAATACCTTACATGATCAATTTAAAAATATATTACCATGCACAAGTAACTCATTTTATTAGCTTGATAAGTGTCCTTGTGACCTTTAGACTTCTCTCTTCTCCTCTCTCTCTCAAGTTCTATAAGAACTAGCCATTTTGGCATTTATAAATTATGCTCCACCTTAGTATGGAGAATCCATACTCATTTTCATACCATGGATCAATAAATACTACAATTTTTTACCTCTTCTATGACTATCCATAGTGTGTTCACTTGGATGATTGATTTTGATTAGTGATGACTTATTTTCTTAGCATTGTTATTTCATTCTCTCACCTATTTATAGTTAGAAAAATTATTCTTGTAGGTCATGTGAAGTGTTTTATTAATGTGTCAAGGTTGAGTGAGTTAGTCTATTCAAACAGTGCCATCTTAGGCCTCTTGTTTAGTCTTCCTAGCCTAAACATGCATCATAACTTCATAATGAAACATTGATGTGAGAAGATGTAGATTAGAGAAGTGTATATTTTGATAGTCCCTTGTTCTCATGTGTAACATGTATATGGTTGGTATTAGTTAAATATTTTTGTGTATCACCTCCTTTAGGATAGTTTGCTTTCATTTTTCTCTCTCCCTTTTCCCTCACAAGCATAGATGTAGTAGTGGTCTATAACTTGTACATCAAGGGAGCTAGCCCTATCTAGAGATTAACCTCATTCTTAGGCTCACCCACATCTTAGAGGTGTTTCAATTATTCCACTTGGATGAGGAGAGATAATACATCTCCTCACAGGGTATAAATATAAGTGATAATAGTTTTTGGCATGCCTAATAGGATTCTTAGTCTAAGAAGTTGAAAGATTTTTGGTGATGTCTTTCAACACATCAACTTTTTGAGGTACTTATATAAACATCATTGGTGACTCCAAGATTACATCAGCTAGTTAAGAAACCTAGGTATTCATTTTTAAGATTGTTGTTAATCATTCTTTATGTTATTACTTCCTAATGAAGTTATATGGCTGACTTTGGTGTTGAGTATTGTTTTACAAAAGTTGGTGAGGTTTATCAAGCTTATATCATTCCTTATCATCATTATCATGATCTTTAATAGTTCCAATATGATTCTTACCAACTCTATTATGACCATTGTAAACCTTATCATGATTTTTATTAGTATTATAACCATCTTCCTCAATATGTTTCTCTTCCTAGTCAACCTAGTCACTCCTCTAATTAATACATTATAACTTTCAAGAAAACACTCTTGGGCTATGAGAAGTATATGTTGGATATTAACACACTAAGGGGATGTGGTCAAGATATTCCTAGTCATTTATTTCATAAGGTGAGAGATGTATTAGATTTGGTCAAAAAAGAGTGGGCACTTATTAAGAGAGCCAATTGGTAAAGGCTCACAAGTGAGATGCTAGATTTGAGTGGTTTGGTTTCATCCTTAGAGGATAAACTAAAAATTCATGAGGAGTAGATTTAACAAGTATATAAAACCTCATATACACCTTCCCAAAATTTATTTTAGTCCTCATATCCACCTTCCCAAGATTTTTATCAGTCCTACTTGATCCCTACTCATGAACCCAATCAAACTTATTAAAGTCATCCTTTTCTCAATCAACTGGAAGATAGAATTGGAAAGCCAAGACTTGTTTTTGAAGTAAATATTGATAAGAATATTGAGTTAGACAATAGGTACATATAATAGTCCATATCATAAAAAAAGTAAGTGAAATATAATCCCTCATTTCCCTCTCCCATTACATCCCCACCTCAAAGGAATGTGACAAAAAAAATTAAGAGGGAAGTAATTTAAGAAGACTCTACATCTGATCAAAAATTTATAGATAATCATCTCAAGCATGAAGACACATGTGATATTAAGGATGGAGAACAATTTCAAGTCCCCAAAGAGGTTGCAGTCCTAGAAAAATCTCTTGAGACCAAGGTGGAAGTTACTATTCTTGAAGATGACCTAATACCTTAGCCTAATTTTGAATCACCCTTAGATGTATTAGAGCTGAAAGAACACCACCTTGATGACCTCATACATCAAGAAGAGAAGATTGAAGAGGTAGTGGTTCTAGATGATAAAGAGGACAAAGATGATTGGTAGCTATAAATGAAGTTATTTCAAGATCTTTAAGAGATTTACCAAGTTGAGGGTCAAGTACATGACAAGGTGAAGAAATATTCTTCCATGGAGGATAGTGACCAAGATTGGTTAGAATATCTAAGCTCCTTGATGAGCTATAATAACTTTCAGTTGAGAAGAAACCCAATCTTATTGAGAGTAATATGGAAATAAAAAAGGTATGCCTTGTTGAACCACCATCAAAGGTTTTAATTGAGTATCCATATGATAAGGTTGAGGTTTTTATCTTTTAAGAAGTGCTAATTTGCATAGTAATTCTATTTGGAATTGCTTGGTTTTCATTGAACATCATGCTAATGAAGTTTTCAAACATCATGAAAAAGTTGGAGGCATTAATGTCAAGGATAAAAAGATTAGATGTCTCATTTATTACTCAATGTAATGAAGAAAGAAGGGATTAAAACTTCCCCTTTGATTGCGGAGGGAATTTTCATCTTAGGTTAGTTAGTGTTTGAGTCAATTTGTTTATTTTGTGTGTGTGTTTCATAAGTGCTCATGAAGCACATGTGTGTTTGCTTCTGATTTGTGTGTGTCTTTTGTTTTGTGTGGTTGAGGTAGTCATTGGTCTTGTCTTGATCATATATTGTTGTCAAGTATCAGCTCCTCTTGTTGTGTTTCAGATTTTAGATGACTCCCTAAGCATAATGGACTAATAAGGCTACTAGTCTAGTTAGCATAGCAAGCATGCTACCCCTACGAGTCACCAATTTGTTGACCAAATTTGAACTTAAAGGTAAAATTAGGACCCCTATAGTTAAAAATTTATCCTTAAAGGTCTATATGAGGTTTAATATCTTGTCATGGGGTGTATTATAAGTTATTTGATGTCATATAATGCTATATTAGCCTTGGTTTTAGTTATATTAACCTTTGTCTTTTAGAAGCCATTTAGGGGTCATCAATGCAAGTGAAATAGTTTCCAAGGTGTCAAAGTGTCTTAGTATCCTTTAAATTTTATAATAAGTTAGATTCCCTATTAGGAATGTTAGTTCATCTAAAACTTGTAGGTTATCTAACTCAAGATCAAGTAATTAATTGAAAAGGGGTGTTTAGCACTTGTATGGAACATGAGGGAAGGTGAAAAATGGGATAAGGCCATGTAATGTCTCTTCATCTTCCTTAGATTCATTTCCATGGTTTACATGCTCTGGAAGTGCCATTTTTGAGCTAAAACCATTCTGCCTTTTCTTTGCCTTTCTAGACACATAGAAGTGGTCAACAAGTTTATGCTTGGTATGGATAGTTGGAGAATTTTTACGTCAAAAAAATTTGGGAGGTGAAATTAAAATAAGAGATAAATTTACATAATAAGAGTTTGAATATTGGTCAACCATGCTTTATGAACCATCCTTTACAAGCTGTCTATATATTTCTACTCACTATTTCATATACCCTATAAGTTTTGCTCTTCTCTGGAAGATTCCATGCAATCCAAATGTTGGAATGGAATATATAAGAAATTTAAATATTAAAATCATGTTATACATTCTTGGTTTGGTGTTTTAAGGTGTTTTGATGAGTAAATCATCTCAGGTTTATAGATTGGTCTCTTTGAAGCTAACATGCAGTTTTCCGTCATTTATAGGATCTTCATATTTTGATAATGGTTATATAGGGTTATGATAGTATAATTTAAATAATATAAATATCTTATCAACCCATAACCTTTAAATATAATTCTTCAAGGCCATGCTCCATGAGGATACAATCACAAGAATCAGACAATTAGCTTACTCTCTAACTATCATGTACATGTGCTCTCATGGAGAAAGTCACATTAAAAATGAAGTGTGAGAGTTTGTATTGAGATTTGAAACATATTTATATGTCATATAAACGTCATAAGAGGAGGTAAAGTGACTATAAAATCATATTTTTTGGTACATTTCTCCAATTCATGCTTACTACCTGCATACCTTTCAAAGCACACCTACAAGAATCTCCCTGATGATGTCATAATAATATGTAAAGTTTTATAAGTGTTTAAATATTTAAAAAATTATATGAGTCCATTTTAATATTTGGTGAAGGATTTAATTGATCATAAACCTTTATATCTTGCATACTACTCAGATTTGTTTATTGTTTGTATATATGCAAATAGCCACCTAGAGGTGGTGTTAATTGAGAAATGAGGACACTTGATGGAGAATTTGGAAAGGATATAACTTTATTTAAGTTATAAGTGTGAATAAAATAATATGAAATAAAGGTAATAAGGTACCATATGGGAAAATAGACCTATAAGTTGGTGAAACAAAATAATGATTATATTTAGGGCTCTTTTCCCTAAAAGTGTAAAATAGAGCACATGTTGGTTTTATGGATAACATATAAAATGATTTTAAAGACTTCCAATACATATTAATGACAAAATATTTAAGTTAGTACATAGGAAAAGAGATATACAAAATTTAAGCATAGATGACTCAAGGAGGATGGTTATTGAAAGGTCCCAATATGCACGTTTATGTACTAATTTCAAGCAGTATTCACCTACAATTTTGACTCCAAGGTGACTCTAACACTCAGAGTTTCAAGTGGAACATATATTCATAATGGATGATAATGATAGGTTGAATTTTACCTTTTTTACTCGAGCATATGCAAAAAAGGGTTGAGGATCAAGGTGTTAAGTTTCATACACATCTATAGGAGTCCTCTCACTTAAAATTAGTCACCTACAACCAACCAAAGGTGAAAGTTTGGGAAGGTGTTTTATTTCCAATGAATTGAGGAGCATAGTAACCTATATCATGATTTAAAACTTGTTTAAAATGAAAACCAAGAAGGGTATATTAGTATATTGAGTTTGCATCAGATGCCCCCTTATTTGATGATATGCACCTACAAGCAACTGTAGATGACTGTATAAGGCAATGAGTAATAAGGTGATGATTCTTAGTGTTGATATAGTCCAAACATGAAGGAATAGGTAAAAGTCATTTATATATGACAATGTAAGGTTTCAATAGGCCCCATACACTATTTTCAAGTCTGGTCCATCTTAAATGACGTATAGGTACAATACCTTTGGTAAGAACATAGTCTATAGTTCAAGACCGTTAATTGGAGAGGTATGCAATGAGAAGTGTTGAAGGGGTATAAGATGATAAATGTGTTTGAATGATATCCAAAATTATTTAATACATTTCAATAGGATATTGATAGTGGAAGTTAAGAGAGAGAGGGCTTTAATATTGTAATACACAGTCCATATAGTGAAACCCTGCACACAATCCCTCTTCTAGTAGATTGTCTCAGTTTTTAGTGTTTTTAGAGGGTATAATTATATGAAAAAGGGATGAAATTTTGTGGATAAGGTATTTAAAAACTATATAAGTTATTACAATGACCAATTGGCTTGATCAAATAGGGGAAGTGCCCTCTATTTTATCTTAGATAGAGGGCAACCCTTATGAGCAAATTCTACAATATTTAAGAAGAGGAGACAAAAGAGTAGAAAAAAAGCTATGGGGAAATTTAATAAAGATTTAGTGAGTTGAAAAACATCCAAAAAAACATGAGGAATCAAGAACATAAAGGATAATCTTAGAAAAGTGTCCTAGAACTCTAAGGTTACAGTCAAGCCTAAAGGGTAGGGTTTTGTCTTGGTGTCCAAATGGGGAGTCATTTTAAATTCCAACTTTAAATGAGAATTATAACATATTTAATAATGTTTTTGGGGTAAATAATTAGGTTTTTAAGCAATTTTAATTCAAATAAGGCCAATTGGATGGCCTATAACACAAGGGTTACAATAGGCCTATTAATCAAGGTTCAAGCCTAGTGCCCAAATAAGAAGTCATTTTAAATTATAACATTAGGAGGGAATTATAATGGATTATAGAATGATTATATAGTAATTTTAGATGTGAAAAAACTCTTGGTATGTAGAGAAAGCATAAGGAGAGACATCTTTGGCTTAGAACCAACTCAAACCTATAGGGAATGGAGAAGCAGGATCGATAGGAGAAGTTTAGATGCTCACATCTTCTTGGAGGTTGTGAATGGGGATATAATGAGTTTGGGGAAGTTGATTAAGGTATTGAAATATGTTATAGTGAATTTTTTAGAAACTTCAATGTCAGAGCTTCGTGAATAAAGCTTAAGAGCAGAAATAGGCCTAAACCCTGGTTATAGACCTGATGAAGGAAATGGAGATGGAAAGATACTCTAATGGCCTAGTTTTACCATGAAAGTGATTGGAAATTATATAATAATATATTATATTCCTCCCCATGCTTTTTAAATGTATGAAATTGTATAGATGGAGTATAAAACAAGGTTTTCTTAATTATTTTGTGTATTGTGTAGGTTATAAAAGGTTTCAAGAGATGAAATAAAATTTGGAAGAAATATTAAGACTTAAGATAACTCCCCATGTCTATTTAATTCCTTGGAAAAACTCATAAGTGTTCAAAAAATAGATCTCATCTCAGCTAGTCAAAACTGGCATAGTGAACATGATGGTGAAAGTGTGAGAACTTAAAGTGGATGGATTTTTAAGATGTTCCCAATGCCTCTAAGGCCATGGAGGGTCTTAACACATGTCATTCACTAAATTTTATGATTTTTCATGGAAAATTGTGTTGGTGTATGCCTTTTTTCCTATAGGTTTTGGCTATATGATTGCATATTACTTACTTAGGGGATTTAGAGTCATGTTGGTTATTTGGAAAGTTTAATACCACATTCACTATAATGGGTTATATCTTTCCTCTTATAACCTATTTATGTACCTATTACTTTTCATATTTGTTAATGAAATATTATGTGGATCATTTATGTCTCATTCCTCTTGTTTATTTCTTGTAGTTGCATGTATATGTGTGCTCAATATTATCTTGTATAATACATGTCTCACATAGTATATTGAATTAGTGTATTCACTTAGATCAAAATTCCTATAGCTCATTCAGATATGGTATCAAAGCCAATCTAGATATGAGGATTGCAAGGTATATTCTATAAATTTTTCATTAAATGTCTCCTTTTTTGCTTTAGATCTAGGCTTAGAATTTTTGAAGACCTATTTTTATTATAAAATCTTGGAATCATAATATTTATTAGAATTTATATTTAATTTGACACTTTATTTGATATGACACTAGCAATTTTCTTTATAGAATTATAGAAATCAGATTTGGTTTGTGATCAATTCCTCTTTTATCAAAGATCTAAATGTAATAAAAAATAATATATAAAAATGGAGTGATTTTTGGTATATGATATATCTAGATATATATTGAGTCATTAAGGACCTTTCCATTGAGTTCAAAAGGCTCAATAAAGTCAATATCATCTTTTATTTCATCAGATTTAGAGTTTTGAAGCATTTTTTGTGAGGGTTTTAAGTTTGGAGAATAATAGATCTAATAGGTACCAACATTTTCAGACAACTTTCAACCAAATCTGATCCCACCATCATGTTCAAAAGGCCCAAATCTATATAGATAAACTTTTTTTTCATCAAAATTTAATATCCAAGGCATATTTGGCAAGGGTTTGACATTGGAGGAAGTCAAATCACAACAATGATGGTCATTTGATCATAAAATTTAATCCTATGAATTTTATAAAATATTCTCTATAGATTCCACCAACTTTACCACCAGATTTGGTAGTTCTACTAGATTTAGTTGGGTTCTATATTTGGCGAAAAGTTTGCTATATTTGCTATAATTTTTTAGAAGACATCTATATTTTTTAGCATCACCAAATTTGTTGACATCATGCCAAATTTAGTGGAGGTTTCTTTTTTCAAAATTTTCCCCCCTCATGGATGAGTAGTCTACCCTAGATTAGTCAACTTTGAAGGACTATAACTTGGTCATATGAGATTCTTTTTTAGAGAAATTATTTTTTATTTGGGGTATAATTTTTTGCTCTACACATTGGTGAAATGTTTTTTCTTTCTGGTGTCTATTTTTTCCATAAATTTCATATTTTCATAGATGTTGCTGAGTAATCCTCATTTTTGACCCTTTCAAGGCTTCATTTTGGCACAAACAACATTTTTTGGTGCAATTTGTTTTAAAGTGCATTATTTTTCTTATACTTTTTAGTGCTGTGATTTATTTGATCTATTTCTATCAAAAAATTGTAATTTGTTTCTGTGGCCTCTTTTTGGCATCTATATTCACTAAGATCAAATCCACTTCATTGATAATTGGTAGTTGTAAAAACATTGACTTATTAAGTGTTAAATTTTAGGAGGGTACCTGATATAGTTTCAGGGGGGTTACACTATGGTTGTGATTATATTATGCAATTCTCTCATTTTTTGCACATTTGATTTCTATAACAACAATAAAAAACACATAAATCTTAATTTTTAAATGGATCTTAGCTCTGTTAATGCACTCACACCTTTCAACTACCAAGAATAGAAAAGTAAGATCACTATGGTTCTTAAAAGTAAAAGGTTGTTTCACATAACTATGGGGTAAAACTAGATCTAACAATTGAATCATATAAGATAAAATGGCTTAATAAATGTGATTAAGCTTTTGGGTTATTATGCCTTTTAGTATCACCTAATCTCTTATTTCACATAGAGTCAACAAAATCTCCCAAAGAAGCATGGGACATCCTAGAAAAATTGTTTGGGAAAATTGACACTATGAGGGGTCATGGGCTTGAGATTTAGCTAATTAGTTTGAGTCCTAACAACTTTGATTCACTAGAAGAATTATTCACCAAGATTAAGTCACTTATATTATAGTTAAGAGTGTGGAACTAAGAATAAATATGAGTAGTTAGTTCTTTATGTGCTTGCAAAACTAGGACTTGATTACTTTGTATTTATCTCTACCTTTTATGTGACCAAAAGAGTCATGGGAGCTAACTAGTCAATGCCATCCTTAGATGAATTTATTAAAAATTTAACTAAGGAATAAAATAAATTAATCTAGATGGAAACCCTCACATCTTCCAAACATTCATCCCTCATTCTCAAGAATGGGAAATTGAGAGCCTCTAGTAACAAGGATAAGAAATAGAAGAGTAAGGATCATGAGAAGAAGAAATAACAAAAAACCACTACTAAAACTAACACTAAAACCTCATCCTTTAAAGGTAAACCTAAGAGATAAAAGGTTAAGTGCTCCTATTGCAAGAATTTTGGACACGATGAGCAAAAGTGTATGAATAAATAGATTGACCACCTCACACATCTCTTAGATAAAAATAATATAAGGGTCCCTAAGTCTATCAAATAGTCATCATCAACCAAAGAATCTTCTTAGGTAATAGAAAAAGGAAAGGAGAAACATAAGGGCAAAGATTTAATTGTAGTGGCTTCTACATCTACTTTATCTTGGGTTATAAATTTTGGTGCTTCACACCATATGGGTTCATCAGAGGTTGAGTTTCTTGACTTAGAGCCTTGTAACATGTCCTCCATCACTTTGGGTGATGACACTCCAACAAAGGTTGTAGGAAGAGGAACTATTGAATTTAAAGGTGAAAATTTTACAAATGTTCTAAGTGTACCTTCACTATCAACTAATCTCTTTCAGTGTATTAGATTACTCACATAGGGTAGGGCATGAGAGTCGAGTTCACACTTGATTTAGTTGAGATTAGAGAGATACATAGTAACTCTACAGTTGTATTGGGGAGGGCTAATCACCATTCTAGGCTCTATACCTTCTCCTATTTTTCTCTAGATGTTCCTCCTACCACATTGCTTACCCATTTAGATAGAGTTAGTAAACTATGGCATGAGTGGTTCGACCACCTTAACTAGTACTGTCTTGAGCAATTGAGTCAGTAGGATATGGTTAAAAGCTTGCCTAGAGTTAAATTTTCTAAGGGACTATGTGAGGGTTATGTCCTTAGCAAACACCCTAAAGAAAAATTTGACAAAGGCAAATCTAGGAGAGATACAATACCTCTTGAGTTGATTCACAATGATGTCATGGGGTAGTTTTTACATCCTTATTTTACCAGGGCTAGATATGTCCTCACCTTCATTGATGATTTTCCCAGATACACATGAGTCTAATTTCTTACATAAAAGTTTGAAGTTTTTGATAATTTTTGAGACTTTAAGGCTTTAGCTAAGAAACAATGTATAAAGTGCATCAAAATTATATGATTTGATAATGGGGAGGAGTACATCAACCATAAATTTGAGTAGTTTTGTACCATTAAGGGGATTGATCTTTAGTGGATAGTACCATACGCTCCTCAATAAAATGGTGTAGTAAAGTAAAAGAATTGATCATTAAAGGAGATGGCCAATTGTATGATTCACTCTAGATCATTAGCTTCATAGTTTTGGGTAAAAGCCATTAATTGTGCATGTTACATTTAGAACTAGGTTCCTCACAAAGCTTTAAAGGGCATCACTCCTTATGAAGCTTGGCATAATAGGAAATTGAAGGTGCATCATTTCAAGGTCTTTAAATCACCAGTGATGGTTCACATTCCCAAAAAGAAATGTAAGGAAATGAAGGTTCAATCTAAACCTTGATTCTTTATGGGGTATCTAAATGGGGTCAAGGGTTATAGACTTCTCCACCCTATGAATTATTAGTTATTCATTGAGAGGAGTATAGTTTTCAATAGAGTCTTTACTCTTTACTTGAAACTTCCCCCTCTACATCAATTTCACTCAATTTGGATGGGTAATTCAAGGATTAAAATCATTCAAAATAGGTTTTTAAGGCAAAGGCCACTTCTTCTAGTTTTGATAATGAGCAGAGTGATGGGGAGTCATCTTCATCCACTTCTAGTCATGTTTTAGAGGATGAGGATTTGACACCTAACTCACCCATTTTTGGCCCTCTTTAAGATCAATAGACACTTGAAAGTATAGGCACTTGGCTAGGGGAGGTAGATGATCATTGATGTACTCAGATAGACTTTCAAGGTAGACCACATGTCTTTTTTTCTTTTGTGTTAGAGCCATAAACTTTTAGAGAGGCTTCAGGCATACTTGAGTGGGATAGAGCCATGGATGAGGAATATGATTCCTTAATTAGTAATCACACTTAGGATTTGACTTCTCTTCTTAAGGGAAGAAAGATGGTTTGAGGTCATTGGATAGATATGACCAAGTATGATGTAGATGGGTATATTGATAAGTACAAGGCTAGATTCGTAGCTAAGGGATTTTCACATGTAGCTAATATCAACTATTCAGAGACCTTTACACCCATGGCCAAGATGACTTTAATTAGAATCACACTTGTTGTAGCTACAACACATAGATGGAGTGTATATTATATGGATGTGAAGAGTTAATTTATTCTTGGATACCTTGAGGAGGAGATCTACATGGAGCAACCACCTAGTTTTGTTTAGTATTATTCTTTAGTGTTCAAACTTAGAAAATCCATTTATGGCCTCAAATAGGCCCCTCAACCTTGGTATGCCAAAATAGATTCCTTCCTTCTCACTTCAAGTTTTACTAGATACCACTCAAATCCTAATAGGTACTTATTATGATAGGATGATTCATTTTTGATACTAGTTTTGTATGTTGATGACCTTTTGATCACATGGAGTTCTTCTACTATCTCACTAGTGAAGAAAAATATTCAGGATATATTTTGCATGACTGACTTAGGATTACTACACCACTTCCTTAGAATTGAGATCACTCAAATAGATTCAAGGATTTCACTTTCACATCCCATGTACTTTTTTGATCTATTGACATAGTTTCATATGGTTGACTATAAGCCATTTCTAACTCCATTCCTATTTAGAGTCAAGCTTGAGGCTGATTCCTCCACTGCATTGGTTGATGCTACCTTTTATTTATAACTTGTTGGTAGTCTTATTTACTTAACTCACACTAGACCAGACATCTCTTATGCTATTGGAATTATTTCAATATTTATACAAGAACCCCATGAGCTACATTAGAAAGTAGCTAATAGGATCTTTCACTACATACATGTTTCATATAGGTATGGGATACGACAAGGTTGGTTTAAATTTTGACTTGGTTAGTTACATATAATTAGATTGAGCTAACAAAATTTGGATTCATAAGTCCACTTTAGGTTATAGTTTCTCATTGGGTTATATCCCCATTAGTTGGTTGAGTAAGAAGCATAATGCTATTGCTCTATCTTCCATAGAGGAAGAGTATATGAAAGCTTTTAACACAACTACTAAGGCTATTTGGCTTCAAGAGATTCTTTTTGAGCTTGGTATATAGATAAAGTGGCCTATAATAATATTTTGTGATAACCAAAGCATCATTCAAACTTGTAGGAATCTGGTACTTTATTAGAGGACCAAACATATTGAGATTCACATGTACTTCATTCAGGAGTTGATTCATGAATAAGCCATTGACTTATTTTTCTAGTCTTTAGAGTAGGTTACTGATATCTTCACCAAACCTTTCATTAAGAGAAAATACATTTATCTATGATCTCTTCTTGGGGTTTGGTCTACTTTAACAACTTCATTATCTTTAGGGGGCTTTCAAGCCTCTTCTCTTCTTCTTTTATCTCTCTTTTGGGGGAATTTTTTCCCATTGAGTTTTCTCCATTTTTCCACTTTATGAGAGATTGCATTGTATATGGGTACCTCATCAGGCCTTGTTGTTGGGACTCATTTTTTATTTTTTTGTATCATCACCTACCTAAGTTTTGCTTATGGTGGGGGGGGTGTTGGTATATGCCTTTTTTCCTACAAGTTTTGGCTACATGGTTACATATTTCTTGCTTAGGAGCTTTAGAGTCATGTTGGTTATTTGGAAAGTTTATTACCACATTCATTAAAATGGGTTATATCTTTCCTCTTTCATCTTATTTATGTACCTAATCCCTTTCATATTTATTAATGTAATATTGTGTGGAGCATTTGTGCCTCATTCCTCTTGTTCATTTCTTGTAGTTTCATGTATGCATGTGCTCAGTATTGTATTATATAATATGAATCTCACATAGCATATTGAATTAGTTCATTCACTCAGATTAGTATTCCTAGAGCTCATTTTTATAAATTATATCCAAATTTAGGGCCAAGTGTGTAAGGTGTATAAAAGAGGAGTTTCGTAGGTTATAGATGGTGATAACTCATTTTAGAAATATTCTAGATGATTAAAAATAGAAAAAAATACATGGAGAGGCATGTATACAACCCTTCCCGCTCATTCCAATCATCAGACCTCTCCCTAGTCAATTTGGGATCTTCAAATAGGGCTAAATCATGAAGATAGTTTTTTTAGTTAGAATGAGAACTCTTATGCCACATTTCAAGAGTTCGATGACTTGGGGTGACACTTATGCTTCATATCCTATCATGATCAATTTAAACTATATTTCCATGCATAAGTAACCCATTTTATTAGCTTGAAAAGTGTATTTGTGACCTTTGTAATTCTCTTTTCTCTTCTCTCTCTTAAGTTTTATAATAACTAGCCATTTTGGCCTTTGTAAATTATGCTCCACCTGAGTATGGAAAATCCCTACTCATTTACATACCATGGATAAATAAAGACTAATAATTTTTACCTCTTCCATGATTATTCATAGTGTTTTCACTTAGATGATTGATTTTTATTAGTGATGACTTGTTGTTTCCTTAGCATTATTTCATTCTTTCACCTATTTGTAGTTGGAAAGCTTCTTCTTGTAGGTCATGTGAAGTGTTCTATTGACATGTCAAGGTTGAGTGAGTTAGTCTATTAAAATAGTGCCATCTTATTTCTCTTGTTTAGTCATCCTAGCCTAAACATTCATCATAACCTCATATTGAAACATTGATTTGAGAATATATATATTGGAGAAGTGCATGTTTGGTTAGTCTTTTGTTCTCATGTGGAACATGTAACTAGTTGGTAGTCATCAACTATTTTGGAGTATCACCTCCTTTAGGATAGTTTGATTTCATTTTCTCTCTCCTTTTTACCTCAAAAACATAGGTATAATAGTGGTCTACAAATGACACATCAAGGGAGCTATCCTTATCTAGAGATTCACCTCATTCTTAGGCTCACCCATATCCTAGAGGTGTTTCAATTGTGCAAGTTGGATGAGGAGAGCTGAGACATCTCCTCAAAGGGTGAACATCTAAGTGATAAAAATATGAATTGTAAGTTATAAAATTCTCACTTGTAAATTTCAATTTAGGATTTTGTAAAAAAGTAACTTGAGTCCTTTCTAAGTTGTATTTTTATTGAACTTTGACTTCCACTTTGGCACCCAATTTTGCATGAAGATCCATTTATAGCTGCATGGAGGTGAAGGTGAGGCATTACATGAAGATTTTTCAAGTCTATCCACATCACACCAAGTTCAAGATCATGCCTAGATATTACATGCTATTTTCCAAACCATTTTAAAAAGTCAAAGGATGGCATAAATAGGAGATCACACCTCTTTTGCATGAGGTTCTAGATTTGCATGATTTTTCTATTGGGCATGGAAGTTTTTGATAACCACATCTCATTTATAAGATATTTTATATAAATATGTGTAAAACCCCATAACCTAATCTATATTTTTTCTGTTAGTAATATTATTCTACATTTTGAATGCATTTTCTATAAGATGTAACTTGGATAATGAAATAAATTGAAGATTTTGCATTTCTTGTTTGAGAAATCCCTATATATGCAAGTTATTTGAATATTTATGGAAGTTCAATTATTATTTCAATAAAGAGAATTAATTTATGTTATTTTATACCATTTTGAAAGATTGTTTGAATAAAATAAAAAAATATTTTCCCTTCTATGAAAAATAACAAAATATTGCCTTTGATTTCTCATTTTGCATGAGTTTGTGGTCAAACAAATTTCAATCTATTTTCTGTTATGTTATGTTCATGAAAGCAAGCAATAAATCCATGATAAAATATTTGGTGCAATCACCATTTTTAGTTTTCAAAAATTCATTTCAAACTCTTTTTTCCAGTCAAACCCTAGTTTAGGAGTAAAACACTAAAGGAGCAGAATTTATATAAAACTAATATTTTATTAGTTACACTAGATTTAGTGAAACAAAGTCAACCTTCTCTAGAGGTTAAACTCAATTCACGAAAGTCCTATAGCTTGGATGTTTTCCCATTATTTCATTATATCTTTGCACATCAAGCTACCACATCAAGGAATGGGTGTAAAATCTATGTGATAATAGTTTTTGGCATGCCCAGTGGGACCATGAAAATTACAAAAAGATTGGTGCTATTCTCAACAAAAATTTTATGAGCTTCATATGAATTTAAAAATCACCTAGTGATTCCACTAACCTATAGACTCATAATTTCAAGGTTCACATATGCCAAGCAAACAAACAAGATCATCTAAAAAAGGTAAGAGAACTAATTTTTTAGAATTATAATTTCCTTATAAAAAGAGATCAAAATCAGTTATCCCTTGCCCTATAGTCTATCCCAAAATTTTATTTACATCTCCTCCAAGTACTCCCATTAGTTTCATACCTCCCATAATGGATATAAATATGAATTTCATAGATTTTAATTGAGACAACCCACTCCAGTTGGCCCAGTATGATGATATACCTACCTTGAATTTGAAAAGCCTACCATATTTTACTAGTGAAACTTACCATATTTTACTAGTGAAACTTCCACCACTCTTATGAAAAACATACTAGATATTGCTAATCTATGTTTAGTCCACATTGTGGTATAAGATAATGTTGCAATCAAACTTTTAGTCTCTTCTTTCAAAGGTAAAACCTTGCAATAGTATAAAGGTCTTACTCCCAACTTCATCTAAGTTTGGGATGAGCTAGGTAGTGTAATATGTACCTTATTTGAAGACAAGAGTGACCACCTTTCCCTAGTTAAATAGTAAATTGTTATTAAATGGGTTCTTCATGAGCACATGATTATATTCAATTTCCATTTCTAGAATATATAGAATAGAATTATAGTATTGGTCAATCCAAATCCAAATAATGCTTTCCTATATTACTTAAGAGCCATAAATAGTGATATATCTATTATGATTCAGTCCATGGGTGGAACCACACTTCTTAATTCATATGAAATTGTAGTAATGATAGAAAATTGATTAATTCAATTAGGGAAATTTGCCCAAGGCCACCAGTGCCTCTATTTCTAGAAGTAACTCCTATTCCACCACTTATAATTGATTTAATTCCCACCATAAGCAAGGAATTAGCATTAAATCCTACACCTATAGATGATTTATATGAGGTTAAGTCACTACTCATGAGTTTTGGAAATGAGTTAGTAGTAATGAAAATATAGAAATCCCAAAACTATAAGCCTTATCAGTAGGCTAACTCAGCATACCAACCCAATAGGAAACCATACTAAGGTGGTTCACATCCATACTAGGGAAATTCATAGCTATAAGGTCAAGGTATGTATGTAAAACCTCTAAACATCCATGCTTTACCTACACCAAGTATTTCTAAAGCTATTGTACTTGTTCAAAATAACCTAACTCAAGAGTATAAGTTGTGTTATCCCTATTCTTAGCCACATAATTAGAACACTTGTCCTAATGGTATTATCAATCAAGCCTTAATGGTGAATGACATATCAAATAGAAAAGGATACTAGGAATAATCCACTTCCAAATAAGAATATACACAAGAACCTGCTCAAGGTGAGGCAACTCTTGTAAACTATCAAGAGGATGCCTTTTTTGGTGTAAACTAGAAAGAAACATTATTCAATAGTGGAAGTCTAGTGGAAGATAACATGTGTTCAAAGAAAAGAGTAATAGAAATTGATTATCCCCCTAGGGTGGAATAAGATACAACTTCCAAATTTATACCAAAACCTATAAATAATAACACAATACAAAGTCTACCCTTTATACCTATGGGCCAACCCAAAGCAAAAGTGTAACTCCAAATCTTGTAAAAGAGGATGTAGCTCTTTTAAAGGAATTGATGAAGGTTGGTAATATTATTTTCAACATTTTTGAGTAAATGAAGAAGACCAATATGAATGTTACGATGTGGGAAGCACTATATATTCCCATGTAAAGGGATTTTATATAAGAGGCTTTGAGAAATTTCCAAATAACAAATAAGGTTCTAGCCAAGGGGCCTAATGCTACAATTTCTTTGTGTTAACCAAACAATGACATTGAAACAAGCAAAATTTGTAAGCCTCCCCCTTTATATCTTTCAATTATAGTAGGGAAGCACCTATTCATAATTGCATGGTAGATTCAAGGGTTAGTAGTCTAGTGATACCCAAGAAAATAGATGATGCCCTTGGTATAAAGTATACACCTATAAATAAATGGGTCATTTAACTAGATGGGACTACTATTAAAATAGTAGGAATAATAAAAGGGCTAAATCTCACTATCCACACTTTCCCAAGCTTGTCAATCTCTTAAGAAATATCAGTTATAAATCTTCCCCCTTACTTTACCATTTATCTTTCATGATATTTCATTGGAAAGATGGGAGGGTATCTATCTATAGATTAGTCTCACATGTTGATTAAGATGATATATGGAACTAGAGTAACAATAAGAGTTGGTCCAATCGCAAAAGATCATATTGAGTCATATAATAATATCCTTATTGACATGAACTATATACTACAAAATCAAGAATACAAAGAAGCTCATGAAGTTGCAACACCTATAGAAGAGATTTTAGACACTCATATAGATGAATGGGGATCAACCCTTTAAGTTTATCTTTATGATTATGTATAGGAAACATGGTTAGGTACATATTGCATTCATGAAAATGATGCAATTATTCTAAACCTAGTAAATCCAACTAAGGATATTAAAGGGATGTGGTAATTGTGATTTGATGGTTTGTGAAGCAAAAATGATGCTAATGTAGGTATTTTATTGATCTCTCTATAAAAGCAACGTTATTTATATTCTTTTAGATTTCAATTTAGTTGTACAAATAATGTAGCTGAATATAAGGCTTTGATTCGAGGTCTATAATTGGATAAGGAGAGAGGGATAAAATACCTACAAATATTTGGTGATATTGAGATGATTATGCACCAAGTAAGATCTAAAAGTGTAACTAAGAACAATTTCTTAAGATCTTACAAACATAGGGTTTGGGACATGTTATAAGACTTCACCACTTTAAACATTCAAGTGATACCAAGAGAATAGAATAAAGATCATGATCATATGGCATTTTTAGGCTCTCAATATAACCTACTATAAAGAATAAATAATAAAAATATATTGAATGTAAGATTGATAATAAGGCCATCTATTCCTGATAAGCAACTAATTGACAAGTATTTGATAGTGATCAATAAATTGTCAACTTTTTGAGAGAAGAAGCTAAATTCTTAGATAGGAACCAACCAAGAATCTAGGATCAATATGGAGATAAAATAATTTAATTGAAGACAAAAAAATACATGTGTCTTGTTACATTGGAAAACATCTTCAATTTAGATGATCAACTAAAAGGAAAGAATAAGAACATCATGGTAAATGAAGAAGACTGTGAGCCAGTAGTCATATCAAAAGGAAAATCACTAAAGATAGGGAAGGTATGCAATGATTCTAAAAAGTAATATTTTGTTTAGTTGTGTCAAGAGTTTGATAATAACTCTGCTTGGAGTTATCATGATCTAAGGGGGTTTGACCCCAACTTAACCTAGTATACAATAGAATTGGATCCAAATACCAAGCCTATCAGATAGAAGTAGAGACCTATTAATCCAAAAATAGAATCCTTGATGAAGAGTGAGATCTCTAAACTAATAGAGCCTAATATTAGTTTTCCTATCAAGCACTCATCTTGGATTGCTAATTTGGTCCCTATGAGAAATACAAATGGTGAAATTAGGTTGTGTGTAGACTTTAGGGATTTGAAGAAAGCATCTCTAAAGAATCATTATCCTCTTCCCTCCATGGAATATATTATATAAACTATATCAGGATCTGAATGGTTTTCTCTTTTAGATGGTTATTTTGGCTATAACTAAATCTTAGTATAAGAATCTAACCAATTCAATACTTATTTCACCATAAAATGGGGTATGTATGCATATAAAAAGATGCCATTTGGTTTGACTAATGCCGGTGCAACATTTTAGAGAGCCATGGATATGGAATTTAGAGGTTTGATAAAATGAGATGATCCTAATATACCTAGATGACATCACTGTTTACTCAAAGCATGTTGATGTACACCTGGATCACCTTAGAATTTTTTTCAAAAGGTGTATAGAATTTAGGGTTTCCCTTAATCCCAAGAAGCGAATTTTTTTAGTTCATGAAGGGAAGATACCAGGACACATTATTTCAAAAGAGGGTCTTGTAATAGACCTATAAATAATAAGTGGTATATCTACATTAACACTACTAAGCCATAATAAAGGATTACAGATTTCTTAGAAAAGTCAAATTTGTAAGAATATTTTTTCCAAAATTTTCCTTAATGTCCAAACCCCTTAATGAAATCATAAATAAGGGTGTCATCTTTAACTAGACATAGGAGGGAAATGGTAGCTTTAAAGCCATCAAAAAATCTATTTCCTAGACCCTTACCCTAGTTGACCCAAACTACGAGAAAGATTTCATTCTCTATGCCTTTAGAGGGGAAGGAAGCATCTTAACTATTCTGACTTAGCATAATCTAGAACAATTGGAATAACCAATATCTTTCTTTAGTCAATCCCTGAAGGATTATGAAAAAAAAATAGTTTTGTGGAGAAGCAAGTATATGCTATGATTAAAGCTATCAATAAATTCAGGCATATGCTCTTCAACAATAAAATCATTTGATGTTGAGTCATAAAAGTGTGAAAGATTTCCTACTGAGGTAGGAGGTAAATGAAAAAAGAGTAGGATGGATCAAAAAGGTCATGGAATATGATGTGGACATCAAAATCACAAAGTTTGTAAGAGGAAAGGGATTGTTTGAATAATTAGCTTCTGATATCAAGACTACTAAAGTAGTACTTGAAATATTATATGCTTAAAGTGCACCTTAGACAACTAATCCACCTCTTTTTTAGTTGGATCCATGACATGAAAATTTTCATATAGACTAGAGAGTACCTATATAAATTTTAGTAGTTAAAAAAAGGTATTTATGAATCCAATCTATTCCCTATGTTCTTGTTGATGGAATCTTATTTTGAAAAGATATGAATGGAGTCATGCTAAGATGGATCGAGCATAATTAGATCCATAAGGTGCTCAAGAAATTTCATGATGGCTTGTTAGAATGACATTTATCTACAAGAACCATGACCATAAAGATAATGAAAGAGGGATATTATTGGTCTAAATTATTCAAAGATGTCCATCAATGGGTAAATAACTAGAAAAGTGTGCTTATTTCATCGATAAACAAAGATTAATAACTTTCCATCTCAAACTAATTCAAATAAATTAGTTATTTTCTTAATGGGGATTGGATTTCATTGGTATGATTAATCCACCATCGACCATAGGCCATTAATGGGTCCTCATATAAATGGACTATTTCACATGATGGGTTGGATCAGTTACACTAAAATATGCCATGGAGGGATCTATCTTGAAATTCATGGATGACATAGTCTCAAGATTTGGTGTTCCTCACACCATTATCTTAGATAATGCTAAAGAATTTGTGGGCACTCAAGTGAGTGAATGGGACATAAATCACAATGTGTAATTGAGTACTTATTATAATTATTATGCTCAGGGTAATGGATTGGCTAAGTCTACCAACAAGAACCTCATCAAAATGATCAAAAGAACAATGGAGGATAACCAAAGGATGTGGCATGCAAAGTTGAAATTAGCATCATGGGATGATATGATCACTCCTAAGAGAGCCATCAAGAAATCCCCCTTCATGTTGGTATATGGAAGAAAGCATAAGTCCCTATATTAATTGAGTTACCATCTCCAGAGCTCAATCACCAATTGGATTTAATTGATAATGATGAAATGATAGTAAGATTAGATAAACTCATGGAACTAAAAGAAGTCAAGAATCAATCAATGAAAGTCTTAGAATCAAATTAGGATCAAACAAATAAGAATTTAGAAAAGAAGGTATTTGAAAATAGCTTCAATGAAGGAAACATGGTTCTCAAATAGGATGCAGACAAGGCTAAACTAGGCAAACACACCAAGTTTGATGTAATATGATGTAGTCCATACATTATAATTTAGTAAAAAGGAACTAATGAATTTTAGATATCCAAACTTGATGGATCACAATTGCCTATCATATTCAATGGGATATACCTCAAAGCTTACTTTTGAGGTAGGAATTTGTTCCAAAAAATCAAAATTTTGTATATAATAGGGTTAGTTGTGTTTTCCAAAATAAGTGATTTTGTATAGGTCAACTCATTAGGAGTTTTTTTCCTTATTTTATTCTATTTTTCCCTATTTTTTTTCTTGTTTAGGTAGATCCTAGTTTTTTCTTCACTAGTTTATAGTGTGTTAAGCTTAAAATGACTCCATGCCTAATAAGATAGAAGGATACTAGATAGAAACTGATTAGCAGGCAATCATCCTACATAGGCCATCAAAAATGTTGATATTGCTGTCCTAAAAATATCATAACATCAAGTACCCTAAGGGAGACCCCTTAATTTTTTGAGAAAATCCCTTAAATTGACCAAAATCCCACTTTCCCTTTGTATTGTGAAATCCATAACTTTAGATGCAATTTATATTTACAAAATTGCAAATTACTTCCCAAGCTCTAGATCCTGTAATACAATAACTGACAAAATATGAATTTTTGAATGTAATTTTCAATTTTCAAAATTGCAAATTGTAGCTCAAGCTCCGGATCCCATAATGCACTAATTGGTAGAATCCAAAAACCCATTTACAATTTGCAATTTTGGAAAATTGTAAATTACAAGTAGAGTTATGGATCTCACAAGCCAAACACCCTATAAAATCTAGAAATTGAATTGTAATTTGAAATTTTGAAAATTGCATTTAAAGTTCCACTTTCCATGAAACACTTCACCCAAAATCCAAAACTCAGAGAGCAATTTGCAATTTACAAAATTGTAAATTATAATCCAGGCTCCAGATCCCACCAACAACCTAAGCCATGAAAGCCATAAATCCAAACGTAATTCTTAATTTTACAAAATTATAAATTACACATGATTTCCACATTAATATTCCATACAAGTCAACTTTATACTTCCCACAAAATCTAGGGGTCAACATGTAAATTGAAAAATTACAAAATTACATGAGGACTCCAGATTTATGCCACCAAACTCCATGGCTACATTAATTGTAAGAATTTTCAATATAAATAATGAAATTTGGGGATTTTTTAATTAAATTTTTAATCTAATAAGTATGATTTCAATCTCTAACAATGACCTTTGACCTTGAGCCACACATCAATCCATGACTGTAAGCAAATCACCATGTCATTTTCACTCGTACATGGTATTCCTGCAATATTATTTATGATTTTTCCCATTGTTTCCTATAATTAAAGGATTTTTAATTATTTCCATTGCTATGAAAAGTTTCAATTTCATTTCCTAAGGTTATTGTTTCTTGATTAGGCATCATTTAAAGTTCTAGGGATTTTCTATATTAATTGGCATAGGTGAAGGTTAGTATTTCTATGTAGTTATCATTTCCCCCAAACTTAAGATCTAGGGTTTGTTAAGGTAATTTTCTTCCAAATTTCTTTTTTAAAACATACAAATTCTCTCATAAATAATTCATAGTTTAATCTAGGGTTTGTAAAAACTCATATCCAAGTGAATATACCTACATATATTTGCATAAATAGAGAATATTCCCTTTATGATACCTCTAGGTCCCTATGGACATTGGAATTGATCCAAACACATCCTAAACCCATATGATTCCCACTTGTAGTTTACACCTCCCATTATTATAGGATATATACTTGTAAATAGAAACTCCCAACCCCACATACATTCTTATTGTTTCAATCACCTCATATTTCTATTGGGGTTCCCACATTCTTAGAACACCTCCTAGTTTTGTTGGAGATCCAACATACATAGAGCACCTCTAATCTCCATCAAAGATTTCAACCTAATTTTTTTATTAATATTTCCATATAGATTTTTCACCTATTTATAGAACCTCCAATCTCCACTGGAGATTCTACCTACTATAAGCACCTAAAAATCCCACCATATCTTATAGTTGGTTTTTTCACTAGGACTTCTCTCCAAAGTTGATGTCTCAAAAGAATTTGAAGTTAAAATCAAAAGGACCTAAGGTGAATCTTAGCCTAGAGTCCAATACTAATGAGATCACTGATACAAACCTAGGTCATATTGACCTAGGGAAATTTTAGTCCTAGATAAATGTAGAGTTCAAAAATGACTAGATTTAAGATATCTATGACTCTAGATTTACACAAGAAAAAACATTTTTACTAATGGTTCAAAGCCCCAAGTTGGTACTAACACTAACCCAACATTATGATGCTAATAAAAGAGAGGTATTGAATGATAAAAGGGAATTTTTTTTGAATCTAGAGCCTGATTTCATTAATTCAGTGTTTTTAATACTAGAGTTTGAGAGTTATCTTGACATAACTCCAAAAACATCCCAAAAATTCTTCCAACATAATAGAGAGGACTTCCATAGGATGATAAACAAATAATAACTTAAGGCCCCCAGGGTTGATTTCATCATATTTTTAATGACATTGGTAAGAATTAACTTTAAAGATGAAGTGGGAGACATAATAATTTTGTTGCATAGGATTACTAGTAATCTTGATGCAAGGAGCTTCTAGGAGTGGATGTACCAGTACATTTGGGTCATTCATCAGAATGCACAATAAATCTACTAGGCCTGGCTCATTAGTGACTCCCTCTATAAGTAATTGATGAAAGTGCAAACCATATGAAAGTTCTCTATGACATCCTACCTTGTGTACATACTAGCCAATGGATGAGCATTCCTAGGCCTCAACATAGTACCTGGTGAGATAAATGAGTGTATAAATATTAACCTAAGCTCATATTTGAGGCTAGTAGGAAACATCAAGAGAGTTAATGAAGCATTCATCTATTGTATCATCATCATGTTTGACAAGGATCTTGGGAGAATAAGATTCTCAGATGCAATAATTATAGAAATCACTCGATGGGGTTCTTACTTCATTTAGTTCCCCACATATTCTTATATTAGGGTAAGAGGATTCAGTGGCTACCCTTACACACTCCCTATATATGTTAATGATAAGTGGGCATTAATGGAGTTGGTATAATAACTTTTTGAGACTAATAAGCTTCTATCTAGTAAGCACAAGTTGGGAATTCATTTACCAATTAGTATTGGTAGATACACATGACCCTCCCTCCTCAAGGGCACGTGTGTTGATGTAAAAATGACATTGAGGGATTTGGAGTCTAGGCCATACTATGATGTTTATGGTAACATCACCAACACACTTTGAGGATTATTGGGAGGATCTAGAGGATGAAGATAAGGTTAGATTGAAGGACCAATATAGGATGACCTTAAAATAGGTCAAAGCATTTAATTTAGCACTAGTCCCTAAGGACTTGGTGGATGATGATTCTCTAGTGGACCCAAACTAATAGAATCAAATTGTCACTCTACCCCTTCCACCAATAAGGTGGTAAATCCCCAAATCCTTTTCTTTGATAGATAGAAAAACACATGTGATCAACAAAATGATCAATTGGATCAAAAGTAAAGGGGTCTAAGTGATCAAGGATATAATGAGTATCAGATAGAATTTGTTAAATCTCAAAGAATAAGGAATTCTTTGATCAATAGAGGGTCCCATTAAGATAGTAGGAAAATAATCAGATGGGCTAGTGATCTCTCACAAAAAAAGAAGAAATATAAGGCCAAGAAGGGGCAATCTAACAAGGATGGGGTAACAATAGATCAACCAATCATTATCTCATGTGAAGATACAACTACAATTGGAGCCTCCATAGTTTCAACCCCCATATCAATCATAGTGACAACCCCTATCTCTGTATTTCACCCTCTACCTATTTATATTATTATCATAGCTCCAACACCTCCACCTTCTATCTCCACTCCCCCTACATCTCAAGTTTCCACTCCACCATTCATTCCTACCACCTTACTTATAATATTAAGTCCATTACAGCTAGTGTAATCAAGTCAAGTAGTCATTTAGGGTCCCCCTTTAGTTGATGCTCAAGTTTCCACTCCACTTTCCCTTTCCCTAATTTCACTCCCTCCTTCCATTTCACTTCCTCCTTCCATTCCATTTACAATTCCTTCCATTCCATCCCCCTTGATTTCTAACATAAATCAATAGTATATAGCTATGAACTCATTCATCCTAACTTTAGTTCCATTGGTCATCCCAATTCTTGGGATAAGTAATACTTCATTTTCATCCCCTATCATTTTTTCTTCTTTATCACCCCTAAGTGGACCAACTCATTTAATTGATTCATTTAATGCTGTCTTAAACACTTCCACTAGTTCCCAAGTTTAGAGTCCCTATGTCTACTCCACTGATATTATCACTTCCATCTCCTATACCCCTAATAGACACATCTATTCCCACCTCTTCCACCTCCAAAATTTCCTAATCACCTTTAGTGGATATAAGAGAGAAATAAGTTTCTTGATGCAAATTTGGATTTGTAACCTATTGATGGAGATGAAATTTTGCAAGCATCTATCGAGTAATCAATGGAAACATCAACATAAGATTAAACACTTTTCATAGTGCCTACTAGTGCAACAACTTCAGCTATAGATTCTTAGGTGATAGTGTCTACACACCAGGGTGCTACCCCTAATTACATAGCATAAATAGTGGGAAAGAAATGAAAGTAAATTATTTACCCAAGTATAATGGACTTCAGTATTTTAGATATGAAGAATAAATATAAATATATTCCCCAAACCTTCTCTAGAATACTATGTGACTCAATAGGGGAGAGATATGTGGAGATTTTAGTCCTCCCACTAGACAAACAAAAAGAAGATCTAGTGATGGGGGATTATCAGATTTCAAATATTCACCTTGGATTTCCAACAAGGGAGGGGTTAATGCATGATGTTAAATCCAACATCAACACCTTTTAGAGAATATATAGTGACAAGGACACTAAGGATGAGTTGAAAAATAAGGTTGAAAAAATCATGACTTCATTAAACAAGTTCATAGAGCCCAGTGGTTCATCGATACAACTTGAGTCAACTTAGCCAGTCAACCAAATCCTAGATCTAAAAATAATAGATGTGGTGATTGTAATTATAAACATGGGAAGGGATACTAAGGAATGGTTAGAAGAAATCATTTTCAAGGGCAATAAGATTATTGATATGATCCTAGACCATTGTATAGTTCTGAGGTAAAGAAGGATTTCCTTGAGAGAACTAGTCAATAAATATGAAGGAGAAATAATAACTTTGAATCTCTATTATCCCAAATTGAAATCTATAGACTCTATTGACATTGATAGCCTCCTTGCTAAAGGAATACATAAAAATTATGGACAAAAAGAGGAATTAGAGAGAGCTACATAATTTAGGATAAATTTACTCATAGAGGCTTCACATAAGTGAAGGTTGGCCATGACAAGGCAATTGACATGTTGTATGATATATAAGATTTGTTAAATAAGTTATCATGTAGGAAAATAGATTATGAAGATAACCTCCTAGGTTTAGAACAAATTCAAAGAAGTGGTAGAAAGATAATCTGCTAAAACTATAGTCCTTACCTTGAGCTCTATCCGCCACTACATTAGGTATCATAATACATTGGATAAGATGGGTAGAGAGATGTAAGAAATCAAGGCTTTAAGTAGGGAAATTTTTGACACATAAGCATATTTTGAGATTACCAACCTCTACTCTTTTGGTGTAGATGAAGAGATAATCCAAGATATTTTCATGGCTTTTGATGCATATGTCTAAAAGCTACAAGCTAAGAAAGACAAAGAGGTAGAGGAAGTATTGGAAATTGATTAATTCTTTTTGTTGAAAATATTTTTGTATATTATAATTTCCTTATTGTAAAAGCATTACAAAGTTGTGTATTGTAAAATTTCAACTATATTTTAATAGATCTTTTTGAGAAAGAGATAAATGTATTTTATAAATTTTGCTAGGTTGGAAAATGTAAAAAACACAATTGTAAATTAAGCTTTTTATTTTGACAAGTTATAATTTCTAAAGTTGTAAAAGCATATTTTGAAAATTGGAAATCTAGTTTTGACAAAGTGGTATGACTTGAAAGTTGTAAAAGTCTAACTTTTAAATTTCAATTTAGGGATTTTTAAAAAAGTAACTTGAGTCATTTCTAAGTTATCTTTTTATTAAACTTTGAGTTTCACTTTGGCACCCAATTTTGCATGAAGAGCCATTTGCAGTTGCATGAAGGAGAAGGAGTGACATTGCATGAAGATTTATCAAGTCTATCCATACCACACCAAGTTCAAGATCACACCCAGCTCTTACATTCTATTTTCCAAACCATTTTACAAAGTCAAAGGATGCCAAAAATATGAGATCATGCCTCTTTTACTTGAGGTTCCATATTTGCATGATTTTTCTATTGGGTGTTGAAGTTTTTGATAACTACATCTCATCTCTGAGATATTTTATATAAATATAGGCAGAACCCCATACCCCAATCTATATTTTTGCTATTATTAATAATATTCTACATTTTTAATGTATTTTCTACAAGTTATAACATGGAGAATTAAATAAATTGAAGATTTTGCCTTTCTTGTCTCAGAAATCCCTGTGTATATGAGTTATTTGAATATTTATGGAAGTTTAATTCTTATTTCAATCATGAGAATTCATTTATGATATTTTATACCCTTCTGAAAGATTGTTTGATTAAAATAAAAGAATCTTTTCCCTTCTATGAAAAATAGTAAAATATTGCCTCGGATTTCCTATTTTGTATGAGTCTGTGCTCAAACAAATTTCAATTTATTTTCTATTATATTATGTACATTCAAGTAAACATTAAAATCCACTATAAAATATTTGGTCCAATCACCATTTTTAGTTTTGTATATTTTATTCTCAAACTCTTTTCCCCAATCAAACCTTAGCTTAGGAGCAAAACACTAAAGGATTAGAATTTATATAAAATTGATATTTTATCAATTGTATTGAATTTAGTGAAAGGAAGCTAGCCTTATTTGAAGGTTAACCTCAATTCACCAAGCTCCTACATCTTGGAGGTTTTCCCATTATATCATTAGATATTTGCACAGTAAGCTACCACATCAAAGAATGTGTGCAAAATTTATGCGATAAATTTTTTGGGCATGCTTAGTGGGACCATACAAATTAAAAAGAGATTAGTGATATTATCAGTGAACATTGTGTAAATTTTGTACAAATTTCAAAAGCGCCTAGTGACTCCACTAGCCTACAAACTAAGAATTTCAAGGTTCACATATGCCAAACAAATAAACAAGATCATCTACTAAAGGTAAGAGAGATTATTTTTTAGAATTATCATTTCCTTCTAAAAAGAGATCAAAACCAGTTGTCCCTTACCCTAGAGTATATCTTATAATTTCATTTGCATCTCCTTCAAGTAATCCCATCAATTTCATACCTCCCATAATGGATCGAAAACTGAATTTCATAGAGTTTAATGGAGGCAACCCACTCCAATTGGCCCAGTATGATGATATACCTACCTTGAATTTGAAAATCCTACTATATTTGACTGGTGAAACTTCCACCACTCCTATAGAATGCATACAAGATATTGCTAATGTGTTCAGTCCATAATGTGGTACAAGATAATGTTTTAATCAGACTCCTCTTCTCCTCTTTCAAAGGTAAAGCCTTATAATGGTACATATGTCTTGTTCCCAACTCCATCCATGTTTGGTATGAGTTACGTAGTGCACTATGTACCCAATTTGAAGATAAGAGTGACCACCATTACTTGGTTGAATAGTTAACTATTATTCAATGGGCTCATCATAAGCACATGACTGACTTTAATTTTTATTTCTAGAATACATGGAATAAAATTGTAGCATTAGTTAAGCCAACTCTATATAATGCTTTCCTATATTACATAAGAGCCCTAAATAGTGATATAGCTATTATGATTTAGTACATGGGTAACACCACACTTTTTAATGCCTTGAAATTACAATAAGGGTGGAAAATTACTTAATTCAAGCAAGGAAAATTTCCCCAAGAACACCAATGCTTTTATTTCCATAAGTACCTCCTATTCTACCACCTAAAATTTATCTAATTCTCACCATAATAAAAGCACCAAATTTAATAACTTCCTTTGCCTACTATATGAATGTGAAAAAAATGTTAAAAAAAAACATTTTCCATTGTATATTGTTCAAAATGTATAGGTTATAGTACTTTTATTTTTTAGAAATATAAATTTCAAAGTCTCACTTTCAATAACTATATAAAAATTTAAGGAGAAGACAAAAATGAATCAAGATGAGAGTGACTTTAATAAGTCAGATAATTTTACAATGCAACAAGTTCAGCATTTTGTTTTTGGTGAAAGGTCTTTCAAGATTGATATTTGATCCTATACATGAAACATAATGCAAATATTTGTACCAACCACTTGAATATGTTATTTTTGATACAATGGTTATATTTATGCTAATGAATAATGTGACCACTCAATAGTAAGTGATATTACTTATAAAATATCAAAAATAGGTGTAGTTTTTTAGTTCATAAAGAAATGCGAATTGAATGATATTGATGTTCATTTTTATATTCCCAATGGTAAGAAAACCATTGAAAAATAAAAAAAGGGATTTTAAAATTCTAAACTTTTATAGTTCACATGATATAATGAATAAAACATATTCTTGAAATCTTATATATATTTCATCTGTAGAGAAATTATTCAACATCTAGTGACATAAAATGCAAAAAATAAAACATCGATCATGGAAAAATACATTGACTTGTTATTTAAAGTGAAGACTATATGGATGTATCAAAACATGCCTATCCAAATTAGAAACAATCAAGAAAATACAAAATAATGTAATGTATTTAGAATTTAGCTTTAAATTATTATATGACTATTACTTGATATTTCAAACTTTATTATATGATTTCTTATTATGAATTTTTAATTTCTATGTAGTCATTTGAATCTCATATTTTGAATATTTTTTTAGAAAAAAAAGGAGAGATTGCAATAAAAGTTATCATTTATTTTACTAAAAAAAGTAAATATGAAAAAAATGAGTACTTGAATTTTATTTTTATAGCTTAGGAACTTTTTATTATTTTCCTACCAAAGATTATAATTCTGATTTAATAAAAATCATTGGATTAGTTCACAAATTTTTTTATGGGGACAAAATCAATAACTATTATTGAATCATTATACTTAAATAAATGAATTCCATTACTATTTTTGAAAAAAATAAAGAAAAGGAATAAATAAAATAACTTAACAAACTACTACTATTATTTGTTAGAATTACAAGTTTGGCTTTGCATAATTATTAATATTAGATTTATGGTAGATATAGTGCATGTTTATTATACAAAGTTTAAAGAACACAAGGTTTCAAGAATAAATGTTTTTGATTATTTGAGGGGAAGAAATATCATAAAGTTTAAAGTAATGAATTACAATGAAGCCAATGTGATTAAAAATTATCAAATTTATAAATACACACTTCAAGTAATTATATGTTGCTCTTGGAGTTGATATGTCCAAAAGAAAAAATAATAAATATTATACCAAGGAAAGTTGAAAAGGGAAGAGTGTAGAGGTGGATAATATGGTTAAAATATGAGAGTTTTTAGATATTTATGTAGCATATATATATATATATATATATATATATATATCTTGCAAAGATAAGTATATAATTGAATTCATTTATTTATGTTCATTTAATAAAAGACCATTAAATGGCCTCATAGATCATGTGATAACACTAAATGTTGAAGTATTAATTTATTATTGATATAATTTTATATCCAAAATAAATCAATAAGATATATTTGATATATTAACATGTTTTGGTGAAAAAAAGATGAATTATGTATGTGTATTTTTTGTTCCTTTTCTAAATACACACATAGTTGATAAGGCTATAAACATCTAAATGAAAATGGAAGAACCTAAAGTGAGAGAATTAATGTTTAATGATATATTACCTGATTATGATAGCATATAATTGAGTTATTTTAGTGTTATAATTGGGAGGTCTTAGGGTCCATTCCCTAAAATGATCACTCTCTAGCATCATTCCCACACTGAGCTATGGCAATTTATTCATGAAAAGTATCCAATGAAATAGACTACTAGATCAATGTTTGATGTGATGGGGGTTAGAATGTGGATTGAAAAATGTATTAAATGTGATGAGATAAGTCCACATCCCATGAATAATAATACTATTCACTGCTAGTTTGGACATTTTGGTTATAGAAATGTATGGACCCAAATTTTAAAGTAAATACATTTACATTTGTGGGATGGAGAAATTGAATGAGTAGTGGAGGATGGGAATGAGATTAAATGAGAATGGATATGGTATGGAAATAGTCCAAATTATATGAGAAAAAATTTAATGAAGTGTTGAAATAAATCTTGGTGAAAGTTATAGAGAAGAGGGGTGGGCTAGGAGGCAACTAAAAGGATGAGTTACATTAGTTAATCTTCATGGATCTTCAGTTTTGAGTTATATATAAAAAATATAAATCAATTTATTTGGATGAATCCCTTTGGAATATATATTATATTCTTAGGTAATATTTGGTGCTAGGTGTGAATTTGAATCCCTTGTTAATGAGATAAGAAAGGCCAAACTTAAGTAAAATTATCCTAGAGAAGTGGTTATATCTAGGCCAAAAGTGTTAGAGGTCATTGGTAGTCAAAAACATCCATTAAAATTTATTGTTTCAACCTATTTAGGGTTTTTGGGCCATTCATTCATAAGCCTATCTCTTGAATCATCAACCCTTTTGGTTTTGAAGATGGACACTGAGGATGGGAGGGGTTTTCCCAAAATTGATGGTCAAGATCAGTTGATAGTTTTTCCTATTGAAGCCTATGATATTAATTTTATTTTTAAGGGTTTCAAATTGGTTTTACCATTTTTAAGGTCTTCATGTTTTAGTTTTGGTTGTTTCTAAGCTTATAGTGGATGGTGTTAAGGATTTTTCAATTTTGGCAAAAGGCAATATTTTGGCTCAATTTGGATGGAGTAGTAGGGCTTTTTTGTGGCATTAGTCCATTAGATTTTGATGTTTTATTATTGGGTATACCATGAGGTTGAATTATCTATTACCTACACTCTATTAGGTCAAAGGGAAAATGATCTAAGTTTTGAACCCCAAGCTTTAGGGTCTATTATACTTTCAGGAGCATAATGCCTCTTAGCCAAGGATTCAAGATAGCCTTGCCAGTTTTGGATCATACACAAATTATTTCTAATGCTTTGGTGGAGTTTCATTGTGGTTGGCATAGGTTTATTTGTGTATTAATTTTTTTATTTGGGTTTGTGGTGGAAAATAGTGATGGAATGGTTTGTGTAAGGTTGTGGTGGGTGGGGATGGTGGTTTGTTAGTAAGGAGTTATTCCTAGTTTATCTCGTTTAGTCTTGTATTGGAAATATTTAGCTTGGATTTTGAAGGTTTGTTTTGTTAGTGGACTATGGGTTGTTATTGGTTTTAGTGGCTCTTTGCATTAGTTTTTGGTGTTTTTTTAGTTATGTGTTTAGTTTAAATATCATGGTAAATATTTCAATTAGGATGTCATTTTATTGGTTTGTCTTTGTTTGATGTCTTATCATACTATAGGATGATAAGCTAGGGTTTTGGTATTTTTGTATTATTAGTTTCTAGGATTGTGGTTATATAACTTGATGAAAATTATCCATCAAGCCATGCCAACAATCTTCTTCTTTAGTTCTTTATTAGTCAGGGGTCCTTCTAACCCTGATATCTATCTAAAAAAATGTTGGATTCTACAAAATATACCATATACCAAGTTTTTACAACATATTTAATGTGTATAATTGTGATAAAATAGTGTATTAGTTTCTAATGGTTTGGTCTCAATATGAACCACTACAACTTGTGCACTCAAGGGATATCCATCTTTTGGTAAGTATAAATCCATTTAATATGAGATATATTTAGTTTTTTTAGATATTTTTATTTTAAAATTTTGTAAACACTCAACTCTAATTCTTATTATATATGTTATAATCAAACACATTCACAAAATAATGAAAATAAAGAAGAGTTCAATAATATACATTGTTGAAAATAGTGAACAAGATTTTTTATTGAGATATTACTATAAACATAACATAAATAATCCAAGCAACTATTCAAAAGAAATTATATCAATTGGTTCAACTAAGACTCACTAATTATAAAAAATCATTAAATATTTTAGGGTATACCTAAATTTCATTGGAACTTTTCTATTAAAATTACTAAAATAAAAAAATTAAAATAGAGGAAATGATCATAAACCAAGTGCATGCAACTAAAATGAGTGAGATAATCCTCATGGAATGAGGGCCTCATTAACAACATATGTATTAGATATAGGTATTCAATACCAAATTAGTTTATTATTCCATTATAATTTTATTTTAAACATCATATTTATTGATGTGGTCTACTTTAATAAATAAAGTATAATCACATGAGAAAGAAACTATGAAAATCACACAAGGAATAATATTTAGACTTACAACATTAAAATGGTATGGTTTAACCATATTTATTTCATTATAATATTTTAACAACCATTAATTTTAATATCTAATTTATTTTCTATTATTATATGTATTCAATTAATATATTAGTTATATGTTTCATTCTACTATTTATAATTGGATGTCATTAATTATAATATAGCATTAATTTTCTCTTATTTTATTTATTTCATTCTAACATCAATTATATGAATTCCATTTTAATATTTTTAATTGGTGGTAGCTAGTTCCAATATGTAATTGGTTTTATTTTATAGAGTGTATTTATTTCTAAAATAGATTACATGTAATAGGAATAGAAAATGAATATTGAGGAATTAAATATTTATTTGGAGATGCATAAATAATATAAAAAATAATATATAATACAAACATGTAACCTTTTATACATTAAAATTAAATCTAATAGATAATTTTTTTATTTGATAGGTTAATAAATGGATTGAAAGGCCCTATACTCTTACATAGAAAGTGGAAGATATGTAAGAAAATTTAGCAAAACAAAATGAGATAACACTAAGTATCTGACTAGAAAGACCACCTTCAGCCTAAAAGACACCAAAATTCAGCCAAAAAATCAAGAAAGGACCTAGACCACTAATTAACTAGTCTGCCTTTTTTGGACTCAGACTAATAGACTACTTTCTTAGTCTCTATGTTCTCTTCTTTGTTACTCTTTAATCTAGTTTGATTCCTAATTACTTACACATATTCCTCATCTCACCTCTTGTACTTCATTCTAGTGGGATTGAAATCCTCCCTCCCCTATTCGACATCCTTTCTATTTTCCTCATCATTACCACTATGAGTGGTTCTGAAGCCCTAGGGAGTGAATTTGACCATGTCAGTCTCTTCCTTGTCATTTCCCAAATTAGAGGTTCCTTGAACCAAAAGACATTTCAATTTATCAAACTCATCCAAAACTTTTATGCATAATAGTTTTTGAATAGTCACTTTGGTATATAATTTTTTGAGGGACTGCTCAATGTTATATTTCATCTTGGGGTTTAAGAAATCTTGACCCCTATTAGTAACCAAGGTCATAATTTTGGGAACCCCCATTTGATTACCTCTTGGATTAGGCTCCTCCTACATAAATTCCTCTCCTAAATTTTTTTTCATCCCTTGCTTTCTCAAATTTGGTCTTCAAGAAGAAGTCATCATCCCTACCTGATTCTTCATGTTCACTAGTGATGTTAATAGCCTCCATCATTAATTTCATCCAGAGGGGTTATCCCATTTTACTAGGAGCAAATTGAGCCCTAGGTGGATTAAGTCTACTAAGGGATTGCTCTTAAAATTTGTGATCGATACTTCTATAGATTTAAGGAGAAAAAAGGTTAAATTGATAGTATGGACCCTAAAATGGTTAAGCAAAAGGAAGTGATGTGAAAAAATTACCATGTGCTTCCCCTATAATGTAATGTATATCATTATCTATAAGCACACGTATGACCATTTTATATTTAAATCCACCCTTATGAACCCTTTTTGGCTCAAGACTTTTGGCTTCTTTTCTCTTTGCTATAAAAAATGTTGAATAGGTATTATTTTATTTTCTTGTCCTTGAATGCCTTAACTCATGAAAAGTCCATACTAGTAATTTCCCCTATGACCTCTTCAGTGATCAAAATCCTTAACCTGACCATGCACACTTCTTAGTCAATCTACTTATGGGTAAAATCTCTAGACAATGCAGTGTCGTGACCAACCAACATCTCCATATAGGTCTCCATCCCCACTTTGATCATTTTCTTCCACACATATTAATCCTCCTTTATGTTTGCATAGGAGATGGGTTGAATATGATCCTCATTGCCACCTATTTTAGAATATATGTTGTTACTACAATTTTCATGATCCTTTGAAATGAAAATAATGGTGATGTTAAAAATAGGGCTATATAAAATATTGTTGCTTGGTTTGAAATTAATCTATGCATGAAAAACCTTTAGGCTTGAATGGGGCATGATGTCCTTACACATGTGGACATCTCTTCTCTTATGCTGAGTGTGTTGAGCCATAAATAGGCTCATCATATCACTCTATGGAATGACCTTTATCAAGCTTGATGAAGGGGATGATGTTAATAGGTAATTCCTCATCACCTTATCTACGTGTAATGGAGCTGCTATAGACCTTTAGGTTAGCCATTTTATCAACACATTTGTTACCTTGTTTATACATGTTGGCAATGGACACTCCCTTGAAGTAGGTAAGTAGGTTTTTTGCATCATCAATGACCCTGATTATATTCCAAGAAGATTGAGTCAATCCTTTTAGGTAGTTGATAATAGATAATTAATAATATTATATATTCATATATATAATTTTCTAAAACTAATCCAAATAAAAATTGACTAGTTTGGAATATTTATTAATAATGAAAGTCCTAAACAAAATCAATAACCACACATTCTACGTGAAAAAAGAGAACACAATTATAAGGAAAACAACAATCAAGTTCTTAAAAAGTATCTGTGATAAATTTCATTATTTTTGTGTTATAAGATAAAATTTCCAAAGAATTGTTGAAAAAATACCTAATAGATAAAAAAATTCAAAAAATTCCTTTTTTATTTCAAGGTATTGAAAAATATTATTTAAATTATGGTAAGTAGATAAAATACTTGGGTAGATTTTTTAATGACATTAATTTTTAGTTTTTTGCATCAACTATTATTCTACTGGACCATAAAAAAAGGAGATATTAGAAGGATTTTTTTTTATAGTACATAAAGCTTCTAATACTTTCATAAAAAATATTGGCCATTTTAAAAATTATTTAATCAACTAAAATTAATTAACGAGGATAATGATGTGAGAGATATTATAAAGAAACTAAAATATTTTATTTAATAGTGATTGAATTCGTAGTTATTATAATTTATTCTAGAATTAAGACAATGCCCATGACTTTCATTTTTAATATCTCTATAAACATATTTAATAATATTGTCAAAAATTTCTACAAGAATATATGTTATGTGTTTTTATTGGATATTTCTTTAACTATTATAAAATATTTTATGTTATTTATAAAATAATATATATTACATATTTTTATTTAATAATTATTATTGAATGGAGTTACAAAATATGAAAATACTTAATAAATTGTTTTGTGAATTTTTTTTTGATGTTGATTATGTTGGGAACAAGTTATTGATACTTAGATTAGAAGGATTGTTGTTTGAAGTTATGGAAAATTATGAATTTAAATAAAATAAAAATAATTGTTATTTTTTATTATTCATGTTACTAATAACTTTCATTCAAAATTAACCTTAACTTATTAAGGATTGAAAACAAACACTTAGATATTGTGTTGTGGTTTCCATACTTGGATTCAAGTGGATATTATTTCATTAACCAATTTAAGTGGCTGAAATACACTAAATTATTTTTTATTTTAGGAAACATAATAGTTAAAATAAGCAATATATTTCTAAGATCGAAGAGTGGGAATATTGTAACAATCTACATAAAAAATACTAAATTTATTATAGAAAAATATACAAGCATTTATGGGTTAGAAAAGATATTTTTCTTAAATAATAATATATATTTTTCTCTATATGTTGATGAATGAATTTGATTTAAAATAAATTCAAGTTTGACATTTTATGGAACATTGAGTTATGATAAAAAAATATTTACATTTATGAATATGGTTAGAGTAAGTGGGGTTTCATACAAATATATGTCGATCATTAAAATAATTTATACTCACCATTATTTACTATAGTTTATAAGTGTAAATTATTTTATAATTTTTTTTTAAAAATTTGTGTTAGTGGAATTTTTGATTTTAATTAAAAAACAATAATTTATTATTTGTTTTTTCTAAATGAAAGGTGGAAAAGATCAATTTTGATAATATTTATTTTTAATGGTGTTCTAGTTCATTAAGTAAAAAAAAAGTGACTATAAAATATTAAATACAAGAGATGATATAAAGTTTAAAAACAAATATTATTTTTTATTACTAGGTTTAAAGTAATTTTTGCATGAGTTTTTTCAATATTAAAAATAGGATTATAGACTTTATCAACCAAAAAATAATAGATGACTTCATGTTCTTATTTATTCAAAAAATAAGATTGAATAGGGATAATTTTTAGTATATATCCACCCCATAACACTAAGAGTTTGTTCAACATAACAATGAAAAAGGTTCTAGAAAACCAAATATATTTTGTAAAGTGCTATAATAAATTTGAAACTAAAATAATGATTTTTACATTGATATATTTTTTTTGATAATTTCAATGAGAAAAAATGAATAATAGAATGAATTATATCATTAAAAAATATTTTATTAATTAAAATGAAAATGATGATAATTTTATTTTTATATTATATGTGGCCAAATGTATTGTGTATGAAAGATGTTAAAAATGTATATACTATTATAAATGAATTACATTGAGACTACAATAAATCTTTCATCTCTAATTTTAAGGTTGCACTTATTATTATTAGAGAAAGTTTCAATATATTTTCTATGTTCATGTTAAATATTTTTGTGTTTTTTTGGTTCCTTGTATATATTATTTTGATCATTTAAAAAATAAGTAATTTATACTAGTGACTGAAATAAAATATTATTATAAAATATTCATAAAATTAAGAAGTTTACTCATTTATACTATTTATATTTTTATGGTGGCACTAAAAAAGATATAAAAATGGTTATTATTAGATAATTATTGAATATTTTAATGTGTTCTTTTTTATAGATTGTATCCATTACAATTTTAATAAAAATATAGATTTAAAAATACCATAAATTATTACAAAAATTATTTTGACTTGCTAATAAAACTAAATATATTTTTCAAAATAATATATATTATAAACTAAATATATTTTTTTCAAAATAACATATACTAAGAGAACTAACATCTAATTTTTTATACACGTATGATAATTTTATTATTAATTTTTATTTACAAAGAAGTTTTATGTTCTTATTTTAAATATTTTTATGTAGTTTTTTAATTTGCATCCATTATTAATTTCAAAAAATAAAATTTTATAATTTCTTCAAAATTATTATAATATTTTTTCTAACCTAACAATCAACATAAATTTATTTTAAAAAATAACATATAATAGGAGAACTACTACCTTCCTATTTATTTAAACATAATAATTCAATAGTTCATCATTAATTACTTACAATTTTTTATAACCACACTGGTTTAATTCAGAATTATTCAATATTTAATTTTAACACTATACATTAACTCATCATCCACATCATTAATTACAATAATGATTATTATTTTCTATCTAAATTCATCTAGTAACATTTACTCATTTACTATTAACATACTAGTCAATGCAATGATCCATTTAAGTAACAAATAATAAAATAATGAAACATGAAGTATGAAACCCATCACAACATCTCAAAATACATATTTTAATCATATTTATAGATTTCATTACAAGTATAACCACTACTATTACAATGTCCATAATAAAGTTAATTTATACACCAACTAGTTGGATTAATAAATCATAATAAATTGTACATCATTATAATTTTTACTATTAAATACCAAATACAATAATTATAATATTCTCCAAAACATATGAGAGTCAGAAACAACTCAAGAAATCAATACAATAGTCATAAGAAAAATTATCTACAAGTTCAACAACTGAATGGCAAAGGAGATCATCATTGAGGTGATTTACCTCCAACCATAGGCCATCAATCCCCTGTACACCTACCAAATGGGGAGTTTCCCTACCCTTCATTAAAGGGAAGATGAAAGTAGTGTGTATAACAATAATTCAACCACAAACTGTGTGGTGTAAAATCACTAGTACATGCAGTAAATCATATAGACTATGTAAATTCATTCCTCTAATATGACATCATGCATACATGTAAAATAGATTAAACAAGTGAAATGAAAATGTTTTTATCTATAAACATTACTTTGGCCAAATATTTCATTATAGTCTCAAATCACACATATCAGTCATTTTCACACATGCATACTCTCTACTAGTGCGTGATAATCAATCATCTGATATTAGATTATAGATAAATGGGTTACATTATAGATAAATCCATATGCCTATAAAATTAAATTATTAATGTGCATAAGATAGCTCATAACATATTTTTTACAACATAAACACATAATAAATTATAGCATAAGCTAACAAGTAAAATCTGACATCAAATCACTTTTTGCTCTATGATAAGAAAACATATTCCTCACGTCGATGATTTATTACTAGTTATTAGACATATGTCATAATATATCACTTCATATTATCTAATATCTTATATTAAATGACATGTATATCACTAATACATTCATCTAGTTTTTACACCCAAAGACAATATGTAATAACTAGTCAACAAGCCTCTACTTGCATCCAACCATGTAAAACACCTATGTCTTACCTATAATAAAATGTTTGCAATATACTCAAATTTTATAAAAAAATTATAAAAAAATATTTATGTTATTTGTATACAATAATATTTCATTACCATGTTTTATTTAAGATTATAACTTTAGGTAATACTCTAGGCCTATTCAGCTATTTCAACACCTTTATAAATAGTCATCAAAATTTACTATCAACTATGAATCATATTTAACAACATCAAATATTTCTTAATTTTCAAGTATATATCATACTTTCAGATCTAAGTATGTACAAATTCTCATAATATACAAGTTTTACACCATACATACATTTTCCATATAAATATATTTATTCCCATTAAATATACACATATGGTTATCGGGGAATCCATTATATAAGTATTACCCAATAAAAGTGAACTAAGTTTTCTCTAGGTTTTATCCAAAATTCTACATAAGATGATATAGATCGAATACAAATAATTATAGTTGTTCTCTTACTTATAATAACCTCAAAATATGCATCATAATATTTGTTCAATATATTCCTTATGTAGTGAAATGGTTACAATAGATAACACTATATAAATTAGTATAACATTTTTATATTTCAAAAACTATTCAATATATACTCATAGTCTTAAATATTATTTGTGAATACTAGGTTTTATGTTTAACACTCAACATATAAAATCCATATATAACGGTATAGTCTAACAACATAAAAACATATTTACAAAGGATTTTCCACATTTAATATAACCAACCCTATTAATTTTACAACACATTCATGTTGTGATACAACTTTATATAATTTCTATCACATAAATATCAAATAACTTCTCTATTAAAATGGTAGATCTAGGTTTAACAAAATTGCAAAACCCAAACTATCATTAAAACCATTATCACACATGGGTTGGATTTAATAACCAATGGGGTTTCATTTTTTAATACAAAAATAAATACAACATAATATCATATTAAATGAATTTTGCAATCAAAGATTCATATCGAATGTTCATATTACTATATTATTCCTATTGAAACCATATGACTTTAAGTACCCAAATATGACAATTTAATCCAAAAATAATTCCATTTATATAAACTAGGTTTTAGTAATAAAAAAATAACACAGTCTAAATCTTCTAAAATACTATCCCAAATACCATTTTCCTTTTAGAAACATGTACAAGTTAGATATGTTACTTGACAATTTTTTTTAAGAAAAGCCACAAATTTGTAATAGCTTTACACCCTTTTATGGGCCAATGGATGGAACCAAATTCCATACATAGGTCCATAAAAGGTACCTTAGTTTTCACTCATAATCAAAATCATTTCCATTTGAATGACATTTCCCTAACCTAGGTATACATATAAACAATATTTAGTTTTCAAACAAGAGTAATTGAAACCTATGACAATATCTAAACTTTTATTTTCTATGAATTTAAATTGCATGACCTACCTAGGCAATATCATGATACAGTTCAAATGGAGATGCTCTTGACTCAAGAATGCCCAGATTTATTTTCTCATCCTCATAAACTTCTCTTATTTTTTTTCCTTTTCTCTTTTGCATATCTAGATCTCCTGCACTTCCAATTCATGATCTCTTTTTTTCCCTTCCTATTCTTATTAATTTTTCTATCTTCTACATGTACAAATAGAACTCATCTTTTGTCATGAATTTACATTAATTATACTATAGTTTTGTTAATTCTATGTGTTTCTTTGGTAGTTAAAAAAATTTAAAATATGGCATGACCTCCATAATCCAAAACCCAAGTCAACACATGCAATGATAATGTATGATAACCCTTAAAGAGTCTTCAAAATTCCCAATCATTAGTTTATATTTACTTCTAAATAGGTTAGTTCTAATTATTCAATAAATAACATCAACCCAAGGTTTTGATGACTTAGTTTATTAACACATAAATTGGGTGAATTTCCCCCCTTAATGACCTTTCTAGGTCCCTAAGGGGTTAAGTCACAATCATGATCATTTAAAACCAATGCATGCTCCTAATATGACTAAAAAATATCAAATGTAACATATTTAAATCTAAATGTTAGCTTTAATACAAACATAACCCAACAAAGTTAGTTTATGCACTAATTAATGCATAGTGTCAAAGTAAGGGTTTTACATCAATCCATATAAATCAAAATAATAATATACACACCATATTACCAAGATGAATTTAAAATTCATCACCAACTATAGATATTAATAGAAACATCATCTATTAAGAAATCATAAAATAATGCACAATGAATCACATAGTTAAAAAGAAGAATTCAATCGGTCCTACTATGGTGTGTGAGGGTTCCTTATTTCCTTCTCTTTACAATAAATACTAACATATACACCTTACTCTATGATTATACTCTCTCTTTGTCCTCTCTATGAGGGTGATCTTACAACCACCTCAGTTAAATAAAAATGTAAGTAGTCCATGATACAAAAAATACACATCAATTTATATATGTGTTAAATGAACTATTGTAATACATATAAAAACTTGCTAATGAAACTAAAATCAACACAAGATTTCATAATATCATCATAATTTATCTAGCACAGTATGATAAAAACATCACACCATAACTGCACATGAATAATAAATGTAATCATCATTATACAATAGTAATACCAAATAACTAATTAAAAAGCATAGCCATTAAACAATGAGTATCACTCTCACATTATTGCTAATGTAGTATTTTAAGGAGTGGGATGTGACATCCTTACCCCTAAAATAGGTCATCATCTTGATGACTTTATTTCAAACAAAAGTCTTGGAAATAAAAGTAGTGTTCAGATAAAAGGTATTCAAATAAATGAGGAAACAACTTAGAAAATTCTTCATAATCCTTTCGTTTAATAAAATCTTAGCATTAGTCCCACTAGACCTTGCACTATGATACTTTTCTATTTCACAAGCTAATATTTAGAGTATCAACTACTCTATTTGGTTCTACTATGTCCACCATGGGATCCAATTAATGTAATGTATTCCAATCCAATATATTAGAAGGATCAACTACATACTTATTAAGATAAGATACATGAAAAACATCATGTATTTGTGTGAAAGTTTGTGTAAAAGCGAGTCTATAAACTACGTGATTTATCACTTATATAACCTCAAAAAGTCACACATATCTTGGTGATAACTTTATTAGTTTTCCAAATTTAATAACACTCTTTTGGAATTTAACCCGTAGAAAAACATTATCCCCTAATCATAAATTTCCTTGTTATTTCTAGATTAACATAGATTTTATGCCTATCATTAGCTTCATCTATCCTTTACCTTATCAAACTGATCTTCTCCTCCATTTCAACAAACATATCTAGTCAAAACACCACTCTATCTTCTAGTTTATCCCAATTGATTGGTGTTCTACACCTATTGCCATATAATGCCTCAAACAGAGCCATTTTTAAACCTAATTATTATGAGTTATTATAAAAAAACTCAACTAAGGGTAGGTATTCTTCCCACTTGTATTGTTGATCCATGTAATATATTCTCAAAAGATCTTATATAATATGATTCACTCTTTCTATTTAAAAATTAGTTTCTAGATGGAATTTGTGCTAAAGTTTAGTTGTGTACCCAATGATGCATTGAGAGTCAACCAAAATAATGAATACATTTTAGGGTCTCTATCAAAAATGATATTTTCAATAAATACATGAAATCCGTAAACCTATTTAAAAAACCTCTTAGTGATCACATGTGAATCATCGAATAAATTTATAGGTGTGAATTGTGCTACTTTGGTGAGTTTATCAGTAACCACCAAAATCATGCCATGATGATTCCTTAACAAAGGTAATCCTTGGATGAAGTCCATGCTAAGCACAAATTGATTTATGAGATTGTAACTCTATGTAATATTTTTACTTGACGTATTTTGAATCACTACCTATGATTCATCATAAAAAAATGTTCCATTCTAATGACCTACTACTTCTATTCTGGTATGAAATGTGGGTATAACAACCTAGTTAGATGAGTATGTTCAACGTTAACTTGATCACATTTTAGACATCTATAAATAAAATTTATCACATCCTTATTAATTGCCTTAAAAAATTATAGTGATCTTATCTCTGTTAAGAGATTGGTCACACCTAGATGTCTTGAATATGGAGCATTTTATTTTTATCTTAGTATTGAACTCCTCAAATTTTCCTTATTAGGAAGATAAATTCTTCTATTGTATCTCAAAATCCTACCATTTTCAAACTTGAATCCATTATACCTAAGATCTTATGAGTTTTTTGACAAAGATTTCTTTACTTTCTCATAAAATTCATCTCCTAGAGATAATTTCACTACCTAATCATGGAAGGTGCTCTTTATAGTAGATAATGCTATTATATACCTTCTAAGACTAAGGGCATATGCAACTCTATTTTCATTACCCTTAATGTAGCTAATGTTGAAATCATAATATGATAAAAAAAATCTAACCACTTCCTCTAATGATAATTTAGATTAGGTTGGGTGAAAATGTACTTGAGTCCCAATTTATCTAAATTAAGCTTAAATGGTTTTAAAAACAAGTATTGCCTTTAAACATGCAAATCATGTATTTTTGTAGCCAATTATAAGTCATGCATGACATAATTTTCCTCATATGACTTCAATTTCCTAGACTTAAAAGCTAGAATTGCACCATCTTGAATTAGAAGACCTCTTATACCATCACATGATGTATTGGTTGTAACTTAAAAATGGCCATTCAAATATAGAATTCTTAGCACATGTGTCAAAGTGAATCTCTCCTTCAATATCTTAAAGGTTTCTTCTAACATATTTATCCACATAAATTTCTGCACTTTTCATTGAAGAGAGGTGATTGGGTTAGCCATCTTAGAAAAATTAGGCACAATTTTCCTCTAATATCCTACCAAAACCATAAATCTATGCACCTCATCAACATTCCTAGGTGTTGAATGTTACGTATTCTCTCTTATCTTAGTTGGGTCCATTGATATCTCATTTACAAAAATGATATGTCATAGGTGCTATAGTATTTTTTTTGGAATAAGACACACTTAGACAATTTCCCATATATCTTGTGCTTTTGTAACCATTGCAACATCAACTTTAAATGCTCTATAGGATCCTATTAATTTCTAAAATAGATGATAATATCATTGAGACTTTTTTTTTTATCTAGGTAGTCTTTAAACACATTGTTTATAAGATTTATGAATGTTTTAGGTGCATTTTTCAATCTAAATGGGATCATTTTGAACTCATAGAGCCCATAGTGAGTCTTGAAAGCTATCTTAGGAATTTATAACTCTTTAATTATAAACTAATAGTACCTAGATCAAAGATCAATATTTTAAAATATAGTTTCACCATAAATTTGATCAAAAATATCATCAATGCAAGGTAGGGGATACTTATTTTTGATAGTTACCTTATCTAGCATCTTATAATCGATACATAAACAAAGGGTCCCATCCTTATTCAAAAAATATATATGTGCACCCCATGGTGACACACTTTGTTGATTCAAACCTTTGACTAATAACTCCTAAATTTGGGCCTTCAATTCAACCAATTCAATTTTTGTCATCTTATAGGGAGCTTTGAATTGAGGTTCTAAACCTAGAATAATGTTGATGGAGAAGTCAAACTCCCTCTTCGATGGTTAACCTAGAAAATATTTAGTAAAAACATCTTGAAACTCTCATAGAAAGGGGTAATCTTCTATGGAAAGTTCCTTGGATTATTCCATTGCATTCATCTTAACTACACATTATTGACATACATTTCACTTGGCCCTTCTTAGTTGAATGATTGAGATTTTCTTAATCTTCAACTCTCTTTTCTCTCTTTGAATATTGGTTTGGTTCCCTAAAATCATATAATAATTATACCTTTTTAATATATTAGTTAACCTTAGATTTATTCTTAATGAGCTAATTCATTCTTAAGATCACATCATATGATCCTAAGGGTGATGCATAAATATAAACTAATATAGTGAACTCTGGTGGTTTGATTTTAGATTATACTAAATACTTGTGAACCTTAACTTTGGATTCATTCCCATACTAAACTAACCAAGAGTTTTCTATAAAACCAACATTTTTAGATAATTTAATTAACATCCTAAGATAAATAAAAACCATGGTAGCTCATGTGTCTATTAAAATAGTAATAGGTTGACCAAATAAAGTACATGATAGTTCAATGGGAGAATCCTAAAATTTAGATTAATGAATATCAACAACTAAATTCATTATTTATTGGAAGGATCCCTATTGTGATGTATAGGATTTCATATTCCTACCATCTACTTTTCTCTGAGGGCATTCCCTACTATAGTGTCATCTTCCATAATTGAAACATCCACTAGGTGGTCCCTTCCTCTCAGATTGGTTTCTTCCTCTAATACCCTCCTTGAAACCACTTCTTTATTTCTTGCTTCCCAATGCACTATTGAATTTTTCATTCTAATTCTTGAACTGTTTCTTTGACTTCTTATTTCATTTCCAATTTTTTTCTTTGAAGGTTATTTTAGGACCTATAAACTTATTTTTAAAATTTTATCTGACCTCGATAAGAGATTTCAATTTATGTTCTTGATTTAAAACCTTTTTAAAAACCTTATCCATAGTGGATGGTCCATAAACATCCACCTCACACCCAATTTGTGGTTTCAATCCCATGATGGACTTCCTAATTGAAAAAACTCATCTTTTTAATAATATGGAACATAATTCAAGAAATTTGTGAATTACTCATAGTATTCATTATTTGACTAATGCCCTTGTTTTATATTCTAAAAATCTATAAGCTTTTGATCAAAATATAATAGGGATAACCACCATGATCTAAATAATGTCACAAATTGATCCCATGAAATGGTGGTCGAATCAAGACTCATCTCAATTTTCTTGTTATCCCATCATGTTGCTGTTTTAATAACAAATTGGTAATGTCCCAAAACTACATTCATTACCTGAGAGTAATTTTGAATATATTAACACTTTTATATTTTGATAAGTTAGTCTTCTACTTTATCACCCAAAATCATGCCATAAATTTACAACTATTTACCTTCTTCATGGACCATGCTAGTTCTATAGCCACTTGAGCTCTAACATGCTGGTTCACTTCCTCATGTCTTTAATCCTAAGGATATTATTGTTTTATAAGGTGTTTAATAGGTAATTATTGTTTATTTTTATCTTATAGGTGATGAAATTCTCCTTCTAGATCTGCTATATAGTCTTGCCTTTTGTTTATAACAATAAAAATATGATCAAGCTTTACATCTTGCTCAACTACTAGTTGATTAGGATCAACTAGAGGGTGGGAATTAAAAGGTACCTCACCAACTAGTCTTCCTCAAACCATTATCCTTTTTGTAGATTAGGAGAGTAAAATTTTTGTTAGTGGACTCATTAGGTCTGATAGTTAAAACCTAAGCTCTGATACCATAATGTTAGATCCCCCAATTGTAACTCAGAGTTATGCAATTTTTTTACTATAGATTAAATCATATCATCCACATCCTTAATTATAATAATGATTATTATTTGTTATCTAAATGGATATAGTAGCATTTAATCAGTTACTATTAACCTACTAGTCAATAAAGTGATCTATTTAGGTACTAAATAGTTAAGCAATAAAGCATGAAGTATGAAACCTGTCACAACATCTCAAAATAAATATTTTAATCATATTTATAGATTTTATTACATGTAAAGCCATTGTTATTAAAATATCCGTAATAAATTATAATTTATAGGAAATGAACGTATTAATAAATCATAATAGATTGTACAACACTATAATTTTTACTATTGAATATCAAATAAAATAATTACAATGTTCTCTAGAATGTATGAACATAAAAAACTCATGAAATTAGTACAATAACCATAAATAAGATTATCTCTAGGTTGAAAAATTGAATGGAGAGGGAGAGAATCATCAAGGTGATTTACCTCCAACCATTAACCATAAATCCCCTACACACCTCCCAACTGGGGAATGGTCCTACCCTTCATGAAAGGGTAGATGAAAGTAGTGTGGATAATGAGAATTTAAGCAAATCCCATGTGTTGTAAAATCATTAATACATGTAGAAAATCACATAGACCATGGAAATATGTTCCTATAATATGTAATATTCCATATATGTAAACTAGATTAAATAGGTTAAAAGACAATGTTTTTAGATATAAATATTACTTTGGCCAAATAATTTGTTATAGTCTTAGATCACATAGATCAACCATTTTCACACACACATACTCTCTACTAGTGCATGATAATCAGTCATGTAATATTAGATGATAGATAAATGGGTTGCATGGTAGTTAAACCCATATACCTATCAATTACCATTAGTGACTTGCATAAGACAACATCTCATAACACATTTTATACAACATAAACACATAATATATTATAGCATAAACTAAAAAGTAAAATCCAACATCAAATCCCTATTTTCTCCATACTAATAAAACATATTCCTAATTTTGATCATTTATTACTAGATATTAGAGATATATTTCATAAATAATCACTTCATCTTTTCTAATATCTACTATTAAATAACATGTATATCACTAATACATTTAGATAGTTTTAACACTAGAAAAAACAAGTAATAACTAGTTAACAAGTCTCTACTTACATCAAGCCATGTAAACCATCTATGTCTTACCTATAATCAAATGTTTCCAATATACTAATATTTTATAAATAACTATACATAATTTTTTATGTTATTTGTATACCATAATATTTCATTACCATGTTTTATTTAACACTATAACTTCAGGTAATACTGTAAGCCTATTATGCTCTTTTGACACCAAAGAGAAATTTAAACTATGACTCATATTTAACAATATCAAATATTTATTATTTTTCAAGTATATATCATACTTTCAAATCGAAGTATGCACAAATTCTCATAGTCTACAAGTTACACACCATACATACATTGGCAATAATACTAAATTTTTTCCCATTGAATATACTTCTATGGTTATGGGGGAATCCATTATTTAAGTATTACCCAATCAAAGTCAACCATTTATTCACCATTATTTATCCAAAACTCTACACAAGATGATATAGATCAAATATGAACAACTATATATATTATCTTATTTATAATAACCTTAAAATATACATCATAATCTTCATTTAGTATCTTCTTTGTGTAGGGAAATGGTTACAATAGATAATAATATCCACACCTATATAACATTGCTATATTTTGAAACTATTCAATATCTACTCGTGTCTTAAATATTGTCTATGAATACTAGGTTTTCTATTTAGTACGCAACATATAAAATCCTTATATAATGGTATAGTCTAACAACATAGACATAGATTTACAAATGATTTTCCAAATTTAATATAACCAAACCTATTAATTTTATAACACAATTAAGTTGCGATATGGATCTATATAATTGTTATCACACAAATATCAAATAACCACTCTATTAAAATGGTAGATATAGGTTTAACAAAATTACCAAACCTAAAATATCATTAAAACCATTATCACATATAGGTTGGTTTTAATAATCAACAAGGTTTACTTTTTTAATCCAAAAATAAATAAAACATAAATTCATCCTAAATGGACTATGAAATCAAAGATTCATATTGAATGTTCATAGTATTGTATTATTCCTATTGAAACTATATGACTTTAAGTACCTAAAATGGAAATTTAATCCAAAATGCATTTCATTTAGAAACTAGGTTTTAGTAATAACAATATAACATATTTTAAAGATTATAAAACACTATAAAAATAACACTTAACTATTTATAAACATGTAAAGGTTGGATATATTTCTCAATGGTTTTTTCTAATAAAATCCATAAATCTGTAATGGGTTTATGCCTATTTATGGGCCTGTGGATGGAATCACATCCACCCCTAGGTCCATAAAAGGTACTGTAGTTTTCACTTATAATCACAATCATTTCCATTTGAATGACATTTTCCTAATCTAGGTATACATATAAATAGTATTTACTTTTCAAACAAAAATAATTTATACCTATGGTAATATCTAAATTTTGCTTCCATACATAAATTTAAATTGCATGATCTACTTGGTCAATATCCTACTAGGTTTGAATGGAGATTCTTGTGACTCAAGAATACCTAGGTCTATTTTCTTATCCTCTTAACTTTCCCCTATTATTTTTTGTTTTCTCTTCTATGTATCCATATCTCCTATAATTCCAATTTGTGACCTATCTTTTTTTATTCTTATTATTATTCATATTTATTTCTTCTGAATATACAAAAATAAATCCTCCTTTGACATGAATTTACCTTAATTATATTATAATTTTGATAAGTCCATGTGCTTTTTTGTCTATTTAAAAAACCTAAAATCTAGCATGAACACTATACTCCATAAGCCAAGTCAACACATAAAATGATAAGGAATGAAAACCTAAAAGAGTCTTTAAAAATCTAAATCACTCTTTTTTATTGACTTATAAATAGGTTAGGATTAATTATTTAAGACATAACATCAACCAAAGGTTTCTATGACTTAGTTTATTAATACATAAATTGGATGAATTTTACCCTTTTGACATTTCGAGGCCCCTAAAGGGGTAAGTCATAATCATGATCATTTAAAAATAGTGCATGTTCCTAATATGCCTAAATAAGTCTAAAAGGTAACATATTTAAATATGAATGATGGTTTTAATACAAACATAACCCAAAAAAGTTAGTTCATGCACTAATTAATTCATAGTGTCAAAGTAATGGCTTCATGTCAATCCATCTAAGTCAAAATAACATTATGCACACTATATTACCAAGATGAATGTAAAATTCATCACCAAATAAAACTATAAAGAGTAATATAATTCATAAAAAAATCATAAAATAATTCATAATGAATCAAACAATTAAAAATAAGCATTCAATCAGTCTTACTATGGTATGTGAGGGTTCCTTGTTTCCTTCTCTTTACCCCTAATATTACTAACTTTTTTTTCTTCCTCCTTGATAATATTCACCCTCTATCTGGTCTATGAGAATTGGACAATCCTATATCCACCTCAATCAAACTAAAAATTTATTTAGTCTATGCTATAAAAAATACACATCAATATATATGTGTGTATAAAATGAATTATTGTACTGCATATAAAAACCTGCTAATGAAACTAAAATCAACACAAGGTTTCATAATATAATCATAATGTATTTGTCATATTATGAGAAAAACATCACACCATACCTAAACATGAATGATAAATGTACATGTCATTAAACAAAAATAATGCCAAATAACTAATAATAAATTAGAACCATTAAACCATGAGTTTCACTTTCACATTAACACTAATGCAATATTTTAAGGAGTGGGATGTGACAATAAGTCATACGCATTTTTAAAATATTTTTATATTTTGTCTCTTGCATCCATTATTAGGTTTAAAAAAATACAAGTGTAAATTTTTTTCTAACATTATTATGAAATGTATTTTTAATTTTCTATAGAAATAAATTTATTATGAAAAATAATGTATACTATGAGAACTAGTAGCCACTTATTTCTACATACATATTTATTCCATAGTTAATAATTAATTACTTAATTTTAATTTTACTTATTTATTATATAGTTTAGAATTGTCAACTATTATTTATAATATTTATTTAAAGTGATTTTTTGGAATGATAGAAAAAATTATATCTTTGGAAAATCATTTTTACTTATAGTGAAAATAATGATAATTACATGTTAGACTATTCAAGACGAGATTATTGCATCTAAAACTTGTCAAAAATTTGTAGACTATTGTCAAAATTAATTACATTGAGATATAATTAAATCTTTCATACCTATTTTTATGGATGAATTGAAATATAAATAAAATTCTATTAATACATCAAGTTTTAATACATGATCTTTGTTATTTTTAATGCTATTTATTTCCTTTTTTTCTAGGTTAATATATTTAAATATAAAAATGATCTTAAATAGTATTTTTTGATAAAATTCATTTTTAAGATTGACCATCATCTCACTCATTGAAATTTTTTATATTTATTATATTAACCTAAAACTATAATATTGATTTTATTAAAAAAATGCAAATGCAAATATAATGTTTTTCAAAGTTATTTAAAAAAAAAGGTATATGAAATAAAGCAAAGTTTTGAAATTATATAAGTTTGTAACCATATGGTTCAGATAAGTAATTGGCTCCCCTAGTGCCTATAATACCGACCAAAGTAAAAGTATTTATCAATAAACATTTTATACTTTTCCTGGACCTATGATTTAATAAATTATCTATATAAAGGAAATAAATAACATTCACATTCCACATAGATTTAGATTCCATATTAAGAAAGTGGCATGGACACAAACTAAGCAGGGAAGGACTATATTAATAAAGTGGCATGGACAGAAACTAAGTAGGGAAAGACTATAATTATTTATATCTAGGTAATTATATCTAGGTACCTTTGATATGTTTAGAATAAGATGGATAAAAATAAGAAAATTTAAGAAAATATAAAATGGAAGCATTGGAATCTAATTAAAGTGAAATTGAATTCTAATATTACTAAAATTAAAATTTAATACCATTAATATTGGAACCCAATTATCAATATATTATAATTTAATTATAGTAAAACTATGTTATGATATCAGTAATATAAAAAACAAAAATCCACATATTTGAAATTAGTTATAGAATAGACTAAATCCATATTAATTAAAAGGTTTATTTATGTAAACTTATTGATTCATTAATTGTGAATTATTTAATATTATTAACCCATATTTTAGATGATATATTTTGAGGCACATAAGTTTTTTATGGAGAGTGAATGAAATTTACATTAGAATATCCATGATTTTTGCATGTCTAAGGTTATTTTTTATTGATGTAACTTTTTAGTGTTATATTTATTTATTTATTTTTAGAATAACTCTATGGATTTCATAATAATTATCATATGATTCAAAATATATTCTTTAGATACACTTATTTGCATGAGTTTGGAAGATTTTTTTTTGTTTTTTTATAATTATGGTAGCTTATACCTCCTTATATAATATAAAACTTGGTAAAATAATAGGGAAGAATTGATAGGATTAATTAACTTGAAAATTTACAAAACAAATTACATGTGGAATCCATTTTGATTTTGACATTTAGACAACGTGTACTAAAGAGAATTAAGAATCCATCTTTATTAATTTCAGCATTAGTTTTATTACACATAAATTTGACCCATTTCATTATATTATTTTGAAATATTACATATTTTATGAAATCAATATATTATTATGAAAATCATAGATTGAATTAGAAAGCATAAACTATGTAACTGCATTATAACAATGACATAATTACCTAAATAAATGACATAGCACCCAAAGAAAACCATGTTGAATTTTTTTAAATGAAAAAGGGTTTATGTTAATTATTAGTAAAAAAAGAATATAAATTATCTTAAAAAATAAATGTGTCTTTGCTCTCTATGAAAATAATAAAACCTCAATCCTAGACAATCTATCTAAAATTTTACTAAATGAAAATAGATTTTTTGATCTAATTAACATGATTAAAAAATATCATTGTGTTTCAAATATAGAGTCATTTTGAACTATATATGAGTAAAAAATATAGGTGGAGAAGCCAAAAACCTAATATTGGAATCCCTAAAATGAATATAATCATGAAACCTTAAGGCAAAAGAGAGAAATTTTAGAATATAGGTATGACAACTTATTGCATAAATATGAAACACTAGGAAGGTAGAGTGTAACCCTAAGATGATAAGGGGAACTTAGAAAGAAAGTATGAAACCCTGATACATAAATATGAAACCCTAAGAAAATATAATAGAATTGTAGTGGAAGCTTAGGATTTTACTTAATCAAAGATTGAAATGTTAGCTAATATGATTTATCTTGTTTTAGATTTAGTGGTCTAAACAACATAAATCATTGAGACTAATTTATATTTTATATTATATGTAAATTAAGCATATATATATATATATATAAATAGAATATTATGATAAATTTAATATGCTTACTATTTATAGAAATGGCCAAGAGAATGGGTTACTTATAATTTTTATTATGTGTGTGTGTGTGTGTGTGTAAAAAGAATATTATGATAAATTTATTAATCTTACTATTTATAGAAATGGCCAAGAGAATGGGTTACTTATAATTTTTATGTATTATTCTTGTCTGTGTTAGTGTATAGATATTAGTAGTGGTCAAGAATGGAATTATCTTTGCTCAGATCATGAAAGTGGTTATTAAAACTTGATGGTATAGATCTAGTATTACATGTATGCCTATGGTAAATTGAGTTGTTTGATGTTTATTAGATATATACCCATGGAAATGGTTATATTATTCCGTCACACATAGTTTTTCCTTATTATAAATATGTGTTTTGTGTAAATTTAGAGGCTTCATTTTATATATAGGCTCATTTTTTTCCTTCACCTTGAAAGCATAGATACACTTTCACACATGATTGAATTTTATAATGGAGTTAAAAATTATGGGTTGAGATGATCTCAACCATCCCCTATTTAGTGGTTGAGATTTTTTGACATTCCAATATTTCAAATAGGTCTAAATCAAATTTAGTTATCCCATCTAAACATGCATGTTCTAGATCATGTATCCTCATATCATGAAAGTGAATGTCAAAACTTGATGGGATAGATTTGGTATTGCATGTATGCCTATGGTAAATTGATTTATTAGACATCTATTAGATATATCCCCATGAAAATAGTTATATAATTCCATCATACATAATTGTACCTTCTTGTAGATATGTACTATGTGATATTTTAGAGGATTCATTTTATATAAAGGTTCATTTTTTTCCTTCACCTTGAAACCATAGTTACACTTTGACACATGCTTGAATTTTAGAATGGATTTAAAAAATATGGGTTGGGATGACCTCAACCATTCCATATTGAGTGGTTTAGAATTTTTGAGATTCCAATATTTCAAATAGGGCTCAAATCAAATTTAGTACTCCCATCTATTGGGAGGGTAATGTTGTAGTGGATGGTCTGAAAAACATTGACATCACTAGCCAAATTTAATCATGTGGATTGGTACCACCAAAATCCCCTTATCTCCTCCCTAATGATTAATTATTTATAAAATTACCCCATTTAACTAAGGGATGGAAACACACATGCGTACATATATTACATCTAGTCCAAGATAGTCCTTCACTAAGTGTTATGATGGTGACACTCATTTAAAATTTTGGAAGGGTAGAAATAATCCTAAAAAGAACCACAATTAGAGAATTTGGATAAATAAAAATTATAGTAGATCAAACCTTCAATCCACACTCTACATTTCACACTACCTAATTAGGAAGAATAAGAAAGCTCTGAGAGCTGATAGGGACAGGTGTGAGCCAATATCTTATGCTAATGTCTAAATGAATCAAAAGGACTTAATGACGCTCAAAAAATGGGGGCTTATGGAATTCATCCTTCACATTATAGGCCACAATGAAATTATTACTAAGGACTTTATCATGGGGTAGAAGTAAAGGCAATTCACATTCAGGGGCACTAGAGTCAACATCACAGAGGAGCTAGTCAGGGAATTCACATGCATGTCTTGTGAGGGCACTAAGGCCTTAAAATATAAGAGGAGAAAAAAGAGCTGATGTCTACTTTATTAAAAATGGACATGGAATTATAAAATGAAAAGGGGTACCCCAAATCCAATCTTGTAAGGCATTGGATATACATCTATCTCAAGGTAATTAAATATTTATCCTTAGAGATAAAATTTACTCACATATTTTACCATCACTACTTATTACTAAACCACTTTAAGGGATAATGTATTAGCCTACCTTACTACCTACTCATGTCTATTTAATGATACATCTTTAACATCCAAGATAAACCTTCCTTTGACCTATACGCTAGGGGTTAATCTTCCAAACCAAAAAAGGGAAACTATTTAGGGGCATTGAGATTACCCTAAGTGAAAGTAATAAGGTAAAATGTTAGGGGCAGGTCCCAAATTTTTTTACTAAAGATTAGGAGGAAGAGACATATTTACCTTCCCCCTAACCTATCTCCCTACCCCTTCCTCAGGCTACTGATAATAAAGGAAAAATAAATACCCATGACTCTCCTTCTTAGGAAACAAATTTGAGAAGGTTAACTTAAGTTTGGAGGTCCTCTATGGTATTAAAAAACCCTAACTTTGAAATTCATGAGATGAAGGATGTTGAATTTAGGAGGTGTGTCTATGACATAAAATTGGTGTATATCCCCAAAGGAATTAGGCATAATCTATTGTAATTCCATGATAATTTGTATATCATGGGATGACAATTAGTCCCTCTAATGAAATAGTGGAATACCATGAAATTAGATTCGTAAACGCTGAGGGAAATTTGGGGAAATCAAAAGATAACTAAAGGTGATAAGCATAGAATGAAGGACACCCCCAATAAAAAAAGAAAGGAAACCATAACTATCACCCCAATTAAATCCCATACAAGCATTAAAAAGAAAGAGAAGATAAGACATGAGAAGGATAAGGGGATAACTAAATAGAAAAGAAGAATGGAGGAAGGCCCTAACATCCAGACTAGAATAAAATATAGTAGTATTAAGCATGAAGTTATATGTAATAAGAGATATTCATCAACTATGGAGAAACAATATGTCTCTGATGTGCACTTGGAGGAAATATAGTGTGAATCCTAGTTATTGAGGGTTTTTTAATTTTTTGGTCCCATTATTTTGCTGAAAATCTACAAAAGTCTAGTGGTCAATTGGCCTACTTGGTTTGGTTTTATTTTGTCCTTTTTTTATTGAATTTAATTCTTGTTTAAACTCATGGTTTTATGTCCCTATGAACCCTAAAATTTACCATATCAAATTAAAAACAATGCATGTTCTAAATAAATGATAAAATAATATGCATGAAATATTGTCTGGATTCTAACATATGAATATTGATAATTTTAAAAATGTAATAGATATTTAGTCTTAGTTGGATGGTTGATCATTGGATGGTTTATATGTTTAGATGTATTAATTAAGGATGTGCAGATGCATTCTTTACTATAATATATTTTTTCTAAATAAGTTCTAGATAGGAATATGATTAGGCTTGATACATTTATATAGTCGATATTTTAGGTAATTTCCTTCCAAACCTACATGTGAAACTTGTGATCTGACCCAAAGGAATATTTTGAATGTGGAAAAATAGACATTAAATGGCATGAAAATTGGTTTAGAAAATGAATATGGATCTATTAATTAGATCCATTTGGGCATGTCTAGAGGTGTTTAGGAAATATGAAACGTTGGTATGGGATTAGGTGATAGTCTGGTTATGATGATTATTTATTTAGGTAAATAATAGGTAAATCATGTATGTGAATAATGGAAAATTGGGAAAGCTAGACCCATAGGTAAGTGAATGGGTAGGGGATATTTTGAGCAAGAGTCATATGTGTACAAAAATTTCATATATACTAAAATTTTGTCAAAAAATGACAATATCAATTATCTAATATGAAAATTATGTATCTATTGTTGCTTTCACAACGTGCCCTAATTTCATCCGCAAACTAATCAAACCTAGTTTTTCTATGGAGTCTGACCTTATATCCTTAAGTGTTTTGAGTGGTTCCTACTTGTTGAAATGCATTTTCCTAGTGACTAAAAGCCTTGGTTAAATAATCTTAATCTTAATCATGATTCATTATTTTTAGCCAAGTCTAAATTAAAAATGGTCATCATAAACATTTAGTAATGTCTAGGGGATATTTTGAGCAAGATTCATATGTCTAAAAAAATTCATGTATACTGAAGTTTTTAACAAAAATAAAATTATCATGTGTCTAATTTAAAAAATATGTAGCTATTGTTTCTCTCACAACATTCCCTAATTTCATCCATGAAATCATGGAACTTGTTTTTTCTCTGGAGTCTTGTCTTATGTCCTTAAGTGTTTTGGGTGATTCTTACCTATTGAAATGCCTTTTCCTAGAGACTAAAAGTCTTAGATATAAAATTTGAATCTTAATCATGCTTTATTAATTTTAACTAAGTCTAAATTACAAATGATGATCATAAAAATTTGGTCTTAAGTCTACATCTAGGACTAATTTGACATGAGTTTATGAATTTGCATGATTGTATTAAGTCTTGGTATATCTTGTACTTGTTTGGAAAATTCATTAAACTCACCCTTATAGGCCATTTTACCTTAGATCTATCCAATTTATTCAACTATTTTAGAGTTTTTCTACTTATTTTCATGAGTAATTTGATCCATTTCTACTTTATTTGTATTTAAGATGACTAGGTATTTGTGAAATTTTAATCATTTACTTAGTTTTTATTCATAAGAATGGGATTAATTGGATTTAAGATTGATTAAAAGACCAAGTTTTTTACAAAGGTTTATTCAGGACACTTTCACTTTTGTTAATTTTAGACTTAGACATTTTATTTCAAATTTCCTATTTAAATTTTAATGACTATATTTTTTCCTATAAACTAATATTCACTGGCTTTACTTCAAGTCCCTGGATAGGCCCAAAGATATGAAGTGTAAATAAATCACTTCCTCAATGAATTTTTTACCTTAATAATTTTTATTTTAAGATCTCAAGTTACCAATTAGGTGGGATGAGGACATGTGGTACAATACCATGTCCTCACCTCCATCAGCCCTTTCAATTTTAAAAGTAGGCCTTTGACCTCCCATATGCCTAAGATGTTGACATGTGTATCAATCTTGAATATTTACTTCATTATGGATTCTTGGTCTATGATCTCTAGCATTTGACCTTTCAATTTCATGAATTCATGCCACATGGAATAATACCACTTCATAGTGGACCCAAGACTCTTTGTATACTTTTGACTAGTGTTTGAGCTCCAAAATACCCAAGATCATGCCATGTGGAATGATCCAATCTCTACACTCTTTGGGATGGTATGCATAACTTCAAACCTTAAACATAGCCTTAGGTGAGTGAGATATTGATAAGTGTCATGATCTCATCCAATCCAAACCCCATGATAGAGTTATGCAATTGGATGCCTATAAAGACTATTAATGAACAAGGATTTTCCATTTTCCATGGTCCTACCAAATAGAGGGCACACTAACATCCACATCATCTTTGTATGAGATTAAATTTGATGGTTGCCTAGCCCATCAAGAACATAAAAAATTCAAGATCCTCTCTAGTTAAACTAAATTATTTAAATATGCTTGATTATTTCTATTTTGGGTCTAATTTATCCCTTAATTAGACTAAAAATAACTATGTTTTTCTACTGGATATTTAGACTTTGCCATTTTATCTTGAAAATAGATTGTAATCAGCTGTCTCATTAGAAAAACCCCTCTTTAATTACTAATTTTAAGGGTTTTTTCATATTTTATTTCAAGCTTTTTCTTAGCCATATTTAATTAAATTTAAATAATTTGAAGTATAATGGATAATTTACATATTCAAAAAATAACTATTTTTCTTTATTATAGGTCCATATTTACCAAGATGCTTCCACTTGTCAAGATATCTAATCTCCACTTATATGGAGCACTCTGGATAAAGAACTCTCCTTTTAACCCTTTGAGTTCTTGGGATGATGCCACATAGTGAAATCCAATTTATTCAATCCCTTATGATGATCAGGACATAATGAGTACGTTGTAGACCTTTTGAGTGAATGGAATGATGCCACATGACATCATCCTACTTCACCATGCCTCATGATCAAGTAAGAGTAGTGTGATTAATTAGAGATAAATTGAGTCCTCAATATCATGACATGTGGCATAGTCTCAAGACTCAAGGGAAGTCAAGACATTGAATAATGAGAGAGGACTTGTATAAATTCAAGTGAGTGAGAACTTTCCACTTGTCAAGATCTCATTACACCATAATATAAAGAAGAATCAAGAAAATTTGTAACATCATATAAATTTGAAACATAGTAAGACCTCAACATATTATGGATATGTTGGATTTATTTAAGTATCAAGAAGAGAATATATGGATCAACCTTTAAAAACAAGACACATAGACCTATACAAAATAATCAAATCCTAAATTTAATGCTTTCTTTACTCATCTAGGTCATCAAGATCCAAAATTTAGATTGTGAGTCCAATTACATTTGAGTAATCATTGAATATATTTTCACTTAGTTTAGAAGGATCATGGATATAGATTCTAAGGTAAATTAGATACTAGGTTAATTCAGGAAATGGTGTGCACATTAAAATCAAGTAAGTGAAGGCCAAAAAAAGACAAAACTATGTCTCAATCTAGATTTAGTACCTCTACATAAAATATGGTCCAAGGACTATCCTAAGGAGATTTACTTAACATTAATTTTAATAGAATTGAATAGCAGATAAATAGGCATGGTCTTAGCCTGATTTCATTGGGATTGGGCACAATTTGATTCTAATTTGGCCTAAAGTGGGAATGTCCCATTCAATTCTTAACTACCTCATAGTGGGGTAACTAATGACTCCATAAGCTTGAATTACCTATAAAATACTAGTTATATAAAGTAATAAGCATTGGTCCAATTAGAATTAGTGCTATATTAAAAGGGCCTCACTGTTTTTCATTTTTATTGTAATTATTACATTCTTAGTTTAGAGTTTCATTTTTGCATGATTTGAGGTTATAAGAAAACCTTTTTATAGCTCATCTAAATATTGATGATCTTATATTTTTTTCATGAATTATATTTTATATGAAATATTCATGAATGATTTATTGTATGAACATGTCTATGGTGACCTTGCTTCCCTCTTATACATGGTTACTTGGTCCTTAGACTCCTGCATTATATATGTTTTAAGGTTGTGTTATGTTGGCCAAACATATAATGGTTTCTCAAGTGATTTTTCAATTCAACATATCCATAATTGTCTTCATTGGAAAGCAATCTCATCTTTCCTTTTTCCCTACCCTCTCTCTCTATCTTTTTCTTTTTCTTTTTCTTTTATGTTTCTATTATGTTAGCTTTAGAATAATCTAGATTGTATTAAGTTGTTGAAGCCTTATATGGACTTCATGTTTATGCCTTCACTTGTATTATTTTTTGCATTGTTTAAACTAGTAGACTAAAGCTAAGTGATAATGAATAGTAAGTTCATAAATAAATATGAACAAGCTGGTTCTTCTTGATATAAGAGAGACCCAAGTTATTTCATAAGTATTATAATTACTCTAAATAGGCCCATTATATGGAATAAATAACATCATCCAAATGAGATATATAATTTTTCATGACCTAATAGATAAAGGCCTTAAGGAAGTTATTTATTAGCCTAATTCCTTTTAGAAGAGGCATAGGGAAGAGGGGGAATCCTCACCATTAAGCATTTCCTCTCTTTTTTTCCTCATAGATTTGGTGCATTTGACAAATGGAACACTAAAATATTAGATCAATAAGGAAATATTGATATAGAATATTTATTTATATTTAATACTTGTTTTAGTCTTGTGGTTATGTTTTTCATACACTATTTTGTGTATAAACAACACACAAAAAACTTGGTAAAATAAATAAGCTTGAATAGGATAATATATAATTATTCTCTTTTATTTTGATCATGTTACTTACCTTTGAAACCACATATGTCCTTGTCTTGGATGGGTGTAACTATACTCTCTATGAACTTTCTAGGGCTTGCTCATGACTTACCTAAGAATCCTAACAAATTCCATTTAAAAAATAACCATGGTGGTATTCAAATTCTTAAATAACACATATAAACACTTAAATATTCCATTATCCAAACATGAATCTAACATGACGATGTTGATTTACACTTATTTCCATATTCCTTGGATGAATATGCTTACAATTGATACATAAGTCTACCAAATAGATGCATCACTTCTTGGACTAGCTTTGAAAACTTGTTTGTCAACTATTTTAGTGTGCCTATTGATCTTACTACCTTATATTATCAATTTTATAAATCTTTTAGGGAACCTAATGAACCCATAATATCATTAAATATTAATTTTAATTATATGTACATGAGGGTGAAAGACTCATTTCTACAAAAAAGGTGGTGGCTATTGAAGTTTATCTAAGAGAATTAGATCCCTTAACTACTATGCTTATTCAGATGACCCCATATGCACTCACATCCTTGGCGTACAATTATCTATATCATTCATCATTGACCAATAAGGTATGCCACATGGTTATGGTGTTGTCTATTATAATTATTAGAATATCTAGGTGTTCAAACCCAAAATCATGTAACTTATATGTCTATATGTTAGCTTGTAGACCAATGTGTGCCTTATAATCAAACATTGCCTTAATATTATGTCCAACCATACTTCCCTATGATAAAATATAACACTATGATTGATTTTAATTAAATTATTATTTTTCAACTCTTTATTAATAAGTTTTTTTCACTTACTCTAATAATCAAGTGTATTTTTGTTTTTTACTGATCAAGTGTCATTTTTTGTAGGAGGTGATACATAAGTAATAGATGGGATGACTTATGAGACTAAATTTAAAAGTTCACAAATTGGAGTATATGAATGTAAAAATGATATGGATGTCAAAGTAGTCATGATGATTGAAAATTTTCCATTAAATAGTCTAGATCCACTCCATAAGATTAGTGATGAAGATGAGTCTGATGATGAAGAAACAACAATATTTTTAATCGAGTTCCTATTATCAATCCAAAGTGTGCCCTTGTGAGTAAGTGTGTGATTATTCAATCCTATTAGAACATAGAATATCTCCAAAGTGTGAGTGACTTAAGAATGGAGAGAATCTCTAGAGAGGGCTGGTTCCCTTGGTGCTCTCACTAAAATCTACTTTTTAAAAAGTTGCTACTTACTGATTCTGACAAGGAAAAGGGTGCAAAATACAAAGAAAATGGATGAAACTAAATGAAACTTGAAAGGGAAGGTGATGAACCAATTTTTTTTGAAATAAAATTATTTAAATGACACTTATATGAAATTATAAAAATATTACATGCACATTCACTACACCCAAGTAAGATTTCTACATCAATATTTCACAATAAGGACCTTACAAACTCAACTCATACAAAGGACTAAAATCACATATAATACATGAACTCAAGCTTGATGTAGAAAATTATAGTGACCTGTAGAACATAAAAAATCTCTCATGAAGGTACAAAACTAGACTATAACCAAGGAAAATAATTATTTCACTAGGTTATACAAATGGCAAGCACATACACTTCACTAGAAAAGACTTGAAAATGGAGGGATTTTGATTCTTATTGATCTCAAAAGGTGAATAAATTTTTTTTAAGCCTTTAATCATAATAATAATAAAAATATCAAATATTCATATTAAATTCTATAAAAAAAAAATACATATAATAAAGAAATTCTTGGAGACAAAGCAACCCCAAAGTAGGGGACCTAAAACTTGGTTAAATAGCTCCTCTAAAACTGACACATAGAATTTTTAGATTCTAAAATATTGAACCTAAATAAATTTTCATATAAAATAAGTTATATAATGTTTATGGGTCTTATTATAATCATCATTATGTTTGGTCAATCTTAGATCACTTGGAGAGTGACTATCCTCTTGCACCAATTCCTAGATTTTAGCCTTCTTGTCTCCTTTGATGAAAAAGACTCTTCCATGGATATAAGTCTTAAATTCATTGAAATTATTTTATTTTAAATATTATATATGTTTATGAATTATTATAAAACACTTTTCAATATTTGGTTACAAGACTCCTTCAACAAATTGACTTTGTCTTACAAATGTGCATTTGGAGATGAAGAGTCCTATTTGCACTTGTTGGAGAAATTTTCCAATGCCTCCTTTCATTATAAATATTAATTTAATTCATAATAAATTTAATATGGTTGTAAATATCCTAATTCAACTTTACAAATCTTTGTAATAGGCTATATGCACCTATTTAGCCTTCAAAAACCCCCAAAAGGCTCATTTTTCACCAAGGCATAGAAGGAAAAGGAGGAGATTTCTTCAAATTTACATCAATACAAAATATATCCTCAATCGAATTATTATCAAGGGAATAAAATAATTATTTAAAATCAATTTTTGGCATCAAACACTTAGCAAGACCTGAAACAACACCACAATCATGCATTTCCCATGTATTCCTTGTAGCCTTATTTTCCTGCAAAGCTCATTTTTTAGGAGAATATAGAAGAGATAATGTAATTTTTTTTTAGGTACCCATTATCGTCCCACATCTCCATCAAAAATTTAATGGCCAAAATCTAATGTTTGATATGATTTCTAGCCCATTTAGATTGCAAAATTAGGCCTAATTAGCCCTTTTAGCCCTAGAAGAGAAATTTTGTTGTTGGGAGATCATATAGGTTTGAAACCTAAAAAAAGTGTATGATTAAATTTAATAATTCCCCAAAAATTATCCATGTCAATTTTTTTGTTGTGGAACCACCTGGAAGTACCAAAACCATGAAATGGCCTTTAGAAGGCTTGTCTTTTGAAGGCATTTTCTGATTGGCCCAAAATAATGAAATGGTTTGGGCACTTTTGGATGGATTTTTATGTATTTTTGAGTTTTATCAGGTAAAAAAATTCCTAATATTCCTTTTTCATAAATTTTCATCATTATATACTCCTTAGAACATTCATTTTAGCTCAAAAACATCAAAAAGTACCATTTTTGTACAAATCTATACAAGTGAAGGAAAAAACCTTAAATTACCTAAATAACCTTAAGAAATATTTAACATGGATTATTCAAGGAATGAAGGACTAGTTACTAACTCACAAGACAATATTACATGGTATTCAAAGTTTATAATGGTAGGGGTGACAATTTAACTTGTGGGGTGAAAATTGTCAACATTTTGGCGACTCAACCGAGAAGCATGCCTGCTATGCTCGAGAACCAGACCATATACATGAAATTTAGACTCGTAAAACAATGAAAAATATTATCCATTAATAAAAATAATTTTTTTAATTTGAAATAAGATAAATCCTTCCCCAAAAATAAGAAGGTAAACACACAAAATAAGAAAACTAACTAAACAAAGCAAATGTGTAAACAAAACACTTATTTTGGAAAAAACACAAACAAACTAAACTAACTAACCATGACAAAACATGATCAACTTGGATAAAAATGGAAATTCATAAAATTAATCATTCTGAGAGATGATACAAGTTTCAAAGTAGGATGTTTATTGAACATAACCTTTGATGAGGCACTCTTCTTGCTTACCAACTTTCTTAGCATCTCCTCAAATGAGTCATTAACAAAAAATAATCACCAAAAAAGATGAACTCATCTTGTACTTTTAGATATTTCTCATACTTATTTTCACCTAAAACCTTGTCAAGTGATATCTCATCTATGCATTACCTTTGAATGACCTCATCCTTCTTACCTACAAGTTCATCAAGCTCTTCAAGGAGATTTGAATAGTCAACCCAAGCTACATTGTGATCTTGAATAGGTGACTCTTGATAAAATTTCTCATAAACATGCTCTCCAATGGGTAACATATCCATACAAAGCTCTTCAATCACTTTTAAATATTCAAGGTACAAATTTCAATCATCCTTTTGTTTCTCATTTTGATCGATCTGAATAAGATCATTTTGAAAGGGATGTTGATACTTTTCAAGTAGAGATACCTCAATCTAATTTATGAATTTATTTTGTAATATCTCATCAAGTTCTTCCACATCAAGACTAGACTCTCATTCTCAATTGTAATCTCATTCCCAACTAAAACCTTAAGTGGAGTACCAATGAAAAATCCTCCTCATACACACTTGAAGCATTATCTTCACACTCTCCAAGAATTTGGCATGCAGATGCAACCTCTTTCTCTATCTTCCATAGAATAAGTTATTCATTTTGAAGAAAGGATATGGTGGGAGGTGATTTAGATGGAATATGAAGCATGAAAGGTTTATCATGATATGATTTTTCGATCTTGAGGGCAATTGAGTCATTTAGGAAGTCTTAGAGAGGAGGGAAAGAGGAATTCCTAAAGATTTATATATTATGATCATTCCACTTGGCCATTCCCTCATCAAAGTCTGATACCTCCTTATTCTCATGGACAACTTGAGCTTGAGGGATGAGTAAGGAATAAGTGGAACTACAAGAAAGTTTAGTCTCTTGAATAGGATATTGAATAGGAAGCTCCATTGGTACACACTGAGCATGGTTAAGAACTTCATGAGAATAAATAACACAACAACCCTCTATAGATAAGTAGTTAAACTCAATTTTTTGCCTCTCCAAGCCTCCATTTTCTCTAATACAAAAATACACAACTCATTTATCTCTTCTAGATCATTAGACACATTTTAAAAAATCCCATTCATTTCCTCATACTAAGAGTTTGAACAATCTTTTATTGCATATGCTAGTATTTTGGGATCTATTTCATCCATTCATTATTGGAGACAAGGCTTCTCATATGCAACATCATATCCATATGGGAAAGGTGAAATCTGGTCATTAGACTAATATAACTCACAAAGAAGGTAAGAGTCATGCTCATGATAATAAGGATCATGAGAAACTTGATATGGCTCAACATAGATTTGATAATACTCCTAATAAGGCTGATTAGGCTCATAAAAAATCCTATAGGTATCATGACAAGGCTGGTATGATTCATCACAGGGTTGATAAGGAAGCATAACATAGGAATTCTCTTCATACATAGCCATAAAAACTCATTTATGATAGTGAAATAAAAATAGACTTACTTGGAAATTATGTTTGGATTGTCAAAAGCAATTTATTGATCTTGGAATCACAAAATAATCCATAAATAATGCTATTATAACTGCAATGTTTCCAAGACCAGCTCTAATGTGTCCCTCTAAGCATGCCAAAAACTATTGTCAATCAAGAGTGTGCCCTTGGGAGAAAGTGTGAAATTCCTCACTCCTATTGGAACATGGAATCTATCCAAAGAGTGGGTGAATTAAGAATGGAGAGAATATATATAGAGGGCTGGTTCCCTTGGTGCTCTCACTAAAATCTACTTTTTTTAAAGCTACTACTTACTGATTCTGATAAGGAAAAGGGTGCAAAATAGAATGAAAATGGATGAAACTAAATGAAAATTTAAATGGAAGGTGATACTCCAATTTTTTTAAAACTCAAATTCTTGAAATGACACTTATTTTAAAGGAAAAAAAATCTTACACACACATTCACTACACCCAAGTAAGATTTCTACATCAATATTTCAAAATAAGGACCTTAAAAACTCAACTCATGCAAAGAAATACTAAAATCACATCTAATACATGAACTTAAGATTGATTTGGACACTTAGAATTACCTGTAAAACATAACAAATCTCTCATGAAGGTACAAAACTAGACTATAACCAAGGAAAACAAGTATTTCACTAAGTTATACCAATGGCAAGCACATACACTTCACTATAAAAGACCTAAAAATGGAGGAATTTTGCTTCTTATTTCTATCAAAAGGTGAATAAATTTTTTGTAAGCATTTGGGCACAATAAAAATAGAAAAGAGTCATCTTATATTCTAGAAAAAATAATACATATAACAAAGAATTGCTTGGAGATAAAGCAACCCCAAATTAGGAGACCTCAAACTTGGTCAAATAGTTCCTCCAAAAGTGACACATAGAATTATTAGATTCTCAAATATTTAACCTCAATAAAGTGCCATGGATAATGTTTATGGGTCTTAGGATACTAATCATTACGTTTGGTCAATCTTAGAGCACATGGAGAGTGCCTATACTCTTACACCAATCCTTAGATTTTAGCCTTTTTGTCTCCTTTGATGAAAAAGTCTCATGGATGTAGGTATTCAATTACTTGAAATTATTTGATTTTAAATCTCATATATTATTATAAATTATTCTAAAATATTTTTCAAGAGTTGGTTACAAGACTCCAACAAATTGACTTTGTCTTGCACATGTCCATTTGGAGAAGAAGAGTCTTATTTGCTCTTGTTGGAAACCTTTTCCAAAGCCTAATTTCATTATAAATCTTAATTTAATTCCTTATACCTTTAATATGGTGTGAAATATCCTAATTTAACTTTAAAATTCTTTGTAATAGGCTATACGCCCCTATTTAGCCTTCAAAAACCACCAAAAGACTCATTTTTCACCAAGGTATAGAAGGAAACGAAGGAGCTTTCTTCAAATTTGCATTAAGACATCATATCTCCTCCATGGAGGGATTATAAAGGGAATACCAGACCTGGTTCAAATCAATTTTAGGCATAAAACACTCAAAAATACTTGGAACAACACCAAAATCATGCATTTCCCAGGTATTCTTTATAGCCCTATTTTACTGTAAAGCTCCTTGTTTGGGATAATCTAGAAGAGATAATGTAAACAAAATAATTTTTTCAGATACCCATTATCCTCCCACATCTCCATACAAAATTTCATGGTCAAAATCCAATGTTTGATATGATTTCTAACCCATTTAAATTGCCAAATTAGGCCTAATTAGCCCTTTTAGCCCTAGAAGAGAAATTTTGCTATTGGGAGCTCATATGGATTTAACCTCATGAAAGTATTTGATTCACTTTTATAATTCATAAAAAATTCTCCATGTCAATTTTTATGGTTTAGAACCACCTGTAAGTACTAAAACCATGAAATGGCCTTTGGAAGGCTTGTCTTTTGAAGGCATTTTCTGATTGGCCCAAAAGAATGAAATGATTTAGGCAATTTTGGATGGATTTTTCTAGATTTTTTAATTTTATCAAGTAGAACAAGTCCTAATATTAATTTTACATAAATTTTCATCTTTTTATACTCCTTATAAGTAAAACAATTCCTAATATTCCTTTTCCAGAAATTGTCATCTTTCTATACTCCTTAGAACATTCATTTTAACTCAAAAACATTAAAAAGTACCATTTTTGTACAAATTTGTAAAAGTGAAGGAAAATAACCTAAATCACCAAAACAACCATAAGACTTGTTAACAATGGATTATTTAAGGACTTTTCAAGACCAATTACTGACTCACAAGACAAAATGGCATGGTATGTAAAGTTTCAAATGGTAAGGGTAATAATTTGAATTGTGGGGTCAAAATTGTCAACATTTTGGTGACTCAAATAGGAATAATGCCTGATATGCTTGAGAACCAAACTATATACATGACATTTGGACTCATAAAATAACAACAAATCTAATCCATGACTAAAATTACAACTTTTTATTTGAAATAAGACAACTCCTTCCCAAAAAACAAGAAGGGAAACACACAAAAGAGGAAAACTAACTAAACAAAGAAAATGTGCAAACAAAACACTTATCTTAGACAAAACACACACAAAAAAAACTAACCATGACAAAACATGATCCACCTGGATCAAAATGGAAATTCATAAACTCACTCATTCCAAGAGATGATACAAGTTTCAAAGTAGGATGTTTATTGAACATAACCTTTGAGGAGGCACTCTTCTTGGCTACCAGCTTTATTAGCATCTCCTCAAATGATTCAACAACAAAAAATTAGTCACCAAAAAATATTAACTCATCTTGTAATTCCATATCTTTCTCATACTACTTGTCAACTAAAACCTTGACAAGTGATATCTGATCTATGCATTACCTTTGAATGATCTCATCCTTCTTACTTACAAGTTCATCAAGCTCTTCAAGGAGATTTGAATAGTCAACCCAAGCTACATCATGGTCTTGAATAGGTGACTCTTGATCAAATTTATCATAAACATGATCTCTAATGGGTAACATATCCCTACAAATCTCTTCAATTTCTTGAAAGTATTCAAGGTAAAACTTCAATCATCCTTTTGTTTCTCATTTTGATCAATCTTAAAAAGATGATTTTGAAAGGTATGTTTATATTTTTCAAGTGAAGATACCTCAATCTCATTTATGACTTCAGTTTTTACTATCTCATGGACTTATTCCACATAAAGACCAACCTTCTCATTCTCAATTGTAACTTCATTCCCAAATACAACCTTAAATGGACTACCAATGACAAAATCCTCCTCATACATGATTGAAGCATTATCTTCACACTCTTTAGGAAATTGGCTTGCAGCTAGAACCTCTTTCTCTATCTTCCATAGAATAGGTTCCTCATTTTTAAGAAAGGAGATGGTGGGAGGTGATTGAGATGGATATGAAGCATGGAAGGTTTATCATGATATGATTTTTGGATATTGAGGGAAATTGAGTCATTTAAGGAGTCTTAGAGAGGATGGAAAGAGGAATTACTAAATAATTGTATATTTTTCTCCTTCCACTTGGCCATTACATCATCAAAGTCTGAAATCTCCTTGTTCTCATGGACAACTTGAGCTTGAGGGATGAGTAAGGAAGAAGTGGAACTAAAAGAAAGTTTAGTCTCTTGAATAGGAAGCTCTATTGGCACACATTTAGCATGGTTAAAAACTTCATGAGAATAAGGAACACAAGAACCATCTATAGACAAGTGTTTCAACTCAATTTTATTCCTCTCTCAAGACTCCATCTTCTCTAATAAAAAAATACACAACTCATTTATATCTTTTAGACCATTAGACACATTTTGAAAAATCCCATTCACTTCCTCATATTGAGAGTTTGAATTTTTTTTTATTGCATATGATATTATTTTGAGCTCTATTTTATCCATTATTTCTTCAAGACAAGGCTTCTTATGTTCAACACCATATCCATATGGGAAAGGTGAAATCTAGTTATGAGACTGATATAGCTCACAAGGAAGGTAAGAGTCATGTTCTTGATAATAAGGATCATGAGAAACCTGATAGGGCTCAACAAGATTTGATAATAATCTTGATAATGCTGATTAGTCTCATAAAAAGGATCATAGGTATCATGACAATGTTGGTATGATTCATCATAGGGATGATAAGGAAACATAGAAGAGGAATTCTCTTCATACACAACCATAAAAAATCATTCATGATAGTGAAATAAAAATAGAATTACTTGGAAATTGTGCCTGGACTATTAGAAGAAATTGATTGAGCTTGGAATCTCCAAATATAATTTTTCCAAGACCAACTCCAATGTGTCCCACTAGGTGTGCCAAAAACTATTGTCAATGATAAAGTGTGTAAATCCTCACTCATATTGGAACATGGAATCTCTCTAAAGTGTGAGTGACTTAATAAAGGAGAGAATATATAGAGAGGGATGGTTCCCTTGGTTCTCTCACTAAAATTTACTTTTTTAAAAGTTATTACTTACTACTTTTGATAAGGAAAAGGGTGCAAAATAGAATGAAAATGGATGAAATTGAATGAAAATTGAAATAAAATGTGATGAAATAATTTTTTTGTGAATTCTAATGATTTAAATTACACTTATATTAAATTAGAAAAATCTTACACACACATTCACTACATCCAAATAAGATTTCTACATCAATATTTCACAATAAGGACCTTATAAACTCAACTCATGCAAAGGACTGAACTCACATCTAATAATGAACTTAATATTTATTTGGAAACTTATAATGAAATTTATAATATAAAAAATATCTCATGAAGGTACAAAACTAGATTATAACCAAGGAAAACAAGTATTTCACTAAGTTATACCAATGGCAATCACATACACTTCACTAGAAAAGACTTGAAAATGGAGGAATTTTGCTTATTATTATGATCAAAATGTGAATAAACATTTTTTAATCCTTTATGAAAAATAAAAATATAAAATATTCAAATTACATTCTAGAAAAAAAGGGCATATAGCAAAGAAATGCTTTGAGACAAAGCATCCCCAAAGTAGGGGACCTCAAACTTGGTCAAATAGCTCCTCCAAAAGTGACACATAGAATTTTTATATTATAAAATATTTAACCTCCATAAAGTTCCATGGATAATTTTTATGGGTCTTAGGATAATCATAATTATGTTTGGTCAATCTTAGAGCACTTGGAGAGTGCCTATACTCTTGCACCAATCCCTAGATTTTAGCCTTCTTGTCTCCTTTGATGAAAAAGTATCTTCCATGGATGTAGGTATTAATTTACTTGAAATTATTTGATTTTAAATATTATATAGATTTATTAATGATTATAAAATACTTGTAAAAAGTTGGTTACAAGACTCCTTCAATAAATTGACTTTGTCTAGCACATGTGTATTTAGAGAGGAAGTGTCCTATTTGCTCTTGTTGGAAACATTTTCAAAAGAATAATTTCATTATAACACTTAATTTAATTCCTCCTACCTTTAATATGGCGTGAAATATCCTAATTAAAATTTACAAGTCTTTTTAATAGGCTATATGCACCTATTTAGCCTTCAAAACCCCCCAAAAGGCTCATTTTTCACCAAGGCATAGAAGGAAATGGAGAAGATTTCTTCAAGTTTGAATCAATACATAATATATCATCCATGGAAGGATTATAAATGAAATAAAATACCTATTTAAAATCAATTTTAGGCATCAAACACTTAGCAAGACCTAGAACAACACCAAAATCATGCATTTCTCATGTATTCCTTATAGCCTTATTTTCCTATAAAGCTCCTTGTTTGGGAGAATTTATAAGAGATAATGTAAAAAAATAATTTTTTCAGGTACCCATTATCCTCACACATCTCCATACAAAATTTCATGGCCAAAATCCAATGTTTGATATGATTTTTAGCCCATTTAGAGTTCCACATTAGGCCTAATTATCCCTATTAGCCCTAGAAGAAACTTTTTGCTGTTGGGAGATTAGATATGTTTTAAACCTAAAAAAAGTGTTTGAATAAATTTTATAAATACACCAAAATTATCCATGTCAATTTTTGTAGTTTTAAACTACTTGGAAGTACCAAAACCATGAAATGGCCTTTGGAAGGTTTGTCTTTTGAAGGCATTTTCTGATTGGCCCAAAAGAATGAAATGGTTTGGGCACTTTTAGATGGATTTTTAATTTTTATCATTTAAAAAAAGTCTTAATATTCATTTTATATAGTTTTTAATCTTTATATACTCCTTATAATATTCATTTTAGCTCAAAAACATCAAAAAGTACCATTTTTATACAAATTCATACAAGTGAAGGAAAAGACCTTAAATCACCTAAACAACCTTAAGAGATATTAACTATGGATTATTAAAGGAATTTTCAAGACCAATTAATGACTCAAAATAAAAAATGACATGGTATACAAATTTTTTAATGGTAGGGGTGACAATTTGACATGTGGCATCAAAATTGTCAACATTTTGATGACTCAACTAGGAATCATACCTGTTATGGTTGAGAGCTAGACCATATACATGACATTTAGACTCATAAAACAATTATAAATCTTATACATGACTTAAATTACAAATTTTTATTTGAAATAAGACAACTCCTTCCCCCAAAACATGAATGGAAATGCACAAAACAAGAAAACTAACTAAACAAAGCAAATATGCAAACAAAGCACTTATTTCAGACAAAACACAAACAAACTAAACTAACTAACCATGAAAAAACATGATCCACCTGGATCAAAATGGAAATTAATAAACTCACTCATTCTAAGAGATGATACAAATTTCAAAGTAGGATGTTTATTAAACATAACCTTTGATGAGGCACTCTTCTTGCCTAACAGCTTTTGTAGCATCTCCTCAAATGAGTCATCAACAAAAAACCAGTCACCAAAAAATATGAGCTCATCTTGTACTTTCAGATCTTTCTCATAGTACTTGTCAACTACAACCTTGTCAAGTAATATCTCATATATTCATTTCCTTTAAATGACCTCATCCTTCTTATCTACAAGTTCATCAAGCTCTTGAATGAGTTTTGAATAGTCAACCCAAGCTACATCATGATCTTGAATATGTGACTCTTAATCAAATTTATCATAAAATTTCTCTCCAATGGGCAACACATCCCTACAAAGCTCTTGAATCACTTGAAAATATTCAAGGTACAACTACCAATCATCCTTTCATTTCTCATTTTGATCAATTTGAATAAGATCATTTTGAAAGGTATGTTGATCCTTTTCAAGTGGACATACCTCAATCTCATTTATGACTTCGATTTATACTATATCATAGAGTTATTCCACATCAAGACCAGCCTTCTCATTCTCAATTGTAATCTCATTCTCAACTACAACCTTAAGTGGAGTACCAATGACATACTCCTCCTCATACACACTTGAAGCATTATCTTCATACTCTCCAAGAATTTGGCCAATAATTGCAACCTCTTTCTCTATCTTCCATTGAATAGGTTCCTAATTTTGAAGAAAGGAGATGGTGGGAGGTGATTGAGAAGGAATATGAAGCATGGAAGGTTTATCATGATATTATTTTGGGATCTTGAGGGTAATTGAGTTATTTAGGGAGTCTTGGAGAGGAAGGAAAGATGAATTCCTAAATATTTATATATTGTGCTCCTTCCACTTGCCCATTACCTCATCAAAGTTTGAAACCTCCTTGTTTTCATGGACAACTTGAGATTGAGGGATGAGTAAGGAAGAAATGGAATGACAAAAAAGTTTGGTGTCTTGAATATGCTCTTGAATAAGAAGCACCATTGGCACACATTGAGTATGGTTAAGAACTTCATGAGAATAAGGAACACAAGAACCCTCTGTAAACAAGTGGTTCAACTCAATTTTTTGCCTCTCCCAAGCCTCCATCTTCTATAATACAAAAATACACAACTCATTTGACTTTTCTAGATCATTAGATACATTTTGAAAAAGCCCATTCAATTCCTCATACTGAGAGTTTGAATAAAATTTTCTTGTATATAGTAGTATTTTGAGCTCTATTTCATCCATTCTTTCTTCAAGACAAGTTTTCTCAAATGCAACATCATATCCACATGGGAAAGGTGAAATCTGGTCATCAGACTGATATGGCTCACAAGGAAGGTAAGAGTCATGATATTGATAATAAGGATCATGAGAAACTTGATAAGGCTCAACATAGCTTTGATAATACTCCTGATAAGGCTAATTAGGCTCATAGGTATCATGATAAGGCTGGCATGTTTCATCATAGGGCTGATAAGGAAACATTACATAGGAATTATCTTCATACACAACCATCAAAACTCATTCATGATAGTGAAATAAAAATTGCCTTGGAAATTGTGCTTGGACTATCAAAATCAATTGCTTGATCTTGGAATCACCAAATACTTCATGAAAAATGCTGTTACAACTATTATTTTTTCAAGACTAGCTCTAATGTGTCTCACCAGGTGTGCCAAAATTGTTGTCAATTAGGAGTGTGCCATTGTGAGAAAGTGTGAAATTACTCACTCCTATTGGAACATGGAATATCTCCAAAGTTTGGGTGAATTTAAAATGGAGAGAATATCTAGAGAGGGTTGGTTCCCTTGGTGCTTTCACTAAAATCTACTTTTTTTTAAGCTACTACTTATTAATTCTGATAGGGAAAAGGGTGAAAAATACAATGAAAATGGATGAAAGTGAATGAAAATTGAAATTTAAGGTGATGAACCAATTTTTTTTTTAACTCTAATGGTTTCAATGACACTTATATGAAAGGGAAAAAAAGCTTACACACATTCACTACACCCAAGTAAGATTTTTAAATCAATGTTTCACAATAAGGACCTTACAAACTTAACTCATACAAAGGACTAAACTCACATACAATACATGAAATTAAGATTGATTTGGACACTTATAATGACCTATATAAAATAAAAAATCTCTCATGAAGGTACAAAACTAGACTATAACCAAGGAAAATAACTATTTCACTAAGTTATACTAATGGCAAGCACATACACTTCACTAGAAAATACCTGGAAATAGAATAATTTTGCTTCTTATTGCTCTCAAAAGGTGAATAATTTTTTTGAATCATTTAGGCACAATCCATATAAAAAAGATTCATCTTAAATTATATATATATATATATATATATATATATATATATATATATATATATATATATATATATAGCAAAGAAATGCTTGGAGATAAATCAATCCCAAAGTAAGGGACCTCAAACTTGGTCAAATAGCTCCTCCAAAAGTGACACATAAAATTTTTATCTTCTCAAATATTTAAATTCCATAAGTGGCATGGAAAATAATTATATAATTTTTATGGGTTTTAGGATATTCATCATTATGTTTGGTCAATCTTAGAGCACTTGGAGAGTGCCTATACTCTTGTACCAATCCCCAGACTTTAGTATTCTTGTTTGCTTTGATGAAAAAGTATCTTTCATAGATTTAGGCCTTAAATTACTTGAAATTATTTGATTTTAACTCTTATCTATGCTTATGAGTGATTCTAAAACACTTTTCAAGAGTTGGTTACAAGACTCCTTCAACAAATTGACTTTGTCTTGCACATGTGCATTTAGAGAGGAAAAGTCCTATTTGCACTTATCAGAGACCTTTTCCAAAGCCTCATTTCATTATAATATTAATTTAATTCTTCATACCTTTTATATGTCCTTACATATCCTAATTCAACTTTACAAGTCTTTGTAATAGGCTATATACACCTATTTAAACTTCAAAAACCCCCAAAAGGCTCATTTTTCACCAAGGCATAGAAGGAAAAAGAGGATATTTCTTCAAATTTGAATAAATACATCATATATCCTCTATGTAAGGATTATCAAGGGCATAAAATACCTATTTAAAATAAATTTTAGGCATCAAACACTCAGCAAGACCTGGAACAACACCAAAATCATGCATTTCACATGTATATTTTATAGCCCTATTTTCCTACAAAGCTCCTTGTATGGGAGAATATAAAAGTTATATTGTAAAAAAAATACTTTTTTAAGGTACCTATTATCCTCCCACATCCCCATAAAAATTTTCATGGCCAAAATCTAATGCTTGATATGATTTCTAGCCCATTTAGATTGTCAAATTAAGTCTAATTAGCCCTTTTAGCCCTAGAAGATAAATTTTGCTGTTGGGATCTCATATAGGTTTTAAAACTAAAAAAAGTGTTTGATTCACTTTTATCATGCCACAAAAATTATCCATGTCAATTTTTATGGTCTGAAACCACTTGTAAGTACCAAAACCATGAAGTGGCCTTTGGAAGGCTTGTCTTTTGAAGGCATTTTCTGATTGGCCCAAAAAAATGAAATGGTTTGGGCACTTTTGGATGGATTTTTATAATTTTTTTAGTTTTATCAGGTAAAAAAGGTCATAATATTTCTTTTCCATCAATTTTAATATTTATATACTCCTTAGAACATTCATTTTAGCTCAAAAATATCAAAAAGTACCATTTTTGTACAAATTTGTACAAGTGAAGGAACATACCTTAATTCACCTATGAAAACTTAATACCTATTAACCATGAATTATTAAAATAATTTTAAGGAAAAATTACTAGCTCACAAGGCAAAATTTCATGTTATTCAAATTTTTGAATGGTAGGGGTGACAATTTGACCTGTGGGGTCAAAATTGTCAACAGTTCCCATATGAAGATTCAAGTAGCAAAATGTTATGTGCACATGAGGAAAAATCAGATGATTTCTATTATAAAATTGAAGATTAAATAGAATAATTGGAATATATAGATGAAAAATATGTATGTTATGCATCTAAAACACCCATGCCATATTTTATTACTCATACATTTGGCAAGCTAGCTCAAGAAGATCAATAACTTGATAGCAATAAATTGGCACCCATATCTTCATTAGATATAGAGTAAGTAGAAGAGAGTCAAGTGGTTGTCCTCAAATTTTAATAATTATAATATTTAAATTAACATATATAATTGTAATTTATCACCCATGATATTCTCTCAACAACAAGCATAGTCAAGTCTGACATGAGTAACTATGATCATAATGGCCTGAATGAAAGAGTGAAGCCCATGAGAGTTGAAGCTAAAAATTACTTGATCAAATATATTTATCCACATATTTTAGACACTGATGATAAATATAGAATGATTTTGACTTGGGAAGAACCAAGTCCATATGTTTTTTATGACAAAAATGATAATATGGATACTACCAAAGTTTCCATGTTAGTTGAAGAACAACTAGTAATGGATTCACCACTTGGTTGTCATAAAGAAAATATCTCTTCCAAGTTGGGTATACAAATTAATATGGTATATATTGATGTCCACTCTTATCCTCACCATAATTTAATTTTTGGGTGGAGCTATTTCCTAAACTCTATCCTAGGTACTTGTTCTTAATTGAATGTAAGTACATGTATGAGTTTTATAACATAAAGATGATTAACTTGCATGAAAACACTATTAATAAGGATCTTTCAGATATTTTTTTCAATGTAAAGGATAACATATATATAATTAAATTTCATCCCTTGGTAGGATTCCTACCAACCTTCTCAAAATCCTAAAGATGGTTATGTTCTATTTTAGATGTCTAACTGATAAGGATGTCTTGTTATTTGTCAAAAGGAACATCCTCAATGCCTACTTCCATGTTTGAGATAGTTTGGGATGATAATTTAAATAATTTACTCTTTATTCCTTAATTTACCTTCCTTTCTTGTCATGCTTTCTTACTTTTATTATTTTGATTTGGCTTATTTCCTTATTTTGTCTTTTTTCTTTTGTTATTGGGTTTGACCCAGCTATTTTGTCTTGTGGTTCTACATTGGTCAATAAAAGGTGATGAATTGAAAGAATAAAATTATGTAACATAAGTGAAAATTTGTGTAAAGGTTATTCTAGAGTTATTTTGTTGCTTTATATCCTATTATTGGATTAGTATTGAAGGTTGAGACTATATTATGTGACCTAGACTTGTTCTTGTTTTGGTAAGTTTGGGTAAAATAGGTGGCTAATAAAGGTATCCTCTTCAACCCAAACACAAATTTCACATCTTAAATGGTTTATAAATTTTCTTGGGTGAATATGTTGTGGAAAAAACCTAGGGTGAAAAATCTGTAGTTCTATCTTTTGTTTTCCATAGTGGTCCCCAATCCTAAATTGATATATTAAAATCAATAGAAATGAGAAAAGAAGAACTAAAAATAAAATTGATTTTAGAAAAAATCACTTTTGGGTGATTTAGGAAATATATAATGGATCTATGGACACTTGTCCAGTAGTATAACAAGTCATTTAGGGGGATCAAAGGCAACTTTGTCAAGGCTATAAATGCTTGGATGGCTTTAAAGCAATGTATAGGTAAAAATCCCTAAGGTAAGACACACTAATTTTATGGTTAAAACCATAGTAATTAATCCTTATAAGTCATATGAAATGGTAAATAAACTCATTTTGAACACATTGGGTTAATAAAGATACTAAAATTAGTCACATAATTGTTTGTATCTCATCCCTTTATTACATTTTTTCATTTCCATGCAATGTTTTAACTATAAATTTTGGATTCTTTGATTGTTTATTTGTTATAAAATACTTAGGTGAATTTTATAGCAAAGTCACCATTTTTTTTTGCTTGAAAAATACTCCCTAGTTTCATTCATGAAATCATGGAACCTCTTTTTTATCTAGAGTCTAGTCTTATATCCTTAAGAGTTTTAGATGGTTGTTGCCTATTGAAATGCCTTTTTGGTGACCAAAATTTTTGGATGCAAAATATAAATCTTAGTCATGCTTCATTGTGTTTATTATAGTTTGAATTTAAAATGATCATCATAAAAACTTGGTCATATGTCTACATCTAGGACTGCATTGACATGATTTTATGAATTTGCATGATTAAATTAAGTATTGGTCTATCTTTTAATTGTTTTGGGAATGCATTAAACTTACCCTTCTAGGAAATTTCACCTTATATCTATGTAAGTTATCCAAATATTTCATAGTTTTTATATTTCTTTTCCTGAGTAATTTTATCCATTTCTAATTTATTTAATTAAAAATGATTAAGAATTCATGTAATTTTATTCCTTTACTTAGTCATTCTTCATAAAAATTAGCTTAATTAGATTTAGGATTGATCAAATGGTCAATTATTCATAAAGTTTTATTCAAGACTTAGTCACTTTTATTTATTTCACACTTATCCATTTTATTTAGAATTTCATATTTAAAGTATAACACATATGTTATTTCTCCATAGATTAATAGTCACTAGCCATCCCACAAGTCCCCAAACAAGCATAAAGCTAAAAAGTATTAGTCACTTACTTATTTTGGGCCTTTTATACCTTATTCATTTTTTTCATGACATATAGTTCTTGAGTAATTAGGATGAGGACACATGGCACAATCCCACATCCCCACTTCCCTAGGCCCTTTTAGGTTCCAAAGTAGGCCTTTAACCTCTTGGATGCCTAAGATGTTAACACGTGTCTCAATTTTAGATGCTCACTTATTCATATATTATTGGCTTATGATCCCTATCCTTTGACCTTTGGGTGCACATGATGTATTATTGCTTCATTGTGGCACCAAGACTCTTTGTATACTTTTGACTAGTGAATGAGATCCTAGATGCCCAAGATTGTGGCATGTGGCATGATCTCATCTCTTTATTTCTCAAGATGGTCCATATGACTTAAAACCTTTATCATAGCCCTAAGAGAGTGAAATATTAACAAGTGTCATGATATCATCCCACCATAACCCCATGATAGATAAATATAGCTAGATGCATAGTCAAACTTTGGATGAATAAGGAGTTGCCATGTGGTATGGTCCTACAAACTAGAGGACACATTGGCATCCATGTAAGAATTATATGAGAATAAATTTGATATCAATCTAGCCAATAAATATCATAAATTTTTTAAGATCCTTTCTCATTGAACTAAATTATTCAAACATGCTTAATTCTTTCAATTTTGGGTCAAATTATCCCTTAATTAGATTAAAACTAATTGTGTATCGCTATTGGATCTTTAGAATTGGTCACTTTTTATTTAAAATAGAATGAAATATTACATCTCATTATAAAAATACCATATTCAATTATTAAATTTAAGGGATTTTTCATATTTTATTTTAAGCTTTTCCTTATCCATATTTAGTTAAATTTTAAGAATTTAAAGTCTAACAACTAATTTACTAGTAAAAAACTAATGGCTAGTTTTATTTCTTGCATGTCTAGATTCATTGAGACACTACCACCTATCCATATCTTAGATTTAAACTTCTCTATATTGATTTGAACAAAAAAAATCGCCTTTAAATCCTTTGGGTACCTGTGATGGCACCACATGGTGAAATCACATTTCCTTTAGACTTTATCATGATTAGGACATGGTAAGTAAGTTGTAGACCCTTTGAGTGAATAAGATGATGATGATTAGCATAATCCCACTTCATCACACCTTAAGATAAAGTAAATATGAAGCAAATATCAATCAAGTCCTTGATATCATTCCATATGGCATAATATTGGGACACTAGGGTAGTTAATACATTAAAAAGTGAATGAGAACCTCTAGAGCTTCAGGTGAGTGAAGTCTTTCCATTTGTCAAGATCTCATTACACCATAGTCTAAAGAATAATCAAGAAAATTTGGACCCAAAACACACACTGTGTTAATGTTAATTTGATACATAACAAGGCCTTAGCGTATCATGGACATTTTGAATTTCCTAAAGCAATAATGAAAGGAAACATAAAGAGACCTTTCCAAAGAAGATGTGTGGACCTCCATGAAATAATTAGAGACTAAAATTGATGCCCAATTTACCCTTATAAGTCATCAAGATATAAAAATTGGATTGTGAATCCAATCAAATATGAGTAATCATTGAATATATTTTTATCTAGTGTGAAAGTAGAGTATAAATATATTCCAAGGTAAATCAAATACTGGGGTGAGTGAGGAAATGGCATGCACATCAAGATCAAGTAGTCAAAGGCCAAAAAAATATAAAACTTTTTTCAATCTATATTTAGTACCTCTAATAGAATATGATCTAGGGAATATCTCATAGAGATTTCCTCAACATCCAGCCACCTAGAATTAAATTCCGTTGGTGTGGTTCTAGTTTTGATTTCATTGGGATTGTATATGATTTGATTTTGATTTTGCCTCAAGTGGGCATATACCATTCAATTCTTGTAACCACCCCATAGTGGGATAATTGATGATTCCATAGGCTTACATTGCTTATGAAAGACCAATTCTCTAGATTAATAAGGGTTGGTCAAATTAAAATGAGTGATAGATTAAAGCGTCTATTACATTTTTATTTTTTTGGTAATTATTAATTTATTATTTTATAATTTCATTTTTTCATGAGCTAAGGATGTATGAAGACCTTTCTATAACTCTGTTAAATATTGATGATAATAGATTTATTTTCCTTGAATTATCTTTTATATGAAATATTTGTGAATTATATTCATTATTTAAGCATATCTATGGTGATTTTGATCCTGTCTTCTACATAAATACTTAGTCCTCATAATCTTACATCATTTATAATTTTGGGTTGTGCTATGTTGGCCAAACAAAGATTAATTTTTCAAGAGATTTATCTATTCAAAAGAGCCAAAACTATCCTCATGATGAATTACGATCTTATTTACTTTCTCACTATGCTCTCTCTTTTTATATTTTTTATGTTTCTATTATATTAAATATAGAATATTCTAAATTATATATATTTATTCAAGATTTATCTAGACTACATGTTCATCATTTCACTTGCATTATTTTTTGCATTGTCAAAACTAGTAGACTAAAGATATGTGCAAACCATAAATGAGTTGATTAATAAATCTAAACAAGCTAGTTATTTTGTATATAAACAAGACAAAATATTATTTCATAAGTATTAGAGTGTATTCCAAATAGGCCCCTTATATAGAGTAACTTGCATCATCTAATAAAGGTATCTGGTTCACCATGAATTGGTAGAAAAAGAACTTGGGTAATTTAATGCTTATATTTATTCATTTCAAGATATGTTTAAGGGAAGAGGGGGAATCCTCACCTATTTAACCTTTCCTTTCATCATTTTCTCCTAGATAGAGTTGGCGTGTTGTGACAAATAGCCCACCAATAGTATCCATACATATATACCTAGAATTATAGATTTAAATTCATCCATGTTTGTTAGAACATCATATATTAATTAAAATAATATATGGATGATGTTTCCATAAGTACCATAAAAGACACATCCTATCCCATCTCCTTGAAATCACTTTGATTTATCAAAATGGAGTTCTAAGTATCCTCATGAAATTTAACTTAACTTTGGTTTGATCTTCATTTTTAGTTTTATCAATTATTTTAGGTTTAGAAAATTTAAATTCATGTTATTTAAATGATTGGGCCTCAAATTCAACAATGGAATTATGAAATTAGTCTTTATGGGTTATATTTTAATTATAACTATCAATGAAGAGTATTTTTTCATTGGGAAGGGTATCTTACATATGCCTTTACATGGGAATATGTGTAGTGAATTTTGAATGGAAATAAATTTTAGATTGAATGATTTTTTAGTGATGATATTAAGGTTAAACACCATCAATAAATTCATCCACTTTACAATTATATCACTAGGAAATAAGGTGTTGGAGAATAAATGATGGAGAGAGTCCAAATGTAAAATGATGTAGATTGTTTGATAAAACATGTAATTGAAAATATTTTCAATATAAATTAGATAGTGAGACATTCACTCTTAATCTTAGTGTAGTGAGTATAATAAAAAATTAATTATTTAATAATGTAATAGATGATACATTTATTTCTATATTCATCTTGTTGTGTAATCATTGCACTAATTTAGATGAGGGTGGAATATGTGTGCAAGATGAGAGGGAGATCATTACATAGATGTTGTAATGTATGAGGTTTAAGTAAGTATCATTTCATATTTTTAAATGAATTTTGACAAGAATCAATCCATTCTAGAGTGAAACCTATTGAGAATGGAATTTATTGAATGAGTTTAAAAATCTAATTCAAGAGTAAATCTCCATATTTCCTCAATATTCCCGAGGAAAGTACAAATGTGGGGTGAATATTGGTCTATAAATTTACATAATAGGTTTAGTAATGGAGAGATCAAACAAATACCTAATACAGAGACTAACAACCTAAAACATTTTTGAATGAAATATCGAAGATACACTTTTTAAGAATGAGTTTGACATTGTATTTGATTAAATGGTAGAATATGATGGCTAGGTTACAAGGATGATCTTCAAAACATTAATTTTTTTCATGATATCTTCCAAATATGTTTTAAATGTTTTTTATTAGATCACAAAAAATGTGGATAATGGCATTTTGGTAAGTGTAACTTGCATTTTCAGGGCCAACATGTATATTAACATATAGATATGTGCCACGCTTAGTAGTAAAGGTGTTTGTATTTTGATCTTCATGAGTGATGCCAAATTTTTATACCCCTAAAAACCATCCATGAGGGAAAGAGTCTAATAAATAGCTAAAAAATACATATATTCATTGATAGAAGGTATTCAAAAATTGTCCTTACAATATTCTATGTTTAAATTACAAAATTTAATGCATATACAAATGAAATTTTGAATGGGGATTATTATATAGATCCATTCATAGTAATTTAGGGTTTAATTAACTTAGAATCAATGATTATGATTTATTTATGAAAAATATTATGGATATAAGTAGTAATTTTTATTTAGTTTGCTGAATGGAAGCCACATCAAGATAGTTGATGATATTGAGAAAAATAATGTTAATATTAATTTGAGGTATATCTATATATGACCAAGTGAAATTTGTCTTATACTTGTTAAGGATGACTGTAAGGTTACCCATCTCTTCATGAAAATATTTTAAGAGATAAGGACATGATGAAGATCATAAGATGCCCCAAAATTAACCTTTGTAGTATATTCAACTAACATGTCAATCCCAACTTGGAAGTGAAATTACAGAGGAGGTTAGATAGAGAGACCATATTTGGGATTAACACTAGATACAAAGTTATGAAAATAAGAAGTGTGCTCAAATGTATAATTTTATCATGTAAGTGAAAAAGTTGAGGTTCCATTACATGAATGAGTTTAAAAAGATCTTCATCATTAGGTAAAGTGGGTAAAGGTTGATAACAGTTTATATCATACTCTAGATTGACATATTTATTACTTTTGATATCATATTCTATGTGATCTATTTCATAGTAGTGGCTTGCCACCTAGGTTTATTTATAGATCTATAAGACATGTTTTTTGAAATAAATTAATGGTATCAATCATGTAAATAGAGTTGTGATTTTATATATTGGTTTAGACTATATCATCTAAGATGATATATTTAATTTTATCTAATTGTTTTGGGATGTATCATGGATATCTAAATTTTATTGGCCAACCAATAAATTTGGATTTGTCTAAAATTGTATGAAAATGGATAATACAATTAATTATCATTGGATTTTAATTAACTATTTTAGATTGGATATTTTTTTATAAGAATCTAATATATGAATGGAATCCTATTTGAGTTAGTTATATTTATATATGGGGTGTTTCTAAATGGTATTATCTTAGTCAATATTATACGATGTTGATGAGGTTGTATAAATTATATCAAACTTATATTGTCAAAATAATATTATTTTAAAAAAATAATTTCAAATATTTATCCCTACTAAATTTTGTGAAAAAAAATATTTTGTACACTACCATCTATAAATTTCCAACGGTGGGTTAATATTAGGTAAAAATATTTATATGTACACACTTTATTCTTTTATAATTGAATGAAAGTGAGAATCAAGATCTTAATAAAGGTTTACAAGTTTTATGTCCTAGTTGAAATCATGTACTTTAGCTCAGGTATATTCATGATAAATTTAATCCAAGTGTCTCACTTGATATTTTAAAAAATATAGGCTTCATCATAAGATGTTTAAATTGTGCATCTTTGGTTAAGGTAATGAGAGATCTCATCAAAAATGTCCATTTTAGATATACCAAGTTGAATAAAAGATCAAGGAGAGAGTAATAATGGTTATTGAAAAATATTATCTATCCCATATTGATTTCACTCATAATAATATTTATCGTATGAAGATTCAAAATCATTACAAGGGCATGAGTTATCATTATCATATTTGATAAAAATAAATGATCCATATATATATATATAATAAGTGTATTTAATCTCATTAGGTTCATCATCATATGAATTAAAAATATTGACTTTCATATTTGTATGCATGTCAAAAAACTTAGAGAAATGGATGCTTTTTATAGTTTTGGTAGTACAAATTTCAAATTATGTCTTAGGGTATGGTAATTTGATATCCCATGTGTTAATATTAACTTCATGTGTGTTAAAAACACCCTAATCAATAAAATTTAGGCATTGGATAGTATAAAAAGTGACTTATATCCTTTGGTGAGTCTAATGATAGCCTAAGAGTAGGTTGCAAGAAAGTGAAAGATCAATAAACATAAACTTGGTGATTATAGTTTTGGGTTTTATAGTGAGAGGAAGACAATTGTAACTAAGAGGAATTTGGTTATTTTTATCAAAACCATTATATGTAAGTCATTTTTGATAAATATATTATTCTAAATAACGCAGTTAATTTACGAACCATAAGGAAGTGAGATTAATTCTTGAGTCATCATTTAAAATAAATTTAATTATTTGAATTAAAATGGTAATGAAACTATTAAAAATACATGGGTCATCAAATTAAAAAAAAATCATCATTAATAATATCATCTTCAAAAAATTGTATAGAGTGTTTGATAGTTGATTTAGGATAGTATGTAGTTTCAATAATATGTATTAAAATAAATGTTAAAACCTAAAAATGTTGATGACATGATTTAGTTTCATTTGTATATGGTAGTAGATCTATATATTTCAATTTTTGCATGATAAATTTCTCATAATAGGGTGATATTATTATGATTTACATTAGAGGAATATTAAAAGGAATAGTTTTATGTTCTTTTAAAAAGTTCAATTGAATCTTTTATTGGTAAGAAATATAATTATATATAGGTGGGTAATTAGTATGTTATTTTGGATCTTGGGTAAATGGGGGAGGTTGATATATTGGTTAATTATATGAATCATTATATTGTGTGATGGTAGTTGTATTAGAGGTTATTGTATCTTTGAGAAACATGTATAGTTGGGTAAGTTTATTAGGCTTGGTAATGAGATATTAGGGATTACACAAATATTTAACCTTTTCCATATTAACATATTTATGGATGTTGTAAAAATGGTCATAATTGGAATCAATATCACCTATATATTTTTCTTAGGAGAAATATTAGAATCATAAGTTTTTTGAGGTTTATATTAATATTTTTTATGTTGAGATTAAATGGAATGATGTGACTCATTGGTTTAATATTTAAAGGATTTCAATTATTCCTTATAAAATTATATATTAATATATTCATGGTTTAATTTTTCACACGGCATGTATTCACAAAAACTTTGATTGAGTTCACAAAAAAATTCTTGAGATTGAGAAACATTAGCATATCACCAAAAAAACCTATCAAAAAATTTCCATTATGGGAAAGGATTAGATGGGTCAAATTTTAGAATCCTAGAAATCAACATCTTTGATTGAGTTCTTGCAAACTCAAGGGAGGATAGGTATGGTGTTTATTCTTTGAATTATTTTCTAAATATACTCTTAATTTAATTTGGTGATATTTTATTTATAATGTGGTAGTGTTGATTATATTAGTTTATTTGTGGAAAGATTCCCTACTATCAATTTAGAAATTTTCAAATTGGTTCACAAAGTAATATTCTATTTTATATTGATCATAGAATTATTCAAAATTTTTAGTAGAGAAAGATATTAATTTTTTATAAAATTATATGTTTTAAATAAGTAATTAAGAGTTTTAAAATATTATCCCCATTCATTGTAATTTTATTAATGTGCCAAATATTTTCATTATTTGATGAAATCATGGGTGAGTTCTTTAGGTAATTACTTGGCATTTAAAAATTTACCATGGCTATTTTTAAGAAGATCATGATATTTTGAATTTTTTAATAAGATCATTTAATAGGTATTTGAGATTTCTAATCAAATGGTTTAATATATTATTATACTATTTTAATACATATCCAACAAAAATTTTCACTATAACCTTAGTAATAACATAAGTATTGTTTTGAATAAATTCTATGTAGATGTTTCCAAACGTTCTAATATGTATAGTAGGATTAGTAGTACCATTATACATTACATTTAGATAAGCACCTTACATGTTGATACAAATAATATAGGGAGTTAGAAGCTCATTATGAAGGATTTTATCATTATTTTATGAATACGAGGTTCAAAAATGTGATTACCATTGGCATCCTTGAAAGCAAGTGTAAAATTTTGATTAGGTTGATTCCAATTAATGTTTGAGTATGATTATCCATTTTTTAAATTATGAAGCATATTTTAACCATTTTAATACTATTAGTATTGGTATCTTTATTTAATTGCAATTTTACAAATACCTTATCAAGAACTTTTGTATTTTCAATAAGAGGATTTTGAGTAGGATTATTACTAACAATGTTGATAAGAGGATGATTTCTAGGAGGATGATTAATGAAATTATTGTTAAGAGTAAAACCATATAGAATATAAATGTTGATGTTATATATGTTTATGTTTATTTATTAAGGTTTATAAGGTTTACATATTTTAAATGGTCATACCTAAATTTTGAGGCAAGATATTTGATATTTTGATTAATATTTTATATGTCACTATCAAAAGAAAGTGAAAACATATTACACTAGATAGATCTAGATTTATATTGAGAGAAATTACACCATGCATTTTTATTTTTCAATGGAATGTGTGGGAGAGATAAATGAGAAAACCATATATAATATAAATGGGTTGATGCTCACTATAAAAAACTAAGAGGAGACATAATTTAAAATGATGGATGTGATAAGAAGTTAATAAAATTAAAATAATAAATGGCATATCACAATAATGAGGTAAGGTTCACATTTGGTTCAAAATAATGTTTGTATGGTTAATAGAGTAAAATATATAAATATACTATATTATTAAGGAAAAGGAGAAGACAATAATAGATTTGGCATAAATAAAAGATATCATACAACAAAGTAAGGAAGGGTTGTACACAAAAACTATTTTAATAATGATATTAAGGATATAATTAGGATGTATATGTAAGTAACTGGTGAAAAAAGACTAACCTAAATCCATGATATATAAGGGTTAAAATAAAAAAATGAAAAATATGTTAGATGGTAATTTAAACTAAGTCTGTGATGAAGAGTTGTAAATAAATGGAATAAAGAATGAAAATATAAAATACACCAACAGTCATATAATAATCTAAGAATGCAATAAAAAACATAAAAATATAGCATTTAAAAACATAAATTTGTATCCATGAATTTAATAAATAAAGTATGTATTTATAGGGATAATTACCTTGGGTTGACTTGTTAGTGTATCAATCTACCCCCTAACACAAGTGAAACTTTTAAAGAGATATTAAACATGACTATTGAGATGTAAGGAATAATATATAAGTATGATTAGATATGAAATCCAAATATTAGGTGCACCTTGTTGGCTCAACTTTATTCTTATGAATTTTAAAGACCATGTGCAAACTAGACCTTGAAGCATAATCTCCTATGCTTTATTTATTATTATTCTTACTAAGGATGGATTTATGTGTGTGAGTAAAGTAGATCAATTGGTTTTTTATTAAAATTAAATTTAGGAACCCTATAAATAGGAATAAAATCCATAAAATATACTTATCCAAAAAAGTGATGGACTTAGCTCAACTGAGTTATTACAAATGAAAATATGTTGAAAAACTTACTGTGTCATTTTGGATGAGTTAGTGAAAAAAGGAAATCAAATATAAAATTATTTTAAAATAACCAATAAAATAGGATAACACACATAACACTACATATTTAACCTAGAAAGGATGAGTTATTATAAAAATGCTTGCAAACATGAAAAATTTGATGCAAAGTAGATGAAAGGGAACATATGGAGGTTATATTAAGTAGGTAACATGATAATGAAAATAGGTAGATATAGTATATGATCATGAGGGGATATTTCATAAAAAACCATGAGTGAGACCACCTCAATCCTAGTTAAATCCTTAGGATGTGCTTATAGTAATATTTATGTAGGAGAGAGTCTTGCATAAGAAATCATCAGTAAGTGAAAAGCTAGAAGTATGTACGCCTTCCACACAAGACACATCATGTTAATTTTCCTTAGGAATCAAAACTGTATTACCATATTCAAATATCTCATATATAACTAATTTAAATGCATATAAAAATGATTTTAATTACAACATGCCCTACCCAATAATCTAGGATAATTCTCTTCCCTAACAATTTTTAATTTTTTCAGTGTCTACTAAAAAGGTTACCCCTATTTTTACAAATACACATTGCACAAACCTCTATTGGAATTGATTTTTTTATAACTAACAACATAATGCTCAAATGCTAAAATAATGGTTTCCCCATCTTCTTACATGCCTATTTTTTCAATATGTTCACTTATACACCCATATACATATCATTACATTATTCACTTCCTAATCATTTATCTTGTTATTGTCCCCCAATTTTTTCAAGTATGGGAACGTACACATTTTTTTTGGAATAATCAAAGAGAAAAAATGATGCATATATTTTTAAATAATTTATCATGAATAAATTAGGTTCAAGGAAAAGTAAGATTAGATGATGCCCTATTTTTGAGAAGTACAACAGTGCACCATTGAGCTTAGTAATGTGTGAGGAGGAGGTTGCATAGATGTACCAAGAAACCTAAGAGAATTATAAATTAACTTGATAACCAAGTCTCAAAATGTGTTGAAGGTAGTTATCTATCTATAAAAGAACACAGAATGATATTATTTAGAAATAGGGTGTATAAACCATAGATTGTATAAAAAGTAGCATCAATTCATAAAGTTGGTAGAGCGAGTCTTTGGTAGAATGCAAATTAGTATAACTTGATACCTAGAATGAATTGAGAGGATATAGTGTCACAGAGAAAAAATATATGAGTTATATTTTTCAAATAAAATTTTATACAAATTAATTTATCTTGTTATTTTTTAAAAGTTTTTGCATCTTTGAAGGAGTGCACATTTATCACATATAACCGAAAGGTGTTGTATTGAGCCTATAAATTCTCTAATTACCTCATATAATAGGTTATTGAATAGACCATTGATATTATTATACCAAATTATTGTCACTATTATTGAGCTTATTTTATTGGTTGAGATGATAATTAATGAGAATTTAAGTGAACTATGAATTAATTAGTAAATATAAAACATCTCATCATATGTTATTGACATCTATTATGTTACTTGTTTCATGTTGTTAATAATATGATGGTTTTTAGTATCTTTACATAATTATTAATCAAATATTTAATAGGTAAGTGTAATTTTTTGCCTATAATATATAAGTTGTCATAGGAAATGGTTTGTCACTCTGCAACTAAACTACCTACACCCTGATTTCTATCTCTTTGCAACTTGGGTGAGTGCCCAAGTATATGTTGACCAAATTTGACCCCAAGTCAAATTTGGGTTAAACACTAATATTTTTAAATTTTAGAGAAAGTTTCATATTTCTTATGGGTTCATCTATTGTCCTACATGTCTCACTTACCCTTTCCCTAGTCCTTATTGGAACCCATCCTCCTTGTACTAGCTCAATCAACCAAAGTCAACATTGGTCAAACCTAGTCAAACTTAGTCAAATTTATAAATTTTATTTAAAATGTCATAAAATGGTCTTTGAATTCTTTCAAGGTGTCTTCAAGTCACAAATTGGCCATTTTCTAGGTTTCATGTGGTAAAAGGGTCATTTGGCCACTTTTCTAGTAATTAATTGACTTGTATAGATAGTGGGAGTTAAAAAATATGTCATCAAGGAGGATATCAATGTTGATAAGGTCAAATAACATCATAATCAATTAGGTGATAGTTAAAACTCTATTATGATCAAGAAATGGTAGTTTTTCTTTAAAAATAGGAGTTTTTGGGCACTTGTACAGACTTCTCAAGTCCACCATCAGTTCAAAACATGGTGGAGTGACTCTTCACCTCCCCAAAAGCCATTTCCATGTTTAGATTGTAAGGAGAATGCAAGAAGGTTCATATGTAACTTGTTTTCATCCATTTTCACTTGGAAAGCAAAGAAATCCTAGATTTAATCACTTGGCATTGGTTGTACATGTGGAATTGGAAAGAGTGATTATAGGAGTGGATGGTAATATGAGTGAAATTCACTTTCATATCAATAATTTTCAATTTTATGCCTCCTCCTTTATGAATAATTAGCTTGACTCTAGGTAACTTTTTATGAAATTTCATTCAAGAGGGGTATAAGTTTTCATCTATTTTTTGATTTTAGGAATCCATGGAACTATGTGGGTTTTATGAAGTGTTTTCAGGTGGGAATATGCCCTATCCATAGTGTTCTCATTATCCAAAACCCATTCTATTAATGTCCATGAAGGAGATTTCCCAATTGTGCTTATTTCTCAAGATTACAACCATAGATGGGTAGCCTAAGTTTTGAAACATGGAAGGAGATATTAAAGATTTATAATATTTTTGGGTTAATTTTTTCAAAGGCGTCTTCATTGGGTGCTATTTTGAGATACCAAATTAGCACCCTTTCAAGCCAAATTGCCTAATTTTCTTGTTCTCTGCCAAGTTAGATCACAATAATCTCACAAGAGCTTCAAGAGGTTGTATAGAGGGGTGAAAGGTGAAACATTATGAAATTCATGATTGAGATCTAAGAGTACCCAAGAGTCTTATATTTCATTCCATGAAGGATAGAATAATTTGCAAGTTGGAGTGTTTCTTTCAAACGAATGATTGACTGTTATGAGGACTTCAGTCCATAAATAAGCAAAATAGAGGTCCTAAGGGTTTTTTTAGACCTCTTAAAACATAGATCCTTGAGTTATTAAGAACCATAACTTACCAAGCTTGTTTTCTCTAGTGAGGATAAGATCTATGCCAATTTTTAGGAGCAAAAGGTGAGTGGAGATGGGAGTTTCCAAGCTCTAAAAATGGCCACAAAACACTAAATTTTGCCAATGGAGTCTACATGAAATTATCCAAAAATTTCATTTTGCACTTAAATTTGATGATCCTGAGCTATTCCATCAAGGGAGATCAATCCTAAATTATTTAAAATTCACTCTTGAGCTAAAATGTTAGATATAAGGTGAAGTTTGGAGTTTTGATCATTAATGCATTTTCCCCTATCCATACACAGGCTTGGGAAGGGTCATCTACAATAGGATTGGGTAAGATCTTGTCTCAATTTGGAATATAGTAATCATTTTTTAGGCTTATAATTAATTTAGTACTTGAAGGACACTATACCTAAAGTGAAAATATGATTCTATTAACCATATGACTTAGGTGATCTTAATTTAACCTATAGGTAGCCTAACACATAGTCATGTGAGGCATGTTGGTAGTGAAGTTGAAGGTTAAAATTTAGAAATTTTTATGGATATTTTAAGGATATATAGGTTTTTTTTAATTTAATGACCCTTATGATAAGATAACAGGGGTAGAACATGACTATCACAACCAATAGGGTTATCCTTGTTAAGGGCCTAAAACATGGAGTTGATGCTATCTTCAGGGTTACCATGAGAAAAAAAAGAATAATAAAGGTTAAATAACCCAAGATAATTAATATGAGGTCAAAATACATAATTCAAGGCTCAGTGATTACCTACAGGCAGGGATTTTAGTGTCTTAGTCCTCATTAAATAGTGGGCCTAATCTTGGGAATGAAAGATAGTATGGTGCAAAGGAGTGAAGCTTTAACTTGGTAAGATGATATATTATAATTAAAATAATATTTTTAACATAAAATAGGCTTTATTGTGTTATTAAATACCTAAAAACCATAGTAATCACCTATAACTAACACCCTAAATAGTGATTCCTCAACAAGCAGTTAGTGGCCTAGTTGATGGTTTCTAAAAGGTAAGGAAGAGTTTGAGAGGAAAATAGAATATAAAATGGTTTAAATACACCATTGGAGGTATAAATGACCCTTATATTTCATGTAAAATTAAAATATATCCTTAATTTACTACAAGCATAACCTCTACCCTGCCTACCTTTATCATGCTACTTTATTCAAAGTCTACCTTGGATATGTCAATAGTTTGATGATCAAAACTTGGATTTGAGTGATAAAATTTGGTAAATATAATACTTGGGACCTATAATACACTATAAAATGATAAATTTTCCAATTAAAATAGATAAAACCCCCTCTATTTTATCTCAGAGCAGGGACAATTTTCCATGCACAAAGAAGACAATTTTAGGGAAAATGGTGAAATTGGAGACCAATATAAAATAAAACCTTGGATTATGGTTATATAAGATATAAAAAATCCCTATAGAGATATAAAACCTTTATATAATTTTTGAGGGAAATCAAGGTACCCTACACAAGGAGGGTTGTAGTCATGTGTGAAAGAAACCTTTGAACCTAGAGGCCAAACTGAGGATCATGTGCATTTTTAGCCTTTTCCATGATTTCCACTTAACCAATTAATGATTTAATAGGTATTTGATAATTTTTAATCTGTGAAGAGTCAAATTAATCCATTTTATATCTATTTTGATTCCAAAGTAGCAAGCATGCTCATTGGCAAGGCACAAGCCTAATGCCAAATAAGGGGTAAATTTTATTCCTAACTCTTGAGGATCTATTAAAATTATTGAGGAATGTTCATGGGATATATTAAAAGGTGATTTAACCATTTTTTGAAATAAAATCCATAAAGAAATAAAATTTCTTGGCTTGAAATCTCTCAAACCCTCACAAAATGCATAAATTGACTTGAGATGCTAAGTTGGAATGCTTATATATTTCATGAGCTTGTGCATGGGACCTAGAGCTATTTGGGGAATATGGATAAGGTACTTAAATATTCCTCAGTGTAATTTAAAAAAATCTCCAATGTGCATCCTTTATGAACAATTCCTTAAGGGCTAATGCACTCCAAACCCTCCATGAAGCTTGATTTGGACTTGATGAGAGAGAAAGGCCAAAAAAAGCACTAAAATTGATGTTTAAAGATTTAAAATAATTAGTATGACTTTTATAACTCCCATAAGGTTCATATCATGCCACTTTTCCATAACTTAAAGTATAGAGTTTTACAAAATAGGCTAATAAAGAGCATTTAATGCTAACATAGGGGTCTATATAGATGGTCAAGAGCTCAAATTCAACATGAAGAATACTGAGGAGATGAAAAAGTTTAATAATAGGGTAATTTATTATTTCACATGTGTGGGATCTCAAAATAAACATTTTTGGTCTTCTAGGATAAAGAGGCCTAATTAGGCCTAATTGGGAAGACTAATGGATCTAAAAAAACACACTTGCCTTGGGTGTTGAGAAATTAAAATTATAAAATATCATAATGGAGAAAAAAGGGTACTAAAAAATGATCTCACTCAGTCTTGGAAGTTTGTACATTATCCTACACAATGAGACTTGTGTAAAAATAAGACTACAAGAAGACAAGGCCTAATGAAGGCTCTATAGGAAAAATGGATTCTTGGTGAGAGATTGATGATTTAAAATGAATTTTTTTAGTCCAATATAATTATAATATGCCTTTAATGAAGAAAAATTACACCAATTTAGCTAAATTCAAATTTTATCTATTTTGGCCAAATTAGGCCTAATGAGACAAGGAGGTCTTGTGACACCTAAGAGGGGAATTGATGATTGAAGGTAATGTAACTATTTTATATGCTTCAATATTGTTTCCAAGTGTCATTGGGATGAAAATATAACTATCCAAGAGATCTCATGATCAAATTCTTACCTCTTACCACTTGTCAATGAGGAGTTTCAATACTCAAAGATGCTTGTGGAAGAGTTTCAACACCACACTTAGAGAAGAGGCTTATCTAGGATAGAATGATGTGTAAATCAGTTTCATAACTCATTTTACACTTCATCCACATGCATTTTAACTAATTTTCACCTTTGGACACTTGTCTTAGTGCCTCTTCAACTTGTCTTCTCTCTCTCTCTCTTCTTCTAAATTCTATAAATGTGAGCCATCTTGGCTTTTGTAATGGAGACCACAGCTAGTATGGTGAGGCCCTGCTAGTATTATAGTGAATTTTGTCTTTTATAATTGAATACAATTCTTATTCTGAGTTAATAACATTTTTTCTCAGTGTGTGAGTGATGTATAGTAGAGCTAAGTGATAGTGTCATCCTTACTCCTCTTTATCCTTCATGTTTAAGCAAGAGTTCTAATTTTAATAGGTCATGTGAAGTGTATGAATATAATAGGCTCCTTTTCAAGTATGAAATTGTCTCTATGGTGTGAAATCTACCCCTAGATTAGTTATCTTGTTGATTATCCTATGCATGATTATCTTCACATTGAAACACTATGTTAGGATCCTTCAATTCCTAGAATTGGTCTTGTAAAGTTTTGTTGCTTAGTAGGAGTGTGATAGTCTATGGGATATGTCTTGGTGTATCACCTATTTATTGTAATTTTCTTTTTATGAAAATTCCTAACCCTTTTCCCATAAACAAGCATTAGATTAGGTGATAATCACTTAAAGATTAATCGAGGGAGCTAGCCCTCATAATCTAGAGATTCATCTCTCTTACAAGTTCACCCAAAACTTGAGAGATGATTCCATGTTGCATCAAATTATAATAACTTCATAGAGTATCCTAGGGTGCACAATTTGAAGACAATAATAAACTTATGTGACATTTTAGCACATTTTCTATCAATGTTATTGTAAATCATCAGTGGAAAAAAATAATGGTTAACAAATACGAAATTTACCCAACATATTCATTACATTATTAGGATGTAATTATATCATATGTAGAATATAAAACATGGAAATGATTCACCTAATTTCATTAAAAAATATTGAGTTATGGTTAGATGAATTAGAGTGCACTGTTGTTAAAAATCATCTTATCATATGAATATTAACCCATAAGAAGTGGATATAAGAATATTTTTTTGACTCTTTATGTACATTATTTTTTTGTGAGATACCTAGACATTAACACACATGGATAATAACATATGTTATGGGTTAAATTAAGATCTAGGATAAAATTTATCCTTATATGAAAACACATATTAATAAGTTTTAGTGCACCAATACCATTTGGACTTAAGTAGTAGATGTGTGGAGGGGTATGTTGAATATATACTTATTTAAGATCATGATATATACATTTTCATGTTGAGAGGAAGTATAATACCTTCTATTTTTTGATCTTAGAGGGTTATATATAGTGCATTTACCCTTTAAGATTGAGAAACTAATGGTAGATTGTAATATTAGAAATATACCCATAGAAGGATAAACACCCTCATGCATGGGATGGGTGAATTTTATAATTAAAAAGGTTGGAAAGGTTCACATGATGTAGTTTTAAAGGTTGTATAACTAGATAAATTTTTCATGGAAAGCCTAGATGCTTGAAAAATTAGATGGTGCAAATATAATATAAGTTATAAAATATTGAATTCATTTATGGACCCTGAGTAAAGGAGTAAATTAATTCATAGATATGTTGTATGAACCTACATAGTATAGGAAGGGAATGAGCATGACTCTTGTGTTGAATAAATTATCTCCAAGGAGGAAAAATCACACACTGATGAGAATAATGACATTTTAAAATAGGTTCTTGAAGTGAACTTTAACCCTATAGACATGTATATCCATATAGAATTTGAGGGAACACCCATATATAATCTACTTGAAATGTCAACCCATGTGTTTCTCAACCAAATAAAAGGAAGTAAAGGTAATATAGGGTATTATATATTTTAATCATGATTTGATATCAAAAAACTAATGGTAGATTATAATATTCAAAACCTAGTCATGGAAGGACAAATACCCTCATGCATGTGATGCATGAATGTTAGAAGTAAAAATGTTGGAAATGTTCACATGATGCATTATTAAAGGGTATGTAACTAGGTAATTTTATCATGGATAACCCACATGATTTAACACAAGGTGGTGTAAATATATTAGTGCTATAAAGGATTTAATTCCTCTATGGAACATAGGTAAAGGCTTTATTTAGTCATAGAGATGTTGCATGGACCTACATAGGATAGGAAGGGAATGAATTTGAATCTCATGTTAAATAAACTCTCTCTAAGGAGGAAAAAGCACATGTTTATGAGAATAATGACATTTTGAGGAGGTTATTGATGTAACTTTGAACCCTATAGACATGTATACCTACATATAAATTGAGGGAAAACTAATCTATATTCTACCTGATGTTTCAACCCATGTGTTTGTCAACTAAATGGAAGGAAGTGAAGGAAATAGTGTGGATTTGTCTCAAATTATATATTTCAAGAGACAAGAGGTGTATAAGATAATTTTACCACATAAATCATTAGGTTATGATCTTGACTATGTTGGGTATACCACAAATAGGGGTTGATATCCCAACTATATAGGTGAGTATCATTATGGCATAATTTAAGCCAAACCATGTGTTAACCTAGTATCATAAAAACATAGTATTTTTTTTTGGTATAAATGTGTCTACACCAAGAGAAAATGTGGTTATAATATGTAGAGATAACCCTAGATATAGCCAAATTTCAAGTGCGCAAACAACCACTAATGTAATAGTCACACAAATACCAGTCCCAAAATATTTTATCTATGAGATGCTATTAAGTCTTAAAAATATATAGGAGTGGATAATACCTCCAAAAACCTCCATAAATACAAGATTATATAGTGAAAGTTTGGTGTTACCATGCCAAAATGAAAGACAAAACAATTTTCTCAGAATTTATAAGATTGAGATCACACATGGTAATGCCATTTTAACACCAAATATAATATTTTAGATTATGATCAGGTCAACGAATAATGCTTGAAGTAATTTGATATCTAGGATTTTTAGCAACAAAATGTATCCACTTTGAAGTAAATTATGTAAGAACCTACTAAGATCACTTGTGAATATTATACAATGTTTAAAAACTTGATAACTAATATCTCCTATACACCCATTATAGCATGAACAAAATTTTTTTTAATGGTTATTTTCACCTTTTATATGCCCATTATCTATGGAAACATTTAGGGAGATAAAGTAGGCACTATAATGAGAATTAAGAGCTAAGGTAAATGATATATTATACATGTGGATCAACCCCTTTGTGGAGGAAATAATTTCCTCAATGGCCCCCTAGTTTCAAATATCAACTTCCAATAACATACATGACACTCATAACAACTTATGGTGTATTTATTATTAAGGTGAGGGTCGTAATAAGAATATTTTTTTAATATGTAATGTAAATGTGCTGATCAAATCTTTAAATATATATCATGAATACATTGATATTCATGTTTTTCCATTACTATAAATGGAAATGTAGATGAACATCTCCTTATAGTGTAAAATAGTCAAAACCTCTTGAAAGTGTAAAACATTGAGTAATATGACATAAATAAGATCTAATAGGAGATACACCCCATTTAACATGTACAATGGTTTTTTTAACTATTATCACTACCTTTCAAATGCACATTATCTATAGAGACATTCACTAGGCCAAGGGAGGCACTAGAAGCATCATTAGGAGATAAGATAGATGGTCTAATGGTTTTTAAACTATTATTACCTTTAAAATGAAAATTATCTATAGATACATTCACTAGGCCAAGGGAGGCACTAGAAGCATCATTGGGAGCTAAGCTAGATGGTATCTTATATATGTGGATCAAACCCTTCATAGAGGAAATAATTCCCTCAATGGTCTCCTAGTTATAAATTTTAATTATGATTAACACACATGACACTCATATATGATTATGGTGTACTCATTATGACATTAAAGGAAACAATATGAATAAATTTATAAAAACAAAATTAATGGTGTTAACCAAATCCTTCAACATATACCATTAATACCATGATATTAATGTTTTACCAGTATTATAGAGGGAAATATGGATAAAGGTCTCCTTATGATGTAAATTATTTAAATCCCCTTCCCATAACATTGAGATTGTTGGGTAACTATTGAAATTCATGGAACATACATGTGATCATAATAGATAAATACAAGGCCTTAAAATAAAGCATAGGGACAATAAGGTGGTGAACATCCTTATAGAGGGAGAGGTGGTGGATGAGGTGGAGGTTGTTATCCCCATCCACATGTTATAATTAAATTTCAATAGACAACTACCAAAATGATTACCCAACTTTCCTTTCCTTTTGGTATTTATAAATATAACATAAACTAGAGTAATGCCATGGCCTATGTCTAAATATAATGCAAATCATCAAGGCTAAAAAGGGAGTAGGAATAATATAAATTGTATGCCTAAAATATTGATAGATACCTAAAGATGGTGGATGCAAACTACCGCAAGGTCCCCAAATTAATATCATGACACACAATGGTGCTACTACTCAACCATGTGTAAGGAATCCATCCAAATAAAAGGTACAAAACATAGATCCTTCATCATTTTATGACTATCATGATCGTATTGATGAAATTTTGATAATTTAGGTGTAAATGGATTTGGTCTAAAATATGCAAGGTCAACTTTAACATGCAAAGGATATGGAATCTAAGGTCCAAGAAGAGATTCAACAAAATACCAAAAAAAAAATATGTTGATGACCTCTCATATTTCTATAATCCATTGTGATTAAAATGAATTATCCTTATACACAATAATTAGTTGATAATACATATTGTGGGAAAAATTGACAAACGTCACAAGCCATCCAAGTACGGTGATGCATGGTCAAAACCACATAAAACACTGGATATGCTCAAGAATGATTGTTCAATGTCACTATTGATAGATGACCATATTTTTACATCATAATTGATAATAAGGCTTATGTTATTAAAATAAAAAAATCCTAGATCAATATTGATATCATAGTGCTAAGATCATCACCTTATGTTTTATTTATATTATAAAATACATCCACACAATACATGGGAGTTATAAGTACCATATATGTTTATATCATGTGTGTAAACATGAAAAAATAATTTGACATTATTAAGTTTATTTAGAAATATAACTACCCCACTTAGCTTGGTAGGCTCTAGTTCTATACACACAATACATACATGAGCTTTAACAAGAGATAAATGGGGTTTTTAAAATGGTGAACAATGCATTTTCATCCATTTATATAATAATCATGGTATTTCAAAAGTTGAAAGTGTTGATATGTATGATGATATAAATCATATATGAAATATCACTACACAAGGTATAAAGATTTTGGAGATTGATTATGAAGGCTTCCTTAGTTTAGGTGATGAAAATTCCATATTTGACACTACTAATATCAAAAGTGATCTTTGGGTGCATGAATCATATGCGGTAATTAGGAAAATTATGGTTTCATGAACTTATAACCCAAGAAGTCTAACACAAATGAAAGCTTGAGGAATTTCATATTTAGGACTAGCTAGACTCCAAGCACAAATATTTTGGGTTCCACATTTCACACCCAAAAGGAAAATATCATTCAAAGTCAATAAGGGGAATATTTTAGCACCACCCCATTTTTATGTATCACCAAGTGCTTATGAATATGTAAATTATATTGAAGGATGTTTTCCAAAGGAGAAGAAATGATTTCATGCCTTAATCTAACTTTAAATAATATAGTTATGTATATATGGGTGAATCATAGGAATTCAATACAAACATGGATATTTGTGAATTATTCAGTGTTCAACCATTTACAATTCAATAACATCATGCACACATTGGATTGCTATAGTGGAAATTAATCTCTATAAAATCACATGCATAACTGCAAATAAGTATGGATAAAATGTGTGTACCATATATAAATGGATTATGGATCCATGCATTTAATAAAATATTGAAGATCTGAGCTAGTCTTTAATATACTATTTTTGAAATGAATATGGAAAAAATTATTAGGAAATGATGAATGGTGATCTTGTTCATACCTATTATTTGTATTCATATAAGCCTAAACTCTCTAAACACCTACAATGGATGTGTCATTCCATCATGTAATATGATCCCATTTTTGAGGACTACATTTATAACCAAAAAAGGGGTTTTTGGTGCTAAGGATGTAAATAACACAATTATTACAATGACCCCAATTATAATTATGAGTAAGTTTTATTGGAACACAATTCACATTTTATGTGCATAAATGAAAAATTGGTTCATAAGGTAGATGCGACTTGACTTATCCTAAAGATATCATGGATCCATTGAGAGTGGAGATGTCATATTGGGAGTAAAATTTCATGGATACATAAGGGGAGAATAATAAATACCACCATAGGCAATTAAAGATAACCTAAGTAACTATTGGCATGGAGGACAAACCAAATATCACCACCATTACAAATTATTGGTGTAATGAATGGTTAGCCCAAAATTTTGAGCTACTATGAAAATTATAAGACATATATATGAAAAATTATATGTAAAATAATGTTCTACACCCCTATTTTGAAATATGAAGATTAAATTGGTCAATGGTGTAACTCTGGTTAATGAGAGACCATAAATAATAAAACCAAACCTCTATGGTAATGTAAAATAGGAGACCAACACGATGATTTATACTAGGGTAATATATATTATTAAGGAATTATAATGGGTTAGTTAAATGGATATAATATTTACAAAGGATGGGTGAATTTAAATCTATGTGTAATTATGAATTTTTAATGTTACATGTGTAATGAACTCTTTTCAAAGCACATTTACTAAAAAAAATTTGGAGTGTGATGCAAGGTGCAAGATTTAAACTTTTAGCAATGATTTATTAGGATACCATCAGATTCAAGATCAAGAAAAGGATAACCCAAACATAAAACTTGTGATCCAATGGGATTTATTCACCTATAATTTAATTCTTTTTGGTATAATTAATGTGACAAGTAGGTTTTCACATGTCATTATTACACCATTAAAAAATTCCATATATTAATTCCTCTAAGTTTAACTTGAGGATTAGAGTGTTTATTAATTGGTAAAGGACCATCCCACATGTATTATATATATTTTTGAACACTTTCATCCTCTCCAAATATCAATCAAGCTAAATAAATGTTTCTTTTGCACATCTTTTTAATACTTATTATCCATGTGATTTGTAAAGAAGGTATGCTTTTGGATCCAAATAAATTTCCATCTTCTGATAACTTTAATAATGGAACATGTAATACGACATGCATTCATTTTTATACCATACCAGATACTACCACAAGTTCATAAAAAACTTTGAAATTTTTTTGGTACCCCTTAAAGAGATTTTGCATAAGGATGGTCCACTTATTTACATGGATAAGTAAGAATATTATTTTAATACTCTAAAGGAAAATATTTCTATTGGACCTATAATGCACTTTATAGATTCAAATATCATGTAGCATGTGCATGTTGATGAATTAGGGTTTTCAATTAGCACTATCATGGTGAAACTAAGAACATAAAGGTAGACCGTCAAATTTAATCTATCAGCCATAACCTACACTGATTGAGTGAAGTTACATGAGCACTAAGTAAAAACATGTTCACAATGGTATATGCACTTAAAAAAATTTCTAGTACCTTCTTCTTACACCATTAACATTATTCATAGATCAATAATCATTAGATCACCCCTATGAACAAGATAATATTACATGGGGTAATTTACACGTAGATTTTATTACTCTAAGAGTTTAATTTTCTTTAGTAGTTAAATAAGTAAAACAAAATATGGACTAGATCATTTATTTATGATCACCTCAAAGGAGGAGAGATAAAACACTAAATATGGGATGCCATACTCCCAATTATAAAAGATTCAATATGTTCCTAAGGACTTGGATAATATTCTAGTATTCCTCATTTCGAATCTTAGATAAAATGATACTAGATGTTTGTACTACCCTTTATCATATTATTAGTAGAGAACTATACAAGATGGTTCATGATGAAATATTTCACTAGTGTGTCATGAAACATAAGTGCATAAAGGTTTTTCATGAGGTACATGAAGGAATATCTAATGGTCACTATGTAGGATAATCCACTACCCATAAATTCCTATTTTTATCCACTAATTACTAACTCTATATAAATATGATATGAATGTAACATTTTTCAATGAGATAAAAATCAAAATAGGCATAATGAAATTCTTTTGATCCTTGTAATTCCATAAAGACCCTTTAAAAAATAAATAATTTAGCTTTTAGGGCCCATATAACCTACTACATGAAAGATGGTCACATGGTACATCATAATCACAATAGATTACCTTACCATATGGGTGGAGACATCACTGACCAAAAATAACAATATTATCAAAATGACACATTTATTTATGAATATACTATAAACGTGTATAGGTTTCCCTTGAGTCCCATAAGATATTGGTCCTTATTGAATGAAAGTGTTCCCATTATTATAAAATAATTCATTGTAATGCACAACAAACAAACTTGTTTCATTCAAAAGCCAATGGAATAGTTGAAGCCTTTAATAAATTTCTTAGAATAACCCTGACAAATATTTTTAATCTAGGGTGAAAATTTTGGGATGATTGGTTGTTTTTAATTTTATATGGTTAGAATACCACTTATAATATGTTAAAAATTACACTCATTATAACTAGTGTTTGTAAATAAGAAGTCCTTCCCATGAAGTTCATGGTGTGGTCCTTGCACATTACACACATTAGGAGGTTAGATAGAAAACAATAACTTGATGCATGATTATAGGATCTCAATAATATTGATTAAAATCATTTTATTCTAAAATGGATTTAAGAGGTCAAAAAATCATGTTGTAAGACAAGGCATAACAAGCATATTAAAATGTTTATTTTTCATAAGTGTGTCCATTTATTGCTATAAGATTAAAAGCATACAAAACATATTAATAAGCTTCATATGTTTTGGATGGGTCCCTACATCATCCATGTTATTATAGAGATAAATGCATATAATTTGTTCAACTTTTATGTTCAAACACTTAGTACTTTCAATTGGAGTCAGCTTAAGTCATTCATGTGTAGTCTGTATGAGCTAATAAATAATAAGACATATTCAAAACTTTAATTTAAATTTATGTTTTTTTCTAGTTTAATTTTAGTAATTGATTATTAAAGAGCAATTTTTTTGTTATGCCATTATATTTATTAATAAAGTGGATCACTGCATAATTCTAGTCAGATGAGTCAAGTGAGGGATCTGTTTTAGATCTTTATCCCATATGCACAAATAGTTTTTGGGTATTTTGAAACATTTTTATTACCAAACAATTATTTCTATTTGATTTTAATAATTTTTTTTTAAGTAGAAATATTTCTCAAGTATTGTAGGTTTAGGTAACAGAGATTCTACATATCCTACACCATTTATTATTTTTTTATAATAATAATTTTGTTTGATTTTCAAAGGTTTTGGACATGCACATGCTAAAAAATGAAGAATAAATGGGTCACAACAAAAACACATGGGAACATAATATAATAACATAGAGAAAACAAGCTAATAAAATGAATCTCCATACACATAATTAGTGTTGGGTTGAATGGAGAAAGGCTCAACTTGTTAGAGATAGCTAATGGATGCATTCAAAAAATCAACCAAATATCTAGATATGAAATATCTATGGGATAGAGGGCATAAAACAAAGGTAGACATGTTGTGCATAGGAACACATGAAGGAGATAAATGCATATGTTTTACCTAAATGGATTTTTACAAGGATGAAATGACCAAGAGTTAAAACAAGGGTATAAAAATAGAAGTGATAGTTAAATGGATAGAAACACACACACTATTAGGGCATTTGATATCAATATCCAATGTAATTGGGTTCTCACAAGTCATTTTTATTTTTATTTTCATTTTCATGAATATTTTAAAAAGATAAAAGTTTAGAGCACACTAGAAACCATAGGGAAAGTTAGATCACAAGGAAGTTGTAGATTTTAAGGAAATTTGAGGTTGAAATTAAATTTAATAAAGAAGTGTAGAATGAATGTGTTTGGAATTCAAGTGAATAAATAAAATAAAATTTGAATTTGAATGAAATATGGTTTTTAGGAAATAATTAAAATCATTAAAATGACCTCAAGATTAGAGTACAAGGAAAAATAAAGGGAGTTGTAAAAATGAATGTACCAAAAAAGATTTTGACCCAAAATTCCATTTAATATTAATTTAATTGCTAAAGAATTGATAAGAAAGAAACATGCATGATTCATAAATCCAAAAGGAGGAAACTTTATCATCATTTAATAAGTGATTGAAATATAAATTAGAGATAAATATTGAAGAATCACAAATAAAAATTATAAAAACATAGTTTTTGGTGTCATTTTTATAGAGAGAAGAGTGATTGTCTAAGGTGGATTAGTGCAGATAAAGGATTAAAATCACCAAATGACAAAATAATTAATTTGAATTAAATAAATATTTTATTATTAAAAGTGATTATGTAGGTGCATATGTAATTCTAATGTCTAATTAACATGTCAAAATAGTAACTTAACACTAAAAATCAATCCACCAAATTCTAGATATTTTAGAGTTATGTTTCCTAATTTCCAACACTAATCATTATACATGTATATATAATACCATTAATTTAAAATGAAATACCTATACATGATTTTTATAACATCCTCATAGTAACCATAATAATAATTTAACCATGTCTAAGTTAAGTGATTAACACAAGTTCCAAAAATAACCTCACAATTATATTCCTTATCCATAAGTAATCACTTTATCCTTATGATATTTTCACCTCTACTTATTAACAAGCAACCAAGGAGAGATATTTATATAAATAGTTTTGTCAACCCAAATAATTAAGGTATGTGACATGGGTGTAGGATTTAATTGGATTTATCCCCAATTAAATTAAAAATGGGAAAATATTCCTTAGAATCATGTTCCAACACTCACACAATTATAGATAGAGATTAGGTTATAAAATTTATTAATAACTTCATAAAAAATAGTGTATCCACATTTTATATTTTTTTAATGATGAGTTTACGTGCACAAAAATATTATTTATGTCGTATCATATTTTAACAATACATTCTTTAAAGCAATGACCAAGAATACAAATGAATAACACTTTATATAACCTTAGGTTTTTGTATTGTTAAAATTTAAGTCTACATAATCCCTTGGTAGTGTAATACTTTAATCTTAGCCTAATGTCCAAGAATATTCATGGATTACACTACTTATAGCCACTCATATAACATTATATAAGAAACCAAGCACATTAGGTCTTTATATAATAAATTATTTTAACAAAAATATTTCTAGGAAGTTAGGGTTTTTACCCATCTACTAATTTTTTTTATCATTAGTTTATATTTAAAACCAAATAATTTAATGTACTATCAAGGTAAGTTTATTGAAATAATTAAATTAATTTAAATATCTAATAAGATATTTCATGTCTTTTAAACATCCATACTAATATTCTTTAATCACATTTTCTAATAGTTTTTTATTGACTTCTAAAAATTTTAGTCACCAACTTCTTATCCCAAGTAGAGGTTTGTTCTAATGATTGTAGAGCCATGTTTTTGTACTATTAATAGATAAAGGATAATACTTAATTCCAAAATCATTATGTATAGTACTATTATAAAAATATAAACATATGTCATAATGAACAAAGATAAAGTGTCACTCATGATAGTTACAATAATACACCCTACTCGGAGGTTTTTCTAACTTTTTCCTATAGGAATATCTTTTATGACATGATCATTCAAACTATTTATACATAACAACCCAATTAATTTCAAATCAAATTTCCTCTATCATATTTCATTCAAAGACAACCAACTTAGTAATATTAAATCCATCTCATTACTCTAAGTGTACAATTCAACACTATTTTTAGGGAATACCTAATAAGTAATTCCATGTTTCCACGCTAATACATAATACAAGTATATAATTATATGATTTTTTATAAATATAATATTCAAATTAGTTATATTTATACAACTAAATTCTACAATATCAAAGTATAGTCAACACCTTGCTTGCATAGTCTTGTACTTCATAATATCATATATTAGAATCAATTAAATTTCCTTAATGACATTAATATTTTTTATTCATGGATAAATAAACATATATATCATTTTATAATTTTATTTATCTCCACATCAGCTTATAGAAACTGGGAACATAAAATTTATTGGCATAACTCAAAATACCATTTATTTCTTAACTTCTAAAAAATAAGATACATAGTCTACAAAAGTAAAAATTATAAATAAATTAAACTTCACTAACTAATACTTAGAACTAGAAAACAACTCATTAAATATTTATATCATTCCATTATCATTGTTTTACCAATTATTCAAATTACTCGTAACCAAAAAAGCTAATTTGTCTGAAAGATTTAGTCCCTAAGAATTAATGTTAATAAAAAAGTTAAATAATCAATAATTGCTTCATTCAATCCATTTAAAGGTGTGATATCAAAAATAAAAATGTGTTGATATCCTAATAACCAAGAAATATTTTTAAAAAAATGATTCATCTTTCATTAATATCATAAATTGTAAGTATTGAATGTAAAAAACATCTACTAGTATAGAATACAATCTATGTCATTTGATTAAATATAATACAATCCATATAATAGTAATAATAGAGTAATTAGACAAATATTCCTAACTCAATACTTCAACTATAGCCAACACAGTGAAAAACATGATAAACAAGTTTACTCAACAAATTAAAACATATCCATTTAGTCATAAATAAATTTATCTTTCTAACTGATGAGTACTCTAATAGATTCCTCAAATCAATATATACAAAATCTAAAACTATCTTATTTGACTTCCTACATGAAACCAACATAAATAAAATAGAATATATGGATTCATATCTATCCTAATTTTTTTTAAAAAAAAATCATACAATTGAGTATTCTACAACCAAATCGAAAGTATGCTAAAACAACCAATCATCTACCATATTCTAGGAAATTCATTTATAATGAACATACTTTAAACTAATTATATAAAATATAGTTTTCATAATAATACCATTTATTTTTAATTTTATCAAAAAAACCATAGCATTCCTTCAAAATCTTAGTTACAAACATTAATAAAACAACTACCAACTTAAGAGTTTATTAAGCAATGTCACTATAAAGCCAAGTAGTCCAAAAATGCTTAAAAAAGGGATAAAACTATCAGACATGCATTATATAGTCAAATTTATTTTAAATGTTCCATATTATTATGTACAAGATTAATCTAATGAGTTAATATTATGGATACAAAGTAGTCAAAAAAGTAAAACTAAGTCACTAGGTCATATACGTTTCCTAATCAAAGGGGATAGATCACATCAAAATCAAAGGTTATTTTTATACCTTCAAGGATCATTGAAATAGTAAATTTCCTCCACATCCAAGAATAATCACCCATAATATGGTCATTTGAGGATAAAAAAAACAAAAATAAAGTGAAACCTAATCCCATCCATTAATTGGTAGCGTTATACACCCTAAACATTAGTTTGAGGTTAGAATAGGTGAATACACATCATTTATAAATCATAAAATTAAATTAAAAATGAGTTTAAAATGTGTGCGTGAGAGTGAGTGAGGGAACTATAAGGTTTCACACAAGGAAAACACACATCATAGACCCATAAAAAAATTCCATTCCAAAACAAATATAAACATTTTAAGACATGATTCTAAATCAAATTTCCACATTATAAAAAAAGATGCTAAATAAATATAACATTTTAAAAGTAGGATGTTAATTCAAATAACTATTTAAACCTAAAATGAAATTTTGTTGTATGTATTATAATTTAATCTTAGGTTTTATAATATATAAATGAAATGGAACAAGGGTGATAATCATATCTATAACAATCCAATTAAATACTAAACTCATATATAAGCATATAGTGAATTTATTATGCTGAGATAGTTTAAATATGAAAAGTATAACTAATATAGCTATATAAATGAAAAAGAAGAGAAGTAACTATATTGTTCTAATTTTAGTGTAGTTTTAAATCTATAACATGCTAAAATTAAGTAGGAAGATATTTTTGGAATAGTTTTTAGATTTTGGATTTGGTGTTTCTAGCTATCTAGACAATTACATCAACCTTAGATGGGTGCATTAATCCTGATGTCTAAGTTTGATGATAGTTTCATGTATAATATATATACTAAAATAAGATGCAACCACCTAAATCATTTTGAGTTTGGCTTCATCTTATCTATGGTGCATTCAAATCTAGGTTATGTACTACTGATCTTTTTAAAATGGTAAAAACCTAGCTTTCCATATTCAATGTGAACTTAGAGAAAAATGGGTTAGTGGGAACATGGTGTTGATTTGACCCCAATGTATTAGCTATGAAGGGATGATACCTACATAAATAATACTATGAAGAGGGCCTTAAATTGATGGAGTTATCCCCTACATGTTGGCTTGTGTGTAAATCATGCAATGTGTGTAAAGCAAGTATAATAGTATCCTAGCTTGTAACTTCAAAAATTAGGCTTTTGGGATTTTCCTTCAGTACTTTATACCTAACTATGTGATGTACCTATAATTGGTATGGAAATAAGGAATATTTGATTAATTTAATTTTTGATAGCATGTTTTTTTATAAGTGTCTTGGTCTCTTTGGTTTTTAATAGGTGAGGAATGAATGAGGGTTGATATTGTATTTATACCAATAATATCAAGAGATAAATCACATTAAATAACCTAAGCCAAACATTAGGATAGTTTTATTTTCAAATTGGATGACATTAGGGCACTGGACACTTGCATCATGATAGGTCATGCAAGTAACATCAATGCTATTATCTATCCTAGATGTTAATGTCTAGGGAGTAACAAAAGAAGAACATGCTCAAAACTTGTAAAGGTGTAAGATAAGTACATTTTAAGCATTCTATGAAAGATAAAATGTATATGTCATAAACATAAGATTGGTCAAATTAATATATAGGCTAAGGGTTATAAGATAAATTAGATGTGAGGCTTGAAGAAGTAAGGAGAGTGTATAATTAAGAGGAACAACCAAGGTCTGAGTTATATGATAAGAGTGTATCATGTATCTATGTATGCCTATATCATATGTAATGCATAAGTGTGACACATATGTGGATGTATGAGTAACTGAGTATGCCACCCATTAATATGGGAGTCACACATAGATTCCAAAGAGCCAATATAATAGTTATGTAACAATAGTGTTTTTGTTTTTTAGTGTTATTTGATTTTTTTTTGTATTTTTAGAGTTTTACTTATGCAATATATTCATGCAAGTGCATGATGTCCAATAGGATTTTTAAATGATTTACTTTAAGTGTATTAAGGTAGTATAAACATTTTCCCAATTTTTTTGTAATTGTAAATGGACCCAACCAATTTGGTTTAAACTTTCAATTTTTTCCTTTTATGCATTGGTAATATTTTGGTTTTGTTTTTGTACTAGGTCACCCACATTATAGTCACATGGCCAAACCTTTATTTCATATCCTCATTTTACACATTCTTGATAGACACATAAGTGATTAAAAATATATGTGTGTTTTTCATGTAACTGATCTAACTGATGCAATTATTTTTCATATTCATTATCTTTGATGATGTCTTTTATAGAGACACAAAAAGAGGGAATCTCAAGTTCAATTAGTAATATGACCTTTGTACCATAGACCAAATAATAAAATGTGGCCTGATTAGGTGTGTGAACACTAGTGTGGTATACCCATAGAGTATATACCATATGTTGGTGTTAATAAGTGTTGTATTGCTTAACTATTTTACCAATTATTTTATTGGTTGCCTCTACTTGGACATTGCCCTCTAGGTAATAAGGTGTAGAAAAGGTTTGTTTAATCTTGTATTTATTATAAAACCATCTTATTGTCTTATTTTAAATGATTTTCCATTATCATAAATATTATTGAAGCTATGTCAAAATGGGAGATGTTATTAGTCATTAGAAACATTCAAATGTCATCCCATATGGTAAACTAAAGAGGAATTGCTTCCACCTATTTTTTGAAATATTATGTATCTATAATAATAAATTTGTGTCCACTAGCAGATATTGTATTTACTTTACCTATCAAATTAAATCCCCATAAGGAAAAGGGCCATGGTATAATAATCAACTTTAACTCATGCAATGGTGTGTGATTCAAATTACTATATTTTTGGCATTGTAAACATAATTTTTCATGTAAGATACATTATTATTCCATTTTAGGCTAATAATAACCTTGGTATAAGATTTTTTGGGACATGGCATGGCATGTTAGTTGAAATACCCACCATACTCACTATCATGCATTTCGAGGAATGTTGTTTCGAGATTCATATTTGATTAAGCATCAAAGTAGTTTTCAATCAAAAACTCATCTGAATAGATCATTTCAATAATAAAATACTTCACATGGTAATTTAAATTTATCATTTCATGCAAAATGGTCTGGTATATAGGTTCAATAAAGAAAATTATAAATATTAGGGTACCATTTTGTGTTTATAGTACTATAGGTAATAGAAATAACATTTAAATAATTCATTTTATAAGAAGAAATGGAAGCATTTCATATCTATTGTATTTTAAAGTTTATGTGATCATCATCAAAAGTCATCAAGGATGTTGCACTTGCCATAACATCTGCATGATGTTTATCTTTACATGGAATAATACCGATAGAAAATGTGTCAAATTTATATGTGATTTTATCTACCATTTATTTATATGGTAGAATATGCTCTTATTTAGTTTGGTAATGATTTGTAAATTGATTAATAACCAATTGGGAATCACCAAAAATTTAGATGTCTTTTATATACAAATTATGTGTTATGGATAATTTGATGATCAAGGCCTCATATTAAAATATATTTTTGGTGCAATAAAAATATAATTTTTAAGATAAGTTCATGTATTCACCTTTGGGGGTAAAAAATGCAATGCCAAAACCCACTCATTTTTGACATTTTGATCCATCAAAAAACATTGTCTATGGAGTGGAAGATATATTATATGCCTTAAATCATCTCAAAAAGCCTTGGTGAGTGAAAAAGAGTCTGGTAAAGTCACTAAAGCCAATTGGTTGACTATGAAATTTCATTTTATTAAATTTTAGGATATAAAATTGAGATCAAACTCTATGATCTATATCACCCATTTTTTTATATGACTAGTTAGATGTGTTTTGTTCATGAGGAACCTTAATGGATATTTTAAAATTATAATATGAATTTCATTATTGAGAAAATAATATCATAAATTATGGGTAGTGAAAACCAAATTCAAACATAATTTTTCCATGAATGTATATTTGCATTCGTAATTGACTAGCTAGAAACTAATATAATAGATTGCCTACTCTTTGTGATTATCATCAAATTATGTTAGTAAGGCCCCTAGGGCCTCATGGGTAGCTGATACATAATGAATTAATGTTCCATTTAGAATAGGAGGCATAATTACTGGTGGGTTTTACAAATAGGTTTTTATCTTATCAATACTTTTTTAACATACATCATCCCATTTGAATTTTGTATCCTTTTTAGCAAACAGGTGAAAGGGATTGTTTAATTATCCAATTGGGCAATGAAATACCTAATAGATTGAATTCAAAATTGTAAACATTTTAATTGTTTTAGATTGGTTAGTGGCAGCATTTATATGATATACTTTACCTTTTTTTGGATCAACCTCAATGCCTCACTTCAAAATGATGTGTCATAAGAGTTTTCCTGAAGATAATCTAAAAACACATTTTTTTGGATTTAATAGAACATTGAATTTGCATAGGTGCTTGAATATTTATCATTAATTAGTAGCATGCCTTAAAGATGAATTCCCTTTACCTAATATCAACATGAATTTAAAAGTTATATTTAACTATTTATTCATTTAACAAATTAGATTTATATGTGATTAATGGTGTAATAGGAATAGTATTTGATGCATCATGTTGGACATTTAGAATATCATGCTCACCAAAGTAAGCATGAATAGAGGTGGCATGAGGTAAAATGTTCTTATGATATAAGGAATGGAAATCCTAAAATTCCCCCAAGTGCTCTCGTAATGATTTGTCATTAGAAAACTCTTCCATTGTTAAAATTTCCAAGGGAGTAGTGTCTTCGATTAGATGATGGTTGACTACTTGGATATATGTTGTGGAGATATACATACATTCCATTTTGGCCTTTTGGAAATGAATTTTTCTTCGAGGGTTATCTTTATGTTTAGTATATTTATTTGAAAAACACAACCCTTATCAATTTGAATAATTTATAAGAGAAATATGTTGTGTTATTTCTTTCTCATTTTTACCTAAGCCTTGTCCCTTATACCCATATTTGAGTAAATATTGAGAACCAAATCAGATTTATATGCCTACCATGTGAAGGTTGGATGGGTGGTTAAACCATTGCATAATGTTTATATGGATTAGTGTCCATTGTGCATATGTAAATTAATCCATAATAAATAAATTTTAGTCATGAATGTAATGTGGAGGGAAACTCATACATCTCATGTATCCAAGGTTGTCCCAAAAGAATGCTATAATTCAAATCTTCTGTCATAACCTAGCACAAAGTGGGTAATGTATGGAGGATGACTATAATATTTAATGTTATATGTCCTAAAACTTTTCATGACATATTATAAAATATTTTTCTACTCATATTATATGGCTCTAAATTTGATGGTCCAATTCTTATGATAGATAGAAAAGATATATTACAAATGTTGAATCTGAAACCATTATCCATAAGGACTCATATTAACATTTTGTTACAAACACATACTAGATATAGAGATGAAAACAAATATTTATAAGGTTTTTGGGAGTTAAATCCTCTTTTTCAAAGGATATATTATACTTAGTCCATTTTACAATGTTAAGACATAGGACACTTATGGTGGCTCGACATTACAAGGGAGTAAATTCATATATAAGGCATCTAAAATAACATCCTTGTAATGTGAGTAACTATGTAATAAGTCCAATAATAAAGTTTGGGTCCCAATGTGGTTTGACACTAAAATGGAGTGAGGCTACTTCTTGCACTCCCTTTGGCATCTTGTAGTGACATGTAAAAGCTCATTATAAACATTATAACAAGGAATACATGTGAAAATAGATATTTCATCCCCTATAGATTGTTATGTGCTAATTAAGTGTGGGGTATAACAAGTGAGATCCTATATAAGGTATTGGACCATGAAATAATTAATACAAATATCCATGGGAAACATGATTATAAAATTTACATCAATTTAGAATTTAGCAACAAAAAAATTATAAAAATCTAAGTGACCAAGGGTTTGATGTTCAAAGATCAATTTCACCAAAATTTTAACCCTAAAATGATGTTTTATTATATGTATTTAAATTTAAGATTAGGGTTAATAATATAAAAATGAAATGGTACAAATGTGATAATTAGATCTATATCAATTCAATTAAATGCTAAACTCATATATAAGAATATACTACATTTATTATGTTGAGATAGTCTAAATCTAGAAAGTACAACTAGGATAGATATAGAAATGACATAGAAGAGAAGTACCTAGCTTGTTATAATGCTAATTTAGTTTTAGGTCTAGAACAAGTTGAAAGTAGGTAAGAAAATAGTTCTAAAATAGTTGTCAGATTTTGGATCTGGTGTCTATGGCTATCTAGATAGTTATGTCAACCTTGGATGATTCAATCATCACTAATGTATGAGTGTAATGATAGTGTCATGTATGAAATATTTCTTGAAATAGGATGTGATCACTTGTATGCTTCTAAGGTTAGATTCACCTTCTCTCTAGTGCATTCATATCTAGGTCATGGACTATTATTCCTTGTGAAATGGTAAAACCCTAGATTTCCATCTTCAATGTGACCTTTGGGGGAAAATGGGTTAGTGAACACATGGTTTTGATCTGAATCCAATGACCTTGATGTCAAAGTATGTTTCTTACTTAAATATTACTCTAAAGAGGGACTTATATTGATGTAGTTCTCCCCTACATGTTGGATTGTTTGTGAATCATGTAATGTGTGTAAATCAGGTACAATATTGACCTAGCTTGTAACTTGGAAAATTGGGATAATAATTTAATACTTCATACTTGTAGGTGTGTTGTATCTATAATTGGTATGGAAATATGGAAGATTTGATTAATTTAATGATTAATAGAGTTACTTTTTATAAGTGACTTGGTCTCTTTGGTCTTTTCCATGTGAGGAATGAACTAGGGTTGATATTATATTTATACCAATCCTATCGGGAGATAACTCACACTAAAATTATTAGGGAAACAATTAAGATATTTTTCATTTGAAAATTATATTCCTTTAGGGTAATAGATACTTACATTGAGGTAGGACCGTAACATTTGTGCTACAATCCATCCCAAATGTTAGTATCTAAGGAGTAAAAAAATAGGTACAAGCTAGGAACTTGCATAGGTGTAAGATAAGTACATTTTAAACATTTTGGGAAAGATAAAATGTTTGTGTCATCAATATAATACTAGTTAGAATAAGAGATAGGCCAAGGGGAACAAGATATATTATATGTGAGGATTATAAAACCAAGGATAGTGTATAACTAAGAAGAACATCCAAGGTCTAATTTTTACAAGTGTACAAAATTGAGGTGATACATAATCACAAAATATCATCTATAATAACACATTTTAAGATTAAAATGTTGGATCAAATAACACATTTTATGAATATGATTCCAAATCAAATATCAACTTTTCATAACATAATTTTACATACATCCTCACAACATTATCACATTTACTAAATTTATATGTGGTCTAAAAGGGGTATGCATTTTTTTAATTAGATTGGTTAAAACCAGGTTAAGGGGGACCATTCCTAAATAAAAGATACCAAAATATAAGTGTGACTAATAATAAAAATAGAGAAGGATAAAAAATAAACCTAGCATTAAAATACCCAATCACCAAAAAGACACTAAAATTCAGCCAAAATCCCAAAAAAGCAAAATAAGGTAGAGAAGTAACTAGCTAGTTAGATTCAGAATAGATAATAATTTTTTTGGCCACTAAACTTCCCCATTTTATGTTTTATTTCCATTTGGTATGGTTTCCCATATAATTTTCCTTTTCACCACCCTTCCTCTTGCATTTTAGGCTAGTAAACTTGGCTTCTTCCATCTCCTTCTCGAGCTCCCTGTTATCTTCCATTTAAAACCATAATATCCATTAGATTTTTTTTAAAAAACAACCATAATATCCATTTAAGAAACATTCTAGTTAAATACAACTTGCTATAGTATCTAGGTGCCTACAATAATTTACATGGTGATGGGGAAGTTCTAGAGAGGGAGAAACCCTTCCTGTAACTTGCCCACCCACCTTTTAATTTCTATTAAAAATGACATCAAAAATTGTGAAAGAAAAACATAATCACAAGTAAAACATAATGACTTCTAAGAATGTTATGCTCATTATTATTTTCTCTCTCCTCTTTATTTTCCTTTTCCACTAACTTTCTCTTATTTTCTATCTATTTTATGTTTTTCATGATCCTTCATTGATATTTTAACTCTATCCTTTCCACTATTGTCACATTAATGCAACTTGAGTAGTGGTTCTAAAAAAACCTCCATGTTATCCATGGATGCATTATAAAACTTTACATTTTCTCCTCTTTCCTCTAACTTCACATTCAAAATTCACCAAAAGTGAAATGACTCAAAAATGAAATTATTTATCAAAAATTAAACCACAAAAGTCTTAATTTTATCATTATGTCACTAAACTAAAGCTGAATGCCAACAAACATAATATGAAACTAAGATCTAAAATGAACTTTCTAAACATTATAACACCTAAGTACTAATTTATCAATCATGTTTCCAAGAATGGTTTCAAACATACATTTCAAACTCAATGGTCCTTAATGAAACCAATAAATCCAAAACTTTACCTTCATATAATGGAAGGGTTTCATTATCTATAGAGTTAAGGCAATAAGTTTAATTAAACATCACCATTATGATTAGTCATTAATTTACAAAGATAGTGCAAAAAAGTTCAAATTAATGAAATTTATTATAACTTTCCCTCACATAAAACATCTTGAAAGACATAGTGGCATAATGAGATGTGAGCTAATGATGGATCCAATTAAATAGTCAAATAAAAATGCACAACACTAGGTACTCAAAACATAAGTAACATGAGAAAGACATGGTGGACTAAATGGAACTCTAGAATTTACTTCAATTTCCATTTACCTGTGTGAAACTATTATGGTTGTTTGATAATGTATTCTAAAAACCTAGATAAATTCACATATTTTTTACCTTAAGTCACCAAATGACATTAATCATACTCATTTTAAAACTAAAATATGAATCATATCAAATATTGAACAAAAATATAATTACTTTTAATATATTAAAATATCATAATTCATGAAATAAACATTAAATGTCTCAATATTTAAAAATGTCTCATCAAATTAGTATAACAAAATAAATTATTATTTCATGCTCGGGTGGTATATGACATCCAACCCCCTTAAAATAAGGAACCATAATGGGGCCCAAGAAAAGAGGTGAGGATAATGATACTTGAAAATATATTAATCGTCCCATGAATCACTTTTCTCACTCATCTAGTCCCATTGTACAAACACTTGTTTCATATGTTAATACTATGATGGGTTAGGTTAACACTATGATGGGATAGGATCTTGATGGGGTCTAGTTGAATCATATCCTCATATACTACCTTGAGATTATTCCAATAAAAAATATGATATGGATTCGGAACATATTTTATTAATAGAGATTTATTGTATTATATATAGAGGAGGAGCAAGAGATAGGTGGTAGGCAAAATGGATGATATTTTTCACAATCTCAAATGGATCAAAAGAATGTGAAGCTAGTTTAGATTCCTTGAGAAACTTCATATAATTTTTTTAAGGTCTTGATCTCAAAAATATCTTGTCTAATACTTAAAATTCTCTTGGTGATAGTTTAATATAGACATAACCTTTTTTTATCAAAGTTAAATTTCAAACCTTAATGAGTCAAATCCATTTTTTGGTCATACCCTTAAACATTACTAAGACTTAAAAATATATGATTTTCCAATCCATCTTAACCAATGGGTGTTTTTGACTTTCACCCATATAGTTCTTTGAAAGGTATAATTTTAATAACAAAATGAAAGGTAATATTGTATATAAATTCATCCATATGGAGATAATCCTCCCATTTTGACTACTATTCCATCACATACATATTTAACATGTCTTCAAGTAATTTATTCAAACTTTTAATTTGGCCATCAATTTATGAATGATAAGTTGAATGTAAATTTAACTTTTTTCCAAATTCAGTCTTCAAGCTATAGTAGAACCTCAAAGTGATCAACTTATCTATATCAAATATAATCACTTCATGAACACTATTAGGGTAAAAAATACCATTCAATTTTTTTTTATAAATATTGGGGGCATCATCAATAATATTTATTGAAATAATGTAAGAAACATTAGTTAACTTTTCAATTACAACCATACTCATGTCATGCCTACCTCATGACTTAGGTAGTTTTGATATAAAGTTCACTTATATTTCTACCCATTTTATTTTTGGAATAATATGAGGTTATGGTAAACCATGGGGATGACAATGTTAATACCTATCATGTTAACATTCCAAAAAAAAAAAACTACATAATTCCATCTTTTAGTACACATTGATGAGAAAACTGAGGTGTAGTATGCACTTATTTTAGTACTTGTTCTTTATGATTTTCATAATCAGGAATATAAATTTAATTTTGATGCCTCATATGTCCATCTCAATCCAAAGAAAAATATTCTAAAACTTTTCCTATTTTTGCATTAGTTAAACCAACACAATTTTTTTGGAATTCAAGGATAGTTAAATAATAATTTTAAATATAATTTTTAAAATTTGACCTTTGAATGAAAATTACAAAAAGATAAGTTATTATACTAATAGCATTAACTACTCTATTTTAATTACATTTAACATAGGTAATATTAGTATCAATTTTTAAAATAAATTATAACCATATTTTTTTCCTTGTATTTAACTCATCTTGAGTAAATAGATGCACTAAACTGCAATGGTCAGATTTTATATTGAAGTGCTTCCCTATAAAAAGTTCTTTACATTGCTTAAGTGCATGAACCATAATTAAAAGTTCAAGATCATGTGATGGATAATTATTCTCATGAGTTTTAAGATATTGGGCCAAAAAAACCTAATTCCCACTTTACAAGCACCAACCTAATATTAAAATTCCAATTAAGATTTTGAATAACAAGGATAAAAGAAAAAGTTAATAGTTTTTCAGCCTTTGAAAATTTGATTCACTTTGAGGGGTCCAATTTAATTTCTTTCCATTATTTTGAAAATAAGTATAGGGATATAAACCCTTGATAATTACTAAAAAACCTATGATAGTAACCATCCAGCCCCATGAATTTGTGCACTTCATGTAAAATTTAAGGATCATTCCACTCACTAATAGTTGTAATTCTTTCATGTTTAACAATAAGATCTTATTTTGAAATTACATGCCCTAAATAATTAAATTTTACTTTGGAAAGAAGAGAATTTATAAAATATACCATATAATTTATGATACCTTAGCCTTTGCATAATTATTCACATGTATTTTTCATGTTTCACTTCATTCTCAAAATAAATCAAAATATCATCGAGAAAACTAACACCAATTGGTCATAGAAATATTTAAATACACTATTCATTAAGTTCATAAAGGAAACATGTGAATTTTTTAAAATAAAAGGAATAAAAATGAGCTCATAATGTCAATTCCTTATTCTAAAAATTTTATTATGTATATCATTATCTTTGATGTAGAGTTGGTGATATCTTGATCCAAAATTTATCTTAGAAAACATAGTTTCACCCTCATTTGATAAAATAGATAATAATAATAGAAATGGGGTACTTATTCTTGGTGGTGACTTTATTAAACATACAATAGTCAATGTAAATTCTTAAAGTACCATCATTTTTGATAAATATAATTGGGGCTCCCTAAGGTGACGAAGTTAGCTTAATAAGCCCATGTACCATCAATTTTGTAGTTACAATTTGTGTTCCCATAGATATTCCACATTGATCCTATATGTAACCTTAGATGAACGTATAAATATTGGTGCAATATCAATGGAATAATTGAACTTTTTCTTAGGAGGCAAACCTAGAAGCTCTTTAGGGAATAGATTCTCAAATTCTCTTAAGATAATGTAGTTTTGTAGAGTAGGTTCCCTTTGCTTAAAAAGTTCATTCAACTACAAAAAATACTTTTTTTAGTCTTTTAAAACTATTAATTTTAGTCTCAAGGCTAAAAGAATATTGTTGGTTATGGGTTTTATGAGAACTTGAATTTATACTAGGTTTTCAACATCATCAAGGCATTATAATCTTTTTATAAAATAGTCAAGCTTCGCTTGATGCTTCTACAACTAGTCCATGCCTAAAATCAAGGCATAAGACCTTAATGGTGCCAAAAAAAGTTTTATTTGGGTTTTAAATGCCCTAAGATCAAGTTTGGTCTATTCTAGAGATTAAAAAATAACCACTCTTTTCCTAGTACCAAGCACTACCTCCCGTCCTTCTCTTAATATAAAAGGTTTAGTTTTGCACTCATAAAAAATTTTAGTTGAAAATAAAACTATCAATTACATTAGAATATATTAAAAAGACAAATAAAAATCATAAATTATACTGTTAGTCTCAATTGGTGTAGATTGTAGGTATGCATTTTAGTTATTTACGTAGCATACACCACATGATTTATCAGTTGATTGATTTGCAATTGAGGGCCTTCCTTTTGGTAATGATTAATTTTGTATTACCAACATTCCACATTAGTTCATGGAAATACACAATATTGGCTCATGTGATAGGGACATAAAATTTACCTTATTTTTTTATTATGGTTTCCATTGTTTTACTTTGAATGTTTTTGAGGTTTGAAACCTCTATTTTTTTTGAAATTTTCTACAACTATTGTTCATGTTAACAAATCCATTCTTTGGGTTAGATTTATTAACTTTATTCTTATTAAAAAATTATGGTTTTAGCTTAGACTACATCCTATTTTTCTAATATTCTTTCCTTTCCTTTTGGAAAGAATTTTATTTTTAGTTTACATGATGTGTAAATTCAATGGAAGGAACTACTAGTGAATGTGGGTTTTTCATGTTCAAATAATGCATCAACACCTCATGTAATCCTAACTTAAAATTAGTTACTTTGGTTTCCTCATCATGCATGCAATTTAAATAATTCATGAGGTTGAGAAATGTTTTCTCAAATTATTAAATAGCCACAATCCCCTAATTTTTGAATTTCCTCTCAAAGGTTCCCTGAGAAAGAGTCACGATCATAACCATTGAGAGAACTTAATTGGTTCTACAATAAGATAGCATCACCTAATAAAATTAATAATCCTACATGATCCATGGTATTTTATCCAATATTATGTAGAGTGTATTATTTTTCTAAGTTCACTATGTTAGAGGTACAATCAGTGAGAGAGGGGGTGAATCAACGAGCCCAAATAATCCAACTTCAATTTCAAACCTTTCAAAAATCTTAATCAGTTACCATAATCATTCATGAAGCACACACATCATTCATAGTAATGAACAAGAGAGACAATGAAAAATCAAGCACATAACACATGACATATGTGGGAAACCCTGTTGGGGGAGAAAACCCACTAGATCCTACAATTAGACTACTATATTATAATAAAAAGAACCAATTTAGACTAGTAGCAACTGATTAAGGAACTACCATCCCTTATTTTAGTGAGATTTCAATCCCATAAGGAGTTACTACACTTGTCTAGTTGAGCTACCACAATAATTAGACCTTTAGCAAGTTTCACCTTATAAGGAGGCTGTAAGCCCCTAGATGTTGAGTATCCATAATAACACCTATGAATAAAACATCTCCTAGAACATTGATTCCTTGTGAATCTGTTGGAGATAAAAAGTATATCATCTCTCTTCAACTCTACACACTCAATGCATCTAGAGCCACCTTTTGGATCACTCTTTACTTATTAGCAACAAATTTGTCACCAAATTAATAATATTACTAGATGGTCATTCACTTAGTCCAAACTTTGATCTATATTTCAAATCAACCACCAAGCTCACACAGACACCATATATCCTTTGCTCACTCTTAATACATCCAAAACATCCTTTTAGATCATTCTAGACCTCTTCAATCATCCTTAACCTATAAGAAAACTATTATAACATCATAAACATGACCTAAAAATAATACACATAGTCCTTAAATTATTCTACTCATCAACCCATCTACTAGGCACAATACCTATCTTCTCTTCTTCATTTCAATGCCCACTCCTCTCACACTAGCCTAAAAACCATCCCATTTAGTTTATCTATATATAGAGCCTTCATGATAAATAGATTCTTGATTGATCATTAGACTTTATTTAACCCTTAAGGCTTTTATCACATCAAGACATAACTCAAAACAATCTTAACATCTATGGTTCACTCTTAAGTAGCTACACCTTTCAATTGTGCCCTTAGTTCTTATAAGTCTCATGGACACCTATTCACCCATTTAAAACGTCATTGATAAAAAAAATAACATAAAACCAATTTAAAATACATGGGTCCACTCATTATGTCCCCTTAGACATATTTAAATGATCATAATCATCTCTGCTCACTTATGCATATGCTTAAATAACATTAACATTGCCCTAGTGCATAAGAACATTATGAACAAACACAATCAAAATTTTAAGCTTTGTTCATATTGAATATATATTGTTCAAGTTTAATAATACCACATATATCATCCAAAAGGAGTTTAAAACACTTTCCAATAGATAATTCATCATGAGACATACAAACAACAACAAAACAAGATTGAATAACCTTCTTGAGTCACTTACAAAATACAGTCAAATTTGGAGCTCAATATCTTTGTCTATACATATATTCAGACCTCATAATCACATGGGTTAAGGATTGTCTCACATTAAGACATGGCTCAAAATAATATTAACATCTATGGGTCACTCTTAAGCAACTACACCTTTCAATTAGGCCCTTATAGTTTTATAGGTCTCATGGAGACCTATTCACCCATTTAGAACTTAATCAATCAAAATAAGACCATAATAACACTTTAAAATACATCTATCCACTCATTATGTCCCCTTAGACATCTTAAAATGATCATATTCATCTCTTCTCACTTATGCATATGCTCAAATAATGTAAACACTGACCTGGTGTATAAGAACATTATGAACAAACACAGTCAAAATTTTAAGTTTTATTCATATTAAATATATATTTTTCAATTTTAAAAATAACATATATCATCCAAAAGGATTATAAAACAATTTCCAATAGATAATTCATCATGAGACATACAAATAACAACAAAACAAGATTGAATAACCTTCTTGAGTTACTTACAAAACACAGTCAACTTTAGAGCTCAATATCTTTATTTGTACATATATTCAGACCTCCTAATAAAATTATATGTATGTGACATGGATTCCTATTCAAATTTTATTTTTTACTTCATCTTCAAATTTATCTTGAATCAAAAGTCATGATACAAACACTGAGCATGGATTTTTCCTTTTTAAATTCAAATATTTAAATCCCAATGGTCATAGTTAAACTTCAAACACCTTATCCTCATCTCATGTCCTTGAATCTTAGATTAAAAACACACCATAAATCTTCCTTGAAATATATAAATTTTTAACTTTCATTTCTCATTGTTGGATCTTCATCTTGACTATTTACTTAATGCGCTCCATCGATCTCCTATATGTAGCTTGGTCTTTATCTATGTCAAACAATGGACACCTTAAAATCATCTTTCTCAATACACATCATTTATCTATATATGTATTAACATCTAATCACTATTATATATTAGAATAATATTTATATTTACCTCTACTCAATGCTAAAATTTGAATACTTATCCTCATCTCGCTACTTCTTAACACCTTAGAACAAACACGCTTGATTAATCCTTTTGTAAGGAGCTCGATACTTAACTTCATTAAATAACAAAAAATTTAAGTCATTTGAATCAACATGCACCATATATCTTCACTATATGATCACCCATAATCTATTAGATCTCCATTTGGTCCTGATCTTTAACATCATGTAAAATATACTAAGTATGGGGGTCATTACTATCTACCTACAAGGATAACTTTGCACAGTCATATCTTTTACCTAACTTGCATGTTCTCAAATTTGAACTATATAAACTAGGAAAAATACTGAACAAACCCATATGATCAATTCATTCTAAAACTACCACACATGCAAAATATGACTATATCAAAATGCCTACTCAGCTTTTCTTGTCACATACAAATTTGGTTAAGTATGGGAAAACACTATCAAACTGTCTAGGAGCCCAAATTTGCACTTACATTTATTTTATCTCATTTATTTGCATGACCTTAGATTTAGTTAATAATATCTTCTCTCATAGGTAAATTCATCCATATATCAATCTGATCTTGAAACTTTCATATGTGTAAGATATGACATCACCAAACTGCTTACTTGGCTCTATTTGAACATAAAAAACACTGCCAAAATGCTTGGGAGCCCAACTTTGCACACACATATATTTGGATGCACTTCATTGCATAAATTAATACTTAGATCATACCAACTTGGGATTAATATGATCATAACTATATGATCAACTCCCCCTGACTCATCCACACATGGTAATTATGATGTCATCGATTTGCCTACTCATATTTTTTGCCATTGGACCCAAAATGTATAGATGAAAAAAATAATAAAATATATGAAATATACTCATGCACATAATCACTCAAATATTATAAAAATATTATAATACCCCTTTCACATGATCAATACTTCAAACCCATCCCTAATCATCTCTACATAGTCAAACTCTAAATATCAACCAAGTCTACTTCAAGCATACTAGGATAAATACATTGCATACTTTATCATTGTGACTTAAACTATAAAGGCACTTAATTCACTAACATGGACACCTCCATGAAATCACCATGAAATCATTTAAAACTCTCCAAAAATCTCCCAATTTATAATTGATGTCAATAACCATCATATAATAATATACAACTCACCTTACTTCTCTCTCTTCAAGTACTTTATAATAGGAAATTTCTCCCCCTTTAACATAATGCCAAAGTGGGCACCAACTGATATTAAGGACTTAAAAATAATACCACAAAGAGAATACCATCTTATAAATATAGTACAAACTCTCCCTTACCTTGAGCCTACCTCTTCTTTCGTTGGCAACATCTTCTTGCTACATGCCAACACTCTTCAACCAAACACTAAAATCAATGAAGAAAGAACACATAAAACATTTAAATATGATGGAAATAAAAAAAAAAAACATTTGAAGGGGACTCCCCCTAATATATTTTATCCATTTTAACTTTTTATCATCTTCAAATCTCCACACATCATGAAGAATCAACACATAGGCTTACTAGCCTTCTCTTTTAAGCCACCTCAAGGATCATCACCATAATTTCATGCCCCTCAAAAAATAGGAAAAATGTTCTAAAAAAACCTAATAAATCACCTTGAAACATAAATACCTTGATATTTTTGAGAAACTGAGCAAAAGGCACTCTTCTTCACACTAGTCCTATCTAGTCTCCTTATATCCCTACCTAGAACTTGCAGAGCCCACAAATTTTTGTAGACACAACTTCAAGACCTAAAAATTAATACATACATACATATATATATATATATATATATATATATATATATATATATATATATATATATATATCACTCAAATATGTATCTTAAATCACACCAACTTTTATCACTTATCTCATCCTCTACAACATACTTCCTTCACAAACCTACTAACTAATTAAGCCTCCATTTTGACAAAAAAAATTGAATAACTTAAAATCTACAAACCTTAAGATCTATGTGAATCTTGATTTGAAAACCTATTTATCCCATTAAACCTATTAAAAATACTCAAACATAAACTCATAAGGAAAACCACTTTTTTAGTAGAGCCCAAAACCCTAGAATCTCAAAACAACCAAGGTCAACAAACCTCCTTCTGGTCAATGTCCTCCTCTAAAACTTCTTGCACACTTGGAGACAACCATAACACACTTTTAGAACAAAATTTTATCCTCCATAACTTTGGGACATTTTAAATAATATAAACTATTTTAGGCCTACTTAATCTTAACCCAAAACTAAAAAAATTGAGAACATTCAAAAATATCCAATTGGCACAAACATGATCATCAAGACAAAAAACTACCTAGAACACATCAAAAATAAGTGCACAGACCTTTTTGAGTATCAAATTCTTCTTAACATTGGGTAAATCTCATTAGACCACCTAGAAACACCCATTATAACACTACAAACACTACATACATAGCAACACTTACTTCTCCATTGAAAGGAGTCATTTAAGAGGCATAAATAGAGACACCTTACTTCATAATGTCCTAGAATAGTGTGAAATAAGGAGTTACCCACAAATCCTCATATTCCTTCTCTTCCTTGGTCATTTTATACTTGTATTTCTTCTTATTTTTAGGCTTAAGAGAAGCAACATGCTCAACCACTACAACATTATCCTTTTCTTATAAGATTAAATTGACATTACATGGAGACAACAAAGATTCATGACATACCTTTTCATCTAAATAATATTCCTTAAAGTTCATAACCTCATCACTAGGTACTAACAATTGATGTTCTTTGCAAGAAAATTTCTCAATAATAATATGATGTTCACTTGAATCCATACTTACCTCAGAACTAGCCTCAACCAGTACCTTGGTCTTCTCCTTGAGCTTGGTCTATTCACTCACAACATGAGAAGACAATGAGAGCCCTTGACACTCTTCAAAATTTTAAGCATTCTCCACCATATCAAATAGATTACTTAGATCTACAGACTCATCATGACTCATACTTACTACCTTTGGTTTCCATGAATTAATTTTATTTCTTCCTTGCACTCTAGGAGCCTAATTAAACTCATTTTGACTTGATGGCCTTTACTTACAAAATATAGTAATGTGGCCATTATTATCATAGTTTTAGCAAACAATACTCCTTGATGGAAACACATTTTATCTTACCTTGTTTGGATAGAAACATGAAATGTGTCTTATGTCATGACAAATGAAATAACCTCCTTTTTTTGAAGAGGATTCACCTTATCTAACCTTATGTGGAAAATGCTTTGAAAAGTGTCCCACATAAAGAGAGTTGAAGTACTTAACCTTTTCCACACCTTTTAATTGAAAACCCCCATCATAGTTCCATGCAAACTCATTTATAATAAGTCTCTTGCATTCTCTAGATTTATGCCCAAATTGATTACATGTGTAACAATAACCATTGAAACTTTCATGCCTCATGGCATTTGGATGTCTGATCTAATTTGTCTTCATTCTGATAGTACCTTCATTCCTAGTTTGATGATTTGTCTTCAAAGTATAATTGTCTTTGTTAACATTATTAAAAATATTGTCTTGAGTTACATTCTTTTTTTTTTCTTCATATCTAAGATTACTTCTATCACTAGCATGCTTGTTACCACTTAGAATATTATCTAGATCACTTTAGCTCTTTTCAAATATTACAAATGACTTCACCTTACTAGATATCTTCTCTAACTCAGATTTCAATGACTCATTTTCAATTACATACCTTGAACATTCATTTTCTTTGGCTTTTAGGCTTGTACATAGAATTTCTAATTGACAACTAAGATTCTTGACCATATATTCATTCTCCTTGGTATCTTCATTCATTATTGCTTCATACACACTGAATTTCTCCTCATAGTCCTTGATTTAAGACTTCATATTCATGTCAATCTTCTTCTCAATATTTAATTATTCAAGGGCATTCATCAATTCAGTCTCATAGTCCACCTCATCTCTATAAACATTTGAATCACTCCAAGTAGACTCCTTTTGATATGATAAACTTTTTTCCTTAACCATGAATAGGGATTCATATTCAATAGGACCATAATATTCATGATCATACTTTGAGTCACTGTATCCACTCTCATCTAATGAGCTATAATTTTCTTTGGTGTAGAGTCTCTTCTTATTCTTGAAGGACTTCTTATTATTATACTTTCTAAATCCTTTCTTCTTGTATGTCTTCTTGTCTTCATCTTGGCCCTCACCATGATCTTCATCATTATTATCATGTTTATTATGGAACTTATGAGAAAAATATCTTATCTCTCCATAGTTAAAACATTTGAAGGGTAGTTTACCCTTATACTTCCCTAAGCCTATTTTTAATTTCCTAGTAATCAAAGAAATTAGTTCATCCTTATCAAAGACAGATATCTCATCCTCTTTGGGTTTCTTATCTTGGATATTCTTCTTTGGATTCATTTATTTCTTGAATGTTATTTCCTTATTTGGTGGTGTATCATCATTTACTCTCATCTTATTTATAGTAAGGATGTCATGCAATTGATCCATCTTCAACTAAGTAAGATCATGACTTTATTCTATAGAAGATACTTTTGAATCAAACTTGAGAGATAAAGATCTTAATAACTTTTGAACTATAATATCCTTTTCAAGGTTCTCTCCAAAAACTTTGATGATATTCATAATCTCATCAATTATCTATAAAAAGGATGCCATAAAATCTTCCTCCATTTCAAGATTCTGAAATTATCTTTGGTAAGTCTGCAACTTTGACAACTTAACCTTTGAATCTCCTTCGTGAATGATCTAAAATTTGTCCCATTTATATTTATAATATTTATAATGGATTAACTTATTAAACTCAATCTCTATAAGACCACAAGTAATGGCACATTACCTTAGAATTATTCTCAAATAGCTTCTTATCTGTAGCACTCGATGGAGGAGTAATATGAATAATATAACCATCCAAAATAGATTACCATAAATAAAACCCTAAGTACATAATGTATGTCCTTATCCTTGCACTCCAAAAAGTATAATTGTTTCAATTGAACATTGGTGCTTGATTAGTAGATAAACCTCCTTGCATTTGATGACTACCCATATTGTACCTTAGATCACCTTCAAGATGTCAAGCCTTTACTAAAGGACCTACTTTGATACCAATTATTAGAAGTGAAATAATTGAGAGGGGGGTGAATAAATGATCCTAGATAATAAAAAATCAATTTTGAACCTTTAAAAATTCTTAAGTAGTTACCAAAAGCATTCATGAAGCATACACATCTTTCATAGCGATGAACAAGAGAGATAATGCAAGATCAAACACATAACACATGACATATGTGGGAAACCCTCTTGGGGGAGAAAACCCACTAGATCCTAAAATTTGAATACTATCCTATAATAAAAATAACTAATTTATACTATCAATAATTGATCAAGGAACTACCATCCCTTATTTTAGTGAGACTACATTCTCATAAGGAGAAACTACACCTGTGTAGTTGAGCTACCACACCAACTAGACCTTTAAAAAGTTTCACCTTGTAAGGATGTTGTAACCCCCTAGATGTTGATAAAACACAACAAAACCCATGAAAAAAAATCTCATAGAATAATAATTGCCTACTAATCTGATGGAGATAGAAACTATATCAACTCTCTTCAAATTTGCACACTCAATGTATCTAGAGCCACCTTTTGGATCAATATTCACTTTTAAAAAACAACTCTATCACCACATTAAATGGTCATTTAATTATTCCACACTCTGATCTATCTCTCAAATCAGCCACCAAGTTCACACAGACACCATCTATCCTTCATTCACTCTCAAGACATCTAAAACATCTTTTTTGATCACTCGAGACCTCTTCACTCATCCTAAACCCATAAAATCATTATTATGACACCAAAAAAATTAGATATAGGTCATACACATCGTCATTAATTTTCTCTACACATCAACCCATCCATTGGGAACACTACCTATCTTCTCTTCTTTTCTTCAATGTTTACTCATCTCACACAAGCCTAGAAACCATCTCCTTTAGTTTCTCTATATACAGAGCCTTAATGATAAGTAGATTATTGGTCAGACATTAGACTTTCCTTAACCCTTAAGGATTATCTCACATTATGAAATAGCCCAAAATAATCTTTTTAGGTCAGCCATAACATCTATGGGTCACTCTTAAGTAGCTACACCTTTCAATTAGGCCCTTGTAGGTCTTATAGGTCTCATGGAAACCTATTCACCCATTTAGCACTTCATCAATAAAAAAACATAATACCACTTTAAAATACATGGGTCTTTTCATTACATACCATTCAACATCCTAAAATGATGAGAATCATCTTTCCTCACTTTTATGTATGCTCAAATAACTCAAACATTGACCTGGTGCACAAGAACATTATGAACAAATACAAGTCAGCTTATTAAGATTTTTTCATACTAAATATCTATTGATCAAGCTTAAAAATACCACATAGATCATCTAAAATGATTCTACAACACTTTCTAATATCTAATTCATCATGAGACATACAAATAAAAATAAAATAATCTTGAACAACCTTCTTAGGTCATTTGTAGAACACATTCAATCACACAATCAAATTTAGAGATTAATATATTTGTTTGTACATACATTCATACCTACTAATCACTTTATATGGATGTGGCATGGAGTCTTATTCAACTTTTATTGTTTACTTCATCTTCGAATTTGTCTTGAATCAAAAGTTATGGTATAATCACTAAGCACTAATGTTTCCTTTGCAAATTTGAATATTCAAATCCCAATGGTCACAATTAAAATTTGAACACCTTGTCCTCATCTCATGTAATCAAATATTATATTAAACACACATCATAAATATTACTTGAATTATATCAACCTTTATCTTTCATATCTCATTGTTAGATCTTCATCTTGATTATTTGACATAATGCACTCCATTAATCTCCTGTACGTAGCTTGGTCTTTATCTATGTTGAACATTAGACACCTTGAAATCATCTTGATCAATATAAACCATTGATATGTATATGTATGAACATACACTCATCATCATATATTAAAATAAGCCTTATCTTTACCTTTACTTAATGTTAAGCTTCAAACACTTGTCCTCATCTCACTACTTCTTGACACCTTGGAACAAAAATGCTCTATTGATCCTTTTATAAGGAGCTCAATATGTAACTTTGTAACCAACAAAAACTTTGAATCATTTGACTCAAAACACACCATAGATATTCACCGTATGATCACATGTAAGCCATTAGATTTTTATTTAGTCCTAATCTTTAGCATCATGCAAAATAGACTAAATATGGGGAACATTGCTATCTGCCTGGAAGGATAACTTTGCATAGTTATATTTTTTACCTCACTCACTCACTCACTCACTCACTCACTCACTCACTCACTCACTCACTCACTCACTCACTCACTCACTCACTCACTCACTCACTCACTCACTCACTCACTCACTCACATGTTATCAAATTTTAAATATATAAACTAATAAAAATACTAAAAAAACCCATATGATCAAATAATTATGAAACTAACACACATGTGAAATATTACTACATAAAAATTCCTACTCAACTTTTCTTACCACATGCAAATTTTTCTAAGTATGGGAAAACACTATCAAACTGCCTGGGAGCCCAAATTTAAACTTTCATATATTTTGTCATGATTATTTGCATGAACTAATATTTAGTGCATAAAATCCTATCTCATAGATGAATTCATACATATATAAATATTCTCCTAAACTTTCATATGTATGAGATATGATGTTACCAAACTATTTACTCAGCTTTATTTAAACATAAAAAACACTATCAAAATGCTTGGGAGCCCAACTTTGCACACACATATCTTTGGTTTCACTTCATTACATGACTTGAGACTTAGATAATATCAATTTAGGACTAATTTAATCATAACCATATGACCAAATCCCCCTGACTCATCCACATTTGGCAATTACTATGTCATCAAATTACCTAAGATTTTTTTCCATTAGACCCAAAATGTCTAAATGAAAACAATGATCAACTAGATGAAATCCACTCATGAACACAAGAACTAAAAGCATATAAAACCTATTATATGACCCATTTAACATCATTAATACTTCAAAACTTATCCCTAATCATCTCTAAATAGTCAAACCCTGAAGAACAACCAAGCCTACTTCAAGCATACTAGGATACACGCATTGCACACTTTTTCATTGTCACTTAGACTATCAACGCACTTCATCCACTCAAATGGACACCTCCATGAAATCACCATGACATAGTTGAAAACTCTCCAACACACTAACCAAGTCTATACATCTTCTCTATATTGCCCATCATAATAAGTAGGAGGTGAAAGCTGTATACACATAATATTTTAAAACTTTATCATTTATTAGTGATTTATCTCCTAAAATAACAAGTTGATTTTTGATAAATATAAGTGCATGACTTAAAGGGTGAACTATAATGGGGTGGGAAGACCATTGGTGCTTCAAAATATTATTGGTCAACTTTATCATTACTTAAACCCATTATAAATACTACTTATCTAACGTCCCAACTATTGCAAAAACCATATACACATTTCCTAAGCATTTATCCTTTAAAATAACACCTAAGTAAGAAAACACACTATTTTACCACTAAGTCAGCCAAGTCTATCCTATCATAAATATTAAGTACATGTTAAGAAACTAAATCAACCTAAATGACTTAGTTCAAGGCCCAATATTAATTTTATAACTAATTAGATAGAGCTAGCTAATCTTATTGGCTTAAATTATGGAAGGGTTAAGGAAAATTTATATAAATACAAGGATAATTTCAATATAATGAGGAACATTCATTTTTTCATAATTATAATTCATAATTATATTAAATCTACATTTGAAGGAGCCATTTCTTAGGGTTTACCTTGGATAGAAGATTACTTATCTTAAGGGAAGTCTTGGATTAAAAGTAGGCATATTTCATCATATATCTTATTTATATAGTGTGATCATTATAAATAAAAAACAATCTCTTATAAAGTACCATTGGCTAAGCAAGAGATTGAGACTTGACAGGTTTGCCCAAGGTAAGTGTTGATGATTTAAAATTGCACTTGTTCTAACATCAACAATGGGAAGTTTCAAGATGTGGGACTTGCGACTTGAAACAACCTCCAAATTTTAAAGAAGCTGGTCTCTTCTTTATATCAAGTGTATACTGGGAAAAGGATAGGAATTTTAACAAAAACACAAATGTAAGAAATAAAATCTAACCATGGCAATGCACCTGAATGTAATTCGACCTTAATCCTAAGCATAGTGAGACTATATGTAAGATTCAATTACATTTAAGAGAAAACAAGTGCATGATCAATGTAAAAGATGGAAACAATAAAAACAGAGGCTCACAGTATAGACTGCTTTTGCAGTGATACCGAAAATGTCAACAAAGGTACAGGGTTCAATCTTCTTATTTGAATCTTCAAGTCACATAAGAGGCATAGAAACACACATAGTTATATAAACTTTTCAACTCAAGAAAATGAAACAAAGGCAAATGACATTCCTAATCATAGCTCTAGAAAGTCTAAACTCTTGACAACACAGCCTAGACTACTTTTGCAATAACACATAAAGTATCAACAAAGGCATAAGATTCAATCTTCTCATTAATTCTCCAGTCACATAAGAGGTAAAAAAACACACACAGTTACATAAACCTTCCAACGTAAGAAGATAGAATAAAGGCAAATGATATTCCTAGTCACCGCTCTAGAAAGTCTAAACTCTTAGCAATAATTCTCTAAAAAAATCTCTCTGGTATCTGATGATGATCCTCTCTGGTGATCTATGCACCCTTATTTATAGCCTTGGATTCACTCTAGATTGTATACTTGTTCCCAATCTAGTGGCCCAACTAAAATCTAATAGAACTGGAAGTGTCTAATAGAACATATTTTATAGATTTTGAAATGCTTTGTCTTCTGGCAGTTCATTGGGTGAAATTGATCGTAAGATGCTCCATTCTCTTAAATGCTAGATGACACTTAGAAAATTCTTTAAAGACCTTCTTACTACTTAGGAGACACTAAAAAATGACACTTGGCATGTTCTGCAGCACCTATCGAGGACATGTGGCACTTTTTGCTTAACTTATACTCTTTTATGTCTTTATTCAGGAGTGTTCTACCTTTGACACTTATTGAAATCTACTTCTTTGAGCTTTAGTGAATTAATAGAAAATAAGACCCATATAATTTCTTGCCCAAGAAAATTTTAAAATGCATAGGGATAGGTGGCGATCTTTACTGCTTCATCAAAAGACACATGACAATCTCTGCTTTACTTATTTGGGGTTACGTGGTGGTCTCCACTCCTTTTAGCTACCTTTTTAGAAACCTGCAAAAGGTGACACATGGTGATCTCCACTTTAATCTATTTATATCATAGAAACAATTGGGTCTCATTTCATATTTACATAGATAGTGACACCTAAAGGCTTTCACTTACTTCAAAAACAAAACTTGAGACCCATCACAGTCTTTGCTATATCAGTGAAGCAAAATGAAGATAATTTAGATCTCAACACATGGTGGCTTTCAATCTCTTCTAATAGGATACGTGGCATCTTATATTTCTTTTATAAAAGTAAGATTGAGACCTTCCATAATTTCCACTTGGCACTTTTTGCTTGATCCTGATACTTAGCTTGTTAAAACCTTTCACTAAAAAGAGATGAAATGGGGGTGTCGATATGAAATGCAGATGCTAAAACTTGGTGCATTTCACTGAGTCACTATGATATACATGGCACATCCTAACTAACTCATATAAAATATGAAAGGTGCCTCAAATGATGGCACTTGGCCACTTCTGCTTGATTTCAACACTTAGACAAAAATGGATCAAAAGGAAAATCAGCGTCTGCGCTCTGTTTCAAAACTTCATCATCTCAGACCAAAGTGTGTGGGAACAAAATTTTATAGTGCCCAACTAAAAAATAGGATGAAATGTAGATTAATTTTTTACTCTATAGTTATTGGTGACCCCAAGGACTTTTGAGCCTGCTCAAAAAGAAACTACAACTCCTGCATGATCTGAAATTGCTAAAAACATAGTTTTAACTAAAATGTTTCAAATAGATTCCATTTAAAGGAATATCTTCGAGTTCACCTTCCATTATTTCTAGCTCAAAAAAATTTCTCTATTTACATGCCAAAATTTTATAAGGGCTAGTCCATAATGCTTCAAACTTAGTGTGTTGACCTGGTTTGGTGGCTCTTGCATCCCATTTCAAAACAATTAAGCCTGTTTCGAAATGGGGATTTGAATTACTTTTATCAAAATAATATTTAATTATTTTTTGATGCTTTATCAATGAATCATGTGCTACATCCCTCTTTTCTTGAACTTCTAGAAGTTCTGCTAGTCTGACCTGCATGGGGCCATTTTCTTCAATTTCAATTTGCTTGATCAGCTGGAGAGCAAGAATCTCCAAGCTTAGGGGAATTACAATAGGTTTCCCATATACTAATTCATATGGGGACAATTTAATCACCTGCTAGGCATAATTTTATCAGCCCACAATGCTAAATTAAGCACTTTATGCCACTCCTTGTGATGATCAGCCCCTATTCTTTTGATGAGTCTAATCAGGTTCTTATTAATTGATTTTGCCAAACCATTATGATGAGGGTAATAATTAGAAGAAGTTTTTAGATATATTCCACACTTTAATGAAAATTTGGATACTTTGGACCCTAAAAATTCTTTAGCATTATCTAAAATTATGGTTCGAGGAGCTCCAAAATGAGTAGTGATACTCCCTAGAAAATATAGGATCACATTTTCTATTACTTCCTTGAGTGGTGCTACCTCGGTCCATTTGGTGAAATAATCTGTGGCTGTTAAGATCCTTTTGTGACCCATACTAGATACTAGATTTATCATTCCAATGAAGTCAAGACCCCATTGAGCAAAAGGTTCATCCACAATTATAGGACTAAGAGGCATTGCTGCATTCCTTCTCATCCCCACATAATATTGACAAGATTGACATTTTTTAACTAGCTGATAACAATCTATAAATAAAGTAGGCCAAAAATAACCTACTTCACTTACCTTTATAGCTATAGTCTATGCAAAAAAATGTCCACCTGATACTCCATGATGCATTTCATGTAGCATTTTCTTAGCCTCATCCTTTTCTACACATCTGAACAATTTGCCATCATAATTTCTTTTGAAAAGAACCTGTTCAATTAGAACAAAATGAACTCCTTGCATCTTATAGTATCTTCTCTTATTTTGAGGGAGTTATCTTGGGTAAATCCCATTTTCCATAAAATGAATCCTGCTTGTAACCTAGGATTCCTGATCAATTTCTTGTATTCTCAATACAATTTCTTCTTCTGTTCCTAAATTTGTCTCTTTAGGTATCATCTTTTCAATCTCTTGAGTCATATATTGGCACAAACCCCTACCTCTAACTAATTTAGTGGGGTTGACTTCTATGTCATATTCAAGAATCTTAGTTATCTAGTTTGCTCTTTTTTTAGTAATTTCACCCTCCATGATATATTCTCTGACACTTGGATGAGCTACAAGTATCAGGATTTTACTTCCTAATACTATATTCCTAAACTTTTTTAGAGCTTTTACCATATCATATGCTTGTTTTTACACAAAGTTATATCTGGTTTCATATTCCCTAAGAGTCCTTGAGAAAAAGGCTATTGGATTCTCTCCCTCTTGTTTATCATCCTTCTGTGTTAGGACAACAACAATACTGAGCTCTCCCCCATATACATATATTACAAAAGGCTTAGAAAAGTCAGGGTTTCTAAGTACTAGAGCTATTGAGATAGCTTTCTTGACCTCTTCAAAGGCTTGCTATCCATTTGTATTCCACTTAAAAATTAGGTCTTTTTTTAGCAAAAGTGTCACTGGTCTTACTAAGCCTGTAAAGTCAGATATGAACCGATTGACAAAATTAATCTTTCCCAAGAAAGATTGAATTAATTTCTCATTTACTGGAAGAGGTAATTTTATTATAGCTGCCACTCTTTCTGGGTCTATGTAAAATCCTTCTTTAGATACTATATGTCCCAATAATTTGCCTTGAGGGACAACAAAGATATATTTCTTAGGATTCAAGGATATTCCAAATTCTTAACATTTTTTAAACACAGCTTCTAAATGATCAAAATGATCAGCAACATTATTTGAAAAAATAGTAAGATCATCAAGATAAATCAAGATGATTTTGTTTATTAATTCCCCAAATGCAAAATCCATAGCTCTCTAAAAAGTGGCTCCAGCATTTGATAGGCCAAATGGCATCTTAGCATATGAAAATGTTCCCCATTTGGTGGTAAAAGTAGTCTTGTATTGATCTTCTTGAGCCAACCAAATCTGATTATAACCAGAGAAACCATCTAGTAAAGAGAATCTCTCTGATCCAGCCACAGTTTGTAGAATTTATTCCATGGAGGGCAAGGGATAATGATCCTTCAAAGATGCTTTGTTTGGATCTCTGAAATCTACACAAAGTCTTATATCACCAATATTTTTTCTAACTGGTACCATATTTGATACCCAAGTTGAGTGTTTGATTGGAAAAATTATTTTAGAATCTAAAAGTTTCTACAACTCATCCACCATTAGAGGCTCAATCCTTGGATTTACTGGCCTCTATTTCTATCTGATAGGCTTAGATCCTTCAGTCAGTTCTATTGTATGCTGAATTATGTCTCTATTATATCCATGAAGGTCTTCATAGCTCCAGGCTATGACTCTGTCATTTTTTTTGCATAATTCAATTAACCTTTCCTTTTCTTTTTGAGTTGTAGAATTTCCAACTTTTAATTTTTTCCCTTCACCTCACCTCTATTTTAGAATAGTCTGCTTTGTTTTCTTGGAACCTTTTCTTCTCTAGGCTTACATTTTTTGGATCAAAAAGGCTCTCTAAAGTGATTAAACCTTTGGGAAGTTTATTATTTTTTAATTGTATAATTTGATCCCCATATGCCTCTTCAATATTTGGTTGCAATTAATCAGCAAATTCCCTTGATTATTACAAGAATGAGATTACTTTAAAATCATTCTCAAGCACTTGCCAATTCTCATCATTATCTGGGATAGTTGGCCTTACTATAACCTTTACTGACTCATTGTTAACTAATAGGCTAGTTGCTAGATCAAACTATGAACCAATCTGTGCCATCTTATCAGATTCAAAATTTTGAACTTTGGGAACTAATTCAATAATAAAAGCTTCAAAATCTTCTATTAAGTCCCAAATTCTATACTTATAGGATTTCATCCTAACATTCTTTGCTATTGCCTTTTCTCTAATTTGCTTTACTACTAATTTTAAATCTCCTTTTACTATTAGATTCTTTATTCCCTTTTTCTTGGCTAATAGGAGCCCATGTACTAAAGATTCATACTTGGCATCATTATTAGTACAATAAAATTGAAAATGGATAGCTCTTAAAATTTTCTCACCATTTGGAGTAGTAAGACAAATTCTTGCTCTAGCACCATTTTTACTTCTAGCCCGGTCAAAATTTAAAGTCTAGATTTCTGAATCTTTTTCAGATCCTTGAGTAGTTGGTGTCTTTTCCCTTAAAACATTTGGGATTTCATGGTCCTCATCAAAAATAACATAAGTGCCCAGACCAGTAGAGTTATAATTTTTATTTGGGTCACTATGCATCATAGTTAACAACTAGTTATTTTCTTTTTTCTGATTATGCTTAGTCTAGTCATCTATCTTAGTTAAATAGAAGGAATCTGGTTTGGATTTTCTTACCTCTAACTCATTTTTCACTAAGGCTATTGTCTACAGATGAACTATGTCTTTGAGATTTCTTTTATCAGTAGGTCCTTCAATACATTTGGGCATTGCTTGATTTTAAAGAGCTTGTTGTAATAGTGTCCTTTGTTCAGGAATAGCTAATATGTCCCAAATTGATACTTGTGTTGGGATCATCTTCAGTTGATCCACCACATTCATTGGTCCCAAAGTTTGAATTATTGGAAAAAAGGATACCTTGTCCTTTCTTGAATTTGTCTAGAAATTACTTGGTTCTGCACTGGCTAAAACACTTCTTATGTAACTATTGTGTTTTGATGACCTTGAAATAGAGTATTCTCCATAACTTCATTGTTTACAAATTTAGGCTGTTCTAACATTATTCTCTTTGATCTAATATAGTAGTTTGATGGCACCACTGGTTTCTTGGAAGTCAAAACTTCATTCAAGAATACTTATTCTTCATCTTTAACCCATGAGAACAAAGCATATTCTGGAGCTATTTCTTCCTCTTGTTGTAAAGACATCCTTTGCATCTGAGCCATTAAGACTAAATTTTACATACCAGAAGACTGGTAGGCTTGATTATCATTGGAACTTGTAAACTGACCATCCATTCTCCTTTACTCTACCACCTTTTGTTATAGATTGCCCATAGGACAATCTCTAGGTGTATGAGCATTGTTGCAAGGAAAACACTAGGCATTAGTGTTATCTACACAGTTATTTTGCCTTGAAACAATCTCCCTATTTGAATTAGGAGGAATAGTCTATGAGGGTGTAGGGACTACAACTGATTGGTTTGCTAGCTGAGGGTTATTTTGCCTTGGAAGACCCTGGTACTAGTTTGGCTGAGATGAAAATCTATTTCCTTGATAGCCCTGGTATTGGGGTTTAGTATAAGTATTCTGCTATCTTTTTATATTAATTAGCTCATTAAAAAATGTCCTCAAGATATTCTTGATATCATATAGCACAGATGACTGAGTGGGGACAATTTCTTTAGCAAGTGGATGATAATATGTGTACATAGACACAGGTAGGGTTATAGATTTAGGGCCTCTTGAGGTAATGGGAAGGAAATTTTTGGGAACATGGGCATGTGAGGCCTTAGGGGTAACTTTCCAGCATCTATCAAATTATTCTCAGCTTTGATTGCATAGTCATAAGCCTTTGGCAAAGTGTGTCCTCCAAGTGACTGAATCATAATAGATATATCTGAATTTAAAGCCTTAAGATAAAACACTATGGCCATACCTGGTAATGGTCTAGCTATAGCAGGGATCCTTTCCCAAGTCTTTTGAAATCTAGAATTGAAGTCAATCATGGCTTCTTGTGGTGCCCTTTGAATGGTAATTAATTGCTGTAACAAAGAAGACTTATCACCCTTCTCTTCAAATCTTTCAAAGAAAAGATCTTTGAGCTAATCCCATGTAGATATGGTATTTGGGGTCAAAGACCGATACCATTCTAAAGCCTTCCATTTAAAAGAAGTTACTAATAATCTTATGGCCACATTTTGTTGTGTGACAACATGTATAGCACAAACATCTGATACATCTTACAGATGTTCCTCAGGTGTTTTAAAGTCTTGCCCATTGAATTTGGGTAGAGATTTTAAGGCATTCACTAGGATAGGGTCCCAAGTGGCTAGTGGTATTGGGAGAATTAATGGACTACCAGTGCTCCAACTTGCATAATTTATTGGGGGTATAAGGGCTCCCATATTTGCTCTTGGTATTGGTATAAACTGGTTGACTCTTCTTCTTGGACTAGTTACCAAAGGTGGTAAAAGAATACCTAGATCTATAGCAGATTGTGATCTAGTTACTGGTCCATAGCTATGACTCCTCATAGCTCTCTAGTTCATATGATCTTGAAAGAAAATTCAAGATTGGTCCCACCAGGTGTGCCAAAAACTATTGATGATTTAAAATTGCACTTTTTCTAACATCAACAATTTGAAGTTTCAAGATGTGGGACTTGCGACTTGAAACAACCTCCAGATTTTAAAGAAGCTGGTCTCTTCTTTATATCAAGTGTATACTGGGAAAAGGATAGGAATTTTAATAAAAACACAAATGCAAGAAATAAAATCTAACTGTGGTGATGCACCTAAATGTAATTCGACCTTAATCCTAAGCATAGTGAGACTATATGTAAGATTCATTTACATTTAAGAACAAACAAGTGCATGATCAATGTAAAAGATGGAAACAATAGAAACAGAGGCTCACAGTATAGACTACTTTTGCAGTGATACATAAAATGTCAACAAAGGCACAAGGTTCAATCTTCTTATTTGAATCTTCAAGTCACATAAGAGGCACAAAAACATGCACAATTATATAAAAATTTTAACTCAAGAAAATGAAACAAAGGCAAATGACATTCTTAATCACAGCTCTAGAAAGTCTAAACTCTTGACAACATAGCCTAGACTACTTTTGCAATAACACAGAAAGTATCAACAAAGGCATAGGATTTAATCTTCTCATTAATTCTCCAATCACATAAGAGGCACAGAAACATGCATAGTTATATAAACCTTCCAATGTAAGAAGATATAACAAACGCAAATGATATTCCTAGTCACAGCTCTAGAAAGTCTAAACTATTAACAATAATTCTCTCAAAAAATCTCTCTGGTATCTGATGATGATCCTCTCTAGTGATCTCTACACCCTTATTTATAGCCTTGGATTCACTCTAGATTGTCTGATTATTCCCAATCTAACAACCCAATTGGAATATGATAGAACTAGAAGTGTCTAATAGAAGATATTTTATAGATTTTGAAATGCTTTGTCTTCTAGCAGTTCATTGGCTAAAACTAATCGCAAGATGCTCCCTTCTCTTAAACACTAGATGACACTTAGCCAATTCTTTGAAAACCTTCCTATTATTTAGGAGACACCAAAAAATGACACTTGGCATGTTCCACATCACCTATCGAAGACACGCGGCACTTTTCACTTAACTTATACTCTTTTGTGTCTTTGTTTAGGAGTGTTCTACCTTTGACACTTGTTGCAATCCACTTCTTTAAACTTTAGTGACTTAATAGAAAATAAAACCCATAGCATTTCTTTCCCAAGCAACTTTTAAAAGGAATAGGGACAGACTCTTCATCAAAAGACACGTGATAATCTCCGCTTTACTTATCTGGGGTTACGTCAGGTCTCCACTCCTTTTAGCTACCTTTTTAGAAACCCACAGAAGGTGACACATGGTGATCTCCACTTTAATCTATTTATATCATAGAAACAATCTAGTCTCATTTCATATTTACATGGATAGTGACACCTGGTGGCTTCCGCTTGCTTTAGAAACAAAACTTGAGACCCATTGTAGTCTTTTCTATATCAGTGAAGCAAAATAAAGATAATTTAGATCTCAACATGTGGTGGCTTCTGATCTCTTCTACTAGTATACATGACATCTTCTATTGCTTTTAGAAAATCAAGATTGAGACCTTCCATAATTTCCACTTGGCACTTTCCACCTAATCCTGATACTTAGCTTGTTAAAACCTTTTGCTAAAAAGAGATGAAACGTGGGTACCAATATGAAACATAGATGCCGACACTTGGTGCATTTTGCTAAGTCACTATTATTTTTGTGGCACATCCAAACCAACTCATAGAAAATATGAAAAGTGCCTCAAATGATGGCACTTGGCCACTTCCGCTTGATTTCAACACTTAGACAAAAATGGATCAAAAGGAAAATCAGCATCTGCACTCTATTTCAAAACTTTGCCATCTCGGACCAAAGTGTGTGGGAACAAAATGTTGAAGTGCACAATTGAAAAATAGGATGAAACATAGAGTAATTTTTTACTCTACAGTAAGTATTCTTAACTTTTGTGATTTAATTTGATAGATAGATATTGTATAAGTAATATGTGTTGAATATATAAATCCTTGCTTAGATTACCTCTATAATTAAAAATAGTGTATATATAGGTTATTATTTGCATCCCATATTACATTTTAGGTGATATGTGCCCTATCCTACCATGATCCCTTTATTTTTTATTTATGTTTAACCATCCCCATTTGTGCCTCAAGATTTGGTGAATAATATATTGGTTTTATTTTATGTACTTAGACCTAGATAGGTTTATTCTATAGTGTAGTTTTCCTAGAGGATTTTAAACCCTCTCATTTGGTGTTTTGTGGAAATATATCCCTTAGAAGGTTTAATTCAAAGGGAAGTTCTAGACATTTCTAAAATATCGTGAGGTACGTGGAAACTAAATATCATGTTTAACTATGTACTATGGTTATAATATCAGGGAAAAATCATCACACCATGATATATATATATATATATATATATATATATATGTAATACCATAAACATAGTATTGTTTATCCAATCATGATAGTAGATAAGTAGTTTTAAAATTATTATTACATAATTTCTAGCAAAATCATGACAAAGTGAAAATAAAGGAAATAAATAGTCAAAAATGAATTTACAATTTTAAAAAGTAAATAAATAGGTAGCCAACTATTTTCAAAGTAAATATGAGATTAATTATTAATAAATGAAAGTTAATTGCCTTGATTATTCTAAAAATAGATGACACAAAAAAAATTAGCTAGGTCAATTTAGTTAGCAAACATAAAAGAACAAATTTAGGCAGCCTAATCTAGTCTATTATTAAAAATATGTTGAAAAAAATGCAAATGGCCATGTCAAGTTTTTTTTTTTGGCATAAGAGATAGAAACATAAATAATTTGACCATACCAACTTAGTTGACAATGTGATGCAACTTTTCAAAAATAAAAAAACAATCTAAAAATTAAAATGCAGAATAATTTTGTTAAAAGATATAAATGGAACATTGAAGCAATAAAAAAAAATGAAAGTATGAAGCTAGTTTATAATGAACTTGAATAATATAACTAGATAGACCAAGTTAACTTAGTTGATTAATATAAAATGCTAAAATTTTAATTAATAATTTTATTACTTAGACTTAATTGAGTTCTATAGAGGCAAAACTATGGAAAACATAGATGTTATATAAGATCAACCATGTCTATTTAGTTTATATATATCTAATAACTAAAAGAGTTAGAATAAAACTAAATTGACAAACATGATCTAGTTTTCAAAATTATTAAAATTGAAAACTTCTAAACTAAACTAAATCACCATGCTTGATCTAGTCGATTATAAGTGAAAATATAGAAAAGAGGAAAAAATATTGAATCAACCAATGTGACTCAGTTTGATAGAAATAAAACCCTAAAAGATGAGGGAAAAAACTAGATTAACCAATATGATCTAGTTGACTATAGATTATAGTCTTATAAATAGATAAAAATACTAGATTAACCAGCCTGATCTAGTTGATTATGAAAACAAAACCTATAAATAGAGGATAAAATTGGGTCAAAGAGTACAACTTAGTTGACTATGCATCATGAATCTAAAAACCAAGGTTAAGACTAGATCATTCATCTTGATTTGGTTGATTGTAAATGAAAAATTAAAAATAATGCAAGGGTTAGATTCATGTTGGGTTCACCAAAATGTATGAAACAAATTAAGATAGATCCAAAACTTATCCAACTTATTAAAATCAAATATCATAAAATTTAATAAACTAACATCTATTGAAATATTATTCATATTAGGAGCATGACCAAATTGGATCTACTAAACCTAGCCAAGGGATATCTTACCACACAACACCAAAATATAGGGTTCTAAAGACTAAGTAAATTAAACTATGCAATAAATTTAGCTAGGATTAAGTACATAAAATAAAACTAATATAATGTTCACCAAAGCTTGTGGCACAAATGGGGATTATTAAACACAAAAAAAATCAAGTAATCATGGCAAGAAAATGGGAGCCTAGATCACCTAAAGTGGAATATGGTAAGAAAATAGAACCTTATATCTACACTAAGTTTAACCATAGAGTTAATATAATCAAGGAGTAACATATTCAACCCATTTTACTTATACAATATCTATTAATCAAATGAAATAAAAAAAGTTAGGAATACTTACCTTGGGTGAACTTGTTGAGTCTTAATATCTCTATTGAAAAATGGTGATTTACAAGATATTTTTGAGGATTTTTAAGGATCACACTATATAAATATGCTACAGGATAAAATACTCATACTTTTCATCCAAGACTTCCCATAATACAAGTAATTTTCTCTCCAAGCAAACCCTAAGTAATTACTCCTTAAAATGCAGATTTAGTAAGATTATGATTTGTAATGATGTGAATATGAATATTCCTCTCTATTAGATTGAAATGAGTCTTGTATTTATAGCAATGTATACTACTTATCCTTTCTAAAATTTCATCTGACAAGATCATCCATCTCGATATAATTAGTTATAAAAATTTACGATTAGGTCTCAAACTAAGTTGGCTAGGCCAATTTAGTTTTGTATCATGCACTTAATCTTTATAATAGGATCAACCTAACCAACTTAGTAGGAAAATAAGGTGTTTGCTCATTTAGGGGTTATTTTAAAGGATAAATTCCTAGGTAAATGTGTAAATGGGGTTTTAATTATTTAGGGAGTTAGATAACTAGGATTTGTAATGGGTTTAGGTAATGATAGAATTGACCAAAAATATTGAGAAGCACCAATGGTCTACCCACCCATTTCTTGGTACACCATTTTATTCATGCACTTAGAGATATAAAAAAATGATAGGTTCCTGTAAGAGATAAAGCATCAATAAAATATATAGTTTAAAAATATTATGTGTATACAAGAGTTTCTTAAGATCCTTAAGGATGGGATCCACAAAATAATATTATCCTAGGTTATCATCCCTTTTTACCTCCTTCTCACCTCCTTATTCAATTTTTTCAAATTTGACCAACATTTGGCCATATGTTTCCATATAGACTTGAATATTTTGTCATTATTGGCATTTTAAATAGAACTATTATTATTATTAACATTGTTGTTGACATGGTTATTACCAATGTCATTTACATCATGATCATCAATTCCATGGTTGTCAAAAACATCACTATCAACATTTATATTACCTCTTTTTGTCTATGTGTTCACCATCCAAAGAAGCACCAAAGAATTTTCAACCCAATTATTACCCAAAGTTACCTATGGTATAACTAGGCTCTTATACCACATGACATAATATAAAATATAAACCCATAACATCTAAAGCATTTTATAGTTATGCTTCCTAATTTATAACACCAATAAATATGCATATATATCCACTACCATCAATTTAACATGAAATTCATATAAATGATTGTTGTAGCCTCCTCATGGTAAAAATAAGAATAATTTAACCATATCCAGGTTAAGTTATTAACATAAGTTCCAATAATAACATCATAGTTATATTTCCTATCAATAACTAATCACTTTACCCTTATGATATTTTCATCTCTGTATCTTAACAAGTAGCAAAGGAAAGATCATGACAAAAATATATTTTTCTATGCAACTAGTTATGGTACACACAATATGTTTAGGATTTATAAGTATTTGTTACCACATAGCTAAAAAGGGATAAAATATTCCTTAAAACCATGTTCCAACACTCATATAATTAATGATAGATATTAGTCTATCAAATTTATTAACAACTTCATCAACAATAGTTTAGGCCTATATACTAGTATTTTATGATGTGTTTGAAAAATAAAAAGATTATTTAATTTAAATAAAAATTTAAGAAAGATAATATTTAATTAAATTACCAAGATTAAAAACTAATATCAATTTAAATAACTTTGATCTTTACAAACTATGACATTTAAGTTTATAGTATCCTTTGGTAGTGTAAGAAATTGATCTCAGCCTATTAACCAATTTTAGTCATGAAATATAGTACTTATGTACATTCATATACCATTTTCTAATAAACCAAACACACTTAGGGTTATATATAGAACCAATCCTTTTAACGAAAGTACTTTAAAGATGTTAGGGTTTTTATACATCTAATAATTTCCTTTAGCATTAGTTCATATTTAAAACCAAATAGCTTAAATTATTATCAAGGTAAGTCCATTTAAATCATTATATGAATTTAGATATCTACTAATACAGTTCACATCTTTTAACCATTAATACTTATATTATTTAATCACATTTTTCAATAGTTTATGACTATTTTTTATAAATTTAAGTATTCACCAACTAGAATTCCTTTTTATCTCCTATCCCAAGCCAAGTTTTGTTCTAATAATATCATAGCCACTTATTTATGCTAGTATTATATAAATGATAATACTTAATTTCAATATCATTATGTATAATACCTATTGTGTCATAACACACACACCCCAATTTAAAATTCAAATAGGGACCTAATATTGTTTGAATATCCTTATTCAAGGTCCCATAAGCCTTAGATATTCATGAGATTGGTTATAATTTACATAAATTTAAGGTTGTCTTCAAAGTCCTAAGTTACATAATTTCAAATTATGAAAATCAAAGATTGAAAATTGATTTTGATTTATTTTTAACCTTGGGATTTTATAATTCTTATTGAAAAATGACTATATGATATATGGACTAACATAAGTAATGTGTCTCAACCTATTGTTTCTATGATTTTTACATGTTCACATGATTATGATGAGGACTTATAGGTATTCATGTTTTATTCCTACATTTATTAATCAAAGATAACCATGTGGTATAATCACGTTACCCAAATCCCTTCAACCTTTACATAGATTTTAGGTGTTTTGACTTTTTTGAGCTTCAAGACCTTGATAGATGGCATTCTTATATTAGCTTGGAACTAATAAAAATTTAAAAAAGTTTCATACTTTATTGGTAGTCAGGTCACCATGGAAAATCCACATGGTAGAACAAATTTTAGTTAGGTCAAAGTTAACTTCAAATAAAATTCTAACTATTCAAAGTTTCCAAGGCTTGAAGACAAAACAAATTTAATCATCTAATGGTTTTGAGGTTCCATAGTTTTAAGAGATTGATAAGTGTCACAATTCCATTAACCCATAACCCAAAAGGTTTAAGCAAAGTCAAATGGATTTGAGGACCTGATGTATAATAGCCCTAAGGTTTTGAGCTCTGAGAGTTTGACAAGTGGCATAAATATTTTAACTCAGAACCCAGATTGTTTAAACAAATTCTATTGTCTTTGAGACTCCAAAATCTAATAGATTTGAGGTCAAAATATTTGATAGGTTAAAAATTAACACAATATCATTAGTCTAGAACCATGAAAGTTTAAAAACAAGTTAATAACTTAATGGTTTCATGGATCCAAGGCCTCGAGTCTCCGTAGTGTTGATATCATGCCACATGGAAATATCACATTAACCAAAGCCTTCTTAGAGACATACATAGTTTAAAATGTTTAAAGAGCCATGGGTCTAATTTTTCAAGTTATAAAAAGTCTAATATTTTTCCACGTGGCACAATCATGTTAAATTATATCCCCTTAGCATATAAATCAAAGTTATAAATATAAATACCATGGTATGTAATAAGCAAAAAATTGTCATGATTAAGGATACACATGGCTATGAATAAATAAGTTTAATCGTGAAACATAAACTATTGAGTGAAAAATTTAAATTGGTCTTAAGTGAAGTGATTGGGCATATAAAGTTAATGAAAATTTACCATATGGAAAATACAAACTCACCAAAGTTGACTGCCACATTAAAATTTAAAATGAGAACAAAGTTAAACTCTGTTATTTGCATTAAAGTTGAATGAGTGATTCATTAAATTCACATACTTTGGGAATTATAATTAAACTATAAGGAAACTAATGTCACTTCACCATTAATCTATGAGTGAGATTTACAATTTCAAACTCTCCAATGATCAAAAGCCCTAGTTTTCCTAGTGAATTTGTGAAGAGTTTAAATAATTTTACATAAGAATTGCATAGTTTAGATAATTAAAATGGATTTTCCAAAATCACCATAAGTCTACACTTCTTATGTCTACTCCATTACTAGACATAATGAGTATATTGATATAGTATTAAAAAAAGTGCCTTGGATTTTAAGTTCCCATATTATTTAGCCTTATAGAATGAAGTAGAGTTTGCAACACCATACTCTTCAAACAACCTATTATCTCAAGAGGAAAATAAATACATTGATGACCTGATTCTAATAAATTCCACGGGACTCCATAAAAAGACAAAAATTAGAGGTAATTCATTGTATCTATTTTCCCCATGGTATGTTTTTCAATGGTACTTGTTCTTGAGATTGTATACACATTAGAAAAGGAAATAATGTAATTACATACATTTTGGGAAGGTAATTTGAGAGATACAATATGATCCTAGTGCTTGAGGTATCTTATAACCAAGTCTTAGCTAATATATGGCTTGAACATAATACCATGGAAAGAAAATTGAAATAATGGCTAGTGAAATGCCAAAGATTGAATCGCAAGGGGGCCATTTCTTCAAACAATATCATTAAATTTAGTCTTAGTATCAAAATATCCATGGAAAATTTAAATAAACTATATGGTTTTACTAGCATATCCTATGTATAGGTGGAATGGGTCCCATTACTAGACACCCTCCTAACTTTTGATAAAATTATGGCCCTATTAGAGATAATTAGTGTCAAATTAAAGGCCCAAATGAATAAGCATGAATAAAGGCCAAAATATTTGAATTATTATATGATGTCACACCTATTTCATGGAATATTTTATATAGTAAATGTATCCCATGAGGAATTATGGAAACCATCGACAAAATATTTGGATAATAGAATATGTGAAGACTATGCCATTATGTTTGGCGATAGATACAAGAATGAAATCACAAGGATTTATGTGGACATTGATCATAAATTTTATCTATCCATTCATGGAACTCAGATGCCTAGAATATCTAAGAAACTAAGAAGAAGCATTAGAAAAATAGGGGATTGTTGGTACCATCTAGATTTTACCACAATCTAAATTACAAGAACAAGGGAACCTCCTCTATTTCTACCATGTCATGTTATAGACAAGCTTATAGATGAAGAGGTGTCCCATTAGTTATACAATATTATAGAAAAAGAACTTATCCTCAAACATTAGGACTATTACTATAAACCCCCTATGAACATTAAGAAATTTTAATTTATGGTGAGGTCACATTTAAACCAAGCATCAAATCCCATTATAGTTTAAAGGTGGCCCAATTCAAGGAATTGAAATCTAAAAGAAGAGTCATGAATTATATTCAACTTCTTAAGGAGAAGAAGGAGGTGACCATTACATATGGTCACCAAGAATATGATCATGATGCTATTTTCATGAATGCATCAGATGATTATGAAGTGTGGACATGCATGAAAAATAATCAAATGTCTATGATAGTTCCCAAGACATTCAATATGACTTAGATAATACCAAGGAACAAGAAAATGAGATGGTAAATCATGCACAAAAGGCCCAAATTCATCAATGGCCTCCAACACAACCTCAATACTCATCAAGAAAAGATTAACCTCCCTTCTCTATAAGAGAATAAATTAATATACAAGAGGGAGATTCTAGAGTTAAAAGGGAGGAGAACCTCCAAAATATAAAATAAATTCTTAGAGGACTCCTTAGTCCCCATATATCCTCCACACATCTAGCTACTACCACCATTTTGGGTATGACTACTATGGTTGAGAAGACTACACCTCCTCAAGATAGGTAAAAGAAAAAATTCTTTTTGGCACCTCTTCCTTTACTTACGACACCTACACAGGTGAGCCTTCAAGAGTTTCTACAAGATTATTTCTCATCTCTCCCATCCACTCTTCCATCCCCTTAAATAAGTCTATCTCCATCTATTATTAATTCCATCACTTTTGTTTGACTCTACATTCCATCATAACCACCTAAAGTAGTAGTCCTTATTGTTATGGCTCCATCATTTGTTTTATCATCAACTTCACCTATCATTACCACAATAGTCACTTACTAAAGGAAGTCCAAATTTACTTCACTCCATGACAAAGCCTAGAAACTAGAGGAAATAACAACATTAGGTCTTGTTATTCCAAAACAATCCCCTACTAAGAAGGGAGCAGAGGAGGAGGAACATAGACATGCAATATCCTTAGTAGATAATGGTAATGATGAGGAAAATGGAAATGTATAAATAATTATGGGACATAAACAAAGGTTAATTTATGAGGGAGCCTAGATGAATTACATGAGGAATCAGATTTAGAAAAGACTAAATCTATGAGACTAAGAAGTTTACAAGAGGAAGAAACTCTAGCTTGAACATCAGGACAACCAATCCTCACTAAAGAGGAAAGGCAAAGCATCAAAGATGTAGTTTATCCCCTTATTTATTTTGTTACTATTTTAAATACTCAAGCTACATATTTTACTTTAATTATTCTAAGGCCACCTTTTAGTTGAAGTTATTCTTCCATTCTTTCAACATTCACATAAATAAAAGTTCCAAATAATGGAGTCCATTTTGAGAATTTAGTTTCAATTTCTATTTTTAATCCTAAAGGTCCACCATTTAACCTATATCCTTATCTTAATTATATATACAAATTCATTAATCCAAATCTCTACAATCAATCCCAACACTTTTTGTTAAAACCCTAGGCTTGACAAAGTATGTGGCTGAAATCACCCACAGAGGCAACCCTCACCATGATCAATAATTTTTTATTCACCCCTATAGTTCCTAATTCAAATAAATGCTTTATTTTCACCTCCGAAAAAATTCCTCACTAATTATCACTCCACTCCATACATTTGAATACACAAGTCAACCATAGGAAGAATGAGAACTTATTATTCCTTGATGGGTTAAAGAGATACAAGGCCAAAGAGATGAGAGACATAATTTGGTTATGATATAATTACCTACACTCTCTATCTAGTTTGGTAAATAAAGTGACACTATATAGAGGGTGAATAAGAGGAAGGCAATAAATATAAATATCAAGGAGGAGATATAATTTAAGTAAAGGAAAATATTATTTCCCTTGGCTAAAAAATCCAAAAAGAAATTCAACCTAATAGAGTACACATTATTTTTGTGATTTTGTGGATTAAACTATAGAATAAATGAAGTAAAGGCACCATAACAAGGAGGAGGCACAACATAATCTACTACAATGATAGATTATTCCTTCCCCTTAATAAATTTTATATAGGGTGAAAAGTGTAGCCACTAGGTTGTACAATATTTTGTACAACATTCAATTCTCTAGAGGAGGAAATATGATAGGAAAAAGGTGATTAAACTTTAGGACCAACTAAAATAATATGATAAAAAGGCTTACCTTTTTATTTCAATTTTTAATTAGTACCACATTCAATCATTTGAACCTAATTTCCATCCAAGATGTTTCATGGGCCCTTAGTTATGTAATTACAAAAATAGATGTTTCTCTTAATTGGGACACACATATGAACAATTTAATGGGACATTTTGGAATCCATTAGAATGAGACCTTAGAAAATTTGAAATAGTTGAGGGTCACTGATGTGATAACCTCTATTGAATAATTGGTCAACATCCTTAATTTTGAGACACTGCTTAAAGTAGCTACAAATATATTTAAGGAGGAAGTTAAAGGAACTACATACAAAAATAATTATGATATCATGTATCTGATCATTTTTTATAAATATAGAGTGACAAAATATGAATCCCTTGGAGCTAATTTAAGAGTTTCAAGGTAGAACATATAATGTTGATGGTTTAATGCATCAAAATATTCAATCCTACCATACTCAATTTTTTATTATTAATAAAGAGTTTCATACAACAAATGCATTATTTAAAAAACTCATAACTACATAGGGAACATTAGGTTCAATACAAATCTCATAGGTAAATATAATTACTATTAGATCATCCCAAGGTCCCTAATTTTATATATATGTAGTCATTCATATGCCAACAGGGCTAGTTTTTATTCTCCAAGTGTCTACAACATCTATTTCAATTTTTACCATTATCATTTAGTCATTTTACTCTACTAGCAGTGCCGCACTAGCACCATTATAAATCTAAATATGTATTTTCATGTTTTAGTTAAGGTTGAACTATTAGTTCTTAATTTATTTGACATATGTGTGTGTGTGTGTGTGTGTGTGTGTGTGTGTGTGTGTGTGTGTGTGTGTGTGTGTGTGTGTGTGTGTGTGTGTGTGTGTGTGTGTAATCTTTTATATGAGGAATTCTAATATGGGAAAGCACTTTGTACATCCATGTTTTGCATGATTTTGACACACAATCTTATTTTTTAAGATGTAAATTTAATTTTTTTTTGGAGGATAAGGTAACCCATAACCAAGCCTATATATATTTGTATCCTCTATATCCCAAAGGGAGGAAAATTTTGGGTATTATGATTAATGGGAAATTTTATGATTTTTTTATTTGGTCTTGATGTATAAATACGATTCTTCTCCAAACCTATTAATCTTGTAAGAAGTTCTATCATTATATTATCTTAGTCTCTTGGTTATGCATGAGTATCCCTTTAAATAAATTTATTCATATTATGTATTTGTTAGTTTGAATTTCTTTGGCATATTAATCATAATATCCCCTTATATATATGCAAACATAATAACCTTTGATTATATATGTTTAAATTTATTTTATTCTTGTTCCTTAGAATCTTAACTATGTTCGATTATTTGTGTGATTATAGTAACTTGTAGCAAATATTGGTTCCTAATTACTTAACCAATCCTTAGTTCAAGAGCTGACTTAGAAAGGTTTCATCTTGTTTGATCCACAAGGCTTATTTTATGCCTTACCTTTCCCTATTTTTGATATTTTTTTGGTTATACCCACCTTAGGTTATATCCATAATATATCCACCCATATAAAGTAAGGTTATACTCATTCATAGTTGAACCATCCATGGTAAACAATTATTTTTCTCACCATTATTACATAAATAGGTTGTTTATAAAACCCAATACCCCACAAATCATGCTTTGGAATGAATTTATTTCATTGATCCTAAAATTTTAGAGGTTACCTTATAAGGTTTCTTGGTTTGCATAAAAAACACATAAACATGAATTTATTGACTCTAGAAGGAGGGATTAAACCTCTACCCCTATTTCTTTGAAAATAATCACTTGAGTTACATTAGATATACTCAAAAAACTAATAATTTTTACCTCAGTCACTAAATTTCTATGCACACCTTTATAAGTCCATGAAAAAATTAGGTCTAATAAAGGTGTCAATATGGGACCCTGGACTCAATCATATTCTCCAAGTATAAAATCCCATTTTCTTGTACATCTAAAGGTTAAAACTTAGATAATTAGTTATACTATCAACATTGATAGATGTGAACATTATCTACCCATAAACCCTAAGAATCATCTTCATTCATTTTCTCCCTCAGGAGGTAAAACTACTAAAGAGTGTATCAACGCTTGTAACAATGTTTTGGGAATACTAAATGTAACCCATGAAGATGTGGCATGAATAATATTTCCCTTTACATTGTAATATGATTCCTATGACTTATTTATTAATGTCCCCAAAGTTTAATTAGATATTGGGAACAATGCCAAAACACTTTTTTTGGCACAATTTTGCTAAGTCACTAGTGTAAGTGTTATTTACCAACACTTTGAAAGCATGAGAAAATAACTAAATGAACCAATCTGAGACTTCAATTCTAGGTTCTAAAATATTTAAAGCTAACTTGAGTTTACTTACAAACATGTTGAAGTATTGGCCCTCAAAATGTATAATAATGCTAGGACCCCATGACTATTTTATTTCTTTGTATAGTTGTCTATGTTGATACATTACCTTTGGCTTATGTTGAAGCTATCAATGTTGATAAAAAATTGAATCCTTAGTTAAAATCATTAGCCCTAATTAATCTTGGTCCTATTTTTTTGGCCTTTAACTATATTCTAAACATGAATTATAATATTGTAATCCAAAACCATAACTAGGTGTACACCCATTTGCCTCTAGCCCATGCTCCACATAACAAACACCTTGGCTTCTTGAATAATTATACATTTTCATCTAGTTGGAAAATCCATATTAAGTCTTTGATACCAGTTAATATTGCTACTACATAGGGTACAACTTATAATCCACAAAAATATAACTATAAGTTATCTAATGGATGGTGCAGAAGTTAAGCAAATGGGTTTATAGACATGAAAAAAATAATGGGGAACACTAGTGGTTATAATAATAACCAAATATTTAGATTATAAAGGTACAAGAAACATCCAACCAATAGGATGTCATAGATAAATATCATGGAAATAGACCTGCCTAATTAGTTCCAAATTCATAACACAACATAACATGGTGAGCTAGACTACATAGAGTTTTTCACTTATTTTTAGATATTTCATAAAGATATGGATAGACAAGATGGTTTTCCAAATCCAACATAACTATCTTCCTCTACTACTTTAGGACATCCTAGTATATCAATGGTCTTTGACACATATGACTTCCTATTCCTAGTTGTTGATATTTTTGTTTAAAAAATATCATTACATCTGATACCCTAAGGGAGACTACCTTTATTTTTTAGAAAACCTCCTAAAACCTCAAAAAATCTATCTTTCCCTTTTGTACTATAGAATCCATAAATCTAGATATAATTTTCATGTTTTCAAAGTGCTTCATGGGTTATGGATCCTTTAAAGCAACCACCTTCCAACATGGAAGAATCCATAACTTTGCATTCATTTTTCAAGTTAAAAATGTGTAAAATACATGATGAGCTCTACATCTTGTAAAGTATCTAAATTGGTATAATCCAGAACTCAAAAATCACTTTACACATTTAGAAATGTGTAAAATGCATGGCAGGCTCCAGATCCTTCAAAACATAAATACCTCCCCTTTCTATAGAATTTGAAACCCAAAGTCCACTTCGCATATTTAAAAATGTGAAAAGTGAATGGTGGGTTCCACCTTCTACCAAACCAAGCCATTAATTTACCATGGACATGGGACTTTCTCTAAACAACTCTTAGCTCTACCACCAACTACCATAACCACATTAATTATAGGGTTTTCTATATAAACTAAGAAAATTTAGGGATTTGATTATCATTTGTTTATTTTCTAAGTGTGTTTTCTGAGATCTAAAAATGACCTAAACTATACCATCAACCTTGATCCATGTTCAATAATGTACCTACAATTTCAATCCATGATTGCACCTCGATCACCACATCATTTTCATTTATGCACGATATTCCCATTCTAATTTTTCATAGTTTCTCCTATAAATTGATACATTTTTCAAGTTTTCTATTCCTCTGAGTAGATTTTTGATATCTTCTTGGGTTAACATTACTAGTTTGGTATTCTATAATAATTAGGTGTTGTTAAATCATTACTTATGTGATAAAAAATGTGCATCTAGAGTTGAGGGTTTCTAGGGTTTCATGTTCAATAATTTCATTATGAATATTTTTTACTAAAGTGATCATTATAAAAGCCTTAGTGTTTTCCCTCCTAATTTCTTAGTCAAAATATAGGGTTTCAGTGATCCAAAATAATATTCCCATAGCATATAATTCTAATTTAAACCAACAAATATTCCTTGCATATACCTCTAAGGTCCTCATGGATGTTAGACTTGCCTCAAAAACCCTAGAACCCCATGACTTTTAATATTGCTCCAAACACCTAATATACCTATAATATTCTAAGACTTTGTGGAAAGTGGACCTTATGTATATACCTCTGATCCCCACATAAGTTTACATTGCTTGAAACATCTTCTATCTCTATAAAGATTTCACCTACTTCAAACACCTCCCAATTCTATGAAAGATTTGAACTACTTTAAACAACTATAGATTCTATCAGCTTTCACAGTTGGTTTCTCAGAAATAATAACTTCAGTTTCTATGCCTCTTAAGGAAATGAAGTTCAAATCCAAAGTCCTTAGAGTGACTCCTAGCTTGGAGTCTAATATAGTAGAGATTATATATACGGATTTAGGTCATATTGACCTAGGAGATTTTTGGGCTAGGATAGGTGTAGACTTTAAAAATGGTTGGGTACAGAGTATCTATGAATTTGGCCTTCCACAAGCTATAGCCTTCCCACTATCAATTTAAAGCCCTACATTGGTACTCATGTTATCACAAAACTATGATCCTGATTGAAGAGAAGTATACAATGATAGAGGGGAAAAGATTTTGAATCTAGACCCTAACTTCATCAACTTAGTGTTTGCAATCCTAGAATTTGAGAGTTATCTCGATATAACTCTATATACATCCAAATATTTCTATGAGGATAAATAGTATGGGTGTCATAAAATAGTGAATAAACAATGGCTCAAGTCCCCTAATAATTCCTCCCCCAAGTTACCAAAGACCATGTATAGGCCTAATTTCATTGATGGAGTAGGGGAGATTATCATATAGTTTCATAAGGTCACTAGAAATCATGATGCCAAGTGTTTTTAAGAGTGAATGTACCAGTACATTTGGATCATCTGAAAAAATAATCAATACATTCATTGGGATCAGTTAATAAGTGATTCCATCTATAAGTAATTGATGGAAGTACAAACAATAGGCAAATTCTATATGACCTCATACATTATCTATATTTTGGCTAAAGGGAGATCATTCCTATGCCTTAATATAGTTCCTGAGGAAATAAGCAAAGTGTATAACTACTACCCTAACCTCACATTGGAGGCTAGTAAGCAAAATTTTAGGCAAGTAAATGATGCCTTCATTTATTTCATCATTATCATGTTCAACAAGGAATATGGGAGAACAAGGTTCTCACCAACAGTAGTGAATGAGATCAATAAATCAGGCTCATATTTCATCTAGCCCCCTACCTTTTCCTACATAAGGGAAAAAAGTTTTAGTGGTTATCCCTATACACTTCTTAGATATGTTAGTAATAAATGGGAATTAATGGATCTGGTTAATTAGCTTGTAGAGACACACAAGATCCTTTTTAATAGGCGTAAGGTAGGGATACATTTTTCAATTTCTATCAGTTGATACACATGTTAATCCCTCCTTAAGGCCAAGTGTGTTGAAGCTAAAATGTGCCAAATGATGCTTAATACTTTGGAATCAAGGTCATTTTTTTATGTATATGACAAGATCACTATAAATTATCACTTGAAACATACACCCATGTGTCATATTATGAAGATTATTGGGAAGATTGTGAAGATGAGGAAATAGTCAGGATGAGGGATTATTCTAGGATATCCCTGCAACAAATCAAAGACTATAATCTAACACCAGTTACAAATGACTTGGTAGATGATGAATCTATAGTAAACCCAATTTATTACACACAGGTCATCATACAACCCCTTCCACCAATAAGGTGGTTTATTTTAGAATCCCTTTCTATATTTGATAGAATAACTCATGTAATCAATAGAATAATCAATTAGCTAAGGATCAATGGAGTTCAGTTCACAATGGCAATAATAGGGGTCTAAGAAAAGATTTTAAATCTTAAGGTTGAGGGGATTACTTTATCAGAAGAGGGTATAAGAGAATCATGAGAGGAGTTAGAGAAGAAGAAGAAAAATACTAAGGCTAAGAAAGGGGAATCTATTAGATTGAGGGAAGATACAAAATAACCAATTGAATTTCCATCTGAAGACACAGTAGAAGCATAAGCTTCTATAGCTTCAATCCCCATGACTATCATAGTGACAACCCCCATCTTTTTTGTTCTCCCTCCTCCTAACTACATTACTCTAGAGGTTTCAACACTTCCACCTCATATTTCTACTCCTCCAATATCTTAATTTTTAGCACCTCTAGTGCCAACTACACCTCTTGCCTCTACTCCCCCTACATCTATAGTTTACACTTCACCTTCCATTCCAACCATAACAATCCAAGTGCACCTAGCATAATTTAGTCAAGTGGTCACTCAGGGTCACCCATTAGCAAAATCTTAATTTTCCACTCCACTTTCCGTTATTCCATTTTCACCTTCCCTTTTCATTATATTCCCTCATTATATTCCATTTATAATCCCATCCATTTCATCCCCATTAATTTCCAACACCACCCAATAGTACAAAACTAAGGGCACAACCATCCTAACTTCAATCCTATAGGTTACCCCAACTCTTGAGGTAAGTACTATTTCAATTTCATCTCCACTCACTTTCCTTACATCACCAACCCTAAGTGGTCCCACACATTTCATTGATTCATTTAATGCTTTGGCTTTCACTCTTCCCCCTATCAAAAAATTAACTATCCCTATGTCTCTCCCATCTTCCACTCCCCCAAGAGACACAACTATTTTTGTTTCCCCCACCTCATCTTCTTCCACTATTTCCATAACCTCATCCACTTCCACTATTTCCATAACTTCTCTAGTAAAAGATGGAGCAACATAGGCACTTGATGTGAATGTAGGTTTTTAGCATATAGATGGGGGTAAAATGTCATAGACATCTCCTAAAGAATCAATATCATCATCCTCCCAAGATTATACAATGGTCACAATATCTACTAGTGCATCAAAATCAACTACTAATTCTTTGGTGATAGTTTCTAAGCAACCAGAGGCTACCCCTAATTGGCTATCCAAATCATTAGGGAAGAAGAGGAAACAAATGATTGATACCATTACATTGGACTTAGATATCTCAAAGGTCCAAAATAAATATAAACCTACTCTTAGGACCCTTTCCAAAATATTTAATGATGATAAAGGGGGAGGTATGTTTAAATTGTAGAGCCCCTATTAGACAAATCAAAGGAAGACCTTGTGGTAGGGGACTATTAGATTTATAAGATCCATCTTGGATGGCTGACAAGAGAGGGATTAAAACATGATGTGAAATATAACATCAAATATCTCTTTTAATGAATTGTTCATGATAATTCCACCAAGGATAAGTTGAAGAGAAAGGTGGAATAGCTTAAAATAACATTGAATCAGTTTATAAATCCTAGTGAACCATTAGAATAACCACACTTAGTGTAGCCAATCGATTAGAGTCTAGATCAAGCTATAATTAATTCATTTCAAGAGATTGATAACATGGGAAGGGATACATAATAATGGTCTTAATAACTCATTTCTAAGGGGGATAAAATCATTATAGCAATAATGGATCAATATGAATTTATCAGAGAGAAAGAATATTTTGAAAGAGTGGGTTAATAAATATGAAGGAGAGATTCAAACATTGAATCTATACTATCTAAAATTGACAACTGTAGGTTAAATTGATATATATATCCTCATTTTTGAGAACATATTAAAGAATGTGGCCAAGCATGAGGAATTAGATAGATAATCTCAATTTCAAATAATGATGCTAACAAAGTCTACTCACTAGGCCAAGGATGCTCACGATAAATCTATAGACATATTGTATGACATCGAAGGAATAATGAATATGATGTCATGTCAACCAACATATAACTCATAAAATATCCTATAGCTTGAAGATGTCCAAAATAATTTTAAGGAGGTTGTTGAAAAAGAATCTACAAAGAATATAGTCTTCACCCTAAGTTCTATCCATAGGTTTGTCACATATGAAAATGTAATGGATGCGATAAGAATAGAGATGTAAGGAATAAACACTTTTAGAAGATAATTGTTTGGTGTTCAAGAAGATTGTGTAGCTTCTCACATTTACTCTTATGGACCAGATGAGGAACAAGTACATGAATTTTTCAAAGCCTTTGATATGTATGTTGAAAAATTCTAGGCCAAGAAGGATAAGAAAGCTAAATTTTTTTGAGTGTTGATTAAATTTCTATTGAAATATTCTTATATGTTGTGTTTCATGTTTATAAAACATTGGAAGTTGTAATTTTTAATAAATAACTATTTTTTATAAATCTTTTTGAGAAAGAGAAACTTGTATTTTTTGACAATGTGAAAGTTGTAAAAAGTAATTGCAAATTACACTTTCTATTTTGATAAGTTACAATTACTAAGAGTGTAAAAACATGAATTTCAAATTGTAAGTTCCATTTTGAAAAAAGTGATTGACTTAAATTTTGTTAAAAGTCTCACTTATGTTTTTCAATTTAGGGTTTTTTAAAGGTAACTTTAGTTATATTGTAAAAAGTCAAGTTTATCTTGGGTGCCACCTATTTTGCATGAAGAGTTATTTTTAGTTTCTAAAGGTAAAGAATATTTGTATAGAGATATTTAAATTCTAGCCATGTGATTTAATGCCAAGGATCATGCCTAGCTCTTACATGCTACTTTTCAGACCATTCTACAGGTCCAATATGTTAAGAATAGATCAACTCACCCCTCTTTGCATGAAGTTTTAGATCTACATGGTTTCTCTAATTAGGTGTTCAAGTTTTAATGATTGCATATCATCTATGATATATTTTTATATAAATATGGGTAGATTCCATGGCCCAAATCATCTTTTTATTGTTAAAGAATATAATTTATGCATTTTGAATGTATTTTCTACAAGCTGTAACCTTTTGAACAAAAATAAATTGAAGATTTCCCTCTCTTGTCTAATAAATCTCTATGTATACTAGTTATTTGAGTTATCAAAAATAGTTGTTTCTTCATAATTAAAACTTAAAATATTTTGTAAACATGAAACACAACATATAAGAATATTTCAATAGAAAGTTAACCAACATTCAAAAAACTTTTCAGCTTTCTTATCCTTCTCAACCTAGAATTTTTCAACATATATATAAAGGATTTGAAAACTTCATGTACTCTCTCTTCATCTTGTCCATAGGAGTAAATGTGATAAACTACACAATCTTCTTGAACATCAAACAATTCTCTTATAAAAGTGCTTATTACTTACATCTCCATTCTTATCCCATTCATTACACTTTCATATGTCAAAAACCTATAAATAGAACTCAGGGTGAAGACTATATTCTTTGCAAATTCTTTTTCAACAACCTCCTTGAACTTATTTTGGACCTCTTCAACCTATATGAGATTTTATGAGTTATCTGTTGGTTGACATGACATCATATTCATCATTCCTTGAATTTCATACATGTCAATAGATTTATCATGAGCATCTGTGGCATAGTGAGTAGACTTTGTCAGTATCCTTATTTGAAATTAAGCTTATCTATATAATTCCTCATTCTTGGCCACATTATTCAAATGTTCTTATAAATGAGGATATATATATATATATATATATCAATTTAACCTATAGTTGTCAATTTTGGATATTATAGATTCAAGGTTTGAATATGTCCTTCATATTTATTAACCTACTCTTTCAAAATATTCTTTCTCTCTCTGATAATTTCAAATTGATCCATTATTGTTGAAATAATTTTATTCCCCTTAGAAATGAGTTCTTTAGACCATTCTTTTGTATCCCTTCCCATGTGATCAATCTCTTAAATGAATCAATTGTAGCTTGATCTGGACTTTAATCAATTGGCTACACTAAGTGTGGCTATTCTAATGGTTCACTAGGATTTATAAACTGATTTAATGTTGTTGTAAGCTGATCCACCTTTCTCTTATTTTAACACTCCTCTAAATCCCAAGGTCAATAATAATCTACCCCCTCCAATAAGGGGAAATTAGTTATAGAGCATAGATCCATAAAGTAGAAGAGGGTACAATATTTTTGAGGAAATGAAAAATATCAAGGATAATATTAGTCTTTATGAGTTAACCTGGATCACCAAATAAAGAGAGTTGATGCTTAAATCCTTAACTAGAAGGCCATTTAATAAAAAATCAAAAGTGGTGCATGAAAATGTGATGGTTTTTAAGGACAAGATAGAGGTAACACATTTTTTATTAACCATCAAAATGTTTAGAAAGAATGTTCATAATTGTCTGCTTGACTTAGGTGCCTCAACCAATGTGATGCCTACAACCATATCCAAGAAACTATATTTGACCCTAGATAAGTCAAAAAGAGTGGTCCTAAAGTTAAACAAGTCTTCTATCTCATGTGTTAGAGAGTTGAAAATTATGCACATACAATGTGCATCTAATCCATGTGTGAAATAATACATATATATAATGGTCATTGATATTATAGAAGATTATGACTTGTTTCTCAATTGTGATTGGTCAAAGAGACTAAATGGGTACATGGATACATATTTCTCACATGTGGTTACCTTATAAAGGAGTAACCAACTAGATAAAATTAGATATATAACCAAAGATGGAGTACTTGAGCATAGATTAATATGCCAAGAATGAAAATGTTGCCTTTGTATCCTTTAATTTTGGAGTGTACACATTCAAAATAAATTAAAAGCCTCATGATACAAATTTGAAGCACCATCTCAATGATGGACTTTCCATTTTGATGAAACATGATTAAATAATGTTTAGGTGTTAGCATAACCATGATAAATCTAGATGAGAAGCAATATTTGGCTACCTAAATAATATAGTTCATGTACACTAATAATATATATGAGTTTTAATCTCTAATACTCAGCCTATAGTTCATACTAAAGCATAAAATCAAGTAGTTACAAATCTTAAACAATTCAGATCTGGTTGCCAACTAGATAAAAAGACATCAATATAAGTTCACCTACTTGAGTAACTACAAACACTAAGCATGGGACATAATCAAATCCTTTGAGGCATTTAACATTAAAATCATCCCAAAAGAAATAAATCAAACTATATATTCACTGGTAACTTTAGTTACCAATTTGGCATCATTCCAAGAATCCAAGATGTATTAATTTTTTATGGAGCTAGTTCCCTACCTCTATATCCTATAAAATGTCAAAAAATTCCAATTATTTGAGCATGATCAATATATTATCCAATCCATATATAATTATATAATTTTGAATCTTAGATCATAGATGAAAATGATGTTGAGCCCATGCATAATGAAGATCTGGGAGAAGATAACGACCTACAGCTTAAAGAGAAATTCATCCTTTTAGGGATGGTATCCCTAGAATTAGATTATAACATGGATCCACAAGATCAAAATAAAAAATAGCTTAAGGTAACTGAGTCTAATTTTATCAAGTAGAATCTAAGCACGACCAACATCCATAGTATGTGAACATTAGTCTAAGTTTCCATAAAAGTGAGAAATAAAAATTGAGGGGTCTTCTAACATAGTACAAAGATGTAATTTCATAGACATATGAAGATTTTAAAGTCTTCAATATTAGGGTCATCACACATATTTCCTAGACATATGAAGATTTGAAAGTCTTCAATCCTAGGGTCATCACACATACCATTCCATTAAATCTAAAGCACAAGCCTTATAGGAAGAGACATAGAATAGTAAATCAAATATTATAACATCTAATCCAAATATAGGTACAAAAGATACTAGATTTCAAGATTATATTTCTAATAAGGTATTCTACTAGGGTTGTCAATCTAGTATTAGTTAGTAAGAATAATGGAGAAACTAGGCTCTGTGTTGAATTCAAGAATGTGAACCAATTATCAAAAATGGATAAGTATAATTTTCATTCTATAGATGAGGTGATTTAAATAGTTAGTGTTTCTAAGATTATGTCCTTCTTGGATGGATTCTTAAAATACAATGAAGTGCTAGTGGAAGCACATGATATAATTAAGACTGTCATTCTCACTAGGTGGGGAAATTTTATATATAAAAGGATGATTTTTGGCCTAATAAATATAGGAGTGACATTTAATACAACCATGTACTTTATATTTTATGTAATTATTGGAAAATAAATTGTCATTTATATGGACGACTTGATAGTATAATTAAAAGATAGAGTTGATAATGCAAACCATATGTAAAAGGTATTTGTCAGGTGTATAAGGTATGTGTTATCATTCAATCTAAAGAAGAGCATATTTGGAGTAACTGAAGAAAAAATTAGGCCATGTCATCACCAAATATGGGATATCCATTGATCTAAAATGAATCTAAGCCTTCTCTAAGATGATGCCTCTTAAAAGTAAGAAATAGTTGAAGTCTTTCTTTGGAAAGATAAAATTTGTAAGAAAGTTCATTTATATAATTTTTAGAGATTATCAATCCATTAAATTCCATGTTGAAACAAGATGCTAAAATATAATAAACAACAAAAACTAAGAAATATTTTCAGGACATTAACACTACCATTACTCAAGCTCTAGTTCTATTCAACTCAAATAAAAATGAAGACTTATAACTTTATTTATTTTCCTTATAACACACTATATCAATTATACTCACAAAAAGGTATATGATAATGAGAATTTTCTTACCTTAATGACCACCAATATGAAGGATGCATAGTTTAAAAACTCAATGATAGAAAAATATATATATGCACTGATCAAAACTATGAAAATGTTTAGGCACTATATTTTAGGAAAAAGACATATGTCATCATTTCAGACCCAGTTGTCAAGCTCACACTTAGATAAAATGAATTAGGTAAAATAAGAGGTAAGTGGATGTAAAATTTACAAGATTTTTATCTTAAAATCAGACTAGCCAATATGGTAAGAGGTTAAGGAATCATACATCTCATGACTAAGACTGATCCATGCATTTGTGTTAAACAAATCAATGAAACATAGGTAGTTAGTGTAAATGGTTGTTCAAATCATCCACTATTTACTTACTAGCACATACCCCCCTCCCTCAAGCTAAATATATAGTAAATATGATCCCTTATGCTCAAATTAGCTCATTATATGAAAAATAAAGGAGTTTTATATATGAAAAACTATAAAAGAATCTACTTGAGGCATGTTTGAAAAGAAGAAGATACAAAGATCCTGAACAATTTACATCATAAGATAGGTAGTGTAAATCTCTCATGTAATGCAATAGCTCACAAAATATTAAGGATGGGATACTATTGGACTACAATCTTTAAATATACACACAACCATGTCAAAACCTACCATGAATGCTAGGTATTGGGGAAAAAAGAAGTAAATGTTGCCATGAAAATGTAACCAATCATTTAAGGACAGCTTTTTTCTTAATGGGGCCTTGAATTCATTAGTATTATAAACACAAACTCTTTATTAAGGAACAAATTTGTTTTAATAGCTACTAACTATTACACTAGATGGACAAATTTTATAGACATGGAGAGTAAAATAGAACTAAATGTCATCAACTTTATAGAGGAAAACATACTAACTAGATTTGGTATTCCAATCTCTTTAATTTTTGATGATGGTTGAACTTTTCAATAAATTAAATTTACATAATGGGATTATAACCACCAAATAACCATCAATTTCTCTTCAAACTACTACTTGTAAAGGAATGGGGTAGTTTAATGTACCAATAACAACATGATAGATTCCATAAAGAAGTGAGCATAAGATAAACAAAGAGAATGGAATCTACTACTAAATTATGCACTATGGGTAGATCAAAAAATATGTGAGAAATCCCTCAAGGCTTCACTTTTTATGATGGTTTATGGGAAATAACCAATTTTCTCCATTACTCTTAAAATTTCAACATACCAATTCATATAAGAGTACATGGGGGAAGATGAAAGAATCCAGTCTAGACTCCTTGACACAGTCCAAATGAAAGATGCAATAAATTAATCACTAAATAGCTTAAGCAAACACAAAGAAATTGGGAAAATATGGTTTGACAAGAGATCCAATATCAAAGCCTTCAAAATCTCAGACCTAGTACTGCTATGGGATAAGTCACATGAGAATAAAGGATAACATGATAAGTTCACTCCTTTATGGATTGGAACATACCAAATATCTAAGATACTATGTAACAATGCCTTCTGCTTGAAGGACCTCTAAGGTAATGACCTCAATTTTGAAATAAGTAGCTAATGGTGTTTCCAAACCCTTATTCTATTTGTGTTTTTAAAAAAACCATGCAAACTTAGAGAAGATGGGTGATTCAAGTTATCTCTACCAAGGCTATTAATGCCTAACTAGTAGTAGAGTAAGGATTTGAATGGAATCAAAGGTAGCTTTATTGAGGTTATGAATGTTTGTATGGAAGTAGAGTAATTCCTAGGATTCCCTTACTATTTAGTTATAAAATATGAATTCAAAATGAAACCTACAGTGTTTATCCATGACTTTGTCAAAACTCTCATAACTAGGGGAAGAATCAATCTCATAAAATCACATACTCTAATCCAAGGAATGTAAAAGGTTAACATGTTGCATGGTAAATTAAGAGTCTTTTTTAGGGACTAGTTTACTTATTCTTCTCTTATTGGAGCTGAAATTATGTTATGATGTGTTACCAAGATTGTGGATTCTCAAATACTTAGGATTATTTCCACTTTAAGTCACCATTTATTATGACATAACACACACACCACATTTAAAAATTCAAATAAAGACCTAATATTGTTTGAATATCCTTATTCAAGGCCCTCTAATATTTATACATCCATGACATTGGTTCTAATTTACATAAGTCTAACGTTGTATTCGAAGTCTTGTTGATAATTTAGCCTCTTAGGCCAAATGTCAACCCCTATAATCTAAAACTTGACATTTTTCATTATTTTAACTTCCAAAATAGGTTCAAACAAGTATTTAATAAGAGTTTAACATTGTTTAAGGTAATTTTGGAAAAGTTACAGTAATTTTTCCATTTGTATTATGCTTATCTAAGCCTTTCTAGTGTCAAGTTGAACATGATTCAAGCTAGTGTAGAGGTCAAGAAGGATATTTTAGGCCATTTATAACTTAATAAAAATATGCTATGTATTATTCCATCTATACAATAAATAAAAATGTGTTAAGGTTACTTTTTTAGTATATAACTCACTTTGAAACTATTATTCTATCTTTAGTCCAAATATAGCATAATGGTAGCTGTGTAAGGCAATCAAAAGGAGTTGTATGTTATAATGTCATATTAAATTTAGGGATATATCCATGGAATGTATAATAAGTAGTATATTAGGGGATTACTGAATAAACAAGACTCAGCAATAAAATACATGTTTTAGAGAGATTTGTAGGTTTTCATAGTGAATCAAAACGTGTCAAGAAAGAGAATAATGAAATAAGGTAAATGGAAGATCCCCATAACCTCATACATATATATTATGTCCAAACCATGCTCAATAATAGCTCATAACTACAAACAAGAAATAAAACTAGTTAACTTCTCCATTAGGTCACATGTACAAGAAAAAAGGTTAATTTGTGATGAATGGTTCACAGAGAAGAGAGAATCTTAGGAATAATGCTCATAGGGGTTAGAAGGTACTCCTAATACATTCTAAATTGTGTCAAAATTTTATAGATACATGTCCTATGTTTTATGAATCATTGCTGAGAATATAACTATGCTAAATCCCCTCCAAAACCCCAATAACACTATTTTATATTGTTTGAGTGTGTTTGAGAAATAATTGATGAAAATTAAATACTAAGAGGCATATTTTATAGTCTAATAATCATCCATACACCATCTTTAAACAATATTTAATGCATGTATTAGTTAAACAAGAAGGTACATGTCTATAGGCATTGAAAAAGTATAGGTTTTGGACTCTTTAATGCTATTAATGATTTTTAGGGATCATGAGGAGGGTAAGTCACATGATATGAATCTTTTTTAGATTATAGTATATCACTCCAAGTCCCCCCAATATTTCACTCATCTCCTTAGGATATTTATAATACTAGTTTAAGTATATATGCCTAAGAAAAATAAGAACAATCTTTCAGTCAAATACATTTGATGTTTGAAGGGATAATTATATGAATTAAGGTATGAGATAATAATGTGGAAGTTTAAAATATACACTTTGATAAGGTTATAATCTTCATTTATAATCCTATTTGAAGAATAAGAGTACATACAACTAGTACAATCAATTGAGAGAGCATGAGGTTTGGGTAAATTTGGTATGTAGTTTGGAGTAAAAGAGATAGTGATAAATGTTTAAAAACCAAATATAATATCTTCATATAACCTATATTCACACTCATAAGTTTCAATAATATTGAATAAAGTATAATCAAGGTGATAAGAAAATAAGGTGGTCATACTTGCAAGACAGATTGTGTTAAGTTTGCAGGTAGTAAAGAGGAATTATTGACAAGTATTGAGTATTTTATCATCTATGAAGATATTTAAGTATAAAAAGTAACATATACATTATCTTTAATATCATTCCAAATAATGAGAGTCAAAGAGGTTAGCTAAAATATTAGGTTTACAATAGGCTTTAGGCATGGAATGCACACCTAAATGATTGCATATAGGAGCATGTAAATAATATGAATTTTGGTGTAAAAATTAATATTTGAAGACTCATAATAAATTTTAATAACCTTATTTAAGGTTATAAAAATGTTTATATAAGTTTGGAAGAAGATAATCCAATCAGAAGAACCTTTCTAAATCGATAATAATGCAATAGGCCTATGGGAGAATTCATAGGTCTACATACCAAAATGAGCAAAATATATAAGTTTTGAGTTAATTATGAATATTTTAAGGCTATAAAAGATTTTATGTACCTTGAAATATATTTAAAAAAAAATTTAACTCTTGATCAAGAGGAGAAAACACCAAAAGAAGGCCATTAAGCTCAAAATTACCAAGTTGCTCACAAACCTTAGGTAGGGACAAATCAAGTTTTAAGAATATATGAGGGGTAAAATCCTTTGTATAAATATATAAAGACATTTTAATTCATGTTTCAGACCTTTAATATGCATTTAACATAATTAATAAGCATTTAGATGACCTATTTTTCCTAAACATGCATATCAAGTGATATGCAGGCTTGTAAGCTTGTAAAGGTATCTTTTCCCATGTGAGAAGTATCATGGGTAATAATTGTGTTAGGATATTTTATTAATTTATATTCAATCCAATTTATTGTAATTATTTTACCAATAAATCCCATGTATTTTATGAATCATTGTTAAGTAGATGAAGAGGTCACAATCTACCTTAAGAAGGCTAATCAAGGTCAATGATTAGGAAATACATTATTAATGATTAAAATGGACATGAGTTTCCTTTAAAACAATTTTATTATGTTTTCATACCTATTATTCACCTATTGGATCAATATCCTTGGCACGTGTGGAGGATAAGGATAAGAAGATAGCCTAGAATTATACTTTTCAAGCCTAATTTCATACTTTTGGTTATGTTTGAGATTATTAACTATTGGGATACTCTCTATGGTTAGATATAAGTTAAATGATATTATAAAATTAATAAAATATGTCTCCATGGTGAAATAATAACTTTCAAGTCACTAAACAAGCTTAAATGAAGACTACTCCTTGTTAGCTTAGAGAGAATGATGTTTTTAGACCCTCTTGAAGTTATCTAATGGAATGAGAATAAATCACCCATTTATAAACCAAATATAACTCTTAAAAACCTCTAAAATTCATATTAAAGTAAATTTCACAAGTTAAATGTATTTTTTATAGGATTAGGTACAAATAATCTACTAGTTTCATTGAGATGAGAGCTCTCCAAGGTGAAATGCAACTCTCTCAAGCTTGTCTTCAGTTGGACACACTATTAAAGATTATTAATGAATAATAAAACACATAAAGAATCACTATGTAAGTCATGAAAACATTGATAGGACTCCTATTCAGATCTCAATCTGATATGAAGCCTCTATTGCATGAATGTTTTTAGCCATATTCAAACTTGTTAATTAAGCAAGTTGTGAAGACTCAATTACATGTGATGTATAATATTGGACAATAATTGAATAAAATATTATATGACCTACATGGTGAAAATAAGTTGTTTTATAAGTCTTAAATAAAGAGACATCAATTATTGAAGATGCCTAGGACTTAACCAAGTTCAAAATGATAAAAAGAGTTGAATCCAATAGAGAACATAAGCTATGTAGCCAAGAATTGAATGCAACAATGAGAAATTTAAGTAGTCAAATCATGTAATAAGAATCAAGTTAAAAATATCAATTTGTAACTATCATTAAGAAACTAATTTAAACTCCTCACTCAATAAATATGTCACCCTTTCATGAAGACTATTGCATGGAGATAAAAAGTTATGAGACTATTTTCTTACTTTCATGAATATTATAACTAATGGATGCTATTTATCATGGGATTTCCCACATCCTCTTCTAATATATTTATCAAAATTATTATATATAAGTGTCCTAGAATGGTTTTTAAAAGGATCCTCAATATGAGTAAGGAGAATCCCTACACAAGTTAACACTCATTCTTACCTTTTGATATAAATAATAGGTTGGTTTTGTATGATTTCAAGATTATTTTCAAAGTATACTTGTGATTGTGAATGAATAATAATGGTAAAATCATAAATCCTAATATTTTTTACTCTCACCCTTACGTTCTTATAATTAGGTTGAATCTTTGCAGGTCACATTATGTGTTGGAGATGGTTGTGTTGGCCAAATTTGACCTTTAGGCCAAATTGGGGCACCCCTAGGTAAATTTTTTGACCTTTAGGTGTTATAGGGGCCAAATATTATGTCAAAATGCATTTTATATGTTAACTAATGTCATTTTATGTTATACTAGCCTTGGTCCCTAGTTATTGTAGTCTTTTTAGTCATTTTGGGTCATTTTGAGGTTAAAAAGGGCGCATTTAATGAATTTTAAGGGATTATTGGGAAATTTTAAGGTTAAAAAAATATTCTTTAATTTCCAATGTGTCTAATTAAGTCTTAATAAACTTAAATAACTAAAAAGTGACATGTTGTGTAGAAGAAAAGGCAATTTTCTAGTGAAAAGAGAAGAAAATGGTACTTGTACAACCTCTTTGGGAAATGTGCCACATGGGAAAGGATTATACAATGACTCTTAAGTTTACCCATGCTAAAATAAATGTTTTAAATTATCTATAAGTGTCATTTTAATTCCAAAACCATTCTACTCCTTGTCACCTTTCTTGGCAAGCAAAAATGACCTGTAGGTTTGTACTTGGTACGGTCAGCACAAGGGGTTTTAGTAAAAATTATCTTGGGGGTGTATTATATACTAAATAATATTACATTTAATGTTTGGTTATATATTAATGGTGGTTTGAGATTTATGAACCATTCATAAAAAAATGACCTTTCAAATCTGCTTGCTAATCTATGCACCCTACAAGTTTTTATCTTGTTTGGGAAAGCTTATACAATTAAATTTATGAGATTGGTTATAGAGGAATTTTAATTACTTTACTCATGTTATACAAGGTTTTTTTCCATTTGGTTTTGATTTGATGAGCCAAATAACTTAGTTTGCAAAGAAGAGTGAAGGAGTGAAGTTACAATCTTTTCTGCCTTGTTCCAAAATGTGGGGATTTTATAGAGGTTTTTTATGAATATAATATGATGTTATAATTGAATCAGATCCATATTATCACCCATTTACATGTTTTATTTCATCACATCATACTTTGGAGTAATTTGCTACCTTGTCTTTCTCCATTATCAGCTCTTTGCCCAACTTTAGTTGTAGTCACCTATATAAGCTTGTTCAACTTACTCATGGGACAATAATCAAGATATTTTAGTTATCAAATCCATCAAGAGTTTGAAATATTATATTTAGATACTTGAAAAAGGTGCATGTATGGTCACAAGTTCATCCACCATGCTAAAATAGTCTTGAGATGCCCCTAATTGGTCTTCTCTTTGTATATACAGGTGGTTTTCATGTTGGAAAGGTGTATTGAAGCCATTTTCAAGGTGTTATTGATGGAGATAAAAAAATTTAAGGTTTAAAAATTCATTTTAGTGGTCTTAAAGCTATTCCCTAACATGTTCTTGCCAAATTCCATCCCCTACCTATATAAAACATTCTAATGCACACCTATAGGGTCCTTGCTGACATCACACTGAGGTGTGATAAGGTTAAAATGTTTTCCAACTCTTAGTTTTTATAGAGGTGTATTAGGATTTTTGATAAGAACATAAAAAATTCACATTCATATAAATTTTCATGTCATTCATATCTAGTTCACTATTTACTTACCAAAACATTCACTTATAGGTGGCTGACTAGGGGATTAAAGTGTTGTACAAAAGGGTTGAAACAATTTGACACTTTTTTAAGATCTTGGTATGATAAGAAAGCCATGATAGACCTATATAAATTTCCTAAAATTCAAGAATCATGGAATCATGTGTGAAGGTCATGGCTAGGTTTAGGGAAGTTTTCCCTGAAAGGGTCAAAATAGAGCTCCAAGGGGTTCTTAAGGACCTCCTATGATAGGTTTTTTACGGGTCTCAAAGCATATAAAGAGTTGAATGTTGTGAATTATATCATGGAAAAGATATTGGATAAGCATGTAGGTCATAAATTAAGGGAGGATGGGTTGCTTGAGGTCTCAAACATGCCTAAAAAAGCACTAAAATTCTCCATTAACATCTATAGGCCTAAGGAGATAAATGGTCTTTTATCCCCTAAGGAGTAACATTGAACAAATGGTTTATGAATATTAGGTTTCAACTAATGATATGAGGTCAAATTAAATTAAATTCATCAAGAGAGGGTTAATATATGGTCTTGTATACCCCTATGACTACATATAGGTACCCTTCTAACATGGGAATTGACACTTACAGGGGTCAGATAGGTAAGATGAGAAAACAGTGACTTAGGCATGCATTTTGATTATTTTTAGCCCATATATAGTAATACAAGGTGATATGGATTTTGTGTGAACTCAAGGTGGGTTCAAGGAGGTATGTTTAGATCATAATCACCTCAACCAAGGCTATAAATACCTACAATAAGTCTTATAGGTAAAATATCTCAACACATAATAGTGACCTTGATTTTGATGTCGAATGGTGTTTTTAGGACTCTAAATTTGAGTTTAGGTTTAAGCATTACCTTTGTGTTCAAATTTTTTTATGAGAGGTTCCCAAACAATATAACCAAGGTATCATGATGCTATTACACCTACAAGTAGGGTTTAGGGGCAGAGCATCTTAGGCTAGACAGTGACCTAAAGATTGATGTAAAGTTTGGTTTTTTAAGGTTCTCTAAGAATGATTATAGTTCCATCATGAATTTTTTAGACCCATAAGGATTAATTGAGAGACTTCATACACCTACAATAGGTTCTAAAAAAATGTGTCTCAATCAATAGGCAAAAAGCTAGCATGAGCATGTAGGTGTGGCTGTAGGACACTTTGATTTATGGAGGATAAGGATGTTGTGTGACCTCAAGGGGTTTCAAGGGAAGTGTTTTAGCATCCTGAACAAGCCAATTAAAATTATATAAACCTAAAGGTAGTAATTTGCATTATAGTTACTCAGTCATTTTGGAGAGGATTCAATCTAGTGAGTTGAAAGTGCATATTGAGTGCTTGGAAAGGGTAATATGATGAAAAAACTAGGAAACTTCTCCATTAATATAATGAGATTCATAATCTCTATCAAAAATCAAATTATCCTATAGGTGGGGGAAAACTTAGGGTGTCTCAGTTAGAGTATAGTGAGGTACCCAATTTTGACTAAAATTGCATATGAGGCCCAAAAGGGAGTTTGGGTGATAGGAAAAACATGTGGTCACATAAATAAAAGTTATGGTAACTTCATGAACTATAAATATAATGTAAAAAACTTACAAATGATCTCTTGTACCCTTGTGTGCACCTACAACCACCATGTGACAGTCTTAGACATGAAGGTGAGAGGAAGACAAGAAGGTGTTTAGGTGAAGAGAGAAGTTTTGCATCAAATTAGTATGGTCCATGATTTATGAATGAATTATTATACACACTACAAGACCACTTCAACATGTTTATCCACTCTTTCTTGACCAAAGCTATTAGTCCGTACAATGAGCCAAGAAACCTCTTTGCTCAATAGATGAACATGAAGAATTCAAAGAAAAGGAATGTTTTGGGTTGAATACAAAGATACAATAGCACGAATTGGATATTTAAAACATGTTAAAGCAACCTAGAGGCATTTTTTTGTCTAGGAGAGGTCACTCTTAGGAAGGTTTGAGGAAAATGTAGGAAAACACGCTTTTTAGAGGCTTTTTTGTGGCATTTTTAGTTGGTTAGACACCTAAACCATGGAATAAAGATAAAACAGATCATAAAAATAATCATCAATAATTAGAAAAAATCCAAAAATATTCAATTTTCCATGGGGATGAGGGATATACCTCACTATTTTGTCTCAGAGGTCAGCTAGTCTAGGAAAATCAAGCTTTGGCAAAGTGAGCTAGTGAGTGCAAAATGGGTAAAGGGATTGATAGAAAGCTTTGGAAACTTATATAAACATGTTTATAGGTGTATGGAAGGTTAATATATGATATGGAATAACTATATAAATTTGAGACTCCTCAAGGTGACTAAATTACTCATGCACATAGTCTAAATAGGCAAACTTTCACTAAGCCTAGTTGGTGAAGAAGGAGAAGAAGAGTGATTGGAGGGTTATGTAGTAAGTTTTTAAGCTAAAATGGGATGTAAAAATGAATAATAATCCAAAATAACCATTAAATATCATCCTAAGATCCAAAGCTAGGAAGGTGCTTATTAGACCTATTAGGCTTTGAGGGGACCTAGAACCAATTGGGGGTCCATCTTCATTTATATCTCTTGGTGGACTATTTAGATGATTGTGGAATGTTAGGGAGGTGGATATAGAAATTTTTTAACTCATATTATGTAGATTAACATAAAATTAATCTAGTTTTAGCCTAGAAAGATCCCAAGCATGCAAAAAGGGTAGAAATAAGTTTGATGAAGTGTTTTCAATTGCTCAAAGATTTTTGAGGCTTTACATGGGAACCAAGGTAATTGGGAGAGGTTATAAGGGACCCTTGTAATCAAGTTTATTACATTTAGTGTTAGATATAATGTAAAAGATTTATGAACAAATCTTAAGACTAAAAAACTACCTAAAACCCTACTAAATCCTCAGCTAGGACCCAATGGAGAAAACAAGCTTGGAGACATATAAAAATGACATAGTTTGACCCTAAAAACCATTGGAACTTTTATAGGACTCATTCAATCTTCTTCCCATATAGGTTAGTTTCATATAATTATATGAACAATATGAAAAATAGGGTATTTTAACCATTTTTTGTGTTTTGTAGGTTCTAGGAGATACAATAAATCTTTGAGGAAATATTTAGAATTATTATAACTCCTTATGGTAATTTATTTATAATTTAAAATTTATAAGTTTTCAAACAATAGCTCTCCTTTTAGCTAGTCAAAATTGGCTTGGTGGACACAAGGGTGGAAACTCCAAGTGTGAGCCTTTTTAGAGATGATCAATGCCTCTAAGGCCATGAAGGGTATTAATAGGTGTCATTAAATCCATCCTATCTATTTAAATGTAAAACTCAAGGCATTTTTCAGGATAAGTGTGAGGGGTGACTAAAAAAGGAGTTTTTTAGACTATATATAGTGATGGTTTCCTTCCAAGAGTTTCCAAATGAGTAGGAATGTAACCAATGAATGAGTATTCATGATTGAGGACCTTAAATATTATCATAATCACCATACCTATCTCTATTTACTGGTGGGATGTTCAAATAGGTTTAAATTATGAAGGTAGTTTTTTGAGTTAAGATTGGGAGTTTTATGCCAATTTTCATAAGTTTCATGACTTGTATGGACACTTGGTCCTCCTAAAATTTCATTTTTCATCCCATATCTCTTTATAATGAATTTTAACCTTTTTAATTATATTGACAAGTGTCCAAGTGACTTTTGGACTTCCCTTGTCTTGCTCTTCTCTTAAAGGCTATAAATATTGACTCGTTTGGTAGCCTTCATTAGTTAATGGTGAAACCTTTGCCAAATTTGTAATTGAATGACTCTTGAAGAAATAAAAAAGTTATTTTTCCTACTTACATGTTGTGCAATTCTATGTTATTGCAATCTTGTTGGTCTTATTTAGTAGAAGATGATCTTTTCTAACATGTTATCCTTTATTATTCACTAAGTGTGTAGAAGAGTAATTATTATAGGTCTTTTTTAGTGTTATATTTCAAGTGTATAGGTGTATTATAAGTGGTCTCTGACTATATTCTCTCAAGGAATCATTCATATCCCATATAATTATTAAAATACCTTATTGAACCTAGATTATGAAACATTGATGTAATAATCTATCTTGTGTGGTGAGTTTTATGTAAGAGAAGATTTATTTTGATCTAAGTAATATAATTTTAATTAATAGGAGGAAATGTAATATTTTTGAATCACACTTTTTATATTTCTTGTTTGTTTTTTAACCCTTTTCATCCAAAGTTGATAGGCAAGAAAGTACTTCAAAGAGTGTATCCAGGGAACTAGTCATTCTAGAGATTCATCTCATCAAATTGTTACCCACAAGAAGAGAGATATTTAAATTGTACCACTTAGATTAGGAGAGATAATAATATCCTAAAATGGTGTAAATCCAGGTGACAATATTTTTTGGCATGCCTGGTGGGACTCTAAGTCCTAGAAGATTATCTAAGATTGGTGTTGGTTTTGGCATAGTTGCAGCTACAAGAACATCTACATTCAATACCTAGTGAATCCATTAAAGTTTTCAACTCTTTGGTTTGTAATATATCCCTAATTTCAATTCCAACGGTGAATAATAGGTGTAATACTAAAGGTATACTCATCCTTATTCAAGAGAGTAGGTGTTTAAGAAGTATAAGTTCTTACTAAGTTCAACCTCTAATACTCATAGTATACATTCCAAGATGTCTAGAAACCATCCTTTTTTACCTTTCAACAAATCATATCCTTTGAATCTTTCCCAATATGATCAAATTATAGGATCAGCCCTTAAGAGTGTTCCATATTTTAGTGGAGAAGGTCCTATTACTACCATTGAACATATTAGAAACATATAATTTTTTTTCAATATCCATAATATTAACCAAGATAATGTGGTTATTAGGTTATTATGATTGTATTTCAAAGGTAAATATTTAGATTGGTATGGGACTCTACCTAAAATTCTATTGGTTCATGGGATGAACTAGGAGATCTATTGATTAAGAGGTTTAGAGAGAAGAGTGATCATTTATCACTAGCTAAGAATTTTACCACTATCAAGAGGGAACCAAAAGAGTTTACACAATATTTTAACACTATATTTCAAAAAACATGGGATAGGATCCCAACCCTTATGAGAAATACTCCAAACTATGCCTTCTTGTACTATCTAAAAACATTTAATAGTGATGTGTTGATGATGATTCAATCCATGGGTGGGAATACACTACCTAATACCTATGAAATAGCCATCAATGCTAAGAATTTTATTGTTTAATAAGGGAATATTTATCCTATGCTACCAATTCCATTGCTACCTAATTTATAGCCTCCTAGTTAGGTTGCATTACCTACCTTGGCTCTTTTGCCTAGTCAAGAAAGGTCTACCATTGCCCCCATAAATGAGATTCATGAATTCAAGATTTTGGTCCAAAGTGTTACTATTGAATTATTTTCCCTTAAAATTCAAAAATATAAAATTTATAGGCCATATCAATCCTATAATCAGTTTGGGTAAACAAGTAGACCTCATTTTCAAGGTAATAATCAAGGACAAGGTCAAATCACTCAAGCTAGACCTTACCAGAGTTACAATCCTAATACTACCTCATATTCTAAATTTATTTTTCCCACTCAAAATATTTTTTTTCAATAATAACCATGCTATCATCCCTATGACCAAAATCAAGGCCAAGTTGTATATGCTAATGAAATGCCTAGTCAAGACATGATAATGCAAGGTAATCAATCATATTACATTTCTACTTTTGAGATGCCAATGAAAAATGGAATGGAGAGTGGAAAAACACAATCTGATTCTACTCTCATAAATCATTTAGAGAGAGAGTTTTGGAGTTTTATGCCATCAATCATTTTGGGCATTCAAGCAATGTGAATGCTAGTGTGGCCTCTAACACTAGATCTAAGAAGAAGGCTATTGAAGATACATAAAGGGATAATAAAGGACATATTTTGGCTCCTAAATAATCTCTAATTGTGGGTGGGTCTAACTAAGCTCCTAAGGTATAGGAAAATCAAAATTTTTAGAATGTAAGGCTTGGTCCTACATATCCACCTTCACAAGCTATACGACAAGGCACTAGTGCTTCTAAAGAGCCTCTTAAGGTGAGCAATAATTATATCAATATTATGGATCAAATTAATAAATTTTAAATGAATATTTCATTATGGGATTCATTAACAATACCTAGACAAAAGGACATGCTTTAACAAGAATTGTAAGGACTTGGTAAGTAAGTTGGATCATCTAGGAATGAGAATGTTGTCTTGGTAAATAAAACTCAGCCCATTGATGAACAAGTGAATAATATTGATAAGACTCCTCCTTTTTACCTATCATTGATTATTAGTGATTACTTAGTTCACAATTTCATCATAGATAGTGGGGCTAGTACTTTAGTTATGCCCAAGTGTATAGAAGATAAAATAGGCCTCAAGTATGAGCCAATTTATAAAGGCGTTTTACAATTAGATGGATCACAAAGACATTGAGAGTAATCAAGTATTTAAAATTTATATTACATTATTTTCCTACATTTTTCATTCCTCATGATGTGGTTGTGGTAGATTTATATCCATATTTTGCTTTTTGTTTGTCAAGAGAGTTTACAACTAAGATAGGTTGATACTTAACAACTAATTGTTCCTATATGGTTTTTTAGGACAAAGTATGGTACTAAAGTGAAGATTGAATCAGAGCCTATCCAACACAATCACTTAAAGCCTTACATGCCTAAGTGGAAAATTCCAATTATACCATTATTTATGAGGAGTAAATTCACACAGATCAATCTCCAACATCTTTTAAAGGAGTTTTTGATTTATATTTAGATGAATGGGGAAATGAACATTATGAGCATGATCCTTAAAAATTAATAGAGGAAGCTAGTTTTTGAGTGTATTTCATTCATGAGGAGGACTCTTTAATGCCAAATTTTATGAATGCAAGTGAAGAAATGGACGGTTTATGGCAGCTTTTCTTTGATGGATCAAGAAGTAAGATTGGGGTAGGTGGTGGAGCAATGTTGGTTTCTCCTTCCAAGGAAAGGTACTATTCCACTTTTAGATTTAAATTCTCTAGTAATTATAATGTGGTATAATATGAGGCCTTCATTCATTGCCTTGAGTGGGCTAGGAAAAGAGGTGTGAAAGGATTACAAATGTATGGTGATAGTGAGCTGATTGTGAATTAAGTAAGAGGCAAAAATGTGACTAATAAATCTTTGATTAAGTCCTATAAGCATAGAGTTTGGGATATTGTGGAGGATTTCCATGCTTTCAACATCACATCTATCCAAATAGAAGACAAAAATTATGTTGATAGGTTGGCAACAATTGGAGCATAGTTTGATGTTCCAAAAGGAATAAAAGAAGATAAGAACCAACCACATCTCAAGGTGATTGTAAGGCCTTCCATACCTGATAATATTACTAATTGGAAAGTGTTTTATAATGACCAATAAATAAAATTTTTTATACAAGAGGAGGTTGATATTTATTCCAAGAATAAGTCTAAAATACAATAGCAATATGGAGGGTAGATTGTACAATTGAAGTGAAAAAAGATTCTGAAAGTCTTAGTCACACTTGAGAGTATTCCCAATGATAATGATCAGTTGAAGAAGGAAAATGTAAGAATGTATAATAATAAATAAAAATATTAAAAAGTACAAATATTCAAGGATAAGTTGCTTGCACTTGGGAAGGTATGTACTAGTGAATAGAAACATGCTTTCATTGAGTTATGCAAGGAGTTTTATGATGTCTTTGCATGGGAATATAGTGATTTTAAGGGTTTTGATCCAAACTTAGCTCAACATACCATAGAGATATATGAGAATTATAAGCCTATTAAGAAAATACAAAGGCAAATCAATCCTAAGATTGAGCCTCTCATGAAGAAGGAGCTTACTAAGTTGATTGAGTCCAAAATCATCTTTCCTATTAAGCACTCATCTTGGTTAGAAAACTTAGTCCTGATAAGGAAGAATGGGGAGATTATGTTATGTTTTTATTTTAGGGAATTTAATATAGTTTCATTGAAGGACCATTATCCTCTTCCTTCCATGGAGCAAATTTTGCAATTTGTGGCAGGTAGTGAAAGTTTTTCTCTCCTTGATGGATATTTTGGGTGCAATCAGATTTTGGTGAAAGAAAGTGATCAATAGAAGATATAATTTAATACTAAATGGGGTAAATTTTATTATATAAAAATTAATTTTGACTTATTTAATTTGGGATCTAAATTTCAACATGAAATGGATATGGATTTTTTAGGACTAATAAATGACATTGTGTTGATGTATCTTGATGATATCATAATTTTTTCTAAGGATGCAAAGGATCACTTGCATCGCTTAGAAATTTTTTGAGAGATGTAGAGAGTTTGTAATATATCTTAACCCAAATAAGTGTGTGTTTTCTATCCATCAAGGTAAACTTCTAGGATACATTGTCTCAAAGAATGACCTATCCATAGATTCTGAAAGGGTGAGTGTAATCTTGCATTGGCTTCGTCTAAACACATGAAAGGTTTGCAAAGTTTATTTGGGAAACTTAATTTAATAAGGAGGTTAATTATTTATTTTTATAATTTATTAGAGCCTTTAACCTCTATGGTAAGGAAGGATGAAGTGTTCACTTGGACTATAAGAGGGAAGGAAAGTGTTGAAGAGATGAAATAAGCCATTTCCCAAGCTCCAACTCTTGTAAGTCCTAATTTATCAAAGGATTTCAACTTGTATACCTTTGGAAATTAGGAGTTAATCTCTTCCATGATTACTCAATCAAATTAATAAAACTTAGAGCAACCCATTACTTTATTTAGTCAAGGTTTGGAAGGCTATGAGGTAAGATACACCTATATTGATAAGAAAGTACTTTTAGTTTTTATAAGTCTAAAGAAGTTTAGGCATATGTTATATAAAAACAAGATTAATATATTGGTACCTCATCTTAGTGTCAAATATTTCATTTTGAGTAGAGATTTGAATGAAAAAAGAGTTGGTTGGATCATAAAAGTGATGGAGTATGTTGTAGAAATTAAGACAACCAAGCTAGTGAAAGGAAAGGGGTTATGTGAGCATCTTGATTCAAATTTGAAAGAATTAAAATATGTTTTTTTATCACTTAATAATGACACTATGACAATGCCACCTTTATTAATGAGGAGTTGGATTCAAGATATGATTCATTTTCTTTAAACTAGTGAGTGTCCATGAGGTCTAGATAGAGCTAAAAGAAGGTACTTTAAATTATAATCTATTCCTTATGTGATGGTTGATGTAGTGTTGTTTAGGAAGGAATTCTAAAGAGTGTTATTGAGGTGTGTTGAATCATATCATGTCGAGAAAATGCTGCTTGAATTTCATGATGGACCAACTGGTGGTCACTTTGCTTCAAGAATCATAACTGCTAAGATAATAAGAGCTAGACACTTTTGGCCTAGTTTGTTTAAAGACACCCATGTTTGGGTAAGTGTAAAAAATGTGCTCTCTTTGATGGTAAATAAAATATTTCTACCTTGCCTCTTAATCTAATTCAAGTTGACCAAACCTTTATACAATGGGATCTATATTTCATAGGACTAATCAACCCACCTTCTATTGCTGGTCACAAGTGGGTGTTAACTACTATAGATTACTTTAAAATATTGGTGGAGGTTGTTTCTCTCAAGGAAGTAAATGAAAATTTAGTTTTAGACTTCTATGAAGGCATAATGACAAGGTTTTTGGATCCTTCAACAATAATTTTAGATAATGCATTGGTTTTCCTTATAATGAAGATAAGTGAATGGGTTTTGAAACATGGAATCTATCTTAGTACTTCTAACTATTATCTACAAGGGAATGGACTAGCTGAGTCCATCAATAATAATCTAATTAGGATCATAAAGAGGACAATGGCAGAGAACCAAAGGATTTGGTATTCTAAGTTGAAAACATTTTTTTGGGCTGATAGGATCACCCCAAAAAGAGCCATTATAAATTATCCATATACACTTGTTTATGGAAGAGAAGCTAGAATTCTTATTTCACTTGAGCTACCAGCCTTGGATCTCACCTATCAAGAAGAGTTAATGGAGAATGAAAGCATGAAAGTCAAGATATGTGAGTTGATAGAGCTTGAAGACACAAGATATCAAGCTATGTAAACTATGAGATCTCACCAAGATCAAACAAATATATAATTTGATAAGAAGGCCATGCCAAGAAGCTTCCAAGAAGGATACATTGTTCTAAAGTGGGATGAATATAGGGCTAAACCTAAAAGACACATAAATTTTAATGATTTATGGAGTGGTCCTTATGTTATCACCCAATACAAGAAACACAATGAATTATAACTCTCAAAGTTAGATGGAGAGGATATCTATATCCAAATCAATGGGATATATCTCAAAAAATGCTACTAAGGTCTTCTTTCCTTATACATAGTTTATTATTTATCTTATTTTCCCTAAGTGCTTATGCACATGTGTGAGTCTTATTTGTGTCTTGCTTTGTCTTGTGTTTTTTTGGTGTGTTGTGGTTATTTTGTATGTGTTTTAGGATTTTTTTTCTAGTTGTCTTTAATAAATCATCAACTCCCTTGGCTCATGATAGGATAAGGCTATTGGCCTAGTTAGTATAACATGCATACTACCCCTATGAGTCCCCAATTTGTTGACCAAATTTGACCTTTAGGTCAAATTGGGGTGCCTTTAGGTAAATTTTTTGACATTTAGGTGATATAGGGGGCAAAATATTATAATATAAGGCATTTTATAGTTTAACTAATGTCATTTGATGTTATAATAGCCTTGGTCCTTAGTTATTATAGTCCTAGTCATTTTGGGTCATTTTCATGTCAAAAACGGTGTATTTAATGAGTTTTATAGGTTTATTAGGAATTTTGAAGGTTAAAAAAGATGATTTCATCCCCACGTGTCTAATTAGGTCTTAATCAACTGACATAACTGAAAAGTGATAGGTTGTGTAGAAGAAAAGGTAGTTTTCTAGTGAAAGGAGAAGAAAATGGAACTTATACAACCTCTTTGGGAAGTGTGATAGATGGGAAATGATTTTACAATTCTTATTCATCTTCACCATCATTAGATCCACATTTTAAATTATTTATAAGTTTCATTTTATTTCCAAAATTATTCTACTCCTTTTAACCTTTCATGGTAAGCAAAAGTGACTTGTAGGTTTGTACTTGGTATGGTCAGCACAAGGGGTTTCAAGAAAAATTATCTTGGTGGTGTATTATAAACTTAGTCATCTTCAATTTTATGTTTGTTTTTAGAGGAATGGTGCTCTAAGCTTTTTTAACCATTCCTAAGAAGTTGACCTTTCAAATCTACTTGTTAATCTATACCCCTGTAAGTATTGCTCTTATTTGGGAAAGTTCATACAATTAACTTGCTAAGATTAGTTCCATAGGAAGTTTAATCTCTTCCCTAATGTTATCCATGATTTGTTTCACATTTGGTTTTTATTTGATGAGCCGACTAACTCAATTTGTAAATAGGAGTGAAGAATTGAAGTTACAATATTTTCTACCTTATTATAGAATGTTAGGATTTTGTAGAGGTTTTTTGTGAATAGACTATGATATTACATATGTATATGATCCATATGGTCACCCCTTAACATGTTTGGTTTCATCACTTCATAATTTTTAAAAAATTTCCACCTTGTCTTTCTCTATTGTAAACTCTTTACCCAACTTCAGTTGTAGTCACATGTATAAACTTGTTTAACTTACTCATGGGATGATAATCAAGATAATTTAGTTGTCCAAGCCATCAAAGGTTTGAAAGAGTCCATTTAGATAGTTTTAAAAGGTTAAACTATGGTAAAAAATTCATCCACCATGCTAAAATAGTCACGAGATGCCTTTGATTTCTCTTCTCTATGCATATATAGGTGGTTTCATGTTAGAAAGGTGTATTGAAGTTGGTTTCAAGGTGTTATTTATGGATATCATATACTTTAAGTTTTAAAAATTCATTTGAGTGTTCTTGAAGCTATTACCTAACATGTTCTTACCCAATTCCATCCCCTACCTATATAAAACATCCTAATACACATCTACAGGGTCTTTACTAACGTCACACTGAGGTGTGAGAAGGTTAAAATGTTTTCCAACCTCTTAGTTTTGATATAGGTGTATTAGGATGTTTGATAAGAACATACAAATTTAAAATTCATATAAGGTTTCATGTTTTTCAAATATAGTTCATTTTTTTCTTACCAAAACATCCACCTATAGGTGGTTGAGTAGTGGATTAATGTTTTATATAGAAGGGTTGAAATAATTTAACACTTCCTTAAGATCTTGGTATGAAAAGAAAGCCATGATAGACATATATAAAGTGCCTAAAAGGTAATAAGAGGTATAATCACGTGTGAAGGTCATGAATAGGTTTAGGGGAGTTTTCCATAAAAGGGTTAAAATAGAGCTCGAGGGTGTTCTTATAGACCTCTTATCATAGGTTTGCTAAGGGTCTCAAAGCATCTAAAGAGTTGAATGTTGTGAATTTTAGCATGGAAAAAATCTTTGCCAATAATAGAGGTTAGAAATTAAGGGATGATGGGTTGTTTGAGGTCTTAAACATGTTTTAAAAAGCACTAAAATTTTCCATTAACATCTATAGGGTTGAGGAGATAAATGGTATTTTGTCCCCTAAGGATCAACATTGAACAAATGGTTTATGACTAGTAGGTTTCAACTTACGAGATGAGGTAAAATGAAATGAAATTAATCAAGATATGGTTAAGATAGGGTCTGATATACCCATATTACTACCTATAGGTACCCTTCTAGCATGGGAATTTACACTTATAGGGGTCAGATAGGTAAGATGAGAAAATAGTGACTTAAGCATGTTTTTGATTGTTTTAAGCCCATATAGGGTAAAAAAAGGTGATATTTATGTTTTTTGAACTCAAGGTGGGTTCAAGAAGGTATTTTCACATCATAATCACCTTAACCAAGGCTATAAACACCTACAATAGGTCCTATAGGTAGGATATCTCAACACATAGTGGTGACCTAGATTTTGATGTCCAATGATGTTTTTAGGACTCTCAATTTGAGTTTAGGTTAAATAATGCCATTTGTGATAAAAATTGGTTTAGGAGATGTTACAAAACAATATAACCAAGGTATTATGATGATATTACACCTACAGGTAGGGTTTAGGGGTAGAGCATCTCAACCTAGACAGTGACCTAAAGGTTAATGCAAAGTTTGGTGTTTTAAGGTTATCTAAGAAGGATGATAGTTCCATCATGAATTTTTTAGACCCCGAAGGATTCATTAATATCCTCTATATAAATAACATAAGGTCTAATTTCACTTATAGACACCTACAATAGGCTCTAAAAAAAGTGTCTCAGTTAATAGGTAATAAGCTAGCATGAGCATGTAGGTGTGGTTGTAGGACACTTAGATTGATTTCTAGATGAAAAAGATGTTGTGTGACATAAATGGGTTTAAATTTAAGTGTTTTATAATCATTAATAATCCAATTATAATCATATACACTTAAGTAGGTAGTCTACATTAGATTTGCTCAATCATTTTAGAGAGGACTCAGTCTAGTGAGTTGAAAGTGCATATTGAATGGTTGGAAAGGTTAATATGATGAAAAAAACAACTAATAACCTTATACATTAATATAATGAGATTAATAATATATAGGAAAAACACATTAACCTACAATTAGGGCCAAACTTAGGGTATCTCAGTTAAAGTATAGTGGGGTACCTAATTTTGACTAGAAGTGCATATGAAGCCCAAAAGGGAGTTTGGGTGATAGGAAAAGCATGTGTTCACTTAAATAAAAGTAATGGTAACTTAATAAAAAATAAAAATAATTAAAAAACTTAAAAAAGGTATCTTTTTTACCCATGTGTGTACCTACAACTACCGTGTGGTAGTCTTGGACATGAAGGTGAGAGGAAGACATAAAGGTGCTTAGGTGAAGAGAAAAGTTTTGAATAAAATTAAGATGGTAAATTATTGATGAATGAATTTTTATACATACTAAAATAACCATTAAACATATCTATCCACTCTTCCTTACTTGACCAAAGCTATCAGTATGTACAATGAGCTAGGAAACCTCTTTGTTTAATAGATGAACATGAGGAATTCAAAGAGAAGGAATATTTTGGGGTGAATAAAAATATATATTATCATGAATTGGATATGTAAATTTTTTTAATACAACCTAGAGGTAATTTATTGTTTTGGAGAGGTCACTCTTAAGAAGGTTTGAGGAAAATGTAGGAAAATAGGCTTTTTAGAGGCCTTTTTGGGGCATTTAGAGTTGGTTAGACAACTAAACCATGGAATCAAACTAAAAAATATAGTAAAAATCATCATAAAAACTTGGAAAAACTCAAAAAATATTCAATTTTTCATGGGGATGGGTGATATATCTCACTATTTTATTTTAGAGGTTAGCTAGTCTAGGAAAATTAGGCCATGGCAAAGGGAGCTAGTGAGTGTAAAATGGGAAAATGGATTGATATAAAGATTTTAGAAATTATATAATTTTTTTGGGGGGTATATGGAAGGTTAATATATTATATGGAATCACTAGATCAAGCTGATACTCCTCAAGGTGACTAAAGTACCCATGCACACAACCCAACTAGATAAACTTTCACTAAGCCTAGTTGGTGAAAAAGGAGAATAAGATGAATAAGAGTGATTGGAGGGTTACATAGTGAATTTTTAAGATAAAATGGGATGTAAAATTGCATAATAAATTTAAAAAACCAGGAAATATAATTCTTAACAGCCAAAGCTAGCAAGGTGCCTATTAGACCTATTAGGCTTTGAGGGGACCTACAACCGATTGGGGGTCTGTCTTCATTTCTAACTCTTGGTGGATTATCAAGATTATTGAGGAATGTATGGAGGTAGATATAATTTTTTTTTAACTCATATTATGTATAACAACCTAAAAGAAAGATATTTTTATCCTAGAAAGAGCCCAAGTATGGAAAAAGGGTAGAAATAAGTTCGATGAAGTGTTTTGAAATGCTCATATATTTTCCAAGGTTTTGTATGGGAGCCAACGGAATTAGGAGAGGTTATTAGGGACAATTTGAATAAATTTTTTGGAATTTAGTGGTATATCAAATGTCAAAGCTTTATGAATAAATCTTAAGACCAAAAAATGCCTAAAACTTTACTAAACCCTCAGCTAGGATCTGATAGAGAAAATAAACTTAGAGAGCTATCCAAATGACATAGTTTGACCATGGAATTCATTAGAACATTAATAGGACTAATTTAGGATCCCCCCCCATATATGATATGTATGTAATTATATGGATAACATGTAAAATAGGGTATTTTTTTACCATTTTTTAATTTTATAGGTTCTAGGAGGTTTCAAGAGATGCAATCAATCTTAGGGGAAATATTTATACTTATTATAACTCCACATGGTCATTTATTGATAAGGTAAAACTTATTTGTGTTCAAAAAATAGCTCTCCTTACAGCTAGTCAAAATTGGCATAGTGGACACAAGGGTGAAAAGGGTGAAAAATCCAAGTGTGAGCCTTTTTTAAGCATGTCTGATGCCTCTAAATCCATGTAAGGTCTTTAAATGTGTCATTAACTCCCTCACATTTATTTTCATGTAAATTTAAATTCATTTTTAAGGCCAAGTGTGATGGTTAACTAAAAAAAGGATTTTTTAAGACTACAAATAGTGATGGCTTCCTTATAGGAGCTTTTAGATGAGTAAGAATACAATAAATGCATGGAAATGTATTCCTAAAGTATTTAAATCTTATACCAATCATAATAATTATCACTAGTCAGTGATGGGATGTTAAAATAGGTTCAAATTATGAAGGTAGTTTTTTGAGCCAAGACTTGGAGTTTTATGTTAATTTTCATAAGTTTCATGACTTGTATGGACACTTGGTCCTCCTAACATTGTATGGTTCATCTCATGTCTATTTATCATGAATTTTAATCTATTTTATTTTATTTAAAAGTGTCCAAGTGACCTTTGGTATTCCTTTGTCTTACTCTTCTCTCAGAGGCTATAAATATTGACTGTTTTAGCTCTTTTTGGTAGCCTCTATTGGTTAATGGTGAAACCCTAGAATTTTTTGTACTTGAATGACTATTGAAGAAATAAAAAATTTATTTTTTATACTTAAATTCTATGTAATTGAGTTTCATTTTAATCTTGTTGGTTTTGTCTAGTAGAAGATGATCTTTTCTAGCATGTTATCATTGATTGTTCACCAAGTGTACAAAAGAGTAATTATTACATGTCTTTATTAGTGTTATATTTAAAGTATATAAGTTTATTAGATTTGGTATATAATTTTATTCTATTAAGGAATCATTAATTTCCCTTGTAAGTGTAAAAATACCTTTTTGAGCCTAGCTTATGAAACACTGATGTAATAATCTATCTTGTGTGGTGATTTTTGTGTAAGAGAATCCTTGTTTTGATCTAAGTAGTATAATTTCAATTAATAATAGGAAATATAATATTGGTTCATCACATTTTTTATATTTATTATTTATTTTATCAACCCTTTTCATCCAAATTTGATAGGTAAAAACATTACTTCAAATAGTGTATCAAGAGAATTAGCCCTTCTAGAGATTCATCTCATCAAATTATTACCCATAAAAAGAGAGATGTTTCCATTGTGCCACTTAGATGAGGAAAGATAATAAAATCCTCAAAGGGTGAAATTATAAGTGAAAATAGTTTGTGTATGGAATTATAAGTGGAAATATACCATTTGTGTTGATCTAGTTCACCTCCTAATTATCCCTCTTAACTCATGCATCTCTTAGGACTTCCATGTTGAAACATTGTGTAAGGAGAATCTCAAGTTGCAGTAGTGTGGTTGGTATTATATATTAAATTATAACCCTTGAGAGGTTGTTTCATTTCCTCTCACTTAAGCTACATAATGGGAACTATCTTAGGTTATGGGTGACCTATTAAATGGATTGAACCTCTATATTTGGACGAGCTCCCTTGATTGTTCACCCAAACTATTAATGAAACTATTAAATTGATAAGAAAAGTGAAAATAGTGATGTTATAAATAATAAAATATGTGATGCACAAATAATATTATTCCTCTACTTGATTTAATATAAACTATTTTAAGGTAATAAATCCATTTTTGTCATATAACCTACAACCTTGACATGACTATCACATGAGTATTTCATTGAGAGGCTCAAGATTACATTATAGTAATTAGGAGGGTAAAATTTAACCTTTTTAAGGTAAAAATTATGTAATTACACTTTTAAATCATGCATATACAAAATTAGAACACTAATAATGACCTATAATAGTAATATTTTTTGTATAATGGTGAGTAAATATGGACAATAAGCTAGGAAAGTAAAATATTCAATAGATAAGATCAACACGATTGCATATTTCACACATGACACAATATATATGCATATAAAATAATTTTTTTAAATTTATTCAAGAGGTTTTAGTGTACAATTTTGGTCAAGGTTTCATCATAACTAGAAGAGGCCTCTTCAAAATGCCATTCAAAGCTTGAATCATAGTAATAAGAATGAAAGAGAGAAGGTAGGCATAAAAGGATTTCATCATGACATTCTCACATAAAACCAATTAAAAGGAAGAAGTAAATTGACACCAAGTATATTAGGAGTGTGTTGTCATCTTTCTTATTAAACCTCTTGACTAAGTGTTGATGTGATTCCTTTTGAGGAGTGGCGTAGGAGGTTACTTTGGAAGACTTGAGTGTCTTAAATCTAAATCATTTTATAGGGAGTTACATATTGGAATATTTTAGAGTAGTTACAAGTTAATCATTTGAAAATCATCACCTTTAAAGACATTATATTCCAACATTTTCCCCTTACATTGCACTTATTCTTTGTGATAATTTCACTTAAACTCCACGAGTCTTTCTCTCTTTATGATCAAGGCATAACATACAAAGTAAAGTCTAGTTTAATGCCACAAGAGAACTCCATCAGACATTTTTACTTTAGTTAATATTTTATTTCAATTCATGAGGCTTTAATAATTCAATGAAATCCATATTGTAATTGGTTTATGCTTTAGCTAGTCAATAGAGTAGAGAGATAGTTTCTGTGACATGAAGATTTTAAGTAACCTTGAGGGATGAGTTTGATATATATATATATATATATATATATATATATTTAATTCATGAATATAAGATATATTTGGATGATGTTTATATTATTTTCAAGATGTTCTAATGCATTTTAGTTCTCTAGACCTTGAGATAGACCTACACTTGATCTTCTTGAAGCCATATAAGTCACCTTTCTTCACTTAGGCTTGTTTGGCCATTTTTAGCCTATAAAAATACTATTTAACCCTATTAAATAACTTTACTATGGTAAAAACATATTCATATTGGTTTAAGTAACCTCTGTAACTATTTACGAGAGTTTATCTATCTCAAAACCATGAAAACTAACTCAAGAGTGAGCTTTTTGGGATAGTTTCCATACATATCCAGCTCACACATTCCAATAAATTAATTTTAAAGGTTATTAGGATATTAATGAAGGTCATCCAATCTATTTTATATATAAACAAATCTTCATGAGGCACTTATAAGGTCTATATTCTCCATCAGGTCTCTTTAGGGGTTTGAGAGCACTTGGAGTCTTAAGGATGATTCACTAAGTTAAGGGACCTAACCCAAAAAAAATGCCAATTATATTAAGTATACAACCCAATAATCCTTCCATTATAGTCTTAGGATCCAATTCATATCCTCATGTGAGTTTACATGTACTATAAACTAAATTTTTGAGCCATATCAGTATGACTTTGTAGTTAAAGAAGGTGATTTGGAAATAAAAAATTTCAAAACATTTGATTTGGCTTGGAAAATTAATTTCAGGGTATATGAAACATGTCATGATGTAAACCCATGGTTTTATAATTGAATTTCCATTTCAAACCCCTGAAACCTACCTTAAGCCCTATGCAAGGGTTTATACATAGTCTTATTCAATTAACCCTAACATGCCTTTTTCACACTTTCATTATTTATCAATAGTTATAGTCTTCACTAAGTTGTAATTAAAATTATTACCTATCCTTTAAGGCTCATAAATTTAAAAAACACTAAAAATAATTCAAGTTTCTTCATATTTCACACACACAAGCCTATGTATGCTTATTTAGGCCTTTAAAGCCTAATTAGCCTTCTTGAGCTTCTCACTACTTTCAATAAATTTGGAACTTAATGGAAATCCTATTATAATTTAGTATTAATATTAAAATACCTCCATCTTGTTTTCCATCTCATGGATTCAATCAATGATCAACACACTTTCATAAGATTACCCAAAACCTACCTGTAGGTGATTTACTAAGTTTATCTTGACTATAGTATGGGAATAACCCTTATTTAACTATCATTTTGGCAATTTGGGACCATTAAAAAGTGTTAAATAGTTATTTTAGGTTCTTTTATACCTTATTCTAACTTATTCACACTCCATTAGATACTAAAATCTCATCTATTAACTGACATTAGCCTATATGTCCATATTTGGACTCCTATACTATTAGGTTCACTAGAATGATGATTTTTAGACTATTTTAATCTCTTTATGATGATAATAAGGATGAAAATATTAATATTCTCCTAATTTCCATTTTAAACCTCTTATACTTCCATTCAACACTACACAACTAATCTCTTTTTTAATTAGGACTATGATAGGTCTATAGATGCACATTAGACCTTCTTATGTGTTAGGCCTTGAGGTATGAGTTATTTTTTATTATGATATATTACCTATTGAATTTTTTTTTCCATTGTGACCCTATAATTAATTTATTTCCATGATTCATGAATTTCTCACATGCTTTTAATCATGCAAATAGATTTTCCTAACTCACTTGGTCCTCACCTTAATGAACATAATATAATAATACAATGCTTGAAGTGGTTGTAAGTGATAATTTTTTCTAGGAGAGATTTATGATGTTTTTAAGGAATTTTTTAGGAATGTGTCACACATTTTAATACTTGACTCAACTATCCATATTCCTAAGTTAGTTTGTTATAATTCAAATAATGAGAAACCTTGGAATTTAAGCATGTAACCTCTTGAGATGGACTTTTATGATAGCCTACATAGAAAATTTTGGACATTGATGTCATTGAAAATATTATTAATGTATCTAAAATATTCCAAGGAAACATTAATGTGTGTCTAAAACTTCTTCAAATATTTCATATGGACCTAGGTCTTCATAGAGACAAAACTTTCTAGGCTCAAACCTGCACTCTCACCATTCTTGAAAAATGTTGCTCATTTATGGCGTACACATACATGAATGTGTTTGGAGATAGATTTATAGGTTGTTTAGTATTTTTAATAAATTTCAAAACCTTATTCCATCAATAATGAGCTCACAACCTCATTGGAAATGCCTAAAATTGAGCCTACAAGGTTTATCTAGGGTTTTAGTCTTGCTAAACTTGTTAGAATTAATTCATAAATAATATCCCATTGAAATCAAGAATATTGAATTAAAACTTGAGGGAATTAGGGATCCCATATTTTTCCAAGATCTTAGGCAATGAAACTCTCTCTCTTGTATGGATTGAGCATCTAAAGATGGCTATTACAAGCTTGCCAAGACCTTGAAGGAATATCTAATGCAATTTTTGGATTTAAATGACATTTTAAAGATTTTAAAAACATGGTTTATCCTTATTGAAGTCATTCCAACCTACTTTGGTCTATTGATCTCATTGAAACTCATTTTATCTCTCCTTTTTGGCAAAGAAATTTCATTCTTAACTATTTACAAGATCAATGATTATATGTTCTAATTCAAAATATCATTTTTGACTTAGTTTATACCTATTTTCACATTATAAACCCTTTCATAGGTCTTATAACATGCATATGTACGTACCATTACCCTTGATAACATTCGCATTTGCTTATAACTAGCAAGCATCATCTCAATATTTGAATGCAGGATAAGACTAAACTAGTAAAATACCTTAAACATGTCAAAAATACCTTAATATTTCCAAATTTATTGAAAAATAATATGATTAACTTACTAGCTTTGTTCTTTGGTTAACTTATTTAACTTTAGACCATGGTTATCCTAGAAGGGTCACCAACTTGTCTCCTTGAAAAAAGTTCTCCATCAACTTGATTTCATACTTAACCTTAACTTTATCAAACTTACCTTAAACAGTGCTAAACACATACTGAAAAACATAAATAATTACCATTTTTTTGACAAGACACCATGATTTGACTTAGCTACCAACTAGACTATCCTAAATGACATTGAGGGCTGCCAAGGAAGACACATTACCTATCATACTAGATCATTAATGACTGACACATGATATTTATAATGGAAATAAAAAAAGTTAATGTCAAATACATCAAAATTTTTAATGAATCCCTTTCATGGTTGCCAAATTTTGGATAACATCTTTGGTGACCTCCTGGGATTGCATGATTTTTATGCATCTAAACTAGTTGTCTTACACACACACACACACACACACACACACACACACACACACACACACACACACACACACACACACACACACACACACACACACACAGACACACACACACACACACACACACACACACACACACACACACACACACACTCACACTCACACACACACACACACACACACACACACACACACACACACACACACACACACACACACACACACACACACACACACACACACATGGAGTCATGAATGTTGCCAAATAAAATTGAAAACCTATAAAAACTCATATTAAACACCTAAACACAACAATAAGACAAGAATCAAACACACCCAAGTAGCAAAACAATAAGACAAACAATTATGCTACAAAGTTCTTAGAGTAAGGGAAAGACAAACCAAACAACAAAACCAATATGTGTCATAGATACTTAGGGAAAAAAACTACTAATCTATTATATGCAAAGCCTAAAAATATGTTTGAGGTGATAAAACAACTCCTTAAACTCAACCAAGATAAAAAATAATACTTTTAAAATCCTTGCTACTCCATGAGAACAAACCAACATAGGATGAATGTTAATCAACGACAACTTTCTCACTAGGGTTATCTAGTAGCTTACCATTATTGAAATCCCTACTAGCTACCATTATATCCTTTGAATCTCCTTTTAATTTTTCATTTAGATCTCTTTTAAGCTTGTTTGACATTACATCTTACTTGATCCTTTCTATTCCCACTTATCATTTTGCAATCTGCTTCATAGGGATCATATGGATCTTCAAAATATCCAATTCCTTTGAACTATGATGAGCCATGTTTCTAGAGCCATCAATATTGAATTCTTGTTTGCTAAACACAATTGTAAATTAATTAGGATTATCTTGGTATATTTTGGGATCATTAATCACATAAACATTTATATTGACATGATCATGTTATTTTAGGGTTATATTCCACTTGATATGGATTTCATACTCTTTTTTATGATCATTAGACATATCATTGACATCCTCATCATGTCCATATCTATTTTGAGGAGGTGCAAGCCCACTTACATCATCAAAATCATGCATTATGGAAAATACTTTTTCTATATGTTATATAACCCTCCTTGAGTCTCATGTTCATGGATTTCTTCCTATTTAGTAGGTGGAATTTCATCCTCATTATGGATACCATGATTCATTATATCTGTAACATTATAATATTTCATATGTAATAGATAATTACCCAATATGACCTTTTGAAAACTAAAATTAGAACTTGTTTTAGGAAGTTCATCCCATTCTTTATGAATAATGTATGTACCAATACATGTCTCTTATATGAGTTAATATGGATCAAACTCATAGTTTTCAACTCTCCACTCATCAAGGAAGAGGTCATATACACCTTCAAGGGAAGAAATTAGTTCTTGATCAATATGAATGTCTTGATAATCAATAATGGTACAGGGTTTTAGGCATAAAAGGTTTTATGTGAAACCTATCCATTGGTTCAGCTAAATTTTAACCTTGGTACCATATCTAGTCCTAAAAACCATGTAGGACCAATTTGATGCTAAATATACCCCAATATTGGCTATAAAATTCCTAGGTAGAGATAAGGAAAATATGGAGGTAGATATTTTTGGCCATATTTGTTCAACATACCAAGCATGTGCCTAGTTGCTAATAGACCTAATACAGAGAAAGAGGTAAAATTATTGATTGGTCATATGATCAAAATGGTTTGAACTAACTCTAGATGGAATGATTGAAATGGAGAAATTAAGAAGCTCACAAAGATTTTGAAGGAATTTAAGTTCACTTCATGTAATTCATCAATTTCTAAATATAGGTCCAGAGTAATAGAGATCCTATAGAGTGCTCATGATAAGCATGGGAGTGCATGAAATTCATTTAGTCCACTCATTCCATCTAAATCTTGTCTAGACATTTGGTTCTAGTCATAGGCAAGCTGAGTAAGCATTTTCATAGCACTAGATCTCACACATGTGATAGTCTTAGGAAATTATGGGTCTATAAATTTTGGAGTCTAGTTCATATGCACCAATTTTTAGCTCATGTAATGAAGTGTAAAAGAAGACACACATGTTCAAATTTGGATCCGAATGCATAATTTTCTAAGTTTCCATACTTATCCACTTTAAACCAGACCTTCATCAAGACATCATGTAGGATTATGTGAACTAGTCGACTTCAACATTTTATAAAAGTAAATAGAAAGCTTGAATGGCCAATAGATCAAAAGAGTTTGTTCCTTTCAATGTCAAGTCCATTTTTTTTAAATTTGGTGTCCCCATGATATTTGTACTTCAAGTTATAAAATTTCAAAGTTGGTCAAAAAATGATAGACATCTATGTGAACATCAATTTTAAGACCCATAAAATGACCATTTGGATTCAAAATCCTTGGCAGGAACCTAAGAAGGAATGTATGACTAATAAGTGTCAATCACATGGGAGCTTAAGTAATTAAAATGGTTAGCAAATCCCAAAGACTAATGAGAAACCAATCTCAAAACAGTGGTTCACAGAGATCCACAATCCACATTTAGTTACATCTCAAAATCTAATGGAGCGAAATAGAGTCAAAAGGGGTAAATGATCTAGGTCAATTACATAAAACCAATAACAAAGGGATGAGATGGGATGTTTGATGAAAGTCAATGAAGCCAAAGGACCCAAACTCAAGTTTGACCCAAGTTGGTGGAGAAAGTAAAGGAAAATACCTTGATGTGGACTCAAATTGGACTAGAATGCATTAATATAAGTCCATGGAGGTAAAATATGTCTTTTAGACTTAATATGAACCAAATGGGTGGTAGTTTATTGCCAAAAGAAAGACCTATCATTGAACAAAGTGCTATCTATATTGATTATAGTAAAACCAATATCCTTAGATTTGTTTTCATTTATAGTTAGGCTAGGTCCAATTTTATAAGTATGGAGTAGGTATGTGCTTTCAATAGAGAGATGTGTAGTCATTTCAACATGATCTTAGCTCTAAAAAATCATCACTCAGATAGACTTAAGGCATGGCTTAGTTAGATACATGAATATGAAGATTTTATCCTCAATGTAATCTAGTCAAAGATTTAAAGCAAAAGGACTTGGGGAATCAGATATTATTTAGAGCATTCATTTCTAGAAAGATCATGACCTGAAACTTTTGGAAAACTCTTATCTTATAGTGTAGCTTGTTCAACCAATGGAATGATTCGAAGGTTATTTGGGAAAATCATGAATATCTTATTCATATTGATTTATTATGATTAGACCAAAAGCCTAGTGAAATATCTCTTGAAAGATGACAACTCATTTATTATCATGAACAATGTGCTCCCACCTTATCTCTCTCTTCCCTTTCTCCTATATTATCCCTTTTTTACCATTTTGTAAGGGGTTATCAGATTGTAGACTTTTTATCTTTCTGAGAGATAGGACATTCTTTGAGATACTATAAAGTATGTTAATATTAATTAAGCTTGACCCTATCAAGCATTTATAAGAACTACCTCTTGATGTAATATGAGACTTTCTTTACCTATTTCTTGATTTGGATTTGTGTTTATTGAGTCATGCACTATGGCATTGTGTGAAAGAGAATTTTCCTCATCCATGGTCCTTATTTTTGACCTTGTTTAGGGAGTTTTAAATGTTGTTTGTAGGTCAATATTAGTGTTCTACTTTGAAACTCTTCTATGAAATACTTATGAAAATAGATTGATCTTGAGGTTGTGTGAGCTAGTATTTTCCTCTGGTAATCTAGTGTGGGTTCAGGCTTATGGGAGTTTCCCTTTTAAATTTGGTGCATCACCTAGTTAACTTTTTTAAGAGCCCTTATTCTATTTATAACTCTTTTCCTTATAAATAAGTTGTCTTAAATTTATTTTTAGGTGATTATCAAAGAGGAAGCCAAACTAATCCAGAGGTTTACCCCCAACATAGGTTACCCACAACCTAGGGTTGTCCCAATTTATAAGCTTAGTTGGAGAGAGCCTAAAGAACCCTCTTCGAGGGTGAAAATTAATCCTATAACAAATATATTACAAAAAAATCATGATGAATTGAAAATTTAAGCCAAGCATGCAAGGTTAAATTCAAACCCTTGATTACACCTAAGGTCTTAGTAGCTAACCCATCTAGTTATAGGACTCCCTTGGTGACTAGTTCATATTTTAGGCTTAATTGATCATCTACTATTTTAAGTATTATTGAAGCACTATCACCATTATAAATCATGAAATTTTAAACTAGTGAGTCACTTTCAATAAGAGAAAGGTAAAATAGATAGGGTATACCATCCTTTCTTGACTGCCTATCAATAGGTGTATAAGTATTAGTGCAAACTGTACCCTCTTTCCTTGATAGTCCTACTAATAGGCTGAGCTTAAATAATTATTCATGGAGTAGATCCTTTTGAAAAAGAATGAATAATTTATCCCACATTGGGGTGCTCATATTAACCATCTTCATCTGATCCATAATGTTGATAGGAGAATTACCAAGCCTTGACTATCCTCTAGGAGTTATAATGTTATTTTTAGCTTGTGTTTATGAAGGTTGAAGTGCTGTAACAATATTTACATTTTGATTTATTTGTGTTTTTTGAATGTTAGGGGATATATTAGACCCATTCATCCCTTGAGGAACTTAAGAATGTGAATAATATCCTTTACCCACCCCTTGCTTTTATTCTATTGCCCTCATCTTAGACTTGGTATTCACTACTATGGGAGTGTTAGCCTTGATTTTATCTCCCAACTGATTAATTGTGCACCAATATCCTTCTTGCCAATCCACTAGAATGACATATAATTGGAACTAACTTATATTAGTTTATCCTTGAGTAGACACCTTAGCTTGATTCATAAAAGGTATTGTTCCATATTAACCCATGAAAGATTGATTGAATGTCTCATTTTGATAGGTAGCTTGATCATGAGGTTGATACTATTTATACTCTTACATAATATTGTTTTGAATAGGTACTAAGGACCTTGAATAAGAGGTAGTATTTGGATTGAAAATATTGAATGGTTTGGCTTGAGTAATCTTCCTTTGTCCTTGGGAATTAGAATAAAAATAAGGCCTATTAGGCTGATAGGACTATTGGGGAATGATAAGGACCTTGATAAAACTTATAATACTGAGGTTGGTGTATCTTTAAATCCACTATATCATTCACTTGGGATTTTAATATGTTTTTCAACTCTTATATTTCATTTAATTGTCTAGGTATAACTTGTTCATGATTGGTATGGGTGGGAGTAGGAGCAAGAGCTAGAGTAGCAAGCTAAGTATTAGGAAATAGTGGCATGGGAGGCCTTACGGAGATATTTCTATCTTAGATAAGATTATTTTCAGATTTGATTATAAGGTCATAAGCATTAGATAGAATCTCTCCTCCCATGGACTATATCATAATAGTTGTGTCACTATTCATGGACTTGAGATAATAAAGGAATGAATAGTTTGGAGTAGGCCTCATAAGAGCTAGAATTTTGTTCCATGTATTTTGGAACCTAGAATTGAAATCTTTCATGAATTCTTGGGGAGCTCTCTTTATGGTGATTAATTGATAAATTAGGGATATATGATCACTCTTATCCTAAAATATTTTAATCAACTTCTTTCCTAATTCATCACATGAATCAATGGAACTAGGGGATAAAGTTATATACCAATCTAATGATTTTACCTTTAAGTATATTACCAATAGCTTAATGGCTAAATTTTATTGGGTGATATTATGGATATTAAAATTTTTATCCATATCTATTATATGCTTAATGGGTGTAATAGTTCTCTCTCCACTAAAATATGACACTCTTAAGGGATGCCATTGAGATATCATCATATTGTGCAAGGTTTAGAGGAAATACTCTATTGAAGGCCGAAAAGGGTATATTTATATCCATCTTACCAGATTTAGGAAAACTTGGATTTTAGGTAAAATGAAGCCCTCTTATAGGAGACTTGGTGTAAGGAAGAGTATGATGGAGTCTCTTTCTTCTGACTAAAAATAAAGTTAACTAAACAAACTCAAATGAAACACCTTTATCCTTTGATATTTTAGTCACCTTTGGCATGCAAAATTAGGTTATTAGTAAATAACCAAGAGCTTAGAATTTGTCAGAGTCACCAGATGTTGCATGAAGGAGGATGTTATAGCTATAAATTTTCCAAGACCAACATCACTCTTGGATAGTCTTTGTTTAAATTTTGTCCCACCAAGTATGCTAAAACTATTATAGATTAAACTAGAATCCTTCAGTGGGTGTTTCAAGTTCTCTCACTTAAGATACATAATGGGAACAATACTAAGTTTTAGGTGACCTACTAAGTAGTTTGAACCTCTATATTTGGGCTAGCTCCCTTGATACTTCACCCAAACTATTATTGGAACTATCGAATTGATAATAAAATAAAAAGAGTATTATTTTAAATTTTAAATTTTATACACTAATAATATTGATCCTCTACTTGATTGGATATACCATATTGTAGGAAAGGAAGCCATCTTCTTCACATAACCTATAGCCTTGACATGACTATCACATGAGTATTTCATTGAGAGGCTAAAGAGTACATTATAATAATTAGGAGGGTAAAACTTTACCTTGTGAAGCTAAAAATGATGAAATTCCACTTCTAAATCATGCATATACAAAATTAAAACACTAGTAATGACCTACAATAGTAGTCTTTTCTCTATCATGGTGAGCAAATATGGACAACAAGCAAGGAAAGTAAAACATTCACTAGATAAGATCAACACAATTGCATAGTTCACATATGACACAACATATAAACATGGGAAATCACTCTTATTTATTGTTTCATGAGGTTTTCAAGTATAAGTTTGGTCAGGGTTTTACCATAACCAGTAGAGGCCACTTCAAAATTCCATTCAAGGCTTATCTTATAACAAGAAGAAAGAGAAAAAGAGAATGTAGGCATATAAATAGTTCATCATGACATTGTCATCATCAATCAAATCACAAGGAATAAGGAAATTGACACCAAGTCTACTAGAAGTATGTTGTAATCTTGCTTCTTAAACCTCTTGGTCAAGTATTAATGTGATTGATTCTAAGGAGTGGCATAGGAGGTTACTTTAGTAGACCTAAGTTTCATAAATATAACTCCTTTCCTAGGGACTTACACCTTGGAATATTTTATAGATTTTATAAGTTACTCATTTGACACTTTTAACTTTTGAAGATATTCTACACTAACATTTCCCATTTATAATGCTTCTTCATTATGAGATTTTCACTTGAACTCCATGAATCTCTCTCTCTCTCTCTCTCTCTATGATCAAGGCATAGTTAAAAAGGAAGGTCTGGTATGCCATAAGATACCTCTACTAGACCTTGTTACTTTAATAAAGATTTTATTTCAAGTCAGGAGGCTTTAACAATTCAATGAAATCTATCTTACAACTAGTTTATGATTTATCTAGTCAATAGAGTAGAGAGAGAGAGGGCTTCTTTTCCATGAAGATTGTAAGTAGCCTTGAGGGATGAGTTTGATCTCTATCTTTATATCATGACTCCATGATTTGTTTGGATTATTTTTAGATTCTTTTCAATGTGTTATGATACATTTTATATCTCTAGACCTTGAGATATACATGCACATGATCTTCTTGAAGCCATATAGGTCACCTTTCTTCACTTAGGCCTATTTAGACACTTTTAGCTTATAAAAAGACTATGGAACCATATTAAATAAATTAAATATGGTAAAAAAAAAATTAATATTATCTTATTTAACGTTTTCAACTATTTAGTAGAGTTCATCTAGCTCAAAACCTTGAAAATTGGCTCAAGAATGAGCTTTTAAGGCCAATTTCCATACATATCTAGCTAACACATTCTAGTACCTTAATTTTTTAGGTTCTTAATAGAGTCATTGAGGTCATCCAAGTGATTCTAGAGATAAAAAAATCATATTGAGGCACTTATAAGGTCCATATTCTCCATCAAGTCTCTTTAGGGGTTTTAGCATTATTTAAAAGCACTTAGAATCTTAAGGATGATTTATAGAGTTAAGGGACCTAACCGAAGAAAAAATTCCAATGATATTTATTATACAACCTAATACTCCTTCCATTATAATCTTAGGATCCCGTTCATCTCCTCGTGTGAGTTCACATGTACTAAAAATTAACTTTTTGAGCCATACCAACATGACTATATAGTCAAAGAAGGTGATTTGGCAAGAAAAAGCTTCAAAAAAATTGTCTTGTATTACAAACTTCATTTTAGAGTCTATAAAACATGTCATGATGTATCCCCATGGTTTTATCATTGAATTTCCATTTCAAATCCCTAAAACCTACCTTAAGCCCTATGCAAGGGTTTACACAATCATATTCAATTAACCCTAACAAACCTTTTCTCACACTTTCCTTATTTCTCAATAGTTAAAATTTTCATGAAGTTTTACTATAAATTATCACCTATCCCTTTAGGATCCTCAATTTATCAAATGTTGAAAAACATACAATTTTCTTCATATTTCACACATACATGCATGTGTATGCTTATTTAGGCCTTTTAAGCCTAATTAGCCTCCCTAAGCTTATCATTACTTTAAATAACTTTGAAACTTAATGAGAACCCTATTATAATTTATCATTCAAATTAAAATGCTTCCTTCACATTATTTTCCATCTCATGTGTTCAATACATGATCAACACACTTTGAATAGTTTACCCAAAACTTATATGTAGGTGCTTTACTAAGCCTATCTTGAATGTAGAATGGGAATATGCCTTGTTCAACTATCCTTCAGGTAAAAAATGTCGAAGAGTTATTTTATGTTCTTTTTTACCTTTCACCAACCCATTCACACTCAATTAGACACCAAACTCTCATCTGATGACTGTTATCAGCCTGTAGGTCCACATTTGGACTCATATACTCTTAGGTTCACTAGAATGAGCCTTTTTAGACTATTCAAGTGTCTTTATGATGATAATAATGGTGAAAATTTTAATATTATCCTAATTTACCTTCAAAATATCTCATACCTCCATTAAATATATCACAACCAATCTCTTTTTTAATTAGGCCTATGACAAGCCTATAGATGCACATTAGACATTATTAGGTGTTAAGCCTTGAGGTCTAGGTTATTTTTTATTATGATTTGTTCCTTATTAAATTTATTTTTTACATTGTGACCCTATAATCAAAATATCTCCATCATTAATATTTTTCTCACATGATTTTAGTCATGCAAATAGATTTTCCCAACTCACTTGGTGCTCACCTTATTGCACACAATCTACTAGTATAATGCTTGAAGTGGTTGTAAGTGATAATTTGGATAGTAGAGATTTATGAGTTTTGTAAGAGTATTTTTGAAGGTGGCACACCTTTTAAGACTTGACTCAGCTATCCATATTCCCAAGGCATTTTGTAACAATGAAAATAATGAGAAACCTTAGAATCTAAGCTTGCAACCTCTTGAGATGGACTTCTATGATAACATACATATGCTTTTTTGGAAATTTATGTAATTTAAAATATTATTTATATATATAAAATATTATAATAAAATATTTATGTGGATCTAAAACTTATTCAAACTCTTCATATAGACCTACGTCTTCATGGAGATAAAAAAATTTCTAGGCTCAAACCTGCACTCTAAACATTCTTAAAGAATGTTGCTCATTTATGAATTGCATAGACATGAATATGATTTTATATATATTGAGATGGATATTAGGACATGTATTAACTTTCAAAACCTTCTTCCTTCACAAATGATCTCATAACCTCATTGAAAATGCCTAAAATTGAGCCTATAAGGTTTAGTTAGGGTTTTAGTCATTCTAAACTTTTTAGAATTAATTCATAAAGTATAACCCATTATACTCAAGATTATTGCATGTAAAATTGATGTAATTAGGGCCCCAATATTTTTCCAAGATCTTAGGTGCTAAATCTCTCTCTTCTATATAGACTGAGCATCTGAAAATGGCTATTATGAGCCTACCAAGAGCTCATTAGAGTAGTTGATGCAATTTTTGGCTTGAAATGGATTTTTAAAGATTGTAAAAACATGTTTTATCCTTAATAAATTATTTCCAACCTAACTCAGTCTATTTATATCCTTGAATCACATTTTTTCTCTCCTTGGCCAAAAACTTTCATTTATAATTATTTTCAAGAGCAATGATTGTATGTTCTAATTCATAATGTTATTTATGACTTAATTTATGCCTATTTGCATAATATAAACCTTTTCATAGGTATTGTAAAATTCATATGTACGTATCATTACCCTTTAACCTTCACATTTACTTACAACTAACAATTATAATCTTAATATTTGAATGTACGATAAGACTAAAGTAGTGAAATACCTTAAAATTTTCAAAACTACCTTAATATTTAAAAATTCCTTAAAAAACAATATGATCAACATAATAGATTTTTTATTTGGTCAATTTGGTTAGCTTTAGACCATTGTTATCCTGAAGAGTCACTACCTTATCTCCTTGAGCATAGTTCTCCATCAACTTGATTTCATACTTAACCTTAACTTTATAAAAATTACCTTAAAAAATGATAAACACATAATGAAGACCATAAATAATAACCATTTGATGATAATACAACATGACTTAACTCAACTACTAACTACACTATCATAAATGACCTTGAAGGATACAAAAGAAGACACATTGCCTATCATCCTAGATCATTAATGACTGGCATAAGACCTTCATAATGGCTATTAACAAAGTTAAGGTCAAATAAATCAAAATTTTTAACGACTCTCATTCATGGTGGAAAAATTTTGGCTAACAATTGGATCAGTCTTGATTCACTTCACAAGTGCATAGGAAAGTGGAGGTCAATATTTTGGTGCGTCACCCCTTTTACTTTAATTTTTCTCTCTATCACTTTCATTGTAAGTTAAGTAGGTCAATGTTAGTTTTAGGTGTTGTATTAAGAGATCCAACTCTTTTTGGAGGTTCTTTCTAGTAATAGGTCACCCAAAACCTTAGAGATAACCCATTGTGTTAATTGGGTGAAGAGGTATTGAAATAAGACTCTTTAATGGTGAAATTCAAATTTGACAACAATTTTTGGCATGCCTAGTGGGAAAATTACATCAATTACTTAACCTATTAGAGAATTTTTAGTGTGTTATTAAATATATAAGCCTTTTGAGGCATTCCTATCAAACATCAATGGTGACTCTGAGTTTAATCAACTAATTCTAGTATCCCAACTACTTATTTTCAAGGAATTTTTTATTGTTTCTCTTGATTTTGTTTGACTTATGAATTTTGATGGCTACATATGGAGATAAATTATGTTTTACACCTCTGTATAAGTAGTATGATGATCCATACCATCCATATGTTGAGCCATATCTATCATAAAATGATCTTATTTTCCTCCCATATGGCTCTATTTATTAATGTGAGCAGCCCTACTATCAAGAATACTATCCTTCCTTCCCTCCCCAACCATCTAATCAGACTAGACATTCTAAATAACTCTTGGACATAAATAACCTTGAACAAAACCTTAATAACGAGTTGGATTCTATTGGAGGGAATCAAGTCCAATTCTAACATCCTATCTAACCTTTTCAAGACCCCCTGAGTTCCTCTAATGAGTGGCATGAAATAAAAGGCTTAATTCAAACCATTGGTAATGGATTATTAGTTTTGAAGGAGAAACAATCTCAATTCAAGTATTCCTATGAGCCTCCTTCTACCCCATGTCAACCTTGTTGGACCACTCCTCCCATGTCAAATCAAAACCATGAAGAGAGGAAGGTTGTAGAGGCTAAACCAATAAAATTACCAAGCTTCAAAAGTTCCTCATCTCTTCCTCAAGCTCAAATTATCCATGAATTTAAAGCTATGAAAAGGTAAAAAGAGGTTGTGAGAAACAAGCCATGGAATTTTTTAAGTTTATCAAGTCCTTAATCTACCCCTTTATCTAAATTTTTTCATGAAGATCATGGTATATCACAAGTTGATAGGTTTATTTTTTATTGGAAATAGAAGAATGGAGTCTGTCTAGTATAGTTTTCTTTTCCTCCTTTTCAATAATCATTGAATGAAACTACTACTTCAAAATCTAAAAGTCTTCTTAATGTTTATTCAACCCAAAATAACATTAAAGAGCAGCCCATAATGCCCTATATCCCTACTTAACCAAGTGTACTTTATTTCCCTCCCACCATATCCCTACATGAAGGAGGACCAATTGTATAGAAGGAAAGTGAAGAGCATCCAGGTGAAGAGAATAAATTTTAATGAGAGGAGGATGAAGAAATGACCACATTGCAGCCTTCTTGGACTAGGTACATTGGTTATAATATGCCAAATATTTATTCCACTAAAATTAAGCTTGACAAAGTTTCAATACTTGATGAGTATCCAAGTGAAGAAAATAAACATGAAGTTGTAATAGTAAATCAGCTTCAAGAAATCCATTATGAAGATGTTAATGTTATGATAGATGTAAAGATATAGTTAGATAGAATTCAAGGGTATAAAGTGGCTAAGAAGAGGTAAATGTTGGTATTGAACTTCCTTGTTTTTATTGAGAATAATGAACCCACTTATTATTTAAAATAATAAATTGATGATATGGTAGTAGTGTTTTCACTAGATGATAACCCCAAGCTTGAGTCAAGTGAAGACACAAATGAGGTTTTTATAGTTGAGGTACAAAAGGACATGGAAAAATTAGTTTATGTGGTATCAATATATGAGAAATATCTTTATGAAGATGTAGTGGTCCTAGGGAACTTTAAGAATCTCAAATCTAGGATTAATAAAAATTTGATAATGTGTGGCAATAATACCTCACAATTTGTAATGAGTTTGAGATCCTTGGCAAAAAAAAACCCCTATAGGTCAAAATAGAGATGCCACTAAAGTTATTCTACCTTGAAGTAGACATGAATAAAACTTCAATTAAGATATGTCTAAGGTGGTTGATCATTTTGGGGAGTATAATCCTAAAGTGTTGATCAAACCATGCCTTAAGAAGACCAAGAACACTATCCCAAGGATCCATTAGAGGTTGAAGTTGTAGATGTCTTCATAAATCATGAGTTGATTAATTTTGAAAGCTTTATCAATATTAAAGAGAAACATGAAATAAGCATAAAACCATGAGAATAATGTGTCTACATTGGAGATATGTTTGCTTCATTTGATCCAATGGATATCTTGGGCCTAATTTCTAGTCAAGGAGATAGTGAACATGCCAACCTCCTAGGTAGTAAGGCATACCTCTCACTTCACAAGCAAGCTTTCACTAGATTCCATTCATCAACTTAAAATTTGCTTATGGAGAATAAAAAAGTTTATAAAAACATTCCTTTTGATATAGGAGGAAGATTCCTTAAGGTTAGTCATATATAGTAGGTTTTGTGTTTTGTTTTCCCTAAGTGCCTATTGGCACATATGTGTTTGTCCTTTATTTAGATGTGTGTTGTGATGATATAATCAATTGTCTCATATTATTTCAAACCATCTACAATCAAGGTATAGTTTCATATTGTGATTAAACATGACCCCATATCTGAATGGATTGAAAATCCATTGATCCATTTTTTTAAAAGGCTAACCAACCCTTATAAGTCACCAAAAATGTTGACAATTTGGTCTCATAGGCCAAATGTCAACCCCTATAATCCAAAAATTGACCTTTTGCATTATGTTTCCTTATAAAAGAGGTTCAAATGAGGATTTATGAAGAGTTTAACATTTCTTAAGCTAATTTTGGAGAAGTTAAGGTAATTATTCCATTTGTCTTGTGTTTGTCTAAACCTTTCTAGTGTCAAGTCCAACATGCTTCAAGCTAGTCTAGAGGTCAAGAAGGCTATTTTATTTCATTTATCACTTAATTAAGATATTTTATGCATTATGACATTTGTATAATAAATCAAAAGGTGGTAAGGTTAATTTTCTAACATATAAATCACTTTAAAACTATTATTCTTTGACTTCATTCCAAATATAGCGTAATGGCAATTTTGTAAGGAAAGAAAAAGAGTTATACATTAAAATGCCATAGTATGGTTAGGGAGAGCTCCATGGAATGTATGATACATAGCTATAGTAGGAGTTTACTCAAATAAAGAAGTTTTATAGAAAGAGAAGTTAGGTTTTGGAGACAATCAGAGTATCTAAAGAATGAGAACAATGTCATATGGTGAATGGAAAATCCCCACAAACTCCTACATCTCACTCAGGTCCAAACCATGGTTAAAAATAACATACAACTCCAAACAATACAAAAAACTTGTTAATTTCTCAAATGGGTCACATGCATAGGCAAAAAGGTTAATTTGTGATGAATGGATTATGGAGGAACTAACATTATGATAAATTATAATATGGGTTATAAGGTACCCCTATGAAATTCCAAATTGTGGAAATGTTTTAGCAATACATGGCCTATGCTTTATGAATAATTTCTAAGAAGATAACTACCCCAAAACCTATCCAAAACCCAAATACCATATTTTTCTCTTGTTTGAGTGTGTTTAAGAGTTAAATGATGAAAATGAAATAATATGAGGGTTATTATATGGTCTAATAATCCTACTTACACCATCTTCAAATAATATTTAATTCATGGATCAGTCAAACATGAAGGTACATGTGTGTATGTATTGAGAAAGTATAGGATTTGAATTATTTGATGATATTAAGAAGTTATAGAGATCATTAAGAGTGTAAAGCACATAATATTAATATTTAAAATTCTCTAATATCTCACTCCAAGTCTCCCCAAATATTTCACTCATCTCCTTAGGATCTTTCTAATACTGGTTTAAGTACATAGCCTTGAGCAAGACAAGAACAATCTTCTAATCAAATACATTTAATTTTTTAAGGGATAATGATATGAAATAAGGTCTGAGATACTAAGGTTTAAGTGAAAAATATACACTTTTATAAATCTATAACCTTCATTGATAAGCCTTTTTGAATAAGAAGAGTACATACAAATAATACAGATAATTAAGAGAGAACAAGGTTTAAGATAATTTAGAGTAAAAGAGATATTGAGAAAGGTTGAAACAATAAGAATAGTATATTAAAATATCATATCTTCACACTCATAAGTTTATAAAATTCTAAATAGATCATAGTCAAGGTGATAATAAAATAAGGTGTTCATACTTGCATAGGCGGACTATGTCAAGTGTGCAAGTAGTAAAGAGGAATTATTGACAAGTATTGAGTAGTTTATCATCTAATAAGGTCCTAAAATAGACCAATTAACATATAAATTTTACCTTTTATAACTAAAAATCATGATATTTATAGAGGTTAGTTCAAATATTAGGTTTGTAAGAGGCTTTAGGCTTGGAATGCACACCCATAGGCATGCATACATGAACCTATAAAGAATATGCATTTTAGTGTAAAAATTAAGATTTTAAGACCCATAATAAGTTTTATAATAACATTATAAAATTTTCCAATAAGGCTTATATAAGTGTGGAATAATATAATCCAATTAGAATAACCTTTTTCAAGTTAAGCAAGGTGATAGGCTTAAGGGAGAATTTATAGGTTTGCATACTAAAATGAGAAAAAGATGTAAATGTTGAGTAAAGTATGATTTTTTTAGTTATTTTTAATATATTAAGGACCTATAAATATATTTATAAAATGTTTTTACTCTTTATCAAGATGAGAAAACACCAAAATAAAGCCACTAGGGTCATAATTACCAAGTTGCTCACAAACCCTAAGTAGGGACAAATCAAGTTTTAGGACTATATGAGGGGTAAAATAATTTTTATAACTATATTTATAAATTTTAATTCATTTATAAGACCTCAAATATCCATTTATAATCATAAAAAATTTAGATGACCTATTTTACCTAAACATGCATCTTAAGTAGTGATATCTAGGCATGCAAGCTTGTGAAGGGTTCTTTTCCCATGTGAGAAGTACAATTAGAAGATGAATGGGTAATAATGGTGTTATGAGATGTTATTAATTTATATTAAATCCAATTTATTGGCATTTTTTGACAAATCAAGGCCCTATACTTTATGAATTATTGTTAAGAAGATGAAGAGATCAAATCTACCTTAAGAAAGCTAATGGAGATCAATGACTAAGAAATGCCCTATAAGTGAGTAAAATGGACTTGAGTGGAATTTAAAAAAATTATATGATGTTTACACACCTCCTAATCACCTCTTATAGTAATATCCATGGCATGTGTGGAGGAGAAAATAAGAAAATGGCATAAAATTATACTTTTCAGGCCTAATTTCATACTTTTGGTTGTGTTTGAACTTATTAACTATTATGAGAGACTCTATAGGGTTGGAAAAAATTTCCATGATATTATACCATTCATAAAATAGGTCCTTATGGTGAAATAACAACTTTCAATTCAATAAACAATCATAAGGGAAGACTACTCCTTGATAGCTAAGAGATAATGATGTTTGCAAACCCTCTTGAAGCCATCTAATGGCATGAGAGAATAAATCACCCATGTAAACACATAATATAACTATGGTATACTTCTCCAAGTCACATTAATGTTAATTTCACAAGCTAAATTCAGTTTTGATAGGCTTAGGTATAGACAATCTACTAGCTCCATTAATATGAGATTTCTTCAAGGTGAAATGTAACTCTATCAAGATTGTATTCAGATAGAAACACTCTTTAAGACACTTAAGGAAGATTAGAATACCTAAAAATAATTATGTGGGTCATGAAAACATGGACACAGGCTCATATTGAGTTTTTAAGGCTATATGAAGCCTCTATTGCATGAATTATTGTAACCGTCTTCAAAATTATTGTTAAACAAGATATGAAGAATAAATTTTAGGTGACTTATAATATTGAAAAATAATTAAATAACCTCTTATAATAACTACATGGAGTGAATTTTTTTTTGAAGTCTTAAATCAAGAGACATCAATTATTGAAGATGTCTAGGCATGAGACAAGTGTCAAAATGATTGAGGAGATTTGAGTCCAATGGAGAGTATGAAATACATAGTAAGGAATTAAAAGACATGATGAGACATGAAAGTAGTGAAATAATGAAATGAGAACCAAGGTAATAAGATTAGTTTGTAAGTATCCTTAAGAAATGAATTGTAACTCCTCACGCAATAACTATGCCACTCTTTCATGAAGACTATTGTCACACCCAATTAATACATGGAGAAAAGGAGATATGATACCATTTTATTACTTTCATGGATATTTTAATTGATGGATGATAGTTATCATGGGATTTTCCATATCCTCTTCCTCTTTCTTTCTCATCTTATTATATATACGTATCCCAGAGTGGATTGTAAAAGGAACCTCAATCTAAGTATTGTGAAGCCCTACTCTAGTTAACACTTGTTCTTGCCTTTTGAGATGAATAATAAGTTGGTTTTAGCCTTATACAAGCTTGATTTTAGTGTATGTTTATTATTTTGCATGATTTACAGTGGTAGTGTCCTAACTCCCTCTCCCTTTTCCTCTCACACCTACCTTTTTACAAGTACATTGACTCTTTTTAAGTTACATGAAGTGTTGTATCTAGTTGTGTAGGGAATTAGATGTGTAATATCCCATTATCTTTGATATAGTTCACCTCTTGGTTTTCCCTCCTCATTCATGCATCTCCCAATACCTCCATGTTGAAAAACTGATATAAGGAGAACATCATGTTGTATTTATGTGGATCAATCAGTCTTGATTCACTTCACAAGTGCATAGACAAGTGGAGGTCAAGATTTTAGTGCATCTCTCCTTTTACTTCCATGTTTCTCTATGTTCCTTTCCATTCTAATTTGAGTAGGTTAGTGTTAGTTTTAGTTGTTATATCAAGGAAGCCAACCCTCTCTATATGTTATCTCTAGTCATAGGTCAAGTACAACCTTAGAGAGGTTTCGTTATACCAATTAGGTGAAGAGGTTTTGAAAAAGGCTCTTCAAGGGTGCAACTCAAACTTGATGATTCTAAAGTCAAGGAATTAAAAACTATGAAAATTAAATCTTGAACATTGATTTTGATTTATTTTTAACCTTGGGTTTTCATAATTCATTTTTAAATATAACTTTAGGATTTATGGTCTAGAAAAACTAATGTGTCTCAACCTAGAGTTTCTATTATTTTCACTTGTTCATAGGACTATTGATGAAGAATTTAAAGTATTCATATTCAATCCCTACCTGTATTATTCTAAGATATTCACATGGTGTAATCATGTTACATGGATCCCTTCAGCCTTTACAAACATTCTAAGTGTTTAAAAGTTTCTAAGCTTTGAAATATTGACAAATGATGTTATTAATTTAACACAAAATTGATCATAATTTAATAAAGTGTCATACTTTATTGCCATCCAGGTCACCATGGGAAATCCATATTGTAAGACCATGTTTAGTTAGGGTATGTTTTCTTCAAAGAAAATTATGGTTCTTCAAAGTGTGTAAGTCCTAAGGACATTCTATGAGATGTAATTTCATGAATCAGAAGCCATGAGAGCACAAAACAAAGCTAATCATCTAATGATTATGATGTTATGTAGTTTATAGATCTCAATAAGTGGCATAATTATTCTAACACAAAATCTAGAAGGTTTAAAAAAATTATAATGGATTTAAGGCCATATATTATAATAGATCTAAGGCTCCAATATTTGAGAGGTTAACAAGAGGCACAATTCTACTAACCTAAAACCCAAAACATGTAAACAAAGTCTAATGGCTCTGAGGCTTTGTATTTTAATAGATCCAAGGTTCTAAGCTTTGAGAGGTTGATAGTTGGTATAATTTCATTATACCAAAACCAAGTAAATATCTTAATGACTTCATGGCTCTAACACCCCAAGTCTTTGTAGTTCCAAGATCATGCCACATATTAAGATCACATTATCCATAGCTTTCAAATAGATGTAAATAGTTTAAAAGGTTTAAACAACCATGGATTCATTTTTACCTGTTCTTATAGTTCCAAAATTATTCCATGTGGCTCAATCATATTAACTTACAACCCCAAAACATACAAAGAAAAATTATAAATCTAAATAACTAGGTAAGGTAGAACTAGAAAAGTGTCATGATTAATTATACACCTAGATAAATTATAAATAAATAAATTTGATAGTGAAGCATAATATAGTGAGTGAGAAATTTACACCTATCTTAATTAAATTGAATAGACATACAAAGTTAATGAAAAGTTTCCATATATCAAACACAAACCTATAAAAGTTGACTAACATATTCAAATTTAAAACAAGAACAAAATCAAAATCCATTATTCACATTGAATTTTAATGAACGATACATTTAAATCATGGACTTTTGGAAATATATGAAAAATCTAATTAAAGGAATGTCACATCACCAATAATCTATGCGTCAGCATTGTAATTTCAAGATCTCTAATGAATAAAAGCCCAAGTTTTCCCAGATAATTTATGAAGAGTTAAAATAGTTTTAAATAATAATTACATAGTTTAGATCATTGAAATGGTTTATCCAATATCACCATGAGTCTAGGCTCCTTCTATCTCCTCCATTTTTAGACACACTAAGTATACTAACATAGTATTAGTAAAGAGTGCCCTTGAATTTAAGTTCCCATACTATTCAACCCTTTATTATGAATTAGAGTCTATAACACTATATTTTTCACAAGAACAATTATATCAAGAGGAAAAGAAATAAATTTATGACCTACTACTAATAAATACCAGGGACTCCATCAAGCATAGTGAAACTAGAATTAATGCCTTGTATCTATTTGTTTTGTGATTTGTTTTTCAATGGTACTTATTTTGGATATTTTTTAAAATTCAAAAAGGAAAGGTTGAAATTGAATACATTTCAAGAAGTGAATTTGAGAGATAACTCAAAATCCCAATGCTTGAGGCAACATATAATGAAGTCTTGGTCAATGTATAGATCGAGCACAACATTATAGAAGGTAAATTAAAACATTATCTAGTAAAATGCTAGATAATGAATCTCAAGGGGGGAATTTATTCCAATAAAATCATTAAGTTTATGGTTGGTATCAAAATAGACATGACCATTTTGAATAGACTACATGGTTTTGATAACATAGCCTATATATAGGTGGAATGGGTCCCATTGTTGGATGTCCTCCTGACTCATGATAAAGTTGTGGACCTAGGAGAGGTAATCGGTGTCAGACTCAAGGCCTAAATGTTTAAGCATGAAAAAAGGACTGCATATGGAAATGTGTATATGATGTAATACCTATTGTATGTAATCCTTAGGATAGTCCATAAATCCCATGGGGAATTATTGTATCCATTGGTTGAATATGTGGATAATAGAATATGTGAATACTATTATTCTATGTTCATCTACAGATACAATAATGAAATCATAAGGATTTATGAGTAAATTTATCCTCAAGTGTATCAATAAATTCATGTAACTCATATGTATATAATATATAAGAACCTAATATTAAGCATTGGGAAAATAGGGGACTATTGGTACCATAATCTGAATTATAAAAACAATGACACCTTTATTTTTACCACACCATGTTCCAAACAAGATTCTAGAGTAGGGGTGCCCCATCAGTTATACAATAATATAAATGAATAATTTATCATAAAAAAAGAGGTCTATTATTACAAAATCCTTATGATCATTGGTAAACTCCAATTTATGGTGAAGACACATTTCAACCAAGTTGGGAAGATCAAATCCCATTATAATTTAACGGTGGCCCAATTTAAGGAATGGGAACCTAAAAGAAGATTCAAGAATTACCTTCAATCTCTTAAGGATAATAAGGGGTTTACCATTACATATGTTACTAAGAATATGAACATGATTATATCTTCATGAATGCATTAGATGATTCAAAAGTGTGTACATGCATGAAGAAAAATTAAATGTCCATGATAATTTCTTAGGCCATTCATTATGACCCAAAAATTAAAAAGGAACAAGAAAATGATATGTTAAGGCATTCTAAAAAGGCTTGGATTCATTATCAGCCTCCAATGTAACCTTAAGACATAGCATGACAAGATTAGTCTCCCTCCCCTATAGGAGAATAAATTAATATACAAGAGGGAGAGCCCAATAATTAAAGGGATGAGAACCTCCAAATCATAAATTAAATTCTCAATGTACTCCCTAGTCCCCATCTAGCATCCACGCATCCAAATGATACAACCATTTTTGGTAAATATACTATATTTAAGAAGATTACACCTCCTTGAGATAGGAAAAACAACACATTCTCTACAGTGCCTCTTCCTTAACTTACAACACCTACACATGTGACCCTCCAAGATTTAATGAAAGCTTCCTTCTCATCTATCCCATCCACTCATACATACCCTAAACCCAGTCCATATCCATATATTATTCCTTACACGACTATTTTTCCACTCTCCATTCCTTCACCATCACCTACAGTAGTAGTCCCTAGTACTGTGGCTCTAATGTTTATTTCATCATCATGTTCACTTACCATTACCTTCATAGTCACTTACAAAAGAAGTGAAAAATTATTCCACCCTCCACAAAAGCTTATAAACTAGAGGAAATAAAGTCATTAGGTCTTTATTCTCTAGAATAATCTCATGCTAAGGAAGAAGCAGAGGAGGAGGAACATGGACATGGAATATCCTTAGTCGATTATGATATTGATGAGGAGGAAGGAAATGTAATATCAAGTCACCTTTGGCATTTGTTTTATGTTTTTTGAGTGTTTTTAAGTTCAATATGATTCTCACTTAATATATATTGAGTTTTAATTGTGTTCCTTATTTTCACTAATCCTAGGAATGGAAATTTTTATAAAACTAGTTATAGTTCTATCACCACCTAGTGTGGTGGGAATTTTCTTGTAGTATAGTGTTATTGTTTTGCTTAAAAGAGCCTATGTGTTGGGAGCTTGTTTTGGTTGGAAACCTTTAATTTATGTGGTTAAATAATAAGGGTTATCTCCATTAGTTAATTTAGATATGAGTCACTATTATCTCATTCTCCTTTGATGCCATTATGATGCTACTGAGAGGAATATTATTTGCATGCTACTAATTTTATTGTTCTCTTAAGTGATAATTTTTTTAATGTTATTTGAATATACTGCCTTGAATGTTGTCAGAGAATTTTTTCTAATCTTGTTGAGAGAGAAATTTTTAGATTAAATGGATGGTTACATCTTTGTGAATGGTATTTTATTTATCCTAGTTGTGGAAATAGAATGTGATATCATACTTACATATTTGGTAAGTACGTAGTGCTTTAGTAACATTGATTTGAAGAATTTTATTTTTGCCTCATGCATGTATTTAATAACTTTGTTTTAGAGATGATAGTTATCTAATTTTTGCTTATGACTCTTTAGAGTCACTACCTTATCTAAATTGTGATTTTAAGACCATGTGGGGTGGCAAAACCTGAATTATATATTGGGAATTATTATGATATTATACACCCTTAATTAGGTTTATATTATTCTCTTTTGATTAAATCATATTATCTTGAAGAGATATTTTATTTTACATTTCATCGGAAGTGAGTAGGGTATAATATGTACAAAATAATCTAGGGGTTGAGATAAAGTTTTAATTTATTACATTCTAGCTAGTCAATAGGGAGATATGTCTCATTTGTTCTCTTATAAGGTCAAAAGGATGGTGTAATCCTTGGAATTTATATGATATATTAATTTTAGTATTATTGACTCTTAACCATGAATATATAACACTATAAGTTAAGCTATGAATTTGATACTAGTTTTGTGTGGTTGATTGTATGATTTATTTATATGTATGTTGTTACATCTATAATAATTAACATATAACTTTTCTTTCAATGATTTATTAGCATAAAATTATGAATATTTGAAACATTATTCACATTTTAAGATCATTAGGTTGTGGAAACCTAAGGGAAGAGTGGTGAATTGGGAAGGTGAGTTATAGTAAATAGGATAGTATCTTACTTAGCCTCACATTGACTCGGTTATTAATGAGTTGGATCTAATAGATGAAATTGTCTAATCTTGGGTTTGATAGATGGACTTGTCAAATTCAATCATATGGCCATATGCATGTATATGGGGAAATGTTTACTCCTTAATTTTGTATACATTAGAAATATATTATTTCTAATTCTTATTCATCATCATACTTATCAGGGTCTCCATGGAGTAGTGACAATATTTTCATGTTATACTTATCAGGAGCTATGTGTAGTAGTAACAATATTAGCTTATACACATCATTCTTACTAGGTCCCTAATTAATTTTCTTTGAAATGAGAAAAATACTCTCTAGGATTAGATACATGTATAGAGGGGCTGGAAGGTTTTTTTAGAAATCTCCCTGATCATTTGTTTTGGATTTTATGATGATCTCATGTGTTTCTTTTGAAAATTTAGTGAAATTTTAACTAAGATATGTGGACCCTTCAAGGTAATAAAGGTGGTCAAGCCTATAGTATAAAGGCTTTTCTTATTAGTTTTTTACCCCAGGGTGGTCATGATAAGAATATACAAGTAAGTAATACTCATAAACCATGTTTTCATAATTCAGAGATGACATAGAGCAGGGTCTTATGGACCAATACTCCAAGAATAGTAAAAATTGAAGGAACTACAGTGAGTTTTATAGGTAATTTACCATTTATTTTCTTAATTTGATATTGTCTACCATGATATCATTTTGTTAAATAATGCCTTTAATTTAGAACTGATGATTGAATAAGAGTCATCATGGATGATGACTAGCTTTGGGGGGAAAGATGTTACATCCTAATTCCTCACCAGGTAAACTTGTTAGAATATTCATGGATATTTGCAACTAACAAATTTAGATTTGATTATATTTATAAATAAGCTTGAGATTTATACTATTATGAGATAGTAGAATATTACTTAGATATATGATGATACATATTTGCTTATGGTGAAGTTAGTTAATGTATGTGTTTACATTTTAAAAATATTCATGTATTATTTTATTTATATTATTTTTTTTATGTTTATTATGTGAAATGATCTAATTAACTATGTATTGTGAGGTGGATGTAGGAGAATTCATTCCTTGAGTGTACAAGAGGGAGAACATCATCAAAGAGGGTGACATAGAGAGAGATGTCAGAGGTTAATAGAGAGCTAGAAAAAACCTTGCACATATTACATAAATAACTCATGTTAGATGCGTAAGGAAATAACTATCCTGGTGAGTTTAAAAATATTTGCATTTTGAATTTCTTGCCCATGATTGGTTTAGCTTACTAGTTATTTGGAAATCATTTGGGGTGTTTGTGTGATAGTCATTTTATACATGGACGTTAAAATAGTTTGGTTGGTTATTTGAAATTAATCCTTTGTGTATGTCATTATAATGCCATTAGAAGCATGTTTTGCTTAATTATACTAAAATTAGTATTTATTGATTTAGTTATCATTAAACCAATCTAACATGCTAATTTAATTAACAAATATATTTATAATATATTAATTATTAATAAATACACTAATAAATGTAAAATGGAATTAAAATAAATAAATAAAACAAAAATAGAAGAAAGTAGGAAATAAAGGCTATTAAATCATAAAAAGGTAAATCACCATATTTTTATAAGTAGAGATTTCTAAAAGAAAAGGGGGACACTCCATACCATAAAAAGAAAGGAAGGCAATAAAATATGGAAAGAGGAGCACAGAAGGAAAAAAAGACCATGGGATCATGATTTTTAGCATGAATTGCTAGGTAGGCAATGCTTTCAATTTTAGTATATATTAATGAAAATACAGGTTAAAATTTGTCCATAATATGTCTATAAGAAATTTGTATAAATCAGAAAATACAATAAAATATTGGAATATATTTGTTTGTAAATTCATCTTACTTAGTATATATTTTATAAATTTATGGTATTTGTTATAAATAATAGTGATTGGGTAACATAGAAGTAATACTCATGTTACACCTATATCATATATCCTACGCCTATATATCCTTTGAGAAGGGAAAATTTAGAGAAATTTATAATTGAATCTTTAAAATAGTTTAAACCATTATTATTAAAGTAATCTATAATGGAAATATAGATAGTTTAGCTAGATCATTTCAGTTATAAACTATTTCAAAGGGGATTATACTTTAAGAGATTGATTTTATCCAAAAGAGTGAAGGATAATAGTTTATGGGTCACTTTAATTTATATTTCTAGCCTGAAAACCTACTTTTCAAATATATGCTTTCTTTATTGAATCATGGTGGATTAGATAGATTCAAAACCTAGAGGTTTCAATCATTTTATATATTGGTGGTATTTAACTATGTTGGGAGACCATGAATTAGGTGACTATAATGTGGTATCATAGTTGTGATCAATGTTATTTTACTATTAGGTGACTTGAATAATAATAATTTAATCCGTGTTCCTTTAACTATTATTCAAGCGACTATAGGTGCGACTTGGATTAATAACACTTGTTCCTTTAGTTTCTAGTTCTATTTAGCAAAATTAATCCATGGTGGAAATAAAATAAATATGCAGTAAGCATAATATTTGAATAATAAGAATATACATACATACATACATATACATATACATATACATACATACATACATACATACATACATACATACATACATACATACATACATACATACATACATATATATATATATATATATATATATATATATATATATATATATATATATATATATATATATATATATATATATATATATATATATATATATATATATATATATATTGGCTTTATGAGGAGGGGTGGCTATCTACTCTTATGCACTCAACAATTAAATTATTAAATATGATATATGTTGCGACCCTAGTTCATAAACAATAGTGATCTAATATAGATCAGTTTATGTTTAAGGGAAAAAATATAACAATAAGAAGCTAGTGATTTAGTTCCCAAACTAAGTGTTTTATGCCTCTCTTAAAATTTAGATAACAATTTACATTTAAGTATAATCTGATGTATATATATTATTAACTGATCTTTAATGATTATCATCTTTAATTTTAGTGCCATAGTGAGAAAATTTATTAATGCCATAATATTTATGTGGGCATAGTTATTTATACTAAAAATTATATATTACTCAACTTATGGCATTGCCATATTACCAAGATGATATGTACAATACCTTGTAATAGAGAATAGATTGAATATTTTGTTTATAAGATTTTATAAAGCATAGTTGAGACCTTGTTATAGGCTATATAAAAATATATATATATTTGAACTTGTAAATCCCAAGATTGAGTGGTATTTTGACAGTGTTGCTATATCTAACAGATAAGACATTTATCTTAATGGATGCTGTGATATATATATCAATTCATTATTTTTGTTAGTGGACAAAGATAAATGAAAGTATCACTAAATTATTTATTATCCAAATCTAAATGCCTAAACATGTTATAATGGCGTATGTTGATCTAAGTGAAGTCTTGTATAATACCTCTATTAATATATCTTAATTAAATATTTGTCCCCTAATGAAAAATAAAATAATTTAGGTGAAAATATATCCTTCATGTGAGGCCTTCATGATGTTTACCATGATTCTTTAGAATAATAGTAAAATCATGTATATTATATTTATAAGGAACTTATTGTATTAATGTGAACAAGTGAAAATACCTATGTGTCATGTGTCAAAATTATTTGATGGTTATTATAAATAAACCTAGTTTTTAGGAGAATAGGACACTATAGTTCCTAAATGTATTGAAAAACATAAAATCATAAAGAGGATGTGGAATAGGGAATTCTTAGAAAACGTTCCCTAATGTTGCGATTGGTTGCTTATTTTGAGTAGATGAGAACTATGATAATATGGTGTGCCATAGAATTTCTTTGCTAGAATTACTTATAGTAACTAGATTTTAGATACACACTATATTTAGATGGTATAAATTGTAATTGATGTTCTTACTATTTATATGTTAAACAATGATGGCAGATTATTGATTAAGACATATAATTGAACCTTGATATAGTATTTACATACCACTAGAGTATTTACATATGAGGTATGTTATTATATATAATATTCATGTATAGGAATTAAACCTATAACTAATTGAATGGTTAGATAGGTCATAATGTGTCTATGGGAGCAAAACTATAACCATATTTAAAAAGTAGTTTATAAAATGGAGTGAGATGTTGGAATGAAAGATCATAATGATTTTGTGAGTCCTCTATTTCTCTACAAATGATTGATTGAATATTAGTTTTCAGTATTGATTACTTATGTGCAAAACATAATATGTGGATATAAATATGTTTTAATGATTGCTCATATTTGGCATGTAATAGTGCATCATGATGTGTTCCTATATGCTATGTTTTATTGAATGCTAAGATGAATATTTGACTTAGGGTATACTTGGATGGTACACATCTGTACTTAATTGATATTATGTATGCATGTCACTTGATTTTTGAAATCATAAGTTTAGATTATGTGTTTTTATGTAGTTGGGAACCTATGATAATATGGGATATCATAGAGAACTAAAAAATAAAAGTATATTATACCCAGATGGCACATAATATAAATGTTATGCCTAGACTTACATCTACATTTGACTAATTTACTGTATACATGTTGGTTAATGTTATGGATAACGTGTTCTGTAATAGTTGGTAAGACTTTGTGTATGTAGGTATGCAACCCTTAAAATTTTAATGAATGTTGTGTTGGTATGTTATTGTATTCCATGGTAACTATGAATTGCTTCATTATATATAGTTACTTGTATAATTTTTTATGTTTCCATGATTCTAAGACTACTTTATATGACTATTTTTGGTAAACCTAGTAGTTATATCTTGAAATACTAGACTATGGTAATATAGGTTATTATAAGTGTAATATGTTTGAAAATGAATTATGGTAGTTGAAATCTATAGTTATGTATATTTTACTTGGGTGTTATAGACTATAGTCATTAATTATAGTATGGGATAGAAATTAATGTGAGATTCATTCATTCATTTGATGGAATACATGCATTTTTTGGTTAGTCCTATGTATAACATAGTATATGATGTATTTGCTAATAAGTATGTAAATAAAATGAATCTTGTGGTTGAATTGTATTTGACCAATTTTCATTTTTGATTCAAAATAAGGAGTGAGATGGAATTCACTGGATTACTAGTCTCACAATAATAGATGAAGGCAGTCCGATCAAGTGGTGTGTAAGAATTTAATTGATCTAGATCATTATTATTTATTATTTGCAAAATTTTGGGCCAAAGTATTTTGAGTGAGATATTATCATTTCATGAGTGTGATTCACATGTTTTTTCTATATCTTGTAATAAAATAGATTTCTATGATACAATGCATGTTTAGTTTAGAATCATATAGCACATAAGTACTTGTTTATCTCTTTATATTCTCGTACCATCAATATCTACTCATCCATGAAGGGAGGTGCATTTCTTGATGGTATTAGTTTAGGGGATCATTTATCTATGGTTAGTGTTGAAAAGTGCTCATATGATGCTCTCCCTCCCCATAGTAGTACTACTATTGAGATGACACTTGAGATTGCCACCTATACTAAAGAGTTCAGGGAACTCATGATCTGGGGAGTCATGTATCTAAATTATGTACATTGTATTATATTGTATATTATTATTGAGTATTATCATGAATAATTATAATTAGTTATTATTATATATTTACATTGGTGATTTTAGAGTTGTATCGACCATGACTAAGTTGCTATATCACTTTCTACATATATTTTATGTAGCATTCTCACGGCATTAAATATCTATGTAATAGTATGTAATGTGTAATTACTATTATCACACTTGATTATATATAAGATCTATGTTTATATTCTCATTTTAAATCTATTTTTAGTGTAAGTGTTAATTTAAAAAAAAATCACATCTTTTTTCTAATCTAACGAGGTTGTTACACTATATATTATATACATCAAACATCATATTCTAGGTTTTACACCAGTTTCATGACTTTGTCTATAGTGGTTGGCATTCTCGAATGGCACATAGAAACCTATTATACTCAAGTGGCTATAGAGCTAACATATCCAATTATACATTTCCAGTTATGTCACATAGTTTAATTTTTATATGCATCTACTACACATGGGTAGAGAATGATGGAGTCATAGTTTATTTGAGTTATTTATCCACCTACATGAGAGGGTTAGACACACCATCTATCTAATCTAATCTATTCATAGTTCGTGATCCACCAAGCAAGGGTGGGAAATGATGGATTAAAACTAGATTGAGTTCTTGAGCCACTCACACATGAGGATTGAGCAATCTATTATCTCAATCCAAGTTATTCACTAATGATCACTAGACACACACACATAGGTTATCACTATGTTTATGTATTGGTTCACATACCTAGTGAGTTGTATTCATTCATTTCCTCTCTCTTATCCCTTTACTTTATTTGACTTATTTAATTTATTTTGTCTTTGATTTTGATATCTCTTAAGTAAGGACTAATATTTGCATGTTTCACTTGAAAGACATGTATTAGATCATGTTTCACATACTCATATCTAGAATCATAGGATTCACATCTTCAATAGGTCTAGATACACTTCTTTTTACTTTATCATATTCATTTCTCTTTGCTAGATTTATATAATTAAGGGAGAGGAAAGTAATCACCTAAAAGTGACATTTGAGTACTAAGAGTGTTACTTGAGACCACCTATCCCTAGCTTAGCCATAGATTTATCTTACAGCCTATTTTCATACTTATCTAGCCTTATTATGAACCACATTCATCCCTGGTCATCTCTAAAGTAATCCTAGACCCTAATTCTTGTATCTTTATCCTTCATGCCTAGGGTTACACCATTTGGACAATAGTGCCATAATAAGGACAATAGCGCCACATGGTGCTAGTATCCCAATATTGGTGCTATTATCCTTTCCCTCCTCTTTTCACAAATGGATATATTTTAAAATATTAGACCTCCTAAGGTTGGCTTAGACCTCTTTTGTCACCCATAAAAACATCATAATAATATATATACATGATTTTTATCCATCTAACCATTAGCTATAAATTACATATGCAAACTCAAAACAAGTTTTTCATAATCAAGGTTATCAATCCCTATTCTTCCCTATTTATACACACTACCATCTACAACATTCCTAAGCTTAGATTACTTAGATTTATAGTCTCAAGCACATTCAAATCACTTAAGTCAACTATCATACTAGCTTCACTTATACTTTCACCACCACTTAGGTGGAGAGAACTAAATTAGGCTTGATCCCTCTTCGGAGTATTGGTATGTAGGCAATTGTCATCATAATGGGGTGTTAAGGATGTATAGACTACCTCACTAACAAACACACTTTTTATATTAAATAAAATAGATACCCTAACAAGAAGGAAAATTAGGGTCTGCTCATAAAATAAATCAAAATAAGAAATATATAATATTTTAAAACTCATGCATGTAGGAACTTACCTTATAGATATAGACACATGTGCACCCAAAAGCTTAGATAGTCATGCATACAAGACACTACCTATAAAATAGGGATACTAACACCACATGGTGTTACTATCCAATTAGGGTGCTATTATCTAGGAGGGATTTTGACATCTAAATTATATTTGTGACACTTAAACTAGCCTCTACCTTAGTTTTTATTCTCCAGATCATCTATCTTAGTTATTTTCTATCTAAGTTCTTATTTGAATTTCTTATTTCATTTTTAAAAAAGGTAAAATTTAATCAATTCTATAACAAATCATTGGTTATATTTATTACATATTTATACCCTAATTTATTATACTCGACTCTTTAACAAACATAATATTTACATACACTAAGTCCTAAAAGGTTAAAACACATTACCACTACTATGTTATGTGTAGTTTTGTATTTTTATTTAATGTCTCTATGTATATTTTTGTTTCAATCAAGAATAATTTGTGTTTTTATAGGTATAATAATTTGGCATTACCTCTCACTTTTTTTGGGACTATTTTTAGTTGTAGTTTGAATCTCTATTGATATATTATACTTAAAGTTTGAAAGTTATTTTTTATTAATAAACATTTTTTAAAAAATTTAAAAATTGATAAATCAAAATCATTTTTTTAATGCATGACAAGTTCATCTATATTATTCTACTATGTACATAATTTACATAATATTTTGTATGCATTCAGAACCAATTAGCTCAATAATAAGTGAGTGATAATTTAAGTTATGTAGTCCTTTGTTTTATAAATAAAATATATATCAAAGACTTGAAGATAATAATGGCTAAAAATGGAGACAAATGATTTAAAAATCAATGTTTCCAACCATAATATCATGTGGTTCTTTTCAAATATTTCATTAGTCTTATTTACAAATAAAGTGACATATCTCACATAAGCTAAGGATTTAGTTTTACTATAATACTCTATTTACAATTGTATAGTTTAATAATAATCAGAAATTTATAAAATTTATGAGTAAGAGGTGGTTTATAAGATATGATTGTACTAAAAAAAATGTTGATGGGTATCAAGCCAAGGGTGAATATCTTGAAGCAATGGGTTATACATTATAATTATTTTATAACAAACACTTTGATATCTACATTATCATTTCAATATATATTTTTATATTTAATTTTATTATTTTTTTAATACTTTTTTGGGATGGGAAAATTGACAATAATATCAGAAGAATATACTAATACTTAGATTATAGATATGAAAAGGAAACATGTGATTTAATGGGGTTGGTTTGGCACCCAATAAAAGATGAATCGGGAAATTATTATTTAGAATAAATTAGGATAGTATCTGAGGATTTTTCCATAATTTACACACAAAAAATAAATTATGAGCCTAGAATAAATTAAGATAATATCTAAGGCTTTTTCCATAAATCATATTACTATTGTATACACAATTAAATGTATTACTTCAAAACCTAAATGACTAATTAAGACTATAATATATGTAATAAAAAAAATTACATATACCCTTTAAATTATTTTGGGTTTTAAAAATATGGGTTAGGTTTTGAAATATGAAAATATTAAATTATTTAAATAAAAAATTGAAACATCAAATTAAAGTAGATTATTATGTTAAACTGAATCCATACAAATATGCCCTTAAAAATATTATGGGTTTTAAAATGCAAGCCATAACATCTAAAACATCAAATTAAAGTAGATTATTATGTTAAACTATATCCATAAAAATATGCCCTTCAAAATATTATGGGATTTCAAAATGCAATCCATAACATCTAAAACATCATGAATACCTTTATAAATATTTTTTTTTCACATTTATCTCATTTATATGTGCAAGTAACTAGACATTGTCTCCATAAATGGAATTTCATTTTTACTTAATAATTTTATTTATTTTGTATTATATCAATTTGATTCCTTCACCCTAGGCTTGTACTGTCTTAGGATTGGAAAGTAAATGTTGAAAACTTGAATGGATATTTGTTAAATAAAATAAATTACACAATGATTTATAGATTTATTCATATATAATTTAAATAAAAAAATGTGTTGGAAGTAAGGTAAAATTTTACAGTTGACCCTTCCCATTAGACTAACTTTATGTGATAGTTTTCAAATGTTATTGGAAACCCAAAATATTTAAAAACCCCATGATTTGTCATACTCTTAAAAATATTATTAGTTTTCAAATTTATCTTATTTTCATGTGAAATTAATTGCACATTAACTCATTTAATGTAATTTATTTTTTGTGGTTTTGGTCTACATTTTGTTTAGCTATGAAAAACTAAGAAGACCCATTTTTTGAATAGAGTTAATCCTATAATTTAAAGTGAAAAAATAGATTTTATACAAAACCCATTACTTCTCATCGATATTTCCTCCAAACTTCGTACATTATGAAACCCTTAAATTTTTAAGGGCATTCATGACATGAAATAAGGGTTTTGAGGGATATGTAAAATGTAAGAAATATGGTTTTGAATAATGGGTTTTCTATGACATCTAAAACAAAAGAAGACATTAAAACTGAAGGTATTAATGTTAAATGCATAAAATCCATGACTAACTAAATTAGAAGAATTAGTGAGTTTATATATGTTTTAAAAGTGACTCAAATGATTTTTGGGACCCGTAATGATTTTTTTATTGGATAATTCACATATGGAAAGACTTTTCTCAACCACCTTATGGGTTTTAAGGGATATGTAAAACACAAGCCACAGGTTTTAAAATTATGGGTTTTTGGAAATTGGCCACCTTATGATGGACTTTTCATGTGTTTATAAAATAAATAAATAAATACAATTATTCTCTTCAAGCATAACATTTTATTGCATATAAGCATTATGACATAGGGTTTTCAATTATTGGTTTCCCATAATATCTAAGATAAAAGATTATATAATGAATTTAGGGTTTTAAAAATTAATGCAAAGAAGCCATGACAAACCAAGGGTTTCATTTTATAATGTATTTTTTTGATTAAAAAAATAATTTTAGAAAATATATAAGTGAAATCTGCCAAAAATGAATAAATAACAATTTTTAACAAAAAATCATCCTCGCTAGTCATTATTTTTAAAACCCATTATTGTTCTTAAAAAATGGAAGTATACAAGTGTTAAGAGGTGAGTTAAGTAGTGAAAATTCCAGATACCTCTGGAGTTTCTTCCTTTATCCACAATTTTATTCTTACTACAAATAATTATATTAACAACCAATTAAAAATGGGAATAAGCCATAATTTTATCTATGTTTTAGTAGTGTTTGCAATGATTTTCTAAGAGATGCAACATGTTCTTTTGGAATGGTCAATTCATAATTGGATCTTCTTATCTTAGCCACGTTCTCCATTAATTACAATATGTGTGATCTTGTCGTACATGATGGGAAGATAAATAAAGTAATGATGGTGCATGTTTTTTTTAATATTATATCCATGCCTACAAGGAAATAAATTTATGCTTTCCATGTGGAAGGTCCAATCCACACTGTTCATCACCCCATTTCTTTTTATTAGATTATTTAAAGTATTTTTACATTAGAATATAGGTAGATCTGACATGTTAATCATAGACTAAGGGCCATTTATCCCTTAATAAGTAGATCCCTAATGTGGTGGCACTTTAACCTTACATAATGTTTTTTTTTTTTTAATTATAGTGGTTTGGCCTAATTTTATGTGTTTAGATTAATGGCATTAAGATGAAATAGAAAAATAAAAAATCTAAAAATGATTCGTGTAAACAAAAAAATATTTCAATTAGCCCTAAAACAAACCCAAATAATTAATTGCGTATATTAGATAACCATAAGGATAATCTATAAAGACTTACAACTCAATTGAACATATTCGAGGAAATGGGTGAGAATTTTTCAAGTATATTTATTGTATTGTAGATTTATAATGATATGGACCAAGACTAGATTGATTTTATTTATTGTCTACTTATAATTTTAAAATTAGAGATAACTTTATAGATGAACTCAATGAATATAACATAAAATTAATAGAGACAAAGAAAATGTTTAAAGCTCAAGATAGAATATGAGTTAATCTAGTATGAAGAAAGAATACACATTCATACTAAATGCCTTCATCCCAATGCATTTTGTAATATAATATTTTCTTGTCATAACTTTTTTAGGGGCTGATAAAGGTAATCAATGTGTGAATATATGTATCATGTAAAAAAATAAGTATATCAAATCCTCTAAATTTAATAGACAAATTACTTATATTAAATGGGGATATATCAATCACTCCACATGTTGAATTATTTATGGTATTTTAATCCACTCTTCTTATATTATAGTTGAATGAGGATGAGATTATGCAATGACCTATTATAATGAGATTATGCAATATTTTGTTATAGTGCCTTAAAATTACAAAATATAATTTTAGATGAAAATCCTACACTTAGTCTCAAGATATGTGAAATTGGCTACTTATAAATATTTAACTTCATTCTCATCCCATAAATTTAATCCAAAAAATAATATGTTAAAATTTAGAAAATTAAAAAATTAAAGAGAATGAAGTCCTTTCAATACCTTAAAATATATTAAAACTATTATAGAAAAAAATTATTTTAAAACACAATACATTGACAAATCTCAAATTTTTACTCCTAATTTGATAGAAATAATAGAAGAGACTAATTATTTTATAATTATAAAATATACAATAGTTGAGTAAAACCTATCAATACTTTGCTATAATCTAGCATAACCAATGAAAATCTTAGATACAATGACAGATTAATTTGTTTAAAGTTTCACGTAACCAATCACATTCATGGATGATGAAGATTAAATCATTTATAATAAGATTGATGAGGCTAAGAGATGAAAGATGAATATGAATTTATGAAATATTTATGGGTATGGAGAAATGTTTGACATGTGTATAAATGCAACATAGAAAGAAATAATACATATGGGAATCAATATACAAGGTTAGGTTATTAATAATCAATGTGAAAGTAATATGAAATACAATTTCTTTATTAATGAAAAAAAGTGATTAATGAAACATATATTTCATTATTAAATCAATATAAATTTCAACTTCAAAATTAATTCAAAAATGTTATATAAACATCAAAACAACACAAACTACATTACATAAGGAGCTTTGAACTTATATATATATATATATATATATTATGTGCATACCCACTTGATGATCATAAGAACTCAAAATAGATCTGAAATTTTATGGAGCATATAATGATGGTCAAATACAACAAATTGACTTTGTACACATTCATTTGAATATCAACACTTCTTTTCTAGGATTTCAATGTTAAATCTTCTAATAGTTGACATTAATAATAAATTTGTTTTTTTTTAAATTATAAATTAATATGTTAGATGTTCAAGCTAAAAATAAATATTATTTTGCATACCAATCTCAAAAAAACATTGAAAATATTATGGAAATCATGTCAAAGCTTAAATTTATATACAAGTATTGATGTTATGGCAATCAATTAGAAAGTATCAATTTAAAAAATGAAGTTAAATAATTATTTTAACCTAGATATTAAACTATAAATATTATTTAAATATATATTGGATCAATTAATACTTATAAAGTGTATTTTTTATTATAATATATACCATTGATCTTTACAATTGGGCACCTTTTTCAATCACATGAGAATACCACTCTATTGATCTAAACCATGACTTTATAAATATAGCATATCACATATATTCTAAAAGAGAAACCATCATATTTTAGGTTGTAAATCATATATATTTGGGATAATGTCTTCAACATAATGTTTTTTAAAGAAAATATATTTTTTAATAATGTTTTTTTTGTTATTGGAATACTTTTTTGATTGAATACTTTATGATATAAAAAAATGTGGTGTTTGTAGTTATTTGGAAGATTCGATCCCATGTCATAGATCTTATCATAGGAGTGTAGAGGTGTTATATCCCAATATTTAAGAATATAGTTTTGATTTCTTAAGGATGGATGTTTTTGATAAATTAAGGCAGCAAACTAGGGGCCAAACCCTATACAGTCAAAAAAGACAAGAAGGCAAACAAATAAAAAATGCCTTTAGAGAGATGACAACACAGTCGAGAACAACAAACAAAAACAAAACACAAACCATGGGAAGATCAGAGTCAGAGAGGTCTCTCCTTACATAACTATTGATTTGATAAGATCATTGAGTTTCTCATTCTCCACATTCTCAGCATACCCAATATTAACCACCACTTCCAGCATAGACATGTTCAACAGAATTGTATTATGAAGCCCTTTGGCAAAGACCTTCTCTAGCTTCTGAATGCGGTCCTTCGGGACCCAATTTTAGTTTTCCAATCAGTCTCATTCTCAGTACCCTCACCAGCTTCCTTGACAAACATTTTCCCCTTATTGTCAGTAGTTCCCATAGTGGCAGTACCCTGCTCCTCAGTAACCTCAAAATCTCTAGTAGCCTGCTTCCCTCTAGTGTCCTCTAAAATTTCTTGGATTTCTAGCTCCTCAGACTCTTCCTCTTAGGTTGCTTCTTCTGAAGCACTTTCTGAATAATCAATTATTCTGGCCTTCGAGGTTGGTTTACCAACAATCCACCCTAACATTCACACTCTAGAGGGGAATCCTTCCTTATTAATTTTGGAAGGCTTGTGAGATTTTCCACCTTGGCCCCCCGTGGCCCTGCTTAGATTCCTATGGGTCCCGTCCATAGTCTCTTTAATATTTTCTTCCTCTTCATCGACCTTTCTCTTTTTGCCCTTCTTGCTTGCAAAGGAGTTGGGGGTATCAATAGGGGTCTTTTCAGGGTCATCAATACGCCTAATTCCTGACAAGTCATCTCCTTTTGAATGATATCCTTAATGTTTAAGGGAATATGAAAACCTTGTCGCCACACCCTCCAACATAAAAATTGCTGCCCAAGGTTGGCACAAGCATCAGTGACCCTATTGCCTTATTTGTAGGTATGGGAAATCTCAACTTCAAAAAACTTTTGTAAAAGAAATTAGATATCAGTAATGATGTCTTTTATCTTTATTCCCACATTTGAAGCTTTATTAACAGCATCTATGACCATCTTAGAGTCTCCTTGTATATTCAAGTTCCTTATTCTTAGGGATATAGCTAACTTTAATCCCCAAAGTAAAGCCATTACTTCAGCATAGTTATTACTCTGGCATCCAATTCCACCAGCATAGACAACAAACATCCATCCTTTATCATTCCTTATAATTCCTCCTCCATTAGCTTTACCATCCAACTTGGATGCCCCATCAAAGTTGATTTTCTCTAGTTAGGTTTAGGGGGGATCCATTTAGTATTAAGTTTTTGTAGTATTTTGGAGTTATTATACCCATGGATTTGGTTTAAAACCTTCAATTTGGCTGCAATTTAGCTTTCAATTTGAGATAGGGGTTTCTCTACAACATGAATATGAGCTATTGTAACACTTTCCATAATGGTCTTAGTAAAGGAGTTAAACACCTGAGAAGCATTTCTAGCAGTGTCCCTAAAAATTCTATGATTGCACTCTTTCCATAAAGTCCAACTCAAACATGGCAGAGCTTGCTTCCATAATTCCATAAGCTAGGGATGTGTGAAGGTTGGGTTCTAGCTGAGAATTACTTATTTAAGGTCAAAATTGCAGACCCATTCAATACCAAAGTTGTTAAGTATTGTGGCCCATAATTCCCAGGCAAACTCACAATGGATAAAGAGGTGTGAAACTGATTCCTCTTTTGAACCACACAAGAAACATCTATTAACCAAAGTAAACCCTCTCTTTTGAAGGTTATTTTGAGTAAGGATTTTGTTATGAGCAGTAGCCCACCAAAACATGTTAATTTTTGGAATAAGTTTATGATTCCAAACCTTTTTCCATACATCTTTATTCTGAGCTTCAGGAATGAGCAGATGGTAAGCAGATTTGATAGAGAATGATCCATTCTTATTTGGCCACTAGTATTGTTCATCCTCCTAGGGAAAGAGAGGGATTTTGATCTCCTAAATGCACTGTTAGATCTCCTAAACTCTTGAGAAAATATTAGGCTAGTGCACATAGCAATCCAAAAGATTTTTCTAGCTCCTCATCCCATTGTTATTTTCCATATAATCACTGACCCTATCTCAGAAAAAATGTGTAGTCAAGTCAACAATCTCTCTATAGTTTCCCTGTGTGATGAGAGCCTTGTCCTTTAACTAGATATCATCCCAGAATCTAATATGCTAACCATTTCCAAGTTTCCATCTAATTCCCTATTTGAGAAGGCTTCTACTTTTTAGCATTTTATTCCATATCACAGATCCCTGGGGTAATACCATCTATTGAAGAAAGTTAGAATCATCAATGCTATGCATGTATTTGGCATAAATTATTTCCCCCAATCATTGTTTTTATGGATCAAGTTCCAACTAACTTTCGAGAGAAGGGCTTTGTTCATGTTCATGATGGACCTAATATTAAGTCCACCATGAGATTTTAGAAGACACACTTTTTCCCATCTGACTAAAGACATTCTCTATTTGTCTTCCACTCCCATCCATAAAAAATTACTTTGGATCTATTTTAGTTTCTCAACAAAATATGTAAGAATTTAAAAAAGAGATAGGAAGTATGTAGGAATACCTTACAGCGAAGCCCGAAGAAGTTGTAGTTTACCAACACTGAGTAGTTTCCCCTTCCAACCAAGAAGTTTCCTCTACATTCTTTCCACAATTACATTCCAAAATCTAAGAGATACCTCTTTGACTGAGAGTGGGACACCTAAGTAGGTAGCTGGTAGGCCAGCTTCAACACATTCTAATATATCAATGATTATATGTCTAAGTTCATTAGGAGTGTTAAAGAAATACACATTGCTTTTCTGGAAATTTATCCTTTGTCCTAACTCTCTGGCATAATTATTTAAGATATTATTCCATTTTCTAGCTTCAATCACTGATGAGATGCCAAAGAAGATGGTATCATCCACAAATTACTGTACCACCATAGGATGAAGGGAGGAGGCAAGTTTGATGCCCACTAGATTTTTTGAGGCTATATCTACTTGTATGTATCTTCCCAGTGCCTCAGCCATAATGATGAATAAGTATGGGGAGAGAGGGTCTCCTTGATGAATTCCACTCGAGGATGAGAAAAACTCTCTAGGAACACCATTAACTAAAACTAAGAATTTTGTAGAAGAGACCACGTTCCATAACAAGCGAGACATTTTATCATCAAACCCAAATTTTTTGATCACTTAGAACAGAAAAGTCCATGAGACTCTATCATAAGCTTTACTAATATCAAGCTTGAGATCCATCCCAAGGATTCTACTCTTATCCATGGAGTGAATAGTCTCGTGTGTGGTGATCACAGCATCAAGAATCTACCTACCTGGGATGAAACCTTTTTGAGTAGGATAAATAATTTTGTCTAGCAAAGGTTGAATCCTCATGACCAGCATTTTAATACATAACTTATACATAGTGTTGCATAGACTAATGGGCCTAAAATTAGTGAGGTGTGAAGTTTTTGATTTTTTAGGAACAAGTACTATGAAGATATTATTAACTTGTTTCAAAAGTTTACTTGATCTAAAAAAATCATGCACAACAGTCATGAGGTCTGCTCCTACTATCTCCCAATATTCCTAAAAGAATATAGGAGGAAAGCCATCAGGACCTGGGGCTTTAAAAGCACCCATGGAGAATAAAACAGCATAGACTTCTTCCTTGGATATAGGCTTTAACATCTCTAGATTATCTTCTTCCATTATCAAATAGGGGATTTTATCAATAAATTGATTCATAGGTCTATCAATTCTATCATTATTATTTTCTTCCATAAGTAGATTCTGAAAGAAAGCCCTAGCTTGTTCCCCTATTTCATTATCCTCAATAATAATGTCACCATTATCTAGGACAAGATTAGTTATTGATTTGGCTTTCTAATGTTTCATCGCTGAGAGATGAAAAAAGGCAGTGTTCATATCCCCCTCTTTAAGCCACTGAACACGAGATTTATGTTTCCAAAAAACCTCTTCTCTTTCCATAAGATTCTTCCATTCTAAAGACATGATATTCTCTTCTTCTAAAGTGTCCTTAGAGTCATCCCCTTGATCTATCAGTTGCTATATATCCTTGAGTTTTCCCATTATATTTTTCTTCTACTGGAAGACCTGCCCAAAGCTGTATCTATTCCATCCATAAACTTCTTGTTTATTGTGTTAGAGTTTCTTGACTATTCTGAACATAGGATTACCTTGAATAGGAATTTTCCACCATTGGTCCACAATTTGTCTAAAGTCTTTGTGTTTGATCCACATAGATTCAAAATAGAATGGGGAAGGTCTAGAATGTCCCTATTCTCTCCAACTGAGGAAGATCGGGCAGTGGTCAGACATGGTTCTAGGGAAAGCCTGCACCTGCATATTTTGATAATCCTTCTAGTTACTTGATATAAGAAATCTATCTAATTTAACTTGAATCATTTGATCTCCTCTTCTTCTATTGGTCCAGGTAAAATTTTGGTTTTACAGCTCTATGTCTAATAATCCCCAATCATTGATGAATTTAGCAAAGTCAAACATGTTGACTGAGTAATCCATAATTCCACCCTATTTTTTAGAAGGGTATAGAGGAGTGTTAAAATCTCTGGCTAACATCCATGTAATGTTTTGGGGATTATTCCTAAAACTGCTCAGGTCTATCCATAAATTTTGTCTTAAAGCTCTGTTATTCGGTCCATAGACATTGATCAATGACTAGTTCAAAGATTTCATAGAAAAATTGGTAATCAAGAAGTGCTTATTATAAGCCATAAGAGACCCCTAGATTTTATCACTATTCCACATAGTGATAATTCCCCTGAAGCCCCTTCAATAGGACTCATGCAAAAAGCTGCCTTAGGCCATTTATAGGCAGCAATTTTCATAAAATTCTCCTCATTCATCTTGACTTCTTGGAGTAATAAAATATCTAATTTATTATCTAAAATGTAGTTTTTAACCTCAAACTGCTTTGAGGGACTGTTAAAGCCCCTCAGGTTCTAAGATAATATTCTCATTTAGAGGGTTTGGGGGGTTGGGTCTCTAGTGTATTATGTTTACCACTGGCCTCCCTAGCAATCTCTCTTTGTGTTGTTTCTCTTAGGGTTGGCCTCCCTTGTTTGGGCTTAGTGCTAACATCTACAAATTTTTTACCTTTCTAGTTCTTCTCTGGGGTAACCCATTCCTTCTATTCATTATTGCCACTTTGTCTTGTTACACCTATTGCTAAGTAGTTTCCTACTTGGTCTCTGACTTCTAGAGCATGGAAAATGTCTGTATTTAGCTATGGGTCTACTTATTCTTTAGTGGGACTTTCTAGAGTTACTTCTTCATGTCCAAATCTTAAAACTTTGTCTTTTTCATTGACTTCCTCTATCAGAAGGTTACCTCTTTCTCCTTCCTTAGACATATTATTCTATTTTTATAAAGGGTTGGTTGTGTTAAATATAGCCTTCTAACTATCATCTGATACTATATTTTCCTTTGGGATAGCTTTTCCCTTACTACTAGTGATATCTTCCTTTCTCATCTCCTCCTCTTCCTTTTCTATGTTGTCAAGATTTTCCACATTACTCTCTGTTTCTTTCTTGTTATTCTTTCTATAATTAAGATCATGATCCTCCCCTTCAATTTGGGAATCATCTTTTCTCCCCTTTTGCTTTGTTGTTCATTGTGTCATTAAATGTCCCTTTCTCTTACATATTTGATAGAAAGTGGTAGCATTTTCATAAGTGATCAACTGAGTCTAGGTCCCATATTTAGAGTTTAGTTCTATGGTCATAGGGAGAGTCCTATTTATTTCAACATTGACACAAATTATAGCATACACACATCTAGACTTTGTTCTGGTTGTATGATCTATAGTGACATATTGGCCAATAGAATTGCCAATAGCTGTGAAAAAAATTTCATCCCAAAATTCCAAAGGGAACCTTGGAAATCTTACCCAAGCAGGAGTAGACTTATTAAGGTCCAAGTTAGGATCAAATCCTAGTTTCCACGAGCATAGGGCAAGAGAATGTGGGCCATACATCCATGGTCCTCTAGCAAGAGTAGCGATCATGTCCTCCCTATTCATAAAACTAAAAAGGAATAGGCCTCTTACCATGAAAGTGATCAGAAGACTACCCTTAACTTTCCACCTAGATAAAACCCATTTCCTAATCATTTTGATACTAGGATGGAAAGAAAAAAACTTACCTACTAACATAAGGTCCATGGATGCCATGATTTCCTCCACTAGATCACCTGGGATAGGCAGGGTCGTGCCCTCTGAGATAACAGGGAGACTCATCATGCTTTTTGAGGGGCACGTATTTTCATTTGTAAGTTCCTTCTTCCATCTGTTGGATGGACTATCCACTACCAAATTTATGAACATATCCCAAAAGGCACTGCCACCAGTAGTGTCCTCCATTGGATCTGTGATCCTACCAGTTGCACTCAAGGGGCCCAACCTGGCAGGAAAAAACTAGTTTCAAATGTTGTCCACACATAGCATAGGTCTTATTCACAAACTTATAAGTCATTTATGTTATTAAGGATGGATGTTGAACATTTGATTACTTTTTATTTTTTACATTTGTGGAAAAGAGAAAATATTATTGGATCACTATACCAATGATACTTTTTGGATTTATCATTTTTTTAAAATTTAGTTCATATTTGGATTATGAAATTATTGAAATGACATTATTTTTACTCTACTTTACTTCCTATTATGTTGTTAATATATATCTTGATTCATGGGTATGTTTAAATTTTGTTATATTTATGTGCTTTTAGGTACATGTGAGATTGGAGCATTTAATACCATTTGAGATCAATTTGAATAGCATGTATCATATATAATTGATATAATTAAAATTTAAAGTTTAATTTAATATCATAATTAAGTTTTTGATCTTGAATTATTATTTCATATGATTATTTTTAAGTTATTTTTGATAATTTTGATAATTCATATAGTTGATGGATATTGTGTTATCAACACCTATCAACTTGATCGGTCTAAATTTGAATGAAACACTATTTTAAAAATATCATGCTATCAAGTTAGTCAATATATTTTATTTTTCACCTTTTTCATTTTTAATTTGAAAATTTTGGGGGGAAATTAGAGGTAATATCATTAGTTAAGATAAAAAATTATTTTAAATGTTTTAGAAAAATTAATAAATAAATACCTAAGGAAATTTATAAATTTTATTTTTAAAGTGGTTGAGTCACTATGTAAAAACCTAATCCCTATTATAAGGTAAATGGGACTATATCCCTGTAGATACTAAAATATAGTATTAGACACTTGAAAATATTATTTTTGACCTCCATTCTCCTTACATGACTTGCATGCACATATATGATTTTAATTATTCATTATCTCACACCCACATGATAGCTATTGGTCTAGTCCTAAGTTATTTTTAGAAACCTATAAAAAATTCCTCAATATATGTTCAAATACAAAAATATCTTACTTAGACATCTCCATATCATCATATTAGTGTTCCTATCTCCCTAAAAAAATCATTAGAGTTAGAAAGTATTATCCAAATATAAGAGTTTTTAATTTGACAAAAAATAATAATATTTTATACTTGATTCATTCCCATGGGTTAGCCTATTTAGATAACATTTCAAAAGCATGATAAATCACCCAAAGAGTCACATATAATTAACAATAATTCTACACTTATTAACTCATTTAACACTTATCAAGGACATCTCAAGAACACTATTGCAAATTGATAAAAACTTCAATGGTCCTCCTAAATTATGATCAATTACTAGGATCAATCATAATACAAGTATAAATCATACCAATTCAAGTCTAAATTATTCATTTTAAAGTGTCAAAAAATATATCACTAGGTACATTCATATATTAGAGGAGCATAATGACACATTCACTTTAAGGGTAACATACATATGTGTCTTGACTTCACTCTTCAAAGAATTGGATACATAGGTATTATTAATTCATAAAAGGAGGTGATTGGGGTCGTCTTAGCCCATTACACTTCTCAAAAAAATATAGGTTCTACTCCTTCATAAGTAAAACTAGGGTTTTGGATGATGGATATGAATTTTTGGATGTCACACAAACAATCAAACCTTATGATCACATGTAGATATGAATGAAAAATAAGTGGACCTACCTCTAATAAAATAAATAATATTAATAATTAGTGAAATTTTTGTCCTAATTAAAATAGGCCATCAGATGATACCAACCTAAGGCTGGAAGTACTACTTATACATAAATTTATATCTAGAAAATGTATCAAGTGACTCTCAGTCCTACTTTTTCCTAGATTTCTCCGTGCCACATGTCTTAGTCCTACATAGTATAAATAACTAATAAGTATCTTATACTTTCTTACATTAAATATTTAGTTACTACCAGTGATAAATCTATTCCAATCCTTTATTAATTTTTATAGTTTACAATTTAAAATATATTAGAGTTTATATCTTAATTAATATTGACAATTAATCCAAATTAAATTAAAACATGCTAGTGAAACTTAACATTGATTAAATATTTCTAAAACCTAGGTTTCCCTTATGTTTTCATCCTTTATTATTATTTTAATTGTGATTTATTATTTTACCATATAAAAGATAATACATAATTTTACCTATGGCCCTAGCATTCTACATACTTGCATGATCTCATCCTATACCATACAAAAATTCTAGTTCCCTTCTTGATAAAAGGTATAGTTATAAATTAAGTAGAGGCCATATATATAATATTCATATTATTTTGGATTAAAATACAATGTGTAATAATGAAAACAATTTTTCTTGTTCTTTTGATGATTCCATTATTCATGAATATGTATAAACAAATGATTATGTTTAAATGCTTCATTTAGAATATGTTAATCAAGATAATCTAAATACTAATTAAAACCAAAAATTATTTATCTTAATGAACTTAATGAGGTTTGCTTTAATCAAGTAAAATCCTTGTCCAATTTTCATCACCAAATTTTCCAAAATCCTTAAGAACTAGGTAGCATTTTAAACATAATCCTAGCATCCAAAGTAGACACAAAACTAGGGTTTCCACATCTGAGGGAAAAAAATATCCATTTAATATTTTAAATCAACCCATTTGAGTTAAAAATCCAACCATATGTGTTCAAACCACTACCATTGATACTATTCTCACATATACTCCTCCAATTACATCTTTGATGTTTACCCAAGGTGTGGGGACAACACAAGGCTTCCCACATATTTATATGCTTATATCTACACAACCAATCTATTATAATATTATGATGACTATGAATATTACATCATAAAATCACATACTACAAATTCCCTTGAGTAGACTATTTTTAGGCTTACTTGTTATAGTTATATAAAGGTACTTCTAGAGCTAATCATTCAATAGATTAACATACTTTGTTTTATAATCGATTATCCCTTGAGATAAGGTCCTACCATATTTTTATCTCTCATAATTTATCATTATATGATGATAAATGTGATATTGATAAACACCTTAAATCCTTCTATTTGTATATACTAAAATATGGTATTTAGTGTTCAATAATGACAAGATTTACACACATTTACTACACATATCTTGAACACATAAATAAGGCCCTAGTTTTTCATCCTCTTACACTTGCATTATATATTATGATTCAAACCTTAATTTATATTTTTACACACCTAAAAGTGACTCATTTTATATTTAAACCCTACTAAATATTCTTCATTGGCATATCCAAAATCTAATTCTAGTCCTCTTGTATATAGGTTAGTTATGCCAACTGTTATTACTAGTCAATAATGACTTACAATAGTTGGAATAAAATCTCTCCTATAAATATATATTTTATAAAATAAAACCCACCCTTTAGGATGGATCATAATTCTAAAATGTTGGCTACATGAGGAATTATTAAATTAGATCCATATATAAACAAATCAAGTTTTTATTCAAAATGGACTTGGTACTTATTTGCTATACATCTATACACTAAGTAAATATTCTTTATTCTTACCAATTTACATACCTATAACTATGATAAGTCAAAAACAAAGAATAAATCAATAAAAATCAAAATCAAAGTAAAAATTATCAAGTAACAAAGCTAATTGTCACTTGTATAGACATAATGAAAGAGCAAAATTGAACAATCACACTAAGAGGGAGAACCATGTGTGGCTTCATTTCCCTCCTTGGAGTATTAGATATGTAAGAAATGGTAAATCATATGTTTAGGGTAATTGGGTTAAATTCATCCCATTACACTTCCCCTATTTTTTTAGGTTTATATCCCTCACAAGCACATCTAGGGTTTCAAGATAAAAGTGAATGATTCTTATCTGTGTACCCATCATCAGGGCTTGGGATCACAAATATAGAGAAATAAGATATATTATTAGGTATATGTAAAACCACTATGCTCTAATTATTTTAGATCAATAATAATCAACATGTTAGTATCAATAAGTGATATTGACCTAATCCTACAAAACTAACCCAATGCACACAATGAATCAATTTTATAGCTAATGAACTGCATGCATACTTATCCATAATTTTCACTTCCAAAATATAGTTAAAATTAGAGAATCAATTAGAAAATTTAAGTATGGTGATCCCTTTTTTTATTTTTTTATTTAGCTTATGCCCTTGTTGAAACATAATAATCAATCTCAGTCTTTTATATTTAGATATATACTTGAATGCCATATATATTGATTTGAATTATGTTTTATATTTATATATTAGTTATTTAACCTCACCCATTAATCTAAATTAGGGAAAAATAAAATGGTGAAATTGAACACATATCAAACAATGTAAAGCACTAGGTTTTCCCTTAAGTTTCATCTTTTTAGGGCCTTAGATTTCATCTTTAGTGTTTTATTTTTAGACATTAGTTTTGATTTTTTCCTAATAATACACATTAATCATGACCATTTTGAATTTACATTTATTGGTTAATACAACTAATGAAATTAATATTTTCATTTTTTTCTACATGGATAGTGTATCTTATTTGGATAAATTATGTAAGTGAATGTGTAACAAAGATAAAATATCAATTCTCTAATAAGGCTAAAGTTACCCAAAAATAATCCCAAGCCTTCATATAATATTATTTTTATAACATCAAATCTAAGATGCATGTTATTATTAATAGATGCCAAAGGGAATGCATGACTTCTTTTGTTCCTCTTAAACCAAGACCTCATAGTTTTAGTAATTACCATACCGATCTTATTATTCACTTGTGGATTATTTTATATTTTTTGGTCCATGTTATTAATGATAGATAGGGTAAGATTCTTCATCATGTGTAGTATAAATAAGGTATTCAACATGTTCCACCTCAACACCCTTCACCTCCTACAATACACGTAAACCAACCTAAATGTTATGACATCATTGACAAACTAAATAATACTCATGTTTATATTTATATGTTAGAGTTAATCAAGATATCAATGGTTTACAAAGATTTATTATATGAGGAATTGTAAGAAATAACTTTACCTAGTGATATGAAACCTTCATAATTTTGATGAAATTATGAATACATTTAAGGATAGTAATAAATATCTCAATTTTTACGAATAATATTTACCCACACAACATGTAATAGAGAAAAATAATTTAATATTAATTCAAGTCAAACTACATCATAGCTTGGTTGTGTATGTATTGGTAGATAAAGGTTATAGATTGAAAAAATTTAGCACTACATTATTATAATTATTTGGGATCAATATGGATACTATTAAAAAATTATATCACAACATAAAATGATTTGATAATTCTCCACATCAAATAATTTGAACCATCTCATTAGATGTGATATTAGGTCCCAAATTAGTGACTGCTATTTTCCATGCCATGTCTAATTAGTTACATTATAACTTAATTTTGGGACAACCATCAGTACATGTTATGGGAGTAATACCAAAAAAATTACATAGATGTATAAATTATATGCATGAATCTTATTTATATTGAGAACCAATAGATGGGGGACCTTTCAGATATTACAAATTCACCCAATCTACTCATGAGGATTAATCACAATCATATTTGGAAGATCATATTATTAGTTATCCATCACATACCATTCTAATATCTTAGATTCACACATATGATGTGGGTGAATTTAGTACATAAAATAAAATGTGTCATTACCATTTTTTTCTTAAAAACAATAGACACAATACAACATAAAACTAATAAAATACCTAAAAACATGGATAGATACCAAAATCCATTCCAAACAAAAATCAAATCACACAACTTAGATAAGTTATTAATAGGCATAATCCACTAATTAAGAAGTGCATAGTCTTGATTCATTCAACTAGTACTCATTATTCCTTTATGGGCTCACACTAAATGATAACTATAATTATGATGTTGAGATGATTTTAAATTTAAACCTAGTTTAAAACTGATATAACTAGTATCCATGTCGTTGCTTTGGTGGTCTCCAAGGCCTTGTAAACTACTCATTAACCTCTTATGTAAATTTATTCCCATATGGTTTCCTACTACTTACCTATGGGAATGATAACCTTTTATGTTGTGCCTATAGCCTTTAGTCTTTAGACCATTAGGATGATGCCACATGGCAACATCCTTTTACCCACTAGCCCAAAGGATTTTCACTATGCACAATCCTTTCTTAGATCATGGGTCACTATTATGATTCCAATTGGTAACATCCCACTTTCCCACTAGCCTAGAAGCCTCACACTTTGTATGGTCCTCTCTAAGATCTAGGTTACTAAGATGATGCCACATGGAAACATCTTAATTATCAGCTAACCCAACACCAAATATCCATTATTCTACATCAATGTCACTCTTGGGTTAGTGGGATGACCACACATGTATTCCTCTTATCCACTCAAAAAAAGTCATGAAAGTAGCTAAGGTAAATCAAAATAAAAATCCAAATATATGAATTAACTAAGCCAAAATTTGAATAAACCCTAAGGAAAACTTAGAAATGAGACTCAGATGCAAGCCTATGTCTTTTATGAATTTTTATTTTGTGAATATTATTTTTGTAGACTTTCAAAGTAACAAAATGATCTTTTGAAGTCTTCAAAACTTTTATCTTCATGCAAATGTTCTAATAAAGTATAAATAATATTTTTGAAGACTAATACCTTAATATTTAATTAAAATTATTTTTACAACTCTCATTTTGAGGATTCTTAGAAATTTTTTTATGAAGATCCATCCAAAATACCCAAGTCTTCATAAATCAAATAATTCTTTGGAACATTTGTCTTCATAACTCATGCAAAAACTTCAACTATTCTTCACCAAAATCATGAAGGCTAACTTATTTCAAAAATATGTTGTCTTTTGTAAAGACTTTGCCCTTTTTATGATATCAAAAACATGAACCTTCAAACAATTATATAGGATGATAAGTTGACCTCAAATCCATTAATGCATAGAGGCTTTTGACCAAACCAAGGATATAACCTGGATAATATTAACATATAAGATCTAAGACTAATACAACTTCATCAATTTTATTAAATGACCTAGTTTTGGGAAGGAATAAAATATGTATCAAACTCAAATATAAAATCCTAGGGGATTCTTCCACATGACATGTTTTCAATCCACAAAATTGTCAAATGTTCAATTAATTATATCTATTTTTATTCCAAATAACAATCCATAGATTAATAAAATCATTAAACTCAACCTTATCCAAGCTTGATTTAATGAATAATCCAAAACCAATTAGAAAGGATAGACATGTGCATAATCAAGACACTATTCTCCATAGAGTTATAATCAAATAACTAATGATATTTCATCAAAAAATTCATAAGGCTAAATATCTTTTTTTACATAATGACTCCATTCCAAGAGTCTAATTACAAATGTGATTCAATACAAAGACAACACTAGGTTGTTAAGGTATAGTAACACCAATCAACCCTAAGGTTGAAGACATGATATAGTTATTATATAAGAAAAAATATTTATTAAAACTCCTATTCATTTATTATATGGTCTCATTATAATTAATGTTTATAGAATGTGTTTAAATATTCTCCTAAGACCAAAGGGAATTTTCATAAGGCATCCTTTTTACCCCAAATAACATCACCATTTAGATATAAATAGTCTAACTATATTGTTATTCCCATTATCAAACTCATAAATTTTTATTTGAGTTCCACTCATATTATATAAGTTTCATTCTATCAAAATCCTCACATTCAAATATACAGAGATGTGCAATATCAAAATATCAACCATTATGACAAAGACATAAGTAAAGAAATAAATCTGTCCATTTATTAGAAAGAGCCTCGTAGGCTAAAGACTTTGATACATACATGACTCTTCCCAAGATTTTATAAATAAAGAATTCATAAACAATTACATTTTAGTATAACACTAAGTATTTAATAAACAAAAAATATATGAAATAATCCATAGTTGGAATATTATCCAAAATATTTCTTTTACAATAATATTACAAGCAAGTTGGCTGTTAAATAATTAATAATACACTATATTTTATCCAATTATTTACATAATCAAGAGCACATCTCAAGTCTTAATTAAATAATGGAAGAACTAAATAGTCTTCAATGGTACTATTCATCCATTCCCAATCATATAATGGCCATAAGAAGCAGGGATCATCATCCAATCTTTTTTCATCATTACACTACTACTCTAGACACACCCTATCTTGAGACTCTGAAATCCGATCATGTTTGCATAACTTGGTAAAGGCAAGGGTGGATATCTAAGCTAGGGAATTATCAACATAATATAATGACCATGTAACACCTATAGTATTATTATTGGTTCTTATCCAATGAGACTTTCAGTCCCAAATACAAGAAAACAATCATTTAAATGATCATTCAAGTGAATCTAAACATTTATAAATATAAACTAGCAGATAAGATTTCCCAACATAGTAATGCCCACTAATTAATTGGAATATTAATAGGATAAACCACTCTAGTAATTCCATCCAATAATCATGGGAGGGTTAAGTAGTCTACTATCATGTTTCCTCATAATAAGGATTAACAACTTCCACCATGACATTCATAAGAGGGTCAAGAATTCTATCACCATGCCCATCACAAGAGGCTTGAAATTATTCCACCATGAATATGTTTCTCATAGAAACCACTACATTATGTCACAATAACATTAATACACTTAAAGTAAGAAGCTAAAATAATAAATTCAAAAAATATGGAACACAACCTCTCCAAACCCCTTAGTTGGGCAAAAAATTACATGGAATCCAGTGTAAAACCATGTCAAGACAATAAAATAGGTAAAATAAATCAAGTGGTCTTAGTATTCTTTTAGTAAGATAATAAACAAAGAACCAAAATCATTTCTATTCTAATAAAATAGTTAAAAACATAGACTGAAATAAAGCCCATGTATGGACTTCAAGACTACTTGGGCACTATCCTCTAGTTATCTATAATTATCTCTCTTAACTAATTTTTATTATCTATTACTTCTCATTTTCTTATGCTAAGTCTAATTTATTTTCAAATTGGCTAGAATTACCAAACTCAGGGATTTCAACTACTAAAAATAGTCATTATAGAATCAACCAACCACCAACTACTTGCCAGCCCATGCCTCCTTAAGGGACATTATTTTCCATGTTAAATTAAGGCACATAGTGAATTTTTAGACTCATTTGGTTTCTTACAACACTTACCTATTTTCCCACTTTATTCAAGTCTAAGCCAATCAATGGAAGATCTATCAATCGATCACTAGATAATATAGATGGGTCTCAAGATCTTAAGGTTAAGTAACAACAAGTTTCACTAACCAAGATTAAATTTTGACCACATAATAAAACACTACGTCAACAAAGTTGGTAGACATGGCAATTGATTACTTAACATGGCTCAAAAAAGAGTTGAAACTATTTTAGTGATATGACCATGCTTGACGTACTCTTTTTTCTTCATTAACCCTTTTCCTAATCCTATACACTCAATTCACACATCAAATTCTTCAAACCTAATATTTGATCCTAAATAATTTAATCAAATAGGGATATTAATAAATTATAGGGAACCAATCATACCAAGTAATACAAACACTTATTTAGTTAGTCCTCATCACATTACATTCATGAAATTACTAATATACTAGATTATGATGAATGATTCAACATGATTTCATTCAATATATCTAGTAGACATACTTAAATTTCACAAATCAACATTACATAGATGAAATTTAAGCATCATACTTTCATAAGTAAGTAATCCAAAACATTATTGATAATAGGTCTTTCTCATGGTTCCTAACACACAAAAAGCTTTCATAAATCCTTGCACACCTTAGTTGGACATGACTTAAAAAAATTAATAATTAGAATATATAAGTAATAATTACATAGTCATCTTGTCAAATAAAATATCTATACAAATGGGGCCTTACATCCTCCTCCCCTTATGCATAATTCCTCTTAGAAGTCACTGAAAGAGGTGAGAATATTGAACCCTCAAAGGTGTAGCATATTATTAATTAGTAGATGATTTTTCATATTTTTCCCATTGGACCTTGACTTGATATTAACCTCTACCTTGAAGTGTTATCACCTTTTACATTAAAATCCTGATGAGATCCAAAGTCATAGCCCATTGATCTTGACCTCTAAGTCCATCAAATCCAGTACATGAACAATTTCAAAAACATACTAACACAAAAGTGATACATGAAATACATCATGAACATGAGATATTGTAGGTGGTAAGGCCAATATATAATCTAATAGGCTAATGACCTTTAAGACCTCAAATTATCCAATAAAATGAGGTACCAACTTCAACCCTTTTACATAATGGATGGGGATTGTTTTGGGTCTCACCCTCAAGAAAAATTTATCACCAACACTAAAATCTCATTCAATTCTTTTTGCATCAACATATTTCTTCTATCAATCCCTGGTGGTCTCTAAGTGTTATCATAACTCAATTACTTATCACCCCATGTCTTATAACATGGTAGGTCTAATCATGACTCTATCCTCAAGTCTATCCCAACTCAGTGGGGTTCTATAGGATTGACCATACAAATCTTAGAAAGGTGCCATATTAATTAAACTATGATAGTTATTATTATAATCAAATTTAATAAAGTACAAATAGTATTCACAATGGGATTATTGGTCCATAACATACATTTTAAACTTCCCTTCCAAGAATTGGTTGACTCTCTTAGTCTATCCATCAATCTCAGGATGGTAAGAAGTACTAAAATTGAGTTATGTGCCTAATGCCTTCTGCAAATAAGTTTAAAAGTGAGAAGTATATACTAGATCTTGATCTAAAATCATCTCATGGTACTCCAAACAATTAGCTAAAAAATTATTGATATCACACCTCAAATTGATCCAATGATAGAATTTACTTAACTTGCAATGCATCTTCTTAACCCTAGGGTGTGCTTGGTATAGATGTCTATGTGACTTAGATAAAATCAATTCATGCAAGCCTCCTATTGAAGGTACATATATACACCCTTTACAATGAAATAAAAAATTAATCTTAAGAGAATATCCTTCAAATTTACATTTTGGATTCATAATAGAATCCAAAACTTACCTTACATCTTTATAGAGGTTGTCCTTAAGAAGGTTATTTAAAATTTGACTTCTCAATTTAGTTCATAAAAACATTTATACCAAGTCATGGTGTCTTCTACTAAAGTCATAAATAACTAGATTTTCCTTCCCTTTGATATATAAAATATCACAATTGTATTCACATAATAATTCCATCTAGCACCTTTGTTATGTATTGAGGTTAGGTTGATTAAATATATGTTACAAACTCAAATGATATATTTTTAATACCAAAAGACAATCAAGATATAAGTGTCACCATATTAAGAAATCATGAATGATGGATGAAAATTATATATCATGAATGGGGTAACTCATCTCATACTCCTTGATTTTACAATATTCATGCGTAATAACTCTATCTTCCTGCATGAGTACAACTCCTAATCCTTCCTTCTATGTATCATTTCAAACAAGTAATTCTATTATAGAATTAGGAATAGACATAATTAGTAAACTAATTAGTCACTCTTTTATCAATTGAAAATATTCCTCACACTGTTTTATCCAAAAAATTTTTCCCCTTTTTTGAAGTGAAGTGATGGAATTCACAATATGAGAGAAGTTTTCAACAAAGTGTCTATAATATCTTGCCAATCCAATGAAGTTTTGAACTTTTCCAATGTTAGAGGGTGTTTTCCATTCCATAATGGAATGAATATTGATAGGGTCCATAGATATTCCTTCTCATGAAATGATTTGCCCAAGGTATTGCACCTTAGATAGACTATGCAAAAGCACACCTCTCCAAATTTCCAAACAACTAGTTTTCTCTTAAAACCTATAGGATTGCCTCAAATGGTCCACATATTCCTCTTCATTATGTGAATAGATCAGAATGTCATCAAGAAAAACCAAAATTAATTGATCTAAAAAGGATTGAAACACTCCATTCATAACTCACTACTATTTTTGGGGCATTCATCAATCTAAATGGTACAACTATAAATTCATAATGCTCATACCACATTTAAAATTTAGTTTTACAATTATTGAGCTCTAAAATATGTAACTAATGGTATCCATATTTCAAATCAATCTTGGATAACACCTTGGATCCACACATTTGATCAAAAAATTCATCAATTCTACATAAGGGATAATGATTCTTATTTGTTACCTTATTTAATTGGCTATAATCAACATAGAGTCAAAGGGATCCATCCTTATTCTTCACAAAGATGATTAGTGCTCCCCATAGCGATACACTAGGATGAATTAGGACTTTCTCTAAGGTTTTATAAAGATACATATTAATTTCACTTAGTTATGGCATGGTCATTTAATAAGGTGCTTTTGAGATGGTCTTAGGACTTGACACTAAACTAATCTAAAAATTAATCTCCCATGGAAGAGGCATATTAGGCAATCCATCTAGAAACACATCATAAAATTCTCATAGCACAAAATGGTCATATAGAGAATCCTTCTCTAAATTATCTAACCTACCACTTACCATGATATAAAGTAATTGAAAACCCTTCCTTAAACTCCTATTGAGTTGCATTGTAGTGATCATGTGAAGGGATAAAATTATCTTGACCCTTGATATCACCATAGGAGTTTTAAGGTCATCTTCACATTTGATAGTCTTGTAATGATAATCCAACTTGGATCTATGAGCCATAAGCCAATCCATACCAAATATAATTTATTACATGCATAAGGGAATAATTCACAAGTCCATTATAGTGGATAAGACACCCAGGCCTAATACATAACTACTCACCAAAGGACTAACAGACAACCTAGCCCCATAAGCCAAATTGATTGCCAAAATTTCTAACTGACTCATAGTGACAAGCCTATAATGGTTCATGATAGAAGGAGAAATAAAGGAGTCAAAAGCTCCTAAATTAAACAATATTAAAATTTAAATTCCTTCTATCATACATGTGGTTTCTATGACTCTTGTCTGGTGTTTGGCGGGTGGTTATCTACCACTACATAAATTTAATGTCCTCAACCCACGTCACCCATTATTTGCTCCAACACTAGGGCCTTCTACCTAATGGCATTTGAAAGTCCAAGACAAAATTTTTATACATAATGATTAGGATATTTGTATATGAAACAAACACATTTCCATTGGTCTCACCCTTATAGGGATCCAATTATTATAGATCTAAAATAATTAGTTGACCTTGATAGTCATGCCTACTTAGATTATTGACTTCATGCAATCCTTGTCTACTAATTCTCATATGGTATAATATCATCTCACCTCTAGAGGGATTGATCCAATCAATTCCTACTCTATCTATGGCTATAATAGTTATTCTATTATTGTTATTTCTAGGGTGGCCTAAGTTGGATTAAGTTGCTTTCCAACCTCCCCTAGGTGCAAGTTATGCACCTTATGACTAGGATTCATGTTGAAATTGTAATTTTCCATGAAACTTATCTCATTTATATTAATTCTTTCCATAAGACTCCTCAGCCAGGTAGACCTTTTTAATTACTATTTCCAAAGTCGTAGGAGCTAAAATGTGCATTGTGCCAGCCAAATCCAAATTTAGGCCTCTAATGAACTTGTTCACTTGGATTTTATCATCCATGTAACCTTTCATATATCAAATCAAATTAATAAAATGACACTTATATAATGCCACTGTGCCAATCCCTTGTTGAATATCATGAAACTCATCCACTTTTTTATGCACATAAAAGGTGGATAGGTAGTATGCTCTAAAATGTTCCTCAAATAGTTCCCATGTAAGAGAATCTAGTTTCAGGTGGATCTTCTACTCCTCTCCTTCTCACCACACCTTTGTTGCATCTTTGAGAAGATGGGTTCCCAAATGGGCCTTTCCATTAGAGTTACAATAATATAATGTAAAATATCCTCTCATGATTTCCCATATGTAAGGCATAATATCACATGTAGAAACTAGAAATCCAAAAGCAATTCAAAATACCCATTGTTCCTAGTGTTGTAACCCAAGATCTAATGTCAAAAATATCATGCCCATTATTTATTTTTCTTAAAAATAAAAAAAACATGACACAAAATAAAACAAACAAAACACCTATAAACATAGATATGTACCAAAATCCATTTCAAACACAAAATAAATCCCATAACTACCATAAGACATTAACATGCATAATCCACTAATTAAGAAGTGCACAGTCTTGATTCATTCAACCAACACTCATAATTAATTAATGGTATCATGCCAAATCATAACCATTCTTATGACATTGAGACATCCATCATTTTAACCCTAGTTTGAGTCTGATGTAACCAACATCCATGTGTCTAATTTAGTGACTTTAAGGGCCACATAAGTTACTCCTTGATCTCCTAGGGAACTTTTTTTCCATGTAGTATCCTATCTCTTACCTATGAGATTTCTAGGCATTCACATTGTACCTATATCATGAAGATTATGGAATATAGAGATGATGTCATATGATAACATCCTACTGGCCCACTATCTTGGAGGCTTCACACTATACATGATCCTTTTGAGGATTGTGGGTCATCAAGATGATGCCATATAATAACATTCCACTTGCCTGCTAGGCCAAAGGTTTTTCACTCTATATGGTCCTATCTAGAATCATGTCACTAGGATGATGCTATGTGGTAACATCCCACTCACCTAATAGCCCAATAGTTACTATCCATTAGATCATACCATTGTCATTCCTAGGTTATCCAAATAGAGACACATGGATTCCTTTGATCGACTCAAAAAAAGTTATGAAATTGACAAAACCAAAATAAAAAAAATGCCAAAGAGATAAATTAGCTAAGTATAAAGTTGAATAAACCCAAGTTAAAAGTGTAAGGAAAACTCAAAAATGTGAATTAGACATAAGCCTGCATCTTTCACAAAATGTTATTTCATGAATATTGTTTTCACAAACTTCTAATTCACATACCTTAAAATGACATTTCAAAGTCTTTGAAACTTTTGTCTTTATGTAAAAGTTTTGACAAAGTCACAATAATATTTCTAAAGGCTAATGCCTTATTTTTTTATGAAAATTATTTTCAAGACTTTTATTTCAAAGAATATTACTTGAAAAAAGTGTTTTTAAGATCCATCATAAAGACCCAAGTCTTCATAACTTGAGTAATTATTTGAAGTCTTTGAAATTTTGATATTTAAAAAAAAAACTGACTAACCTGCTCATGTAAAACTCTCAATTATCCTTTGTCAAAAAGCATGAATGCCAAATTATTTTGAAAATATACTAAGTATTTTGCAAAGACTTAACCCTTTCCTTGATCTCATAAATGTGAAACTTCAAATAATTATACATGTTGATAAGTTAACTTCAAATTCATTAAGACATAGAGGCTTTCAACCAAACTAAGGTTGTGTCCTAGATAAGTTTAACATTAAAGATCTAAACTTAATTAAACTTCATAAGTTTTATTAAATAACTATTTGTTGAGAAGGCATAAAATAGGTACCAAACTCAATTGTAAAATCCTAGGATATTATTACATAAGATAACCTTTCAGTCTACAAAAATGCCAAAGATTCAATGAATTATCTCTATTTTTATTATAAATAATAATCCGTAGCCTAATAAAATTATTAAACTCAACCTTTCCCAAGCTCCATTTAATGAATAACCCAAAATTTGTTAAAAAGGAGAGACATATACATAATCAAGAAACTGTTATCTACAAAGATATAATCAAATAACTCATAGTCTTTTATCATAATAGTCATAAGGTCAAAGATATTTATTTACATACTGACTCCTTCCTAAGGGTCTAATTATGAATGTGATTCAACATAGACAAAATTAGGATATTAAAGTGTAGAAACACTAGTCCACCCTAAATTTAAAGCCTTGAAATATTTATTACATAAGAACTAAGCTTTATTAAAAATCTTCTTCATTTATTATATGGTCATGTTATAGGGAATGTTTATAGAAGGTAGTTCAATCTACTGCTAAGACCAAAGTGACTTTTTAAAAGGTATGTTTTTTACCCCAAATAACATCACCATTTAGATATAAATAGCCTACCTATATTGTTATTCCTAATAACAAAATCATGGTTATTTATTTATGTTCTACTCATATTAGATAAGTTTAATTCCATTAAACTCCTCACATCTAGATATATAGAGATGCACAATCTCAAATGATTAGCAAAGAAATTTTTTTATTTATTTATTAGAAAGTGCCTCAAAGTCTAAAGACTTTGATACATATAAGACTCTTCCCAAGATCTTATAAAAAATAATTCATAAGTAGTTACATATCAGTTTAACAATAAGGATTTAATATATAGAAACTATATGCCTTAATTAATAATTGGAATATTATCCAAACTCTTTATTTTTAAATAATTTTAAAAGAAGGTTGGTTGCTAAATAATTAATAATACATCATATTTTATCTAATTATTTACATAATCAAGAGCACATATCAATGTTTGATTAAATAATGGAGGAACTAATAGGTCTTCAATGGTACTCTTCATCTGATCCCAATCATATATTGTACACAATAATAAAGGCTCACCACCCAAACTTTTATCATCATTAAGCTACTTTTACACACCCCCAATCTTGAGATTCCCAACTAAGAGTATGTTTACATCACTTAATAAAGGTAAGGGTGGATATTTAAGCCAGGGTATCTTAACACAAGGTAATGACCATAAAACACCTAAAGTCTTATTATTAGTTATTATCCAAAGAGACTCCCAGTCCTAAATATAATCAAACAAGCATTTAAATTATCATTCAAGTGAAGCTAATCATTCAAAAATATAAACTAGCAAGAAAGCTTTCCTAAGATATGAAGGCCCATTTATTAATTAGAGTATTAAGTATATAAATCACTCTATTTCTTCCATCCAATAGTCATGGCAGGGTTAATAAGTGTACTATCATGTCTCCTTATTAGAGGGATTAATAACTTCCATTATGGCATTCACAAGAGGCTCAAGCATTCTACCACGATGCCAAACATAGGAGGCTTTACATTATTCCAGCATGAAGTTTATGCTCATAGACAACCATTACATTGTGTCACAATAACATTAATACACATCAAGAAATAGGATAAAACATTCAATCAAGGAGGAACACAACCTCTCCAAGGCCCTCAACTGGGAAAAGAACTACATGGCAGATAGGGAACAACCTTGGTAAGATAATAAGATACATAGAATAAACCAAGCGATCTTATTCTACTTTAAGGAAGAGAAAAAAAAGAATGATAATAATTTATATTCAAAATAAATAGATAAAAACATAGGTGTTAGTAACCCAAGTTGCACCTTATTGAAGTAGATTGATCAGATCTCCTTCAAACCTAGACTAACATTAGATTGGTCTACAGGTTATGGGATACCTATACTTAGTTCAAACCTCTAGACTATGAAGCTAGTTTCTCTAATGTATATACTTTTATCAGTTTATTAAAACCTAATTTGCTTTGGGGGTGAAAAGATTTAGAAAGATAATTGAAAGTGAAATCATATATTAGTGATGATGATGCACCTAATGTAATTATTCATCCACTCAAATTTGTAATCATAATAATAGTAATGAACTAGAAATAGACTGAAACATTATCTTCAAAGATCTGAAACAAAAATGTTTCATATTAAGGTCTGATGGATGACTATGATTTGGAGGTAAATGATGAGAATATTCTCTTGAAACACTTTTGTTGATGCACTTAATGTGATCCCTATGCTACTAGGGAATGGGAGGAAAGTAATAAACTCAATTTTAAGTCTTATAAGACTCAGGGCTTGAGTTATTTACACAATTACTACTAAAAATATCAAAATAATAGAGATATGGCAACCACTTGTAATTATGCAAGCATACCCTAGTGTCTTTTAGCTTTTGAATAACAATAACTAAAATGCCACATATTAGAAGGGAATATTCCAAATTTTAATTTACAAAGCAAATTAGAATATTCTTCAAGGCCTTAGAGGAGGTTTCTGAGGTGATAGTTGTTGCCATGGAAGGGGCTATAGGAAAGTTTCTTGCTAACCAACTTGTTATTGTAACCTTTATTTCTCTACCTCCTCCCTTGTCCAAAATTCAATGCATGCTAAATAGTCTTGGTCAATTTGACTAAAATCTAGGATCATACACTGAAATAGGTTAGATATTTCTTGAATAACCCTACCATGCTCTACAAGTATAGGTCTCAGTACTTATTCAATATCCTCAACTCTCTCTAGCCTTTGGCTAGAAAAAGTGATAATGCTTATCACTTCAATGGAAGTCTTGGAATTGGCTGTCTTGTTATAATTTTGTAATAAATACTTTCATATGAGTCTTAAACTCTTGGTCACCCTAGTGACCATGGCATACTTTAGCAATAAGGAAATCCTAAAATCTATTTTTTTCTAAGGATGCAGTTACATCCTTAACTTGTTCTAGCTGCCTTTTCAATATTATTCTTTTATTAATCATTATAGTTTGTACTGATATCATGTTTTCAAGTGGAAATATCTTAAGGTCTGGGAACTTGTTATTTCTTACAAATATATCTATGTTTACCTACTTGTCATCATAGAGTGAAAGTTTTGGGTCATATTTAATGACTACATTAAATTAGAGAGTCCCATCCTCTTACCTTTTCCTTATGACCTTGAATAAATTGAAGACATTGATGATTGTATTTATTATCTAGACTATAATATTATTCAACACTATAGGCAATGCTTGCTCCCTTAATCTCTTCATCTCTTGATGCATACATTTCATTAAGGCCATTATGGAGTTTGAATTGTCTTGGACTATGAACATAGTGTCATTTGAATACTCATATAATTCATCTAGGCCAACCTTCTTCTTTTTTGTCAAAGTGAAGAGGGAATATTCACTTTCATGAGTCACAACTGAGCTAGATTGGGGTTGTTTAGCTTGACTCCTCACCACTTTTTTCATGGTACTTATAAAAACATCAAATTTCATGACAATCTTTGGTGTAAAGAGGACTACCTAAGGTATTTCTTATCTTAATACCAGTATAATATCTATGATCCAATTTGAGACAATAGTAGCCATTGTATTTGTTGGAGGTGGTGTAGCTAGGGAATTTTACACTAGAGTTGATTGTAATGGAGGTGATTGAGCTAAGGTAGATGCTAGAGTTGCATCAAGAATGTTTGGAAAGTTTTTTGGGTGTATCTACCCAAGTGTGCAAAATGGAGTTTTTACAAGGCCCATATTTAGAATAAATGAAGGCAATTTTGGGGGAACACTCGCCTTTACATCCATAGAAACATTAAATTGAGATGTAAGTAATGGTGGATTTGGAAAGGTAGAAAGTTTTCAAATGGGCCTTAATGACCTTGCTGATATGTGAGAACTAATAGTAAGTGTTGCACTAGTCATTAATGCTTAGGAAGAAGTAAAACTAATATTTTGACTCGCATTAGTACCTGATGAATATGAAATTTTTTTAGTGGCATGAGAAATGAAATGGGGGATGGTAAATCCTAAGGAACCACTAGCTTGGCCTAGGCTAGTATCAAATGAAGATTGAGTAGTTGTAGTTATAGTTGCTTGTTATTTCATAACTTGTATGCCTATATGATTTTCTTACATTAGAGGCTTTACAATCACTTGAGAAGCTAGTTTATGGGTTATTTCTCCTCTCATATTATTCTTAGGCTCCTTTTTCCTCTTGTTGAGTTTTGTAATGTATCTATTGGCCATTGCCTATACTTCTTCCATAGAGAGCTCAATGCCTTATCGTAATTATTCAAGGTCAATAAAAATATAGTCAAGTTGATCTAGGATTTATAGAATGAATCCCATATTAGATAAAAATATTATTGGTGACCTTTAAGAGGGGTTAGTCTAACTAATAGATCCTCTTTGCTCAAAGCTTGGAGGTAAGTACTAAATGCTTGAAGTGGCAAGTTGTGGAGGTTTATTTGGCATGTTCCTAACAAGAGGAATGTTGTCTTCATATTCTTAATCTTTCAATTCCTCATATTCAACATAAAACATGTTACAATGTGATGGTGGTTGCTAAGACTTAACAATATCCTTATTTTTATTCTCCTTATTCAGTCTCATCACTAGTTCAATATTCTTCATTATTGTATTTTGGATTACTATCTCATGATTCAAAGAATCTCTATATATCCACTCATGGACTTATTATTGATTCTCTTATTCCACTATTACATCTTTCTTTAATCTAAATAGATGTTTGGAAATTACCTTATTAGGATCCCAAAGTTAGAAGTCATCATTAGGAAATAGGTACGAATCCCTATGCCTAGTAGTTATAACAATATCATGCCATTTGGTAATCTTAGTCATCCCCAATATGTAAGGGACCTTATGCGGGAATATTTTATTATTGTATTTAAATATTCCATAAACTCCATATAGAAGTTGATAGGCCATTTATTATTTATCTAGCTTCATTGGCACATACCTTGGCAGTCTAAGAGGGGCCACCATCACTCTTTCTATTTCAATAACCATGTAGTCCATGTATAAATAGTAACTACCCATGTCTTTTAATATTTTATTAATTTTAGGGGAAAACCTCTACATCTAAAATTCATTGATTGACTAGTAAACCAATAGGTATAACTCTTCTACAAATACTCATATATTGCGTCTAAATCTATGAATATGCATTACAAAAAAGAGTTAAGGCACAACTTCTATATATTTAGGAGATCTTGAATTTTAACCCAATTAAGAAGTTTCATATATTGTATATAATAGGTAGTTCATCATAAAAAATGGGGCACCATTCCTACAAGTGTCATGTATTGCATACACCTAGTTATTACTGATAATTTCCATAAGTGGTGGAATCTGCTGGTCTTGTAGGATTATTTATAGTAATGGAATAGTCCATATGTCCACATAAGTAATGTGTGGATTGTATAAATTTTTGGATGGGTAAGTTTCCTTGATCATCCATGAAAATCATTCCCATTAGGTTAGTCACCCATAAAGATAAGACCTTATTTGGGGAGTGCACCTCATACCAACTATTGATAATGACCTAGTTATATTCTATCTATGGTGAGAGAAGGTCATAGTATTTATTGAAGTTTAGTCCACTATGAAAGAAATAGGGATCCTTTGGGACATTTATTCAATCATCCCATATTCACACTTTGACTTCCCAAAAATAACATAAACATGTTAGCACATGACATGACCTCTAACTTAGTTGCATCCTTATGGAGACTAACTACATTAATGGAAAGGATATCAAAAGCTAGTTGGATTATATGAGGCATGGTTTCATTCTCATCAACAACCCTAGCTACCTTTACATTAAAATACATGCTACTATAATACAAGTCACTAGATGTTATGGTCTCAGGGATAAATTTAGTTTATTTAAAGATGAATTAAGTATTGTTATGAAATAGAAAGTCATCATTCCCAAAGGAATTGATTATGCCTGGAGTAGAAGGACCTACTTGTGGCATCTTTAATAATAATTTAGGTAGAAATCAATATCTCTTTATATTCCTCTATAATTTTCAAACTCTAATAATGGTGGTTAGGAGTGAAATTTTCTAACAACTTAAGCTTTGCCAAAGTGTGAGAGCATAGACATTAGAGAAAGCAAATGTGTAAGTCTCTAAATGAAAATAATAGTCTTGATTACATAGCCTTTTGAATATCAATATAATTAATGCAATGTTGATGATGATCCTAGTTCAAACCATATTAATGGCAAACTTATCAAACTTGCATATATTTGGAACAACTTTAAACTATGGTTCTTAGAAATTAATTACACCAAAATTCAATTTATCTTTGATTTGTCTTTGATTTTCCATTAATTTTAGGTTTATAATTGAAGATTACCATCTTTCAACACATATATGCCACCTTAGATCCAATTAAGTACTCATGTGGCTTGAATATGACTAAGTTGCCTAGTTGGTTCAAAATTTGGACACATGGCACATTTTGATTTCTTCATAGACTCTCAAAATGTAGTTTTGCATGATGATTCATTTACATATCACCATGTGGCATATTTAAATTCATATTGATATCTCGAGTGGTGTTGTTCAATTTTGATTGGCTATGGGAATGCCACACATCCCTTTTATAGGAAATCATAGCTTTCCTTGCCACGCGTCTCTCTCAGAAGGATTTTTGATAACTATCAACAACTTGGTGCTAATCAAATGGCTCAAGTGGAGACATGTGTCTCTCTTAGAGGTGATATCATTGATATAATATAGAAACAATGATGAAATAACACATGGCATCATCACATGGGCCCAATGGGGACACACATATTTCTTATAGGATATTTTTTATTCTTCTACCAAGGGTCATTCTCAGAAGGCACCTTAGATAGATATATAGCGTCAAAACTTGATCAGATGGCTTGGGTATAGCTATGTGTTTATATCATGATATCTCATGAGATTTGGACTGATACAAAATGGTGTGGATATGTGGTGACCTTGAATAAACCCAAAGGGGACACACGTCACCTAAAAAGGCTTTTTAGGCTTGGGTAATTATCATTGAAACACAGTGGCATCCCATAGGCTTCTATACTATGGTGGAATGCATGGGGGACATGTGGAAACTTAGATTATATGGGCTCACTTATGGGGGATAAGATCCTAACATGTAGCTATAATATTTTATTTCTAATGGATAGCTTCTTGTGAGCCTTTTAAATGATGTTGCATAGCTCACATACTTGGTAGATTTTCTCTAAGTGCATCATGCATGATGCAATGAATCCTTAAGGTGTTATGAGGATCAACAAGGTAGACATATATATTTCTAGGTCATATTCTAAAATTTTAAATCTTATGATGCATCATAAACTATAAACTTAATTTTATATCCTATGAGGTTAAGACATAAACTATGTTACATTCTTAAAGACATCATTACCCACATTCAGCAAATTTAAAGAAAAAATTTGCAAGTAAAGGCCTTAAATGAAACATAGTGTTAATTCAATAAAACCTAGTGAATCTTGTTGTGTTTATGTCTATTAGAGATATAGGTCACACATCCTTATCATAAGCCTATCTACATATCATTGAACCATCCATGGTCAATAATTCATTGTTGAATAAAACTTGAAGAAGACTTGCAATAATTTAAATATTTCTAAGTATCAATCCTTATTACAAAATGAATGATTAACCAAAATTTAGAAACAAAAGTATTAGTGAATTTAATTAATTCTCCATGCAATCAAACTATTTAACATGCTTAGCATCTTGGGAGCTTTTGAAAATTGAAGAAAGGAGGGTCCCCATTCTGAGAATAGGGGAATGTTGATCATCAAAAAATGGTGACCTTTATGGGGAAACATTGTAAAATGTTAGAATCCTATTATTCTATTCAAAGATAAATAAAAAAATTAGTTATTTCATTATGATCTTCAATGAGTAATAAAATTATTTTTTAGAACTACTAAAATCCCACAGGCTTGAAATAATTTTTAAACCTTGTAGACAATCATACTATGTGTGTGATTTGAGGTTTCATAACCATTGTCATTCAGTTTAGAAATGATGACTTTAAATTTTCAAGACATCAAACAATAAATGACTTAAGCATTATTTATATTTTATATAATTACAATTTGCTTAGTTGATGGTGGCTTGGGCATTGCTATGCTAATAGTTACACATCCATATCCGTGATAGAGATACCTTTGGCTCCACTCTAGGCCTTGCTCTACTACCAACCAAGCATCCATATCCTTAATAAAGATTGCCTAAATCATCATTCATGAAATATGAAAGAAAGTTATGATTTCACTTCATGGTGTATCATTTTTTATACCTGCATTCTTAAACCAAAATGGCTAGGAACAAAAATTAGCCAGGTATAAGGTATTATCAAGACATAGTCTAGATGTAATTCACTTTCAAATATCAATTTTTGCCCTAAAAATTTACGAGGTGAATTTAAGTGACAATATGATGGTCGACACATATTCAAACTCTCATTCAAAAAGTGTTCATTCGTTTGAACTATATTATAGTCTTAAAATGACTTATTATTTTCATGAGAAAACTAACTTCTAATTAACCCCACCCAAGTTTTTAAATTGAAACACTACTAGAGATTTCTAAACTTTGGATGACCAATGTTTAAAACCAATAATCCCTTCTTCCCATTTTTGGGACCAAACTAACATAGATTGATCTAATGAATTCTTATCCAAAGGACTTATTACTAAGCTAAGAAACACAATAAAAAATGAATAACAAATGAAAATTGAGAAATAACACAACATGAAAGCAAAGCAAGAAAGGATAATAATCTACTCGTACCTAATCTAACTCTAAACAAGATTACTATCCTTCTAGAGTTTCTGACAAAGTGATAGATAAATAATGTTTCATGTAATTCCCATCATATGGAAATGTTAATTCATTCCCTTGTAGTTATTTCAACCTAAATGCATTTTCACCAAGTATTTCTACCACTTGATATGGTCTAATCAATAGAGGAGTGAACTTGTCATGTTATCCCTTCTTATCATGAACTTTGTTCCATAATAGGACCAATTTTGAAATGTATAACACTTTAAATTTGGATCATCTATCAAACCATATATTTATAAAAATTAGATGCTTGCTAAAATTCTTTAATGCTTCATCTTTGGCATATTCTATTTGGATGATTTTTAGTATTCAAGATTGTACTCTTTTGTCATCTTCCATATATTTGGCCATAAATTCATCAGTGGGAAACTTCAGTGTGATAGGAAAAACAGGTTACTTTTCATAGATAGAGGAATGGGGTTGCCTTGAGCACCTGTTTGTATCTCATTTTGTCTACCCATAAAGCATACTTTAGCAAGGATTGTGATTCTCTAGATTTTTTCTCTACAAATTTATTAATGGCACTTATCAAGTTTTTATTGGTAGATTATACAACTCCATTACCCTAAGGGTAATAGTTTGAATCATACTTGATGACTATTTTATTTTCATATGCCCACTTAGTAAATTCATTACATAAAGGCTAGGACATTATCACATACCAAAGATAAGGGCATCCCAAATTGAGTAATGATATTTTCTTCTAGAAATTAGATGATGTCAATCACTCTACTATTCTTGGTGGACACTACTTGAGTCAATCTAGTGAAATAATCTATGGTAGTGAGTAAAAATTTATTCCCTACTAAGGAGTTAGGATTGATCATTCTAATGAAGTCAATGCCCCATTGTGGAAATGGCTTCATTTTAGTCACTATTTGTAAAGGCATGATTACCTTTATCTCTCATCGATCAAACACTTGACATTGATGACACGTTTTATATGAGAGTGGGTGTCTTGGAATATGGTTGGCCAATAATATCCTACTCTTAATATCTTATACATTGTGGTATGCCTTGAAGGGTGACCACTTAACAGTTTATCATGGAAATTATTCATGATTTCCATGGTTTTAGCTCTAGAAACACATCTTAGATAGATCCCCTCATAGTTTTTCCTATAGAAGAATCCCTTTTTAACCATAAAATGAGATTATCTCAGCCTAAGGGCCCTTATCTGATCCCTTTTAAGATGTGGGGGACACACTCCATGCAATAAATAGTGAACAATATCTTTGTATCGATCACCACTAGACACTTATCTTGCTTTAACTTACAAAACATCAATACCTAGATTAGTATTTACAATAAGTTGGATGATACCTTGGCCTCTAACTAAATTATAAAACTTTATTTCTATATCATATTCTTGGATTTTGGTCATCCAATTCCCTCTTCATTCTCTAATTTCATTTTTTCTAAGCATCAACTTGATAGCCAGATCAAACACTATGGCATACGTCTTGTTCCTCAAGATGTAGTGTCTAAACTTATTGATGGCCTTCACTAGAGCTGAGGCTTGCTTATCCAAAATATGATAGTTGAGTTCCACATTCATCAATTTGGTGCTCATGAATGCTATAGGGTCTTATTTGTCATCCTCTTTTTGCATCAAGATAGTGGAAACAATGTGATCAAAAATAAAAGAGCATAAATAAAGGTCTTTGATAAAATCATGACTTATCAAAATAGGATCTTAGATGATAACATCCTTAATGTCTTGAAATTCCTTCTTTGCTTTGGCAGTCCATTCTATCTTTGCATTTTTCTTTAGCATCATGTTGAGTGGTCTCAATATCTCTACAAAACCAATGATAAATTTTATTACAAAATTAATCTTTCCAAAGAAAGATTTCAACTATTTTTTAATGTTAAGGATTTTTACCTTTGAAATTGAATTTATCCTATTAGAGTCAATAGTCATACCTTCCTAAGTCATTATATGTCCTATAAATTTTCCTTTATTTATATATAAGATACTTTTTTGGGGCTTTTAAGAAATTCCATACCTCTTACACTTGTCCAATACTTGTTCCAAATGTATCATGTGATTGCCTCTATTTCTATAAATTTTTTTTAGATCATTCATGTAAATAATGATGCACTTACCTATTAATACTTGGAATGAATTGTCCATTTCTCATTGGAAAGTTCATTTTGCATTGATAAATCTAAATGGCATTCATTTGTATGCATATGTTCCCCACTTAGTGGTGAATGTAGTTTTCATCTTATCATTATTATTCACTAGGACTTGGTTATACCTAAAAAACCATCAAGGAATGACATCATTTTAGACCCACTCACCAACTAAATGACTTCATCCAAGGATGTAAGGGATAATTGTCCTTCTCTAATGATCTATTAAAGTTTCTAAAATTAACACAGAGTCTAATTTATCTATTCTTATTTCAAACTATAATAAGATTCACAACCCATGTCGAGTGTCGTATGGAAAATATTATCCTTAAATCTACAAATTTCTTCAGTTCCTTATAAATTAGTGGTTCCATCACTATATTAATTGGCCTTTGTCTTTACCTGAAGGGTTTGTAGGCCTCTTTTAAGAAGATAGTGTGAGTAATCACACTAGTATCAAATATCTTAAGATCATCATATGACTAGGTAATGACATTTTGGAACTTGGTTAAAATGGTAGTGAATTCCGTTAGCTCTTCACCAATGCAAACTAAACCAATGTTGACACTTTGCCCATTCCTAGGATTTCCCAAGTTGACTTGCTTATAATATTTTTTTCTCACCTTGGGTTATTTATCTTCATTTTTTTATTTATCTAGGTCAAACATCCTTTATAAGGAGATCATGTCCTTGGGGATTTGGTTCTCTTTGAGTTGGATTACTCCATCTTCATTGTCTTTTTCATTTTTTAAAGAAATCTCATCCTATTCATCAATAATGTGGAATCCTAATATGCCAAAATTACACATGATGTTAATTACATACTTATCATCATCAAAAACTTGGAATTGATTGATATTGGTTGGCATAGAGGTGCATGAAATTATTTACATAGTAAACTCATATAAGTTCAAAGGTTCTAGAGGCATCAGATTTAATGTTGTTGAAGATATATCATCTACCAATTGGTTGTAATCCTTAGGTAGGGAAATAATATTAAATGAGTCAAGATACTCAATCAAATCCTAATATTTAAATTTTTACTTTTTAAATAAGAAAGCTTGCATTGATATCTGTTCTTGACTTGATTAGTAACTAATTCTAAATCACCATAGACTAATAGTTATTTTACCTTATGTTTGATTGCAAATTGAAGTCCTAAAATAAGAGCTTCATATTTTTATAAATTATTAGTACAAGTAAACTATAATCTATAAGAAGTTATATTCTATTTTCCTTTGAGATTCGTTAGAACAATTCTAATTCCATAACCTTGCTTAGCTCATGCACCATCAAAGTGCAATGTCTAGAAACCTTTGATTTCTTCTTTCACCTTATCATCTACAATAACATTAGTGGTTTCCAAAGTTTAAACACCTAAGTCATAGGATTGGTAATTTACCTTTTCATTCTTGGTATTATATTTAGTGATCATGTATTTCATTTTGGGTTCCTAGTGAATCTTGATTTGATTGGGAATCCTACACCAAGGTAGCCACATGTGGGATTAATCTATAGACATATATCCATTCAGGGATTTATTCCAATCATAACTCAATAATAATCTGTAAGCCTCAAATATGTTAATGCCTTGAATGTTGATGAATTATTAGATTCAGGGTCCATGAGTGAGCTGCATGTGAATATTTAACAAATTTCCCACCACTTTCACTCTTGATTTATCCAATTAAACCACTACCTTCGCTAATTTTATTGGGGTTTAATCCTATTTTTTCACAAATTCCTAAAGGTATAATGTTAGCTAAAGCACCAGAATATAACAAGAAATTATGAATATTTTTACCAAAAATTCTTTCAATCACAAGAAATGTTATAACTTCATTTTTACTCTTATACATTACCACAATTACATGAGTTAGTTTAGCTTTGATGGAGCTCAGCTTTTCATTCAATGATTTCAATAAAAAATCATGTTGTTTAATGATTTGAGTGAGTTCATGCAATGTTATGTTTGCCTTGATATTTTTCATATCTTCCGCTATGTTATATCCACCCTTTGATGTTATGTAAGGCAATTTTTCTATTGTCTAACTTTCCTTACCTTTAGGGGGTGGAGGATTATTGTTTTTCCTAACATCAGGAGGTGCATATATTTTATTAGGTAGGGTGAAAGTTTTTAGAGGTGGGTTTTGACCTTTACTTCTCAAAGCATAGTTGTTCTTCCAATATTTTTGGAAAGCATGCACTTCCTCAACATTATCTTCAAGATCATTTTCATATTGACTAGGGAAATCATAGATCTCAACCATGAGGATTATTTTTGGAGCTATAAAAGCATCATTATTATTTTTAGAGCTTTTATGATTACTTTGATCAGTGGGATTCATCTTGAACCCCTTCATTTGGCTCTGAATGGATTTAAATGCATGATAGAATTCAACATGGTCTAGTTTTCCATGTCTTTTGGTATTGTGCACTCAACACTAATTGGGATATGCTAACTCATAAATGTTGACATCAATAAAATTTCTCAAGGGGTGATCACTATTATTTTTATAATTATTTAATGATATGTATATCTCTAAAAGTTGTAAGTTCTATTAGAACCCTCACCAATATTTCCCATTTATTTCTTGAGATCTAAGAAATCATTAGTGAGTTTATAAATGGTTATCTATATTGAATCTAATTCTCCCTTTGAAGGCTTTGAGTAATATTTTTAGGTCACCTTTTGAATGTTGGTTTTATTTATAGGCACCATTGCTTGACTCATATTGTTCTAGGGATGTGATCCAACTCTAGAATTTGTTTGGTTGAAGAATCCTAGCTATTGGTTGGGTGCAATGTGGATTGATGTAACTAGTTAATTACTAGCACTTGGTTTAATTCAGGTAGATTTTGATTCATGTTGGGTAATACATTTAGAGCAAGTAACATTGGGTCATTATTTGGTATACAAAATGTGGGATGCCCTTGTGGGTACATTATCTCATCAATATGGATGGCTTCAACATATGCCAAAGGTAACATGTTAATATTCAAGGCTCTTTTTAGGAAGACAACTATCATCAAGTCTAAGGTATTTTTGTATATTTCTAAATCCAAATTATCTATTATCCTATGGGGTGGGGATGTTAGGTTATACATATTTTGTAACTTTTCATTAAATGTTCTAATTGGTTCCTTAATGTCCCTTTTAAGGGTGGTGAACTACTTATACACAAATCTCAAGCTTACCACCCTACCAAATTGGGCAATAAAAGTATTATTGAATTGACCCCATCCCATGATAAAATCTTCTGGAAAGTTAAGGAACCAATCATAAGATCCATCTTAGAATGTAAAGGGAAAAAGGTGATAATCCACATCCTCATGAATTACATTCAGTAGCCTCAAAATGTTTTAAATGGCTTTATATGCTCTTCAGTTGTTATTATATTGGTGTGGGCAAAGAGAGGAAAATATTTTTTGGGTTTCTTAGTGATCATGCATAGTTTTAGGGGCATTGATGGATGAGCCAGTGAACCATGCCATGAATAGAAAGAGGGGTAGTAAATTTTGGTTATATGGGGAATTTGGTTAGGTCCTATAATTCCTAGGTTTATCTTTATCTTCTATTTCCTTGTTATGAATGTATAGGGATGTTAAAAGGACCCTGGTTTTAGATCGAGATCTATTTCTAATCCTAGGAAACTCTAGGATCCACAATGGATATTAATAATCAAAGAGTAGAATAAATTTAAAGGTAACTTCACAGGTGTTAAATATTACAAAGATTAGTCTAATTTTTATATAAAAGACTTTACAAACCAAATCAAATATCTTTACCTTGATCTTTGAGGATCCAATCTTTTAAACCTTAGAGTTTTTAATACCTGCATAAATACTATTAGTTATGCACATTAGCTTGCAAAGATTAGTGTTAGACTATCATTCCAAGGCATTTCAATGCCCAATTTAACAGTCTAAGAGAATTTGAGCACTTCAAAATATCTTTAAGCACAAATCTACACAAATTTTTACTCAATCACAAGAAAAATATATCAATTATGATCTTAAATGTGTAAATTATATACAAGTGAGGTCTCAATAATTGATCTTTACACAAATTCTTACAAATATCTAGATTATCTACCAATTTTATTTCAACCTTCGCAAAGATGATCAAAATAACCTTCAATATGACTAAAGAATGTGTTATTTCACCTATATTTAAGGTTATGCATAAATTTAGACAACAAAACTTCCAAATTTGTATGAATGAACACTAGCTTTGATGGAATCCTTCAAAGAATGGAAAGATTAATAAAAAGAATGCATATCTTTAGTGTTATTTAACAATATTTTATAATTTAAAACAATTATGCATATATTTAATGAAGTACACTAAAATTTTACTAGGAATCATAAAAGTAATCACATAGGGGCCCTCCATCTAGCACCAACTTTCTTCTTCCTGTTGATGCACTTAATGTACTTCATGTATCACTAGGGAATGGGATGAAAGTAATAAACTAAATTTTAAGTCCTAAAAGACTCAAGGCTTGAGTTGTTTACACAACTACTACTTAAAATAGAAAAATGGTAGAGATATGGCCACCACTTGTAAGTTTTCAAGTAGACCCTATTATAGAGACAACAAATTATACATAATGACACTTTATTTATTGTTAATCTTTAGGAAATTTCTCTAAAATTTGCCAATTATTGACCTAACACAAATAAACCATGAATATTTATAGAATGAGCTAAATTAAAGTGAATCATGGGGTAGATCCAAAGGTAATAAGGGTAGGGTTTAAAATAAAGTTTGATTCAAATGGTTAGGGGTGTCAATTCTACTAACCTCTATGAAAATAACATGTAAACTATCATTCACCAACCCTAGTGTAATACTCAAATCCAAATGAACATAGTTGAGACTTCAAAGGAAAGGAGATGAATATATATGAAAGCATATGTTGCATGAAATATACTTATTCACATCAAATTACATAAGCACATTCAACTACAAATAAGATGAAAATAGAGAACATAAACCAACAAATTTGTCAACCTAGTCTCAAACTCAAACCAATAGATGAATACATTCATATTATTACCAAATTATTTATCAAAGAAGAAACCATTAATTCTCTAAAAGCATGAGAATCAAAAACTATAGAACACACAATAGAGCATTCAAATAATCTCATGAATTCTTAGTTATTTTGCATTAATTATCTAACAATTGTTATTCTTCTAATTATAATGAGGGGGGGTAGACCTATATATAGGCCCCTAAATGCCTATGAAATTTCAAGTGGGCCCATTAAAATATGCCCAAATATATCCATGTAGCTTTTATATTTTGAATAATAATAACTAAAATGCCATATATTATAAGGGAATATTCTAAATTTGAACTTATAAAGAAAAGCATAATATTCTTCAAGGCCCTACAGAAGGTTGTTGAGGTGCTAGTTGTTATCATAGAAGGGTTTTTTGTAAATTTTCTTGCTAACTAGCTTGTTATTTCAACCTTTGTTTCTTGACCTCCTCCCATGTCCAAACTTTAATGCATGTTAAGTAGTCTTGGTCAATTTGAACAAAATCCAAGATCATAGGCCAAAATAGGTTAGACATTTTTTGAATAAGCTTGCCATGCTCTATAAGGTTAGGTCTCATGTGCTTCTTTGATAGCCTCAAATATCTAGACTTTGGTTATAAAAATCCATAATGTTCATTACTTTAATGGTAGTCTTAGAATTTTCAATGTCTTATTGGAATTTTACAACAAATACTTTCATTTGATCCCTAAACTCTTGGTCATCCATAAAGTTGTAATCGGGTTTGGTCACTTAGAGACCATAGCATTTTTTAGTAATAGGGAAATTATGAACTCTATTTTTTCTAAGGATGTAGTTAAATCCTTAACTTGTTCTATCCACCTTTTCAATATTCTTTTTATATTCATCATCATTGTCTATGTTGGGATTATATCTTCAAGTGATAATATCTTAAGGTTTGGGAACTTGTTATTCCTTGTAAATATTGCCATGTTTTCCAACTTGGTGTTATAAAGTGCAAGTGTTTTGTCATATTTAATGACCACTTTAAATTATAAAGTCTCATCTTTTTGATTTTTCTTCATGACCTTATATAAAATAAAGACACTAATGATTGAATTTATTATATGGACTATAGTATTCTATATAACTATAGCCAATGTTTACTCCTTTAATCTCTTCATCTCCTATTGCATAACTTTCATTAAGGCCACTATGGATTCTACACTATCTTGGACCATGAACACAAGGTCCTCTACATACTCATCTAATTCACCTAGGCCATCATTCCTCTTCTTTGTTAAAGTAAAGAGGGAATCTTCAAATTTCATGAACCAAAACTGAGCTATATTAGGGATAATCAACTTGTCTCCCCACCTCTCTTTTTAGTGTACCTATATTAACATCAAATTTCATGCCAATCTATGATGCCAAGAGGAATACCTAAGGTCTCTTTTATCTTGTTGCTAGTATAATATCGATGACCTAATTTGGGATAACAACAGTCATTGTATTTGATGGAGGTGGTTTAGCTCAAATATTTTGCACTATAGGTTCTTGTAGTGAAGGTGTTTGAGCCAAGGTAGAGGCTAGAGCTACAACAAGAATGTGTGGCAATTTTGTTGGGTCTATTTGCCCAAGCATGAAAAATAGAGTTTTTGTAGCACCCATATTTAGAATAAATGAAGTGTTAGGGGCACACTCACCTTTGAATCCATATAAATGTTGAATGATGATGTAGAAAAAGGTGGCTTTGGAAAGGTGAATTTTTTTGAAATGGTCCTGAGTGGCCTTACTGATGTAGGGGAGCCAATAACAAGTGTTACACTAGTCATTATTGTCTAGGAAGAAGTGGAACTACCATTATAACTAGCATTAATACCCAATGAAGATAAAATATTTTTAGTAGCATGAGAAATGAAATGGGGGATGGTAAATCCCAAGGAACCAATAGCTTGGCCTAGGCTAGTATCAACTAAAGATTTAGTGGTAGTTGCAATTGCTTGTTCTTGCACAACTTATGTGCCTATAAGAGATGCTTATGTTGTAGGCTCTGCAATCACTTAAAAAATTATTTGAGGGTTTATTGTTCATCTCATAGTGTTCTTAGGCTCCCTTTTCCTCTTTTATACTTTTTTAATGTTTATAGTAGCCAGTGCCTACAATTATTCTATGGAGATATTATTGCCTTCTAATTAGTCAAGGTCAATAGTAGTAGGATTAGGTTGATCTAATATTTCTAGAATGGATCCCATAGAAGATGAAAAAATTATTAGTGACCTTTGGGAGGGTTCAAGGTAACTATTATATCCTCATTTATCAAAACTTGGAGTTAAGAACTGAATGCTTGAAATGGCAAGTTATGGAGGTCTATTTGGCCTGTTCCTAATTAGAGGAATGTTGTATTCATCTTCTTCATCTTGACCTTACTCATAGTCAACATCAAACATGTTACCATGTGTTATTAGTGGTTGAGAATTAGTAATATCCTTATTTTTCTTCTCCCTATCTAGTCTCATCTCTAATCCAATGTTTCTCATTACTACATTCTAGAGTACTATCTCATCATTCAAAGCATCTATATATATCCACTGATGAAATTCTTCTTAATGTTCATATTCCAATACTAAATCTTTTTTGAATCTGAATAAATGCCTAGAAATGACCTTATTGGGATCACATTGGTCTAAAGTCATCTTTAGACAATAGATACAAATCCCTATGCCTAACAGCTAAAATAATATCATGCCACTTGGTAATCTTAGTCTTCCTCAATTTGTAAGGGACCTTATGGGGGGGCCATTTTATTATTATCCTTAAAGATTCCATCAAATCCATGTAGAAGTTGATAGGCCATTTTTTCTTCATCTAGATTTATAAACACAAACCATGCTAATCTAAGAGGGGACACCATCACTCCTTCCATTCTGATAACCATGTAATCTAGGTATAACTAGTAGCTACCCATGTATTTTAAGGTTTTCATACTTTTAGGGGAATCCATTTACATCTTGAATTCATAATTTTAGGGAAATACCATTGGGTAGAACTCTTCCATAATCACCCTTATATTTCATTTGAATCTATGAATATGCATTGCAAAAAAGAGTTGACGCACAACTTCTAGACATTTAGAAGACCATAAATTTTGACCTAGTTAAGAAGTTGTACGGATTGCATCTAATAGTTAGATCATCATAAAGAGGGAGGAACCATTCCTAAAAGTGTCATGTATTTCATACACCAAGTTATAAATGATAATTTCCATAAGTGGTGGAATTTGTTGGTCTTATAGGATTATCTATAGTAATGGAATAGTCCTTATGTCCACATAAGCAATGTGTGGACTATAAAATATTATATTTAGGAGGGCTAGGCCAATTTTGATCCATTAGATAAATTTTTGAATGGGTTAGTTTCCTTGCTTATCCATGAAAAAATTTCTCATTAGGTTAGGCACCCACAAAGCCAAGACCTTTTTTGGGAAGTGTGCTTCATACCAATTATCAATGATGATCTAGTTATATTCTATCTATAGTGATGTAAGGTCATATTATTTCTCAAATCTTGGTTCTAATATGAAATAAATAAGGATCCCTTAGGAGATTAATTTAATCAAATCATCTTCACACTTTGACCTCCCAAAAATTCCCTAAACTAGGTCAGCGCATGGCATGACCTATGGCTTAGTTATGACCTTGTGAAGATCAACTAAATTAATGCCAAGGATATTAGAAGCTAGTTGGATTATATGAGGTATGGTTTCATTATCATAAATAGTCCTAGATATGTTTACATTAAAATATATTCTACTATAATGCAAGTCACAAAATGCTATGGCCTCAGGGATAAATTTAGTTTCTTTAAAGATGACTGAAGTACTATTCTAAAATAAAAAGTCATCATTGCTAAAGGAATTTGTATTAACTAGAGTAGAAGGACCTACTTGTGCCATATTTTTCAATAATTTAGGTATAAATCAATGCCTATTTATATCCATTTTAAATTTTCAAGCTTTGATAATAACAGTCGAGAGTGCAATTTGCCAACAACTTGAGCTTTGCCAAATTGTGAGAGAATAGATAGTAGAGAAAGTAAACATGTATAGTTTTGAAATATAAATAATAATAGTCTTGATTTTTTATCCTTTTTAATGATTACTTTGATTAATACAATATTGATGGTGATCCTAGTTCATGATGTATTAATGATAAGATTGTCAACCTTGCATATATTTGAAATAACTTTAAACTACTATTTTTAGTAATTAATTTCACAACAAATAAATTTATATTTCATTTATCTTTGATTTACCATAAATTTTAGCTTAAAATATGAATATTACCATCTATTGACATGTGGCTACCACCTTAGATCTAGCTAACTACTCACATGGCCTGAATATGACTAAGTTACCTAGTTAGTTAGAAATCCAAACACATGGCATCTTTTGATTGCCTCATAAACTCTTATAATGTATATTTATGTGACGACTCATCTAAATCTCACCATGTGGAATATTTAAATTCATAGTGAGCTTTTGGGTGGTTTTTTTCAATTTTGATTGGCCATAAGAATACCACACATCACTCTCACAGGAAATTATGGCTTTCCATACTAGGTGTCTCTCTCAGAAGGATTTTGGACAATTGTAGACAACTTGGTGATAATTGAATAGCTCAGGTGGAGATTTGTATCCCTCTCAAAGTTGATCTCATAGATCTCAAATAGAAACAACATGGGAATGACATGTGGTGCCATCATGCAGGCCCAAATGGGACACATATCATTCTTATAGGCTATTATTTTTTCTTCTTCAGAGTGTCATTCTAGGAAGGTACCTCAGATAGTTGTATATCATCTAACATTGATTATATGACTTAGGTGTAGATATATTTATACCTTGTGATCTCTTATTAGCTTTAAATGGATGAAATATAGCATGGACATGTGGTGATCTTGGATGAACCTAAGGAGGACATGAATCACTTTGGAAGGATTTTTAGGTCTGATTGGTTACTATTGAGACACATAGTGACATCTCATGGGATTATTCACTATGGATAGATTCATGGGGGATATGTGGTAGCTTGGGTTAGATGGGCTCACTTGTGGGGACTAAGATCTTGACATAGCCTTAATATTTGAATTCTAATGGCTAGTTTCTTGTGATCCCTCTAGATGATACCACATAGTTTATAGACTTGGTAGATTTGCTCTAGGTGAATCATGTGGGATGCAATGAATTCTTAAGGAATTATGAGGCATATAAAGGTGTAAATCTATCCTTTTAGGCCATAGTTTAAATTTTGACATCATGTGATGTGTCATAAACTATAAATTTAATTTGACATCCTGTGACGTTAAGCGAGAAACTAAGTCTAGTTTTTAAAGATGTCATTGCCCATATTAGGAAAATTTAAACAAGTTTAAAGCAAAAATTTGAAATAAAATGCCTTGTACACAACATAATGTTAATTCAATAAAACCCAGTGAAGCATGTTGTGATTATGTCTATTAGAGAGCTAGGTTTTACTTAGCAAAAGCTTGTTTGCATATAATTAAACCATTTATGGTCAATAATTCATTATTTAATAAAACTTAAATAAGATTTGAAATAATTTTAATATTTTAAAATATTAATCCTTATTAAAAAATGAATGATTAACGAAAATTTCATAAAAATAAGTATCAGGGAATTCAATCCATTCTCCATGCAGTCAAATGATTTAATATGCTTAGCATCTTGAGCACTTTTGAAAATTAAAGAAAGGAGGGTCCCCATTTTGAGAATAGGGGAATTTTGATCATAAAAAAACTTAAACTAGGTAACACTTCAAGTGTGATTATCAATATTTTGACTCTTTATACAAGTTACATAAGACAATAATGAACATATAGGTGTGACAAGGACTTGCTAAGCAAATATTTATACTGCTTATATAAATTTGAACAAGCATAAATACATTATAAGAAAAAATGGAGTAGCTATAATAATTTATACTAATTCAAGAGGTTACAAATCTCAATCTTGGTAGAGTTGCATCATGCCCAAGAGAGGGATCTTAAAATAAGGCCTAAAAGCCTAAAATATAGAAAAATGAATAGAGAAAAGAATAAGTTGACATAGAGTAGATAATTAGAATTCGTTAATGATAATCAAATCAAGATTAATTTAATTAAAACTTGCTAAAAATAGTCCTTAAGACATCTCTCTATGTCTAGTGCCCTTGCATGCTCCTTGATTGATCTCTTTGACATTAGAAATAAGGTGTTGGGCCATCATAGGCATATAACTACTTCTCCTTCCTTTCAGAATAATAATTAATTAAAGAGAAAATCCTTGCATTAAGACTTAGAACATACATTGATTTTTAGTTAAGGATCAATTATTAAGGGTGATTTTCACTTAAGATTAGTTAACTCATTCTTTAGCCCTTTTTTGCATTGATTACCACTTAGCTCCAGTTATGCATGGAATAATACTTAATATAAGTGAATGGATTGCTTATTAACTATTTAAGATCAATTATTTATCATGATTACTCCACATTAACTCTCATTAATATCCTTCCACACCATTCTTCATTTTACTTACTTGATCAAGTATGTCTACTAGGCTAATTAGGCCTAGTAGCTTAACTCTTAGTATTTGATGGACATGAAAAACATAAATGAAACTTTATAAACCTATGAAAGAGTGATTTTTAGTCCTGAATCAAACTTTCATATCATGAAATAAGTTTGTTTTGGCAAGCAACATTTGCAAACTTATCAAATTAGGTGACTAGGTTACCTTGCCCTTCACTCCTACAGACTGGTTGTTTTGAAAGAACTCCCAAGGGAAATTATAGGCATGGTTATTATCATATGATGAATTCAAGAGGTATAAAAAGTGTTAAGATTCACTATCTAATAATTTAAAATTTCTTAAACTACCTTGTACCTCTCTTTCTATACTTTTTCCTCTCAAAATCCTATTTTTTTCCATTTCTATACACCATCTATACAAAAAAATGCCATGGACATGAATATTTTAGAGTATACTAGATGATTAAGGTAGAAGTTAGGTGATTTGAATTTATCCAGGTTTTTTTCCTTCAATTCTTCTCCATTGAGTCTTTATTACAGTTTTATAAGGGTTTTAGGTCTTTAGGGATCTCAATGATGATTCATAAATCCTAGGCATTAGATGTCTTAATAAATTCCATAAAAAAATAGTGTAATAAGCCTTATACCTCTCCCCAATTTCTCACCTTCCCATACAAAATATCCATACCATGGTGAGCAAGTGAAATCACCTCTCAGAGTGGAAAATAAGCTTTCTGAGTATGTTTGGTAGCCTAAGGTCTCAATGATCACTTATAATGCTTCTCCCATGGATCAAATTATCCATACACCTATATTAGGACTTGATGATGATGGTCATGAATATTTTAAGTGCATTAATGACCTTACTTGCCTTCTATTATCCCTTTTTGATGGAAATATCTAATGAAGTCAATAGCTAGGCATATGTGTATGCAAGGTTCTTCAATATTTTGACTTTATGATGAGTTTTGGGGTTCATATACACTGTGTATAACATGATTAACCTATAAAGGATCATTTGGAGTTATGGTATTGGCTTGATAAATCCATTCACTCTCTATTTGCATGCATAAAAATCTCAATTTAGACCACCAAACCTATCTACCTATATAAATAATCATTAATACCTCTATAAATGGATCTAGAAAGGTTGTTAAGGAATTTTAGGACCCCATATTTCTTATAAAATTCATGTAATGTGTAATTAATCTTCATTTCTTTTCTTCAAGGCTCAAAACATCCTTCTTTAGCCTAGTCCAGATAACAAGAATCCTGCATGTGCCAACCAAAATTTTGTGGACATGTTTAGGAGAGTTTATAAGACCCAAAACATCATTTCATGGCTCAAACACATCATTTTAATTAAAATTTAGGCATGTTTACTCCATCAAGTAGGTTTCAAGGTTTTTATAAGTGTTTTAGGGGTACAAAATTATTAGTATTAGTTAATAACATACATATACCTAATGGAAAAAATATTTACATAGATATGAAGTCAGTTTACCCCATTAAAAACCATGATAAACTAAATATCCCATGTAAAATATCAATTAAGATGCGTATGTGGTGAAGTGGTGCCTCGACTGGTTGTCTTAGCTATGAAAGAAGAACAAAGGTTTAAGAGTAAAAAAATGACAAGTATACTATATTTAATTCACTATAATACCTATTTAAGGGTTTTAAATGACTCTCCACCTCATTCTAATGATCATTAAGTGAAAAAAAATCCCATGAATGAGTTTAAAATAGTGGTAGGGTCTCTCAAGGGTTTTAAACCTATCTACCTATTCTAGCGCTCAAGGGCATATTTGCATGAAATAATGAATTTGATAATTATAATAAAGTGTTTGAAGACTTATTATCATGTTTCCATACCTAAAAAAATCTCTCATGAAGTTAAAACCCTTTTTCAAACTTTATATCCCTCTAATAAGTTTGCCTAGCTCCACGTTGGTTGTCAATAGATAAACATAGGATTGTGAAAAACTAGTGGATTTTTCCACCAATAAAGTGACATAATTAATATTATTTATATATAAAAACACTAATTATTACCACTTATACCAATTTTAAAGGTTGTATCTTTCCTATAAATGTCTTTAGATGCATTTTTCCCAAGAATAGCTAGTGGGTTACATGTGTTTCCAATAGGTCTATGATTGAGTCTTCATATATAACCTTGTATTTTAGTATATAAATGATAAAAAATTATTTTTATATAGTATATGAAAATTATTTAAATATTTTTTATCAATCATTATTCAAAATCAATCTTATGTAACCTATCAAACACCATTTCTTTTCATAGTCTCCCAAAGCAACTAACTCTACCAACACTGATGTAGGTGATCATTATAGAATTGGAAGTAATTGATATCCATTAAATCATAAATTATTAACTTGATACCTCCCAATTCATTATTAACCTCTATCAGCTTTTTCTTTAGTATATTTTCTCTTCAAGGGCACTCTTAGGCTTTCATAGTTCTAATTCCATACATAGCCTTGCATATTGTAATTTCATGAGTTGGCATTACTTGTAGTAGAGATAATGATATTGATGAAGGTTTAAATATATAAATTTATGATTTTGAAACATAGGTTACTTCACAATTTTCATTCTTGAATGAATTTCATCTTGAACTGTAATTATCTAGGGTATATGGATATGTCAATACAATTGACCCTAGTATGGTTATAGGCAAACATTTCAAGGTTGACCTTAGAATGTACCTTTATTGGGAAAAATTATTCATATCTTAAACTATTCAAAATTTAATAATTCTAATTATTATTCCATTTTATCATTGAACTATTCCATAGACACTTTGTTCTCATCATCTCACAATCTTGGAGATATATTTGTCCTGAGAAGGCTATAGATGTTCTTTGACTATGTGTATGGACTAAGATAACTTTTTGCAACTTTTAATTGATTAATTATCATTATTTACCATATTAAATGACTCTTAGCCTTGGGAAGAAACTCCATTAAATTTAAAGGTATAATTCTTCTTTTCTCACAATCTTGATCTTGATGAAGGATTGACATACTTCAAGATATTTCTAACCCTATTGTAGGTGAAGATTTACCTGAAAATATGAATTATTTTGAGTTTTATCTATCCTTAAGGTTTTAATTTGATCCAAGTTTCATGTGCATCACTTACCACACACTTTTTTATTCATTTCTCCTATCTTGAACATAGATCCTTCTTCACTATAAACTTTAATGTGATCCAAGTTTGGACTTTGTATGGACTATGTGTGAGATTTAGGTATTGAAATACAACAATAGACCTCTTAATTAACTTATATCATTTTCCTTCCTTTAAGTTCTTCATTTTCTCAACTCTCCCTTCAAACATCCAAATCTCTCCTTGTTTACATCTTTAATCTCACCTTTTACTTAGCATGGGTGTAGGTGACTATGTAGGGTTCCTTTATATGGATAAGGTGGAATTAGTCCTTAATAACGCAAAAAATAGTGTTGATGATCCTATCCTTCATTTATTTAAACTTGAGAATTATTTTAAATAAATACCTTCAATTAGATACCCTATAGTCCCTCCTTGCTTGTAAATTTTCATGAAAACTCTTCACTATGTTTTCATTAGTTATAGGTGATCATTCATCTCAATATTAGTAGGGTTTTAAGATTGAATAAATAATTTCATATCCATGTTGGTTCTTAAACACTTTTTACTCCTTTATGATAGTGGATAAATGAGGTGGAATTGAGTGGATAGGTAGTAAGAGGTGATGGATGATGGGAAACATTAAATGGAGATGGAGATGGATATTTTACAATGGCGATTAGTAGTGAGAAGACTAAGAGATGGAATGATACAAGATGGAGGTGAAATTAGCATGAATCCATAACCTTAAAAATAATGAATACCATGAATGAAGTATGGGCTTATGCCTCAATCAGAAATATCACTTTGGAGGATCTTAAAGGAGTTATACACTATGTAAAACAAACCTAGGATTCTACTAATAACCTTAACATATGATAAAATACCTTAACATATGCTAAACTATGAATAAGAGGAGGTTTAAGGATGATTGATGGTTTTTTATGGGGATTTACATAGATGAATATTTATGTCACTTGAATGATAGACATATGACATGAATGAAACCCATGTAAATAAAAATCCATTAAATATTGGTGTTCTTAGATGCTTCTTGAACCATACAACCTTACTTTATTTACATGTAGACTTTAGATTATGAGTGTATGACTTCTTGAGATCCATATGAACTCACACATATGGAAATAAGATAGATAATGTCATGAGAAGGTGGATTATACTCCTAACAAGCTCCATAAACTTCAATTTTTTTGTCATGATGCCAAAATGAGGAGAAATCTTAAAAAACAAGTTATTTTCTTGAATGAAGAACATCTTATGAGTGCCTTCTTAATTTAATATCTTATGGAAAACTTATAATAACTTCACCTTAAAGCTCATGATCTCTATTATATATAAAAGTTTATACAAATCCATACTTTTGCATGAAAATACATAAAATAGCCTTTGTTTTGCCTTTTATTCAAACTTCAAGTTTTTAACCACCAATTTATGGAAAGAATATGAAGAGTATATGTTAATATGGAGATTAGAATAAGTAAAAAGTATCTTGATATCAAAATGAGATCAAATTTAGAATGTGGGAGCTCTTGAGGGCCAAAACTATGATTTACATTTAAAGAGGAGATATTTCCAATGCATGAAACATTTGACTTAAAATAAATTACATGAATATGAAGGTGTTTCAAAGGTATTTTAGGTGATTTAGTGGCCTTTTAAGGTGTAATTCTATCATTTAAAGACCAAAATCTTCCTTTCAGATAATATATTAAGTTTTACAATGAGAATTGTCAATAACCACCATGAATAATACCTTACAGCCTTATTAAAAGGTTTAAATGAGGATTTTATATGTCTTCAATATACCTTCAAAGCTTCTAGTTTGTTTCATACCTTGTATATACCAAATATGATAGATAATGTCATGACAAGTCATCAAACTACCCTCTTCACCATCTTCATCAAAGCACTTTCATATCACAAGACCACTTGAGTTCTTTGTCAAAGACCTCCAACCTTAGACATCATGATGTTACTTAATACCACTTGAAACAAGATATGATGGTGACAAGATATGAGACTTACTCTTGAAATGAAAATTAATGAACACTATGATGATCAAGAACATCATTTAAGGACCAAGGAAAACTAGGACATGAGAAGTTTTTAGTGTTAGGGATTGGAATTTGGCCTTCACATGCCAATTTCCAACATTTTTGGCAACTCACAGGGGTTGATCAGCCTATTGGTCAAGAGAACCTAATGATTTTTCATGATAATGACAGTCTAAAACATGACAACATGATTTTGATGACTTTATTAGAATACCAAATATATTTTGTACTTTGAAACACCTCTATAAACTATAAAAAAAATAATACACAAACAAATACAACAAAAGAAACAGACCTAAACTAGTAAGCAAACACACCTGACCTAAGGAAAAATAAGAACAAGATAGTAGACTACTACGTGTGTTAACCACTTATTGAAATAAGATAGAAAACCTAAAAAAACTAACTTGAGATCAAAATATATCCTCAAGGGTCAAATGGAAAAATTTATTGTCCACTATGGCAACATAAAGTATGATTTCCACATCTCAATCATTCATTCTTATAGCTAGGAGCATTAGCATGTTCATGGACCCTTGGGGAATTAGCTAGGATTTATAGTTCCAATTTTAGGTGTATGAATTATAGATGTGAATCCAAGACCTAGTCATACTCCTTCCATATCCATCTTTCTTACATCAAAAATATAAATTCTTTTTCAGTCATGAACTACCGATGGTCATGTTAGACAACTTGAAGTGGCTCTTGTGTTATGGTTACAAGGCTGGAATCTAATAGAGATGTATCTAATTTCATGATTTATTGAAACCATTTGAGTTCATTTAGAAATTAAAATAGTGGAGATACATCTAAATATGGAGTGAGGAGTTAATAACCTTGCTTGAAAAGGTCAAATAACTGATCTTCTGACAACACAACTTCTTGGAAGGGTGTGATTGAAGAGACAACTCCTTTCTTGATGCAACTACTCTCAACCTAAAATGAATCATCTTCAAGTAAAGAGTAACCTGAATTGATGATATCAAACAAGCCCATTTATTGGTTTTGACCAAGCCAAATTGTGATTAAGACTTCTTCAATTTGAATAGTAGAAGATATAGGAGCAAACATATCACAATTTAAAATATCACTTTCTTGATCATGATCATGAGGCTAAAAATCATCCTTTGTTATCTCAAATTGGTCAATTGAAGTTGTTTCATATTTAAAATCCACTTTTTGATTTATCATGCTCCAAATTTCAACTTGTTCTTCATCTTCATTGAGTGATTTACACTTGTCTTCTACCACTTTTGCTAGTTCTTGTCGACTGCCATGACGAATAGAAGCTATCATGTGACCAAGAAGTTCATGAAAACCATCTTATTCCTACTCAACTAAAAAATATTTCTTGTGTCTCATCTTCTACTTGAATTTCATCTTGTATCTCATCAAACTCTTTCAATTCATCCTCTTTTCCATTTTGAAAGATTAATCATTCCTATCTTTTCTCCTCATGTTCACTCAAAAAATTCTCATATTCCATCATCTTAACTAAATATTCATCATTTGCCTGACAAAGGAGATGCTCCTTCTCAATAATTGGCATGATGGATTTCTAAAAATACTCAAGAATATGAGACAAATCCAAAGGAGTTGCCATGAATGATTTATCATGCTCATGGGACTACTCAAAGTTTTCAAGCATCACTTCTTCTCTATGCTATAATTTTTTTTAATAGACTTACATGAGGGGAAAGCCTTGGGATTCTGAAGAGGAAGGAGTGGAGGGTGAATGATCTTAGGCTTGTCCTTGAATTAAACACTTGAGTTTATACTTGACTATTCTTATTTATATATTGACTACTGCATTTATTTCCAAATCATAAACTTGGGTTTAGTAACTTCTTTTGCACTTATTATAGCCATGGATATGAATGGATGAACTTTTTGCTGAGATTGTGTTTCTTTTGTAGCTATTATTGGCTGATGTAGATGTTGATTTCCAAGCTCAATGTTTTTAGTAAGGTGAGCTTCAAATTAAAGTAACAACTCATTAAATATCTCTCCCTGTTGATCAAAAGATGAAGGTTCTTATATGTTCTGATGTGAAACATGGAAATTAGCCTCCTAGAAATACACTTCTTCCACCTTTTGAGGTCCCTCTTGGATATACTTATAATAATGAAAATTTGGAAAGGCTTGAGAAGAATTTTGAGGGTTGTGACACACATTGTTTGGAACTCTTGAGAAATGAAGGGTTTATGTGAAATGAATGAGGGTACATGTTTCGGGTTATGGTGTATCTAGTGTCTCTCATGGAATACCAAATTATCTTCAATGCCTACAATTATACCACCTATATCAATGATATGACCACTAAATTTTGAATGGCCTTGTCTTATGAAATATGCCAAATATTCTTTAGCTTGTTACAATGTTCTCATGCTCTCAATCTTATACCTAGGGATCTCCTATCCATAGCTATTTTGGGTGTCAATGTTCACAATATGTTTTTCATATCTAAACAAGGTTTGTTTAAACCTTGATATAGATTGACTTGGAACTCAATTAAACTGATTAGGAATTTCATGAGATTGCCATGATTGATTAAGTTGATAAATAGGCTACCAAGGAAGTGAATGAGGTTCACAAGGATCATAATCCTAATAATGGATTTCATATTATTTATTAGGATAAATGTAGGGATGATAAGGATAACAATGAGATGGATAGGGATCATAATGGAATTGGTATGGATCATAGGGATATTGATAAGTATTTATGCGATAATATCATGCCCCATATGTTGACATCATTCACCACAAAACACATGAAAATCAATGAATTTATGAACAAAAGTTGCTCATACCCTTGAAATGATGACCATAAGAGAGATCTAAACTACTTATGAGGACCAAAATGCTACAAATGAGTTCTCTAATGGTTGGATCTGTGTCCCAACAGGTATGCTAGAAATGTTAGCAACCCAAGTTGCACCCTGCTAAAGTAGATTGCTCATATCTCCTTCAAACATGGACTAACATTGCATTAGTCTATAGGTTCTAGGATACCTATACTTAGACCAAACCTCTAGATTATGAGGATAGATCCTATGATGTATTTATTTTTCTTAGTTTATTAAAATCTACTTTGATTTTGGGGTGAAAATATTTAGAAAATAACTAAAAGTGAAATCCTATACTAGTGATGGTGATGCACCTAATGTAATAAGTCATTCACTCAAATATAAACTCATAACAAGACTAATGAACCAAAAATAGAATAAAACATTATATCCAAATATATTAAGCAAAAATGGTTCATATGAAGGTCTGATGGATGACTATGACTTAGAGGTGAAGGATAAGAGGCTTCTCCTAAAACACTTTCAACTAGATAACACTTCAAGCATGATCATCAAACTTTTGACTCTTCATACAAACTATATAAGATAACTAATCAACATATAGGTGTACAAAGACATGTTAAGGGAAGATTTATACCACTTATACACATATTAACAAGCATAAACACACTATAAGAAATTAATGGTGTATTTACAATAATTTATTTACTAATTTAAGAGGTTACAAATATCAATCTTGGTATGGTTTCATCATGCTCACAAGATGGATCTTAAAATAAGGTCTAAAAGCCTAAATATATATGATAATGAATATATATAACAATATTTTTTTGTAGAGGAGAGAATTTCAAGTTATCAATTATTATCAACTCAAGATTACTTTAGTTATAACTTGTTACAAATAGTCATCAAGACACTCTCTATGCCTAGTGCTCTTGAATGAGCTCTTTGGTGTAAAAAATAAGGTGTTGGACATCATAGGTGTATAGATACATATCCTTCTTTTTAGCATAATAATTAAGTCTAGATAAACTCATTTTTGAATTAAGATGTAGAACATGAATTGATTATTAGTTAAGGATCAGTTATTTAGGGTGATTATCACTTAAGACCAATTAACTCATTCTTTAGCCCTCTTTTGCATTCATTTCCACTTAGGTCTAATTACGCATGGAATGAAACTTAAGATAATTTCATGAATTAATTTTTAAATATTAAGGATCAGTTATGTGTATTTATTACTCCACATTAACTCTCATTTATATCGTTCTATGCCATTATTCATTTTACTTACTTGATCAAATAGGTCTACTAGGCCAATTAGGCCTAGTAGCCTAGCTCTTAGTAATTTATGGCCATTAAAATCATATATGAAACATTATAAACCTATTAAAGAGTGATTTTTAGGTTTAAATCAACCTTTCATATGAAGAAATAGGTCTCCTTGGGAAAGTAACACTTATAAACTTGTCAAATTAGGTGACTAGGTCACCTTGTCCTTCACTCCTACAGACTAATTATTTTGAATAAAATCCAAAGGGAACTTGAAATCATGGTTATAATAATTTAATTACTTTAGGAGATATAACAAGTTTCAATATTAACTCTCCAATTATTTAAACCTTACCAAGTTACCTTGTACCTATCTTTTTATAAAATTTTCACTTAAAATGCTATTTTTTGCCATGTTTGTACACCATATGTACAATAAAATGCCATGGAAATGAATTTATTAGAGTTTAATAGTTGATAAAAGTGGTATTCAAGTGATTTAAATCTATTTTGGTGCATTTTACTTCAATTGTTCTCCATCAGGTCTTTAGTAGTGTTTTACAAAAGTTTTAGTGTGCTCAAGGCTCTTAATGATGATTCATAAAGCTTGGGAATTGGATGTATAAACCAATGCCACAAAACATTAGTATAATATCCATTATACCTATCCCAAAGTTATTAGCATCCAATGAAAAATATCTATACCATGGTGAACATGTGAAATCACCTCTCAAAGTGGAAAATAGGCTTTTCTAAGCATGTTTGGTATTCTAAGGCCTCAATGATCACTTAAAATCATTATATTGTGGCTAAAATTATGAATAAACCTATTTTAGTACCTTATTATGACTATCATGAATATTTTAAGTGCATTCATGACCTTACTTTCCTTCTATTACCCCTTCTTGATGGCACTATCTAATGAAGTCAATAACTAGGCATATGTGTATGTAAGATTATTCAATATTTTGACTTTATGATGAGCTATAGGGATAATATACACTATTTATGACATTAATAACTTAATATGATAGTTTTTATATATGGTATTGGCTTCATCAATCTATTCACTCTTTGTCTGCATGTACACAAGTCTCAATTTGGACCACCAAACTGATATGCCTATAGAACTAATCATTAATACCTATTTAGATGTCTAAATAAAGGTTTTTTAGGAATTTTAGGACACCATATTGCTTCTGAAACTCATTTAATGTGAAATTAATCTTCATTTATTTTATTATAGGCTCAAAAAATCCTTCTTTAGCCTAGTTTGTACAAACTCCTACACGTGCCAAATAAAAGGTTATGGAGATGATTAGGAGAGTTGAGAAGACCCCAAAAATAATTTTATGGATCAAAAACATAAATTTAATTAATATTTAGGCCTCTTTACTCCATTAGGTAGGTTTGAAGGTTTTTACAAGGGTTTTAGGGGTTTGAACTTCTTAAAAATAGTTCATAGCATATGGACCCTTGATGGAAAACCACTTTCCATATATATTAAGTGAATTTACCACCTTAAAAACTATCATAATATCAATATCCCATTTAAATTATCCTTGAATATGTGTATGTGGTAAAGTGGTGCTTTGATTGGTTGTCTTAGATTATGCAAGAAGAAACAAGGTTCAAGAGTCAAAAAATGAAAATTCTACTATATTTAATTCACTCCAATACATAATTAAATGTTTTAAATGACTATCCACCTCATTATAATGATCATAAAGTGAAAATAAATCCCATGGATGAATTTAAAATGGTGGCAAGGTCTCTCAAGGGTTTTAAGCATGTTTTCCTATTCTAGCCCTCAAGGGCATATTTAAATGAAATCATTAATGTTATCATTGTAATAAAGTTTTTTAATACTTAGTATCATTTTTTCCAACCTAAAAAAACCTCTCATGAAGTTTAAACCTTTTGGAAAACCTTATAGCCCTCTAAGAAGTCTACCTAACTCCATGTTGACTGTTAACAAACAAGCATAGGACTATGATAAAACATTGGATGATTCCAATAATAAATTTACCTAATTAATATTATTTATAGATAAAACCACTCATGATTACTAATTATCCAAATTTTAATAGTTTGATCTTGCCTATAGAGGCCTATAGATGCATTTTCCCCAAGACTAGTAAGTGGGTTACTTGTATTTCTAATATGTTTGTGACTAAGTCTTCATATATAACCTTGTATTTGATTATTATAATTCTAAAAAAGGAATTTTATATATTATAGGGACATTATTTAAATATGTTTTATCATTTACTAGTCAAACTTAGTCTTATGCAACCTATCAAACATCATTCCTCTTCATAGGCTTCCAAAGCAACTACCTCTACCAACACTATTATAGGTGATCATTGGGGAATTAAAAGTAATTGATATCCATTCCACCATAAATTATTACATTTATTCATCCCAATTAATTGAGAAGATATCTCATCTTTTCCTTTAGTACATTTTCTCCTAAAGGTCACTCTTAGGCTCTCATAACCTTGATTCCTTACACAAACATGTGTTCTTACTTTGATGAGTTGGCAATACTTTTAGTAGAGATAATGATCTTGATGAAATTTTAAAATTATAAATTTGTGATTTTAAAACATATGTGACTTCAAAATTTTATTTCTTTAATTAATTTCATCTTAAACTGTAACTGTCTAGGGTATATAGATATGTCAATACAATTGACCCTAGTATGGCTATAGGTGGACATTTCAAGGTTGACCTTTGAATGTAACTTACTTGGGAAACATTATTCATACCATGACCTATTTCACATTTCACCATTTTCATTAATCTTACATTTGATCATGGAACTCTTTCATGGACACTCTTCTCTCATCCTCTTACAATCTTGGAGATAGATTTATCTTGAGAAGGCTATAGATGTTCTTTGATTAGGTGTATGGACTGAGACAAATTTTTACAACTTGTACCTAATGGCTTGTATTTATTTATCATCTTAAGTGACTCTCAACCTTTGGTAGTATCTCCATTTAACCTAAAGGAATAATAATACTTTTCTCATTGTCTTGATCTTGATGAAGGATTGGCATACCTTAAGAGCTTTCTAACCCCAATGTAGGTGAAGATTTACATGAAAATATGAATTATTATGAGGTGTATCCATACCTAAGGTTTTAATTTGATACAAGCTTCATGTGAATCACTTACAACACTATTTTTTTTGACTCATTACTCCTATCTTGAACATAGTCCTTCTTCACTATAAACTTGACTCTTATCCAAGTTTGGCCTTTATATAGACTATGTGTGAGATTTAGGTCTTGAAAAGACACAAATAAACCTCTCAAGTCACTTATAACCTTTAAATTCCTTGAATTTATTCATTATCTCAACTCTCCCTTCAAACATCCAAATCTCTCCTTGTTTGCATATTTAATCTCACATTTTTCTTAGCACAGCTATAGGTGACTATGTAGGGTTCCTTTCTATGGATATAGGTGTAATTAGAGATTAATAATGTCAAAAAATAGAGTTTATGAGACTCTCCTTTATTTATTCCAACTTTAGGAGACAATTTTAAAAAATACCTTGAATGGGATACCCTCTAGTCACTCCTTTCTTGAAACTTTCCATGAAAACTCTTGACTATGTTTTCATTGGATGTAGGTGATCATTCATCTCATTCTTTGAAGGGTTTTAATATTACATACCTAATTTCATATCCATGATGGTTCCTAAAAACTTTTGAATCTTTTATGATAGTTGATCGATGAGGTGGAAGTGAGTGGATAGGTAGTGATAGGTGATGAATGATGGGAAACATTGAATGGAGATGGAGATGGAGATTTTACAATGGTGATTGGTAGTGAGAAGACTATGAGATGAGATGACACAAGATGGAAGTGAAATGAGCATGAATTCACAACCTTAACAATCATGAAGACCATGAATGAATCATAATCGTATGCCTTAATTATACATACCACGTTAGAGTCTCTTATAGGAGGTATAGACTATGTAAAATAAACCTGGGATTCTACTAATAACCTTAACATATGGTAAAATACCTTAACATATGATAAACTATGACTAAGAGGAGGTTTAAGGATGATTGATGGTCTTTGAAGGGGATATAACATGAGGAATATTTGTGTCAGTTTAATGAAGGACATATGACATGAATGAAACCCTTTAAAACAAAAATCCATCAAATCTTGATGTTCTTAGATTTTTCATGAACTGTACAACCTTCATTTATTTGCTTGCAGAATATAGATTAACAATGTGTGCCTTATTTAATCCATGTGACCCCACACAAGTGAAAAAAATATGAATACTATCATGATAATGTGGCTCATACTCCTAACAAGCTCCACAAACTTTTATTTTTCTATCATGATGCCTAGATGAGGAGAAACCCTAAAAAATTGGTTGTTTGCTTGAATGAAAAACATCTAGTGAGTACATTAACTTGTAAAGGATTTTTAATTAAGGATATAAATATAAAATAATAACCAATTAATAAAGATAAAATCTCTCCCAGACCCCTTACTCTATCCAAAATTCTAAACCTTGATTTTTTCTCTCATTCTCATACTATCTTAAAACCTAAAGGTCTCTTTCTCTTTGAAAAGAAGCTAAGTGATGTATGTGAATCAGTTATGATTTTATTTTATATTTTTTTGCCTTGAATATATTATATAAAACCTATAATAACTTCACCTTCAAGTGCATGATCTCTACTATATGTACAGGTCGTACAAATTCATACTTCTACATAAAAATAGTGTTTGTTTAGCCTTTTCTTCACACTCTAAGTTTGGAACTACGAATTTAGGGAAAGAATAGGAAGATTACAAGTTAAGAGGGAGATTAAAAAAATTAAAAAGTCTCTTGACATCAAATTGGGGTCAAATTTAGCATGTGAGGGCTCTTGAAGGCCAAAACTATGCTTTATATTTAAAGAGGATATATTTCCAAGGCATGAAACATGTGACTTAAAAGAAATTAAATGAATGAGGCTTGAATGAGGAATACCATGAAGAATAAATTATATCCTTCTTAAAAGGTTTGAATGGGGATTTTATATGTCTTCAACACACCTTCAAAGCTTATGATTTATTTCATACCTTCCATATACTGAATATGCTAGAGAATGTCATGATAAGTCATCAAACTACCCTCTTCACCAAATTCATCAGATCACTTTCGAATCATATGACCACTTGAGTTATTTATCAAAGACCTCAAAACATCCTCAGACATCATGATATTACTTAATACCACTTGAAACAAGATATGATAATGACAAGATATGAGACTCACTCTTGAAATGATTATTAATGAACACTGTGATAGTCAAGCACATCATTTGAGGATGAAGGACAACTAGGAAATGAGAAATTTTTAGTGGTAGGGGTTATAATTTAGCCTTTATAGGCCAAATTGGTAACATTTTTGGTAACTCATAGGGGTTCATCAACCCACTAGTCAAGAGAACCTACTAATTTTTCATGATAATGATAGTCTAAAACATGGCAACATGATTTTGATGACTCCATTACATTACCAAATAGATTTTATACATTAAAAAACCTATGTAGATTGTAAAAAACAAGAAGACATAAATAGAGACAATAAAAGAAATACACCTAGATTAAGAAGCAAACATAACTAACCTAAGGAAAAATAAGAACAAGATAATAGACTACTACTTTTGTTAACCACTTATTGAAATAAGAAAAACAACCTAAAATATCAAACCTAAGATAAAAATTTGTCCCCCAAGATCAAATATAAATCTTGATTTTCCATTATGGTACCATAAAGTATGATTGCCACATCTTGATAGCTCCTTCTTGTAGCTAGGAGCATTAACATACTCATGGACTCTTGGGGAATTAGTTGGGCCTTATAGTTCTAATTTTAGGTGAATTAATTATTGATGTGAGTCTAATAAACATTCATACTCCTCCAATATCTATATTTATTGCATCGATAATATCAATTCTTATTTAGTCATGAACTTTTGATGGTCATGTTGGATAACTTAAAGTGGCTCTTGTGTTATGGCTACAAGGATAGACTCTAAGAGAGATTCATGTAATTTCATGACTTTTTGAGGCCATTTTAGTTAATTTCCAAGTTACAATAGTGGAGATACATTTGAAGATGGAGTGAGGAGTTGATAACCTTACTTGAAATCTCAAATAAGTGATCTTTTGACAAGACAACTTCTTGGAAGGGTGTGCTTGAAGATATGACTCCTTTATTGATGCAAATAATAATCTCAGCATAAAATTAATCACCTTAAATTAAATATTAACCTAAATTTAAGATATCAAACAATCCCATTGATGGGTTCTCACCAAGCCAATGTGTGATTAAGACTTTTCCAATTTCAATAATAGAAGATGTAGGAGTAAGCATATCACATTTTGAAATATAAATTTATTGATCATGATCATGATCATGATCATGAAATTACAAATCATCTTTTGTTATCTCATATTGGTTAATTGAAGTTATTTCATCTTAAAAATCCACGTGATGATTTAACATGCTCTCAAATTCAACTTGTTCTTCATCTTCATTGATTGATCTACACCTATCTTCTACCACTTCTACTAGTTCTTGTGGACTATCATGATAAATGGTATCTATTATGTCTCCAAATAGTTTATGAAAACCATCTTCTTCTTGCTCAACTAAAAAATCTATCTCTAGTCTCATTTTGTACTTTTAACTCATATTGTATCTCATAAATGTCTTACAATTCATCCTCTTTTACATTCTAAAAGATTGAAACATGCCTATCTTTTCCAAGGGGTGTTATAATGGTGACGTCATCCTAATTTTCACTCAAGAAACTCTCATCTTCAATCACCTCAACTAAATCTTCATTATTTACCTCATAAAGGAGAGGATCCTTCTCAAGAATTGGCATTATGGATCCTTGAAAATACTCAAGAAGATGAGATAAATCCAAAGGATTTTCCATGAATGCTTCATAATTATCATGGGGTTTCTCAAATTTTAAAACCATCACTTCCCTCTCCACTACCTATTTTTTTCAATAGACTTCCATGAGGTGAAAGCTTTGAGATTTTGAGGAGGGAAGAGTGGAGGCTAAATGGTCTCAGGCTTGTCCTTGACTTTAACATTTAAGCTTATACTTGATTTTTATTATTTCTCCCTTGAATGCTACATTTGTTTCCAAGTCATAAACATGGGGATAGGATCTTCTTCTTTTTCACTTGTTTCATCCATGGGTATTAATGGAGGAACTTATTGTTAAGATTGTGTTGATTTTGTAGTTGTTATTAGATGATGTAGATGTTGATTTTTAAGCTCAATTTGTTTAGCAAGGTGATCTTCAAAGTCAAGAACCAAATGATCCAAAAATTGGAATTTTTGGTTGAAATATATTTCAAAAACACATAAATGATAATTCTATCTCTGAGAAGAGATGTTTTATTTCTCACAAATTATAGATACAAACATATGCCTATCTCTGGGAAGAGATGTCTGATCTCTTTCTTGGGATACATATTTATTTATACCTATTTTAAGGTATATGGAGGATTTTTAAGGTCACAAATATTGAAGGAGATGAAGTGGTTTGATTTCCATGATTTACAACACAAAATTTGAGAAATTGCTGTTTTTAGAAACTTTCTATTTTTAGACTACACTATTAAAATTGAAAATTTTGGCACTTCTATTGGGTTTTTGGGGGTCAAAAACCAAAGATAATATATTGTGCCATATCATCACATTATAATAATTTTTATATTTCTAATGGTTCAAATGGGGAGTCAATCAGAGCTATGGTTCAAAAGTTATGGCTCTCAAAAGTTCTACCACTAATTGGGGTAAAATCGTCGCCCGAATTTGTCGCTTGAAGTGTTGCCCAGATCACCACCTCATTAGAGATCTCATTGTAATTATTATAATATGAATACTATTGTATTATATAATATGAAAAATGGAAATTAGCCTTCTCAAAACATACTTCTTTCACTTTTTGATGGCTCTCTTAGATAGAATTCCAAGTAGGAAATGTTGGCAAGGCTTGAGAAGAATTTTGAGGGCTATGACAAACATTTTTTTGACACTCTTGATAAATAAAGGGTTGATGTGAATTTAAGGATGGAATATGATATTTTTTATGGTGAACATGGTGTATCTCATGGAATACCATCATCTATTCAATGGCTATAATTATACTACCTATATCAATTATATTAGCACTGACATTTGAATGGACTTGTTTTATGAAAGATGCCAACTTTTATTTATCTTGATACAATGAAGTTATCATGATTTCAATATTATTCCTAGGGATATTTTGTGCATATATATTTTGGGTGTCAATGTTCACCATATGTTTTTCATATCTGAATAAGGTTTTTCTAAATCTTGATATGTATTGCCTTGGAACTTGGTTAAGATGATTAGGAATGTCATAAGATTGCCATGATTGATAAGATAATAAGAATGTATGTGATAATATACTTCCCCATATGTTGTCATCATTCACCATAAAAAAATTAAAATCAATAAATTTATGAACAAAAGCTACTCATATCCTTGAAATGATGACCATATGAGTGCTTGAAATTACTTGTGAAGACCAAGATGCTTCTAATTATTACCCTAATAGATGGATTTGTGTTCCATTGGGCATGAAAAAACTGTTAGTAACCCAATTTTAACTTTATTATAGTAGATTACTCATCTCTCATTCAAACTTAGACTAACATTGGATTTGTCTATAGGCTGTGGGATACATGTACTTGGACCAAACCTCTAGATTATGAGGCTAGCTCATCTGATGTATCTACTTTGATTAGTTTACTAAAACTTACTTTTATTCAAGGGTTAAAAGAGTTATAAATATAATTTAAATGGAAATATTATAATAGTTATGGTGATGCACCTAATGTAATCTTTTATCCACTTAAATTTGTACTCATAACAACACTAATGAACCAAAAATAGACTAAAACATTATCTCCAAAGATCCTAAGAAATAATGTTTAATATGAAGGTCTAATGGATTACTATGACTGGGAGGTTAAGGATAAGAGACTTATCATGACAAAATTTCAACCAAACAACACTTCAAGCATGATCATCAAACTCTTAACTCTTCATACAACCTACATAACATAAATAATCAGCATATAGGTGTGATAAAGACATGTTAAGGGAATATTTATACCACTTATACACATCTAAACAAGAAATAAACACACTATAACCATTAATGGATTAGATTAAACATTTTTTTTATTAATTCAAGAGGTTACAAAGGTCAATCTTGGTATATTTTCATCATACCTGAGAGAGGGATCTTTAAACAAGGCCTAAAAGCCTAAATATATAGAACAATGAGGAGATAAAAGAATAAGTTGGCGTAGAGGAGAGAATTATAAGTCATAAATGATCATAAACTCAATATTAATTTATTTATAACTTTATACAAATATTCCTCAAGAAATTTCTCTATGTTTAGTGATCTTGCATGTTCCTTGAATGAGTTCTTTGGCATTAAAAATAAGGTGGTGGACCATCATAGGCATATAGCTACTTCTCATTCCTTTTGAAATAAAATTAAGTCAAGATAAACTTATTATTTAATTAAGACTTATAACATTCATTTATTGTTAGTTAAGGATCAATTATTTAGGGTGATTATCACTTAAGATTAGTTAACTCATTCTTTAGCCCTCTTTTGCATTGATTGCCACTTATGTCTAATTATGCATGGAATTCCACTCAAGATAAATACATGGATTTATTATTAACTCTTAATGATCATTTATGTGGCATGATTAATACACATTAACTCTCATTAATATTGATTTATGACAATTTTCATTTTAATTTTTGATCAAGTAAGTCTATTAGGCCAATTAAGCCTACTAGCCTAACTCTTAGTACTTGATGTCCATGAAAATAATAAATAAAACCATATAAACCTATTAAATATTGAGTTTTATGTATGAATACACCTTATTTATCATGAAATAGGTCTCTTTGGTTAAGCAACACTTGAGAACTTATCAAATTAGGTGACTATGTCACCTTGTCCTTCGCTCCTGCAGACTAGTTATTTTGAACAAACTCCCAATGGAAGTTTCATGAATTGTTATCATCATATGATGATTTGAGGAGGTAAAAAAAGTTTAAATATTCACTCTCTAATTATTTTAAGCTTCTTAAACTAACTTTTACCTCTCTTTATACACTTTTTCCTCTCAAAATCTTATTTTTTGCCATGTTTGTACACCATCCATACAAAAAAAACTCCATGGACATGAAGATATTAGAGTTTACTAGATGATACATGTGGTATTTATGTGATTTAAATATATTTAGGTTCCTTTTAATTCAATTCTTTATCATCATGTTTCTAGTAGGGTATTGTAAGGGTTTTAGAGTGTTAAGGGCTCTTAATGATGATTCATAAAACTTGGGAATCAGATGTTTGAAAAAATGACACAATAAATTAGTGTATTATTCCTTATACCTCTCCCTAAGTCCTCATCCTCCCATGAAAAATATATGTACCAGGTGAGCATGTGAAGTCACCTCTTACATTGGAAAACATGCTTTCTAACCATGTTTGGTATTCTAAGGCCTCAAAGATCTCTTATAATGCTTCCCCTATGGATATAATTATCCATAAACCTTTCTTAGTGCTTTATTATTATGGTCATGAATATTTTAAATGCATTCATGACCTTAAATGCCTTTTATTACCCCTTCTTGATGGTACTATATAATGAAGTCATAGCTAGGCATATGTGTATGCAAGGTTATTCATTATTTTGACTTTATGTTTATTTTTATGGCTCATATAAACTATTTATAACATTAATAACATATATATGATATTTTGGAGTCATGGTATTGGTTTATTTAAGCCATTCACTCTCTGTTTTCATGCACACAACTCTTAATTTTGACCACCAGACCTATCTGCTTGTATAAGTAATCATTAAGACGTCTATAGATGGATGTAGAGAGGTTTTTTAGGAATTTTAATACCCAATTTTTATTCTACAACTCATTTAATGTGGAATTACTCTTCATTTATTTGATTATAGGCTAAAATAGCCTTCTTTAACCTAGTTCATATATTAAATCTCTTCCATGTTCCAAACAAAAGGTTTTAGAGTTGATTAAGAGAGTTTATAAGACCCAAAACACCATTTAATGGATCAAACACATCATTTTAATGAACATTTATACCTCTTTACTCCATTAGGTAAGTTTTAATAATTTTAAAAGGGTTTTAGGGGTCTAAAATTCTTAGAAATAATTTATAGCATATATACCCTTAATGGAAAACCTCTTACCATATATATGAATTAAATTTACCCCATGAAAACCATGAAAATATCAAGCTTTCATGTAAAATATCCATGAAGATGTGTACGTGGTGATGTGGTGCCTCGACTGGTTGTCTTAAACTATGTAAGAAGAAAGAAGGTTCAAGAGTAACAAAGTGACATGTCTACTCTATTTAATTCACTATAATACCTAATTTATGGCTTTAAATTACTCTCCACCTCAATCTCATGATCATCAAGTGAAAATAAATCCCATGGATGAGTTGAAAATGGTGGCAGGGTCTCTTAAGGGTTTTAAGCCTATTTGTCTATTCTATCCCTCAAGGGAATATTTGCATGAAATAATGAATTTTATCATTATAATAAGGTGTTTTAATAATTATTATCTTGTTTCCATATATTAAAAAACCTCTCATTAATTTCAAATCCTCTGTAAAACCTTATAGCCCTCTAAAAAGTCTACCTAGCTCCATGTTCACTATCAACATACAAGCATAGGACTGTGAAAAAATAGTGGATGATTACACTAATAAAGTGAATTGATATTATTTATATCTAAAACACTAATTATTACCACTTATACAAAGTTTCATAGTTGTATCTTGCCTATAAAGGCATGTAGATGCATTTTCCCCAAGTCTAGCTAGGGGGCTACCTATGTTTCCAATAGGTTTGTGATCGAGAATTCATATATAGCCTTGTATTTGAGTATAATAATGACAAAAAATTATTTTTAGATATTATAATGACCTTTTTAAAATATTTTTTATCATTCATTGGTCAAAATCAGTCTTATGCAAGTTATAAAACATTATTTATCTTCATAGGCTCCCAAAGTAAGTACCTCTGCCAACACTACTGTAGATGATCATTCGAGAATTGTAGTAATTTATATAAATTATACCATTAATATCTCCCAATTGATTAGGAACCTCTCTCATCTATTTCTTTAGTATATTTTACTCTTCAAGGCCACTCTTAGGGTATCACAATCCCGATTCCTTACATAGGCCTGTGTACTATACTTTCATGAGTTAGTAGTAATATTTGTAGAGATCATGATCCTAATGAAGGTTTAAATATATATATATATATATTTTATTTTAAAACATATTAATCTTTATAAGTTTCCTTATTGAATTAATTTCATCTTGAATTACAATTATCTAGGGTATATGGATATGTCAATACAATTGACCCTAGTATGGTTGTAGGTGGACATTCCAAGGTTGACCTTGGAATTTTCCTTGATTTGGAAACCTTATTTTTACCTTAAACTATTTCACACTTCATAATTCTCATGAATCTTCCATAGACACTCTACTCTCATCCTCTCACAATCTTGGAGATAGATTTATCCTCAAAAGGTTGTAGATGTTCTTTGACTGTGTGTACAGACTAAGATAAATTTTTTAAACTTGTACCTAATAATTTGTCATTTTCTACCATATTAAGTGACTCTAAAACTTTGGTAAAAACTCCATTTAACCTAAAGGCATAATAACACCTTTATCATAGTCTTTATCTTGATGAAATATTATAATACTTCAAGAGATTTCTAACCCTACTATAGGTGAAGATTTAAATGAAAATATGAATTATTATTAGTTTTATCCATCCCTAAGGTTTTAATTTGATCAAATTTCCATGTTAATCACTTACCACATTATTTTTTTTGACTCATTACTCCTATCATGAACATAGTTCCTTATTCACTATAAACTTGATTATGATCCAAGTTTGGCCTTTATACAGATTGTGTGTGAGATTTAGGTCTTTATACAACACCAATGACATATTAAGTAACTTGGAACCTTTTATTTCCTTTAATTTATTCATTATATCAAATTTCCCTTCAAGCATCCAAATCTCTCCTTGTTTTCATCTTTAATCTCACGTTTTTCTTAGCATGGTTGTAGGTGATAGTGTAGGGTTCCTTTCTATGGATAGAGGTGGAATTAGAACTTAAAAATGTCATAAAATAATGTTTATGAGAATTTAATTCATTAATTTCAACTTTAATAGATATTTTAAATAAATACCTTCAATTATATACCCTTTGGTTCCTCCTTTCTTGCAACATTCCATGAAAACTATTGACTATGTTTTCACTATCACTAGGTGATAACTCATCTCATTCTTAGTAGGGTTTTAAGATTACATAAAAATTTTCATAACAATGATGGTTATTAAACACTTTTTACTCCTTTAAGGCTATATAAATGATGTGGAAGTGAGTGGATAGGTAGTGATAGGTAATGGATTATGGGAAACATTGAATGGAAATAGATATGGAGCTTTGATAATGGTGATTGGTAGTGAGAAGACTATGAGATGGGATGACACAAGATGGAGGTAAAATGAGCATGAATCTACAACCTTGAAAATAATTCATACCATGAATGAAGCATAATCCTATTCCTCAATCAAACACACCACTTTGGAGTTTCTTAAAGGAGGTATACATTGTGTAAAAGAAACCTAGGATTCTACTAATAACCTTAAAATATGTTAAAATACCTCAACATATGCTAAATTATGACTAAGAGGAGGTTTTATGATGATTGATTGTGTTTGAGTGGGATTAATATTTATGAATATTTGTGTTACTTTATTTAATGACATATAAAATTAATGAAACCTCTACAGACAAAATAACATCAAATTGTGATGTTCTTAGATGCCTCATAAACTGTACAACCTTCCTTTATTTTCTTATAGACTATAGATTAGAAGTGTGTGCCTTTTTTATATCCATGTGACATCACACATGTGAAAATAATCTAAATACTCATGAGAAGGTGGCTCATACACCTAACAAGCTCCATAAAATTCTATTTTTTTGTTATGATGCCTAAATGAGGATAAATCTCACAAAAATTATTGTTTGCTTGAATGAAGAACATATAATGAGTGTAATTACATGTAAATTATTAATCATTAAGGATATAGAGAGAGAAAATTATAACCAATTTCAAAATATGGAAGCTCTCTCATACCCCTTCCTCTACCCAAAATTCTAGACCTTGAATTTCTCTCTTGTGGCCCTACCATCTGAAAAACTTGAAGGTCTCTCTTTTTGAAAATAAGCTAAGTGATTTATGTGAATAATTTTGAGAATTTTTTATATCCTTTTGACTTGAATATATTTTATAACACCTATAATAACTTTAACTTCAAACTCATGATCTCTGTTGTATGAAAAAGGCCATATAAATCTATACTTCTACATGAAAGCACATAAAAATAGCCTTTGATTTGACTTTTCTTCACACTTCAAGTTTATAACCACCAATTTAGGTCAATAAAAGGAATATTAAAGGCCAAGATGGAGATTATAACAAGTTAAAAGTCTTTTAACATCATAATAGGTCCAAATTTCACATATGGGAGCTCTTGAGGGTCAAAACTATGCTTTAGATTTGAAGAGGAGATATTTCCAAGGCATGAAACATTTGACTTAAAAGAAATTACATGAATATGAAGGTGTTTGAAATGTATTTTAGGTATTCTAGTGGCCTTTTAAGTTGTAATTTCATCATTTAAAGACTAAAGTCTTCCTTTTAAATAATATACAGAGTTTTACAGGGAGAATTGTCAATAATCACCATGAAGAATAGCTTATAGCCTTATGAAAAGGCTTGAATGAATATTTTATGTCTTCAACACACCTCCAAAGCTTATTATTTGTTTCATACCTTCCATATACCAAATATTCTAGATAATTTCATGATAGGTCATCAAACTATCCTCTTCACATCTTCATTAGAGCACTTTTAGATCACACGACCACTTGAGTTCTTTATCAAAGACCTCCAAACATCCTTAGACATCATAATGTAACTTAATACCATTTTAAACAAGATATGAAAGTGAAAATATATGAGACTCACTCTTAAAATGATAGTTAATGAGAACTATGATGATCAATCACAACATCTAAGAACCAAGGACAACTAGGACATGAGAATATTTTAGGGGTAGGGGTTGGCATTTAGCCTTGACAAGATAAATTACCAACATTTTTGGTGACTCACAAGGGTTGACCAGCCTTATAATCAAGATAACCTATTGATTTTTCATGATAATGACAATCTAAAACATGGCAACTTGATTTTGATGACTTCTTTGGATTACTAAACATATTTTATATTTTGAAACACCTCTCTAGACTGTAACAAACAACAAGACAAAAATAAAGACAATAAAAGAAACACACCTAGACTAATAAGCAAACACACATAACCTAAGGGAAAATAAGAACAACATAATAGACTACTGCTTATGCTAATCACTTATTAAAATAAGATAAACAACTTAAAATAACTAACTTGATATCAAAATATGTCCACTAGGGTCAAATGGAAAACTTGATTGTCCACTATGGCACCATAAAGTATGATTGCCACATCTTGACAACTCCTTGTATCTAGGAGATTTAGCATGTTCATGGCCTCTTAGGGAAGCACTTGGGCCTTCTAGTTCCAATTTTAGGTGAAAGAATTATAGATGTGAGTCTAAGACCCAGTCATACTCCTCCCATATCCATATTTCTTATATTAACAATATCAATTCTTCTTCAGTCATGAGCTTATGATGGCCATGTTGGATAGCTTGAAGATGATCTTGTGTTATGGCTTCAAGGCTATCTCTAAGAGAGATTCATCTAATTTAATGACTTCTTGAGGCCATTTGAGTTCATTTTCAACTTTCAAGAGTGGATAGATATATGAATATGGAGTGAGGAGCTAATAACCTTGTTTAAAAAGCCAAAATAAGTGATATTCTACTAAGGAAACTTATTGGAAAGGTGTGCTTGAAGAGATGAATCTTTATTTTTTCATGAAACTATTTCTATCAACCTAAAATGAATTAGTTTCAATTAAAGAGTAACCTAAATTTATGATATCAAACAAACCCATTGATTGGTTCTCACCAAGATAGTGTGATTGAGACTTCTTCAATTTAAATAGTAGAAGATTAAGGAAAAACCATATCAAAATTTGAAATCTCACTTTATTGATCATGATCATGAGGATACAAATCATCTTTTGCTATCTCATATTGGTTATTTGAAGTTATTTCATCTTAAAAATCCACTAGCTAGTTAAGCATGCTCTCAAAGTCAAATTGTTCTTCATATTCATTGAGTGATATGAACTTATCTTTTGCTAGTTATTATGGACTGTCATGATGAATGGTAGCTATGATGTGACTAAGGAGTTAATATAAATCATATTCTTCCTATTTGACTAAAAAAAAATTCTCTAGTGTCTTATCTTGTAATTGCAACTCATCTTGTATCTCAACAACCTCTTGTAATTCATCCTCTTTTATTTTCTAAAAGATTGAATCATGCCTATCTTTGCCAAGGGGTGTGAAAATGGTAATTTATTCCTCATGTTCACTCAAGACACTCTTATATTCCATCATCTCAACTAAATATTCATCATTTTTATCACAAAGGAGAGGCTCTTCAATAATTGGCATGATAGATCCTTGAAAATAATCAAGAAGATGAGACAAATCTAAAGGAGTTTCCTTAAATGCTTCATCATGCTCATGGGTTGCTCAAATTTGACAACCATCACTTCCTTTCTCTACTACATCTTTTCTTGAATAGACTTACATGAGGGGAAAGCCTTAGAATATTGAGGAGGGAGGAGTGGAGGTTGAATGATCTTAGGCTTGTCCTTGACTTCAACACTTGAGCTTATACCCAACTATTCTTATTTCTCCCTTGACTATTAAATTTGTTTCCAAGTCATAAAATTGGATTTAGGAAATTCTTCTTTTTCACTTGTTGCAATAATAGGTATGAATGGAAGAACTTATTTTTGAGATTGTGCTATTTTTGTAGTTACTATTGACTGATGTAGATGTTATTTTCATTCTCAATTTGTTTATCAATGTGAGCTTCAAAGTCAAGCCCTAACTCATTAGAGATCTCACCCTATTGAATAGAATATGAGGATTATTGTATGATTTATTGTGAAACATGTAAATTATCCTCCTCAAAACACACTTCTTACACCTTTTGAGGGATATTTTGGATAGAATTCCATGTAGGAAAATTTGGCAAGTCTTGAGAAGAATTTTGAGGGCTATGAAACACATTTGTTTGACACTCTTTATAAATGAAGGGCTGATTTGAAATAGAGGGAACATGATGCTAGTTATGGTGAACCTAGTGTATCTTATGGACTACCAACTTCTATTCAATGCCTATAATTAGACCACTTATATCAAAGATATCACCACTGACTTTTGAATGGCCTTGTCTTATGAAATATGCAAACTCTTCTTTATCTTGCTATAATGAAGTTCTCATGCTCTCAATATTATGCATATGGATCTCATGTCCATATCTCTTTTGGGTGTTAATGTTCACCATATGTTTTTCATATCCAAATAAGGTTTGTTTAAACCTATATATAGATTTCCTTGGAACTTGGTTGAGATGATCAGTAATGTCATGAGATTTCCATGACTGACTAGATTGATAAGTAGGATACTAAGGAAGTGAATGAGGTTCAAAAGGATCATATGATTGATAATAGCTTTCATATTGTTGATCAAGGTGACTGTAGGGATGATAAAGATTAAAATGATATGGATAAGGATCATAAAATAATTAGGATGGATCATAGAGTTGTTGATAAGGAGGTATGTGATAATATTCATCCCCATATGCTACCATCATCAACCATAAGACACATGAAAATCAATGAATTTATGAACAAAATCTACTCATACCCTTGAAATGATGACCATATGAGTGCTTGAAATTGCTTGTGAAGATAAAGATGTTGTAAATGATTACTCTAATGGCTATATTTATGCCCTAATGGGCATGTTATAACTATTAGAAATCCAAGTTGCACCCTACTGAAGTAGATTTCTCAAATCTCCTTTAAACCTAGACTAATATTGGATTGGTCTATAGGCTATGGGATACTTGTACTTAGACTAAACCTCTAGATTATGAGGCTAGCTCATATGATGTATCTAATTTTATAATTTTACTAAAACTTGCATTGCTTTGGGGGTTAAAAGAGTTGAAAAGACAACTAAAAGGGAAATTTATACTAGTGATGGTGATGCACCTAATGTAATCATTCATCCACTAAAATTTATACTCATAACAACACTAATGAACTAGAAATAGATTGAAACATTATCTCCAAATATCCTTATCTATAATGTTTCATATAAAGGTATAGTGGATGATTATGAATTGGAGGTAAAGGATGAGAGGATTCTCCTAAAACAATTTCAACCAAATAACACTTCAAGCATGACAATCAAACTTTTGAATCTTCATGCAACCTACATAAGAACCCTAATCAACATATAGGTGTGATAAGGACATGTTAAGGGAAGATTTATACCACTTATACACATTTGAACAAGCACAAAGATACTATAAGCTAGTAATGGAGTAGCTGTAATAATTTATATACTGATTCAAGAGGTTACAAATCTCAATCTTAGTATACTTTCATCATGCTTGAGGGATCTTAAAATAAGCCCTAAAAGGCTAAATATATAGAATAATGAATAGAGAAAAGAAGAAGTTGGCATAAAGGAGAGAGGTCCAAGTCATCAATGATCATCAACTCAAGATTAATTTAGTTATAACTTGCTACAAATATTCCTCAAGACATCTCTCTACATCTAGTGCTCTTGCATGCTCCTTGAATGAGCTCTTTGGCATTTTAAATAAAGTAGTGGGCCATCATAAGACTATAACTACTTCTCCTTCCTTTTAGCATAGTAATTAAGTCAAGATAAACTCCTTATTTCATTAATACTTAGAACATGCATTGATTTTTAGTTAAGGATCATTTATTTAGGGTGATTGTCACTTAAGATAAATTAACTCATTCTTTAGCCCCCTTCTACATTGATTCCCACTTAGGTCTAGTTATGCATGGAATGCCACTTAAGATAAGTGCATGGATTGTTTATTAAAACTTAAGGATCATTTATGTGTCATGATTAATCCACATTAAATCTCACTAAAGCCTTATATTCCATTTTTCATTTTACTTTCTTGATCAAATAGGTCTACTAGGCTAATTAAACCTATTATCCTAACTCCTAGTACTTGATGTCCATAAAAATACTAAATGAAACCTTGAAAACCAATGTAATATTGATTTTTAGGCTTGAATCAACCTTCCATATCATGAAATATGTCTCTTTGGGTAAGCAACACTTACAAACTTGTCAAATTAGGTGATTATGTCACCTTGTCCTTCACTCTTGTAGACTAGTTGTTTTGAATGTACTCCCAAGGGAACTTTCAAGCATGGTTATAATCATATGATGACTTTAAGAGGTATAAAAAGTGTCAAGCTTCACTCTCTAATGATTTAAACTTTCTTAAACTACATTGTACCTCTCTTTTTTCACTTTTTCCTCTTGAAATCCTATCTTCTACCATGTTTATACAACATCCATAAGAAAAAATGCCATGAACATAAAGATATCAAAGTGTACTATATGATATAGGTGGTATTTAGGTGATTTCAATCTACTTGGGTGCCTTTTACTTCAATTCTTATCCATCATGTCTCTAGTAAGCTTTTACAAGTGTTTTAGAGTATTAAGGGATTGTAATGATGATTTATGAAGCTTGGGAATTAGATGTCTAAAACAATGCCAAAAAACATTAATGTATTATGCCTTATACCTCTCCTTGAGTCCTCATCATCCCATGCAAAATATATGTACCATGGTGAGTATGTGAAGTCAGCTCTCATAGTGGAAAACATGTTATTTGACCATGTTTGGTATTTTAAGGCCTCAATGATCACTTATAATTCTTCTCTTATGGTTCAAATTAGACATACACCTCTATTATTGATTTATTATTATTCTCATGAATATTTTAAGTACATTCATGACCTTAAATGATTTGTATTACCCCTTCTTGATGGTAATATCTAATGAAGTAAATAACTAGGCATATATGTATGTAATGTTGTTCATTATTTTGACTTTATGTTGAGTTTTAGGGCTCATATACACTATTTATAACATGAATAACCTATATGGTATACTTTGGAGTCATGTTATTATCTTGATTAAGCCATTCACTCTTTGTTTGCATGCACACAACTCTCAAGTTGGACCACCAGACCTATTTGCTTGTAGAAATAATCATTAAGAACTTTGTATGTGGATCTATAAAAGTTTTTAAGGAAGTTTAGTACCCTGTATTTCTTATATAATTAATTTAATGTGTAATTACTCTTCATTTCTTTACTTATAGGCTTGAAATAGCCTTTTTAAGCCTAGTTCATACAATAAATCTCCTACACATGAAAACCAAAAGGTTGTGGAGATACTTAGGAGAGTGGAAAAGATTCCCAATAAAATTTAATGGATAAAACACATCATTTTAATTCACATTGAGGCCTCTTTACTCCATTGAGTAGGTTTCAAGTTTTTTATAAGCATTTTAGGGGCCTGAACTTCTTAGCAATAGTTCATAGCATACATACCCCTGATGAAAAAAATATTTCCATATATATGAATTTAATTGAACCCATAAACAAACATGATAATATAAATCTCCCATGTAAAATATCAATGAATATGTGTACATGGTGAAGTGATGTCTTGACTGGTTATCTTAGAATGTGTAAGAAGAAATAAGGTTCAAGATTTAAAAAATGACAAGTATCTTATATTTAATTAACTACAATACCTCCTTAATGGTTTTAAATGACTCTCCAAATCATTATGATTATCATCAAGTGAAAATAAATCCCATGGATGAGTTCAATATGATGGTAGGGTCTCTCAAGGGTTTTAAGCCTATCTACTTATTCTAGCCCTCAAGGGTATATTTTCATGAAATCATGAATGTTATCATTATAAATAAGTGTTTGAATAATTTTTATAATTTTTACCTACCTTAAAAAACCTCTCATGAATTTAAAACCCTTTGTGAAACCTTATATCCCTCCAAGAAGTTTGTTTAGCTTCATGTTGACTGTCAACATACAAGCATAGAACTATGATAAAAACGTGGATTATTCCACTAATATAGTGACATAATTAGGATTATTAATATATAAAAACACTAATTATTACCACTTATACAAATTTTAATAATTTTATCTTGCCTATAGAGGCATGTAGATGCATTTTCCCCAAGACTAACTAGTGGTCTGCCTCTGTTTCCAATAGGTTTGTGACTGAGTCTTCATATATGAACTTGTATTTGAGTTTGATAATGATAAAAAAGGATTTGGAGATAGTATAGTGATGTTATTGAAATAGGTTTTACTATTCGTTAGTAAAACTCATTCTTATTCAACCTATAAAACACCATTTCTCTTTAAAGGCTCCCAAAACAACTACCTCTACCAACATTGTTGTAGGTGATAATTCAAGAATTAGATGTAATTTATATCCATTACACCATAAATTATTACCTTAAGACCTCAAAATTAATTTGGAACCTCTCTCATCTTTTCCTTTAGTATATTTTCTCTTTAAGGGCACTCTTAGGCTATCACAATCCTAATTTTGTACATAGGCTTGTGTACTATACTTTCATGATTTGGTATTACTTTTAGTAGAGATCATTATCTTGAATAAGATTTAAAGATATTAATTTTTTATTTTAAAACATATGTGACTTCACAATCTTCCTTATTTAATTAATTTTATCTTGAATTATAACTTTCTAGGGTATATGGATATGTTAATACAATTGACCCTAGTATGGTTGTAACTAGACATTTCAAGGTTGACCTTGGAATTTACCTTAATTTGGAAACCTTATTCATACCATATCCTATTTAAAACTTAATAATTATCATGAATCTTCCATTTTATCATGGAAATATTCCATAGACACTATGCTCTCATCCCCTCACAATCTTGTAGATAGATTTGTCCTAAGAAAGCTATAGATGTTCTTTGACTATGTGTACAGACTGAGACAAATTTTTACAACTTGGACCTGATGAATTGTTATTTTTTTACCATATTAAGTGGATCTCAACATTTTTTATAAATTCCATTTAAATTAAAGGCATAATAACACCTTTCTCATAGTGTTGATCTTGATGAAGGATTAACATACTTCAAGAGCTTTCTAACCATGCTATAGGTGAAGATTTATAAGAAAATATGAATTATTATAAGTTTTATCCATCCCTAAGGTTTTTATTTGATCCAATTTTCATGTGTATCACTTATCACACTATGATTTTTCACTCATTACTCCTATCATGAACATAGATCTTTATTTACTATAAACTTGATTGTGATCCAAGTTTGGCTTTTATATAGGTTATGTGTGATATTTAGGTCTTGAAAGAACACCATATAGACATCTTAAGTCACTTGTAACATTTTTATTCTTTGAAATTATTCATTATATCAACTCTCCCTTCAAACATTCAAATTTCTCCTTGTTTACATCTTTAATCTCACCTTTTACTTAGAATGGCTATAGGTGACCTTGTAGGGTTCATTTCTATAGATAAATGTGTAATTAGACCTTAAAAAGGTCACAAAATAGTGTTTATAATCCTTTCCATCATTAATTTAAACTTGAGGAGATATATTAAACAAATACCTTCAATGAGATACCCTCTAGTCCCTCCTTTCTTAAAACTTTCCATGAAAACTCTTGACTATGTTTTCATTGGTTGTAGGTGATAATTCATCTCATTCCTAGCAAGGTTTTAAGATTAAATACCTATTTTCATATCCATGATGGTCACTAAACATTTTTTAATCCTTTATGATAGTGGATAAATGAGGTGGAATTGAGTGGATAGGTAGTGATAGGTGATGGATGATGGGAAACATTGAATGTAGATGGGGATGGAACTTTTACAATGGTGAATGGAAGTGAGAAGACTATGAGATGGGATGACACAAGATGGAGGTGAAATGAGTATGAATACACAAACTTTAAAATCATTCAAGCCATGAATTAATCATAGGTCTATGCCTCAATTAGACATACCACTTTGGAGGCTCTTAAAGGAGGTATACATTGTGTAAAAAAACTTGGGATTGTACTAGTAACCTTAACATATGCTAAACTATGACTAAGAGGAGGTTTTAGGATGATTGATGGTGTTTGAGGGGGATTATTCTTTGGGAATATTTGTGTCACTTTAATTAATGATATATGACATGAATGAAACCCTTAAAAAAAAATCCATCAAATCTTGATGTTCTTAGACGCTTCATGAACCGTATAACCTTCTGTATGCCTTATTGAGATCCATGTGACCTAACACATTTGAAAATAAGATAAATATTATGATTATAAGGTGACTCATACTCTTAACAAGTTCCACAAACTTCTATTTTTTGTCATGATGCCAAAATGAGGAGAAATCTCAAAAATATGGTTGCTTACTTGAATGAATAACATATGATGAGTGACTTAATGTGTAAGGGATTATTAATGAAGGAGAGAGAGATAAAATAAGAAAAAAATCCCAAATCTGTAATCTATCTCCGACCCCTTCCTCTACCTAAAATTCTAGACCTTTTTTTTCTCTCTCTCATGGATGTACCATCTAGAACCTTGAAGGTATCTCTCTCTTTGTAAAGAAGCTAAGTGATGTATGTGAATTGGTTTTGAGCTATTTTTAGGTCCTTTTACCTTGAATATCTATTTTAAGACATATAATAACTTAAAATTCAATCTCATGATCTCTATTGTATGAAAAAGGCTATACAAATCTATACTCTTGCATGAAAAGACTTAAAAGTAGCCTTTGTTTCACCTTTTCTTCACACATCAAGTTTATAACCACAAATTTAAGGAAATAAGAGGAAGATTAAGGGTCAAGAGGGAGATTAGAACAAGTTAAAAGTCTTTTCACATAAAAATGGGGCCAAATTTTACTCGTGGGAGCTCTTGAGGGCCAAAACTATGCTTTAGATTTGAAGAGGAGACATTTATAAGGCATGAAACATTTGAATTAAAATAAATTGCATGAATATGAAGGTTTTTCAAAGGTATTTTAGGTGTTTTAATGGCCTTTTAAGGTGCAATTTTATCATTTAAAGACCAAAATATTCCCTTTTAACAATATATAGAGTTTTACAAGGCTAATTGACAATAATCACCATGAAGAATACCTTATAGACTTATTAAAAGGCTTTAATGAGGATTTTATATGTCTTCAACACACTTTCAAATATTATAGTTTATTTCATACCTTCCATATGCTGAATATTCTAGAGAATGTCATGATAAGTCATCAAACTACCCTCTTCACCATCTTCATTAGAGCACTTTTAGATCACATGACCACTTGAGTTCTTTGTTAAAGACCTCAAAACATCCTCAGACATCATGATGTCAATTAATACCACTTTAAAAAAGATATGAAAGTGACAAGATATGAGACTCACTCTTGAAAAATAGTTAATGAACACTATGATGATCAAGCACATCATCTGAGGACTAAGGCCAACTAGGATATGAGAATCTTTTAATGGTAGGGGTTGGCATTTGGTCTTGACAAGATAAATTTCTAACATTTTTAGTGACTCATAGGGGTTAACCAGCTTATTGGTCAAGAGAACCTACTAATTTTTCATGATAATGATGGTTTAAAACATGACAACTTGATTTTGATGACTCCTTTAGACTACTAAATAGATTTTGTACTTTGAATAACCTCTATATAATGTAAAAAACAACAATACACAAACATAGATAACAAAATAAACACACCTAGACTAAGAAACAAACACACATAACCCAAGGAAAAACAAGAACAAGATAATAGACTATTGCTTGTGGTAACCACTTATTGAAATAAGACAAACAACCTAAAATAAATAAACTAAGATCGAAATTTGTCCTTCAAGGTCAAATTGAAAACTTTATTGTCTACTATGGAACCATAAAGTATGATTCCCACATCTTGATATCTCTTTCTTGAAGCTAGGAGCATTATCACATTCATTGCCTCTTAGGGAAGCAACTAGGCCTTCTAGTTGCAATTTAAAGTTCATGGATTGTAGATGTGAGTCTAATAACTAGTCATACTCCTCCCATATCCATATTTATTACATCAATAATATCAATTAATATTCAGTCATGAACTTATGATGGTCATGTTGGACATATTGAAGTAGCTCTTGTGTTACAGATGTAAAGCTAGCCTTTAAGAGATGCATCTAATTTCATGACTTATTAAGGCCATTTGAGTTCATTTCCAACTTCCAAGAGTTTAGAGACATATCAATATGGACTAAAGATTTGATAAACTTGGTTGAAAATCTCAAACAAGTGATCTTCTGACAAGATAGCTTCTTGGAAGGGTGTGCTTGAAGAGTTATCTCCTTAATTCATGCAACTACTTCTCTTAACTTGAAATGAATCACCTTCAAGTAAAGAGTAACCTAAGTTGATTATATAAAATAAACCCATTTATTGATTCTCACCAATCTAAAGTGTGATTGAGACTTATTCAATTTGAATAGTAGAAGATGTAGGATCAAACATATCATGGTTTAAAATATCACTTTATTGATCATGATCATGAGGCTTTAAATCATCCTTCTCTATCTCAGATTGGTTAATTGAAGTTGTTTCATCTTAAAAATCCACTTTCTAATTAAGTATAATCTCAAAGTCAACTTGTTTTTCATATTCATTGAATGATCTACACTTGTCTTTTGTTACTTCTTCTAGTTGATGTAGATTGTAATGATGAATGGTAGCTATCATGTGACCAAGGCATTCATGGAAACCATATTCTTCTTATTCAACTAAAAAATCTTTCTCTAGTGTCTCATTTTATACTTTTAGCTCATATTGTATCTTAAAAAACTATTTTAATTCATCCTCTTTTACATTCTAAAAGATTAAATCATGCTTATCTTTGCCAAGGGGTGTGCCAATAGTGATGTCCTCCTCATGTTCACTCAAGACACTCTCATCTTCCATTACCTCAACTAAATATTCATCATTTACCTCATAAATAAGAGGATCCTTTTCAATAATTGGCATGATGTATCTTTAAAAATACTCAAGAAGATGAGATAAATATAAAGGAGTTACCATGAATGCTTGATCATGTTCATGGGGTTACTCAAATTTGGTAACCATCACTTTCTCTCTTTGTTGCATATTTTATTGAATAAAATTCCATGAGGGGAAAGCCTTAGGATTTTGAGGAGGGATGAGTGGAGGTTGAATGATCTTAGGCTTGTCCTTAACTTCAAGACTTGAGCTTATACCTGACTATTTTTCTTTCTCCCTTGACTAATGTATTTATTTCTAAATCATAAACTTGGGTTTATGAACTTATTCTTTTGCACTTGTTATAGCTATGGGTATGAATGGAGGAACTTGTTTATGAGATTATGTTGCTTTTACATATGTTATTGACTAATGTAGATGTTGATTTTCAAACTCAATTTATTTATCAAGGTGAGCCTTAGAGTCAAGCACGAACTCATTAGAGATCTCACCCTATTGATTAGAAGATGAAGACTCTTATATGATCTACTGTGAAAGATGGAAATTATCCTCCTCAAAACATACTTCTTTCACCTTTTTAAGGCTCTCTTGGATAGAATTCCAAGTAATAAAAGTTGGAAAGGATTGAGAAGAATTTTGAGGGTTATGACACACATTTATTTGACAATTTTGATAAATAAAGGGATTATGTGAATTGAAGGAGGGAACATGTTACTGGTTATGGTGAACCCAGTGTATCTCATGGACTATCAACGTATCTTCAATCAATATAATTAAACTACCTATATAAAGTATATCACCACTAAAATCTGAATGGCCTTATCTTATAAAATATGCCAAATCTTCTTTATCCTGCTATAATGAAGTTCTCATGCTCTATATCTTGTGCCTATGGATCTTATGTCCATAGCTCTTTTGGGTGTCAATGTTTACTGTATGTTTTTCATATCTGAATAATGTTTGTTTAAATCTTGATATAGATTACATTATAGTTTGGTTAATTTGATTAGGAATGCCATAATATTTTCATGACTAATTAGATTGATAAGCAGGTAACCATGAAAGTGAATGAGGTTCACAAGGATCATAGGCTTGATAATGGTTTTCATATTGTTGATCATGGTGAATTAGGGATGATAAGGATCATAATGAGATGGATAGGGATCATAATGGAGTTGTGATGGATCATAAGGCTATTAATAAGAATGCATGTCATAATATGTTTCCCCATATGTTGTCATCATTCACCATAAAACACATGAAAATCAATGAATTTAAGAACAAAATATATTCATAACCTTAAAATGATGACCATATGAGTGCTTAAAATTGATTGTGAAGATCAAGATGCTACAATTGATTACTCTAATGGTTATGTTTATGCCTCAATGGGCATGCTAGAACTGTTAGCAACCCAAATTGCACCCTACTGAAGTAGATTGCTTAGATCTCCTTGAAACTTAGACTAACATTGGATTGGTTTATAGTTTGTGGGATACCTGTACTTAGACCAAACATCTAGATTATGAGGCTAGCTCATCTGATGTATCTAATTTTATTTGTTTAATAAAACTTACTTTAATTTAGGGGTTAAAAGAGTTATAAAGAAAATTGAAAAAGAAATATTATACTAGTAATGGTGATATACATAATGAAATCATCCATCCTCTCAAATTTATACTCATAAAAACACTAATAAACCAAAAATAAATTAAAAAATTATCTCCAAATCCTAAGAAAAATGTTTCATATGAAGGTATGATGGATGACTATGACTTGGAGGTGAAGGATGAGAGGCTTCTCCTAAAACACTTTAAACCATATAACACTTCAAGCATGATCATCACACTTATGAATATTCACACAACCTGCATAAGATAACTAATCATTATATGAGTGTGACAAGGACATGTTAAGGGAAGATTTATACCACTTATACACATTTAAATAAGCATAAACATATTATAATATATTGATGGAGTAGCTATAATAATTTCTTTACTAATTCAAGAGGTTATTATTAGTGAAATTTTTGCTCACATAAAGAACTTTTGTCTAGATGTGGTTTGGACAGGTGAGTTAGGTTCCTATTGAAAGAATGATTCAATGTGAGTAGAGTTATGGATGGAATGGGTGTACTAAAGATATCATGTATCTTTCAAAGCTTTTGAAACAATTTAAGTTAAGTAAAAGTGTAAATTCTCAATTTCAAAGTGATAGGTCTATAATTACAGATGAAGAGTCTGAGCAGGTTTCACGGTGAAACCAAGTAGTTCAAGGTCATAAAATAATTCTACATAATATTTAGGTCTTCGTAGTTATTTCAAGATTTCAAGGATCGTGAAACATTTCAAGCATGAGTTTAGAAGAACATACAGGCCTTGGAAAGGCAAAGTGCAAAACCTTTTTTTAGCTAAGTCTTTTACTCAAGCAAATTATTTTGGGTCTTTATTTTGCTAAGTTAAAATATTTTAGATATTTTATTCAGCTAAGTGATAATATTTAATTTAGGAGATTTATTTTGGGTTTTTTGGCTAAGTATCAAGAATTATTTCAGACATTTTTTCTAAAACAAAACTTCCAAAGGGTCATTTTTTAAGGAAAGTCTTAGACAAAAGTTATGAAGGGTATTTTTTGGGGAAATTAGTCCAAAACAAAAGATCAAAGGGTCATTTATTCGATAAAGTGCCTTAAAAAATATTGAAGGGTCATTTTTCAAGCAAAGTATTTGAAACAAAACTCCTGAAGTTTCATTTATTTGAGAAAATTATCCTGAGACAAAATCTTGAAGGGTATTTATTTTAGGAAAGGGGATAATTCAAAAGTCTTAAAGGGTCATTTATTTAGGAAGTGTCTAATACAAAATTCTTGAAGAGTCATTTATTCACCAAAAGGCTCATAAATAAGAAGTCTAAAGGAAATAACCTAGGGAATTTGTAATCCAACAAAGAGATAACAGATGAATGACTATCAAATTTAGGCCATAGCGAATATCCATTAGACTTGAAATGTTTTAGAGATGAACACATAGACTCAACTTTAAGCCACTAAAAAAATCCTTCAATGCTTACATTTGATGGTCTATAGGATGTCAAATATGCCCATGTGAATGTCAAATTTAAACACCATAAAATATCCATTAGGGTTTTAAATAGGTTTAAGATCAATGGTTTGCATTCAATCGTACACATTGATCTAATAGAGTGAGGCATCCTGATAGTGTCAGTGGGTCCCCAAAATATTGATGAAGTACATTTAATCATACATCAAGATTGATTAAATGAGATGAGTTAAAAGGGTTAGAGGATCATGATGATTAATATAATGATGAAAAGTGTCAAAAGTCAATGGGTCTTGGTAGAATATCAATCGCTCATGGGCATTCTTACAGGGAAGATCGATGGTGCATAGAAAGGTTAAAAGAATCAAACATGCCATGTCAATATTGGTAGTCAATGAGAGAATTGAGCCCATGATGTTTTTGATGAAAATCAAAGAAGATATTTTGTACCCAAGTAAATCAAATACATATAAGTCAAGTTCAAAGGCAATTCAACATTGAACTAAGGTCACATTTTAGAGACCAAGCATCACCATTTTAGTCAAAGGTTGACATTTTGTTTTAAAAATAAGACTAGGCATTAAGTTGTAGGAAAACCAATAAATGACATTATTTTTAAATCCACAGTGAATCTATATTAAATACAAAATATAATAGAATATATCATCTTTAAGAAGGGTCATTCCATTAGGAAGCAAGTATCTATGGCCACTTGAAATAGATTGAGTAAGACTCTCTTAGTTCTAAGGTATGAAGAGTTGGTCCTCATTAGTAGATTAGATGAAAATGGCATGGAATCTTGAGATAAATTATTAGCAGTTGAATAAAGATCATGGAGCATTAAATTCTTTTACAAAGCCTTTAAAATTATGCCTTCTTGATTATTAAGATCACGACTCAACATCCTCAAGAATTCTAATCCATAAAGAGCAGTTGGACCTCATTTAATGTTTTCTATCTACTCATTTCCTTCTCTCTCACATCTCTTTCTTATATAAATATAGGCTTTTAAGCCTTGAAAATAGCTTGGTAATCCCTCTCTTGGGCATGACTAGACTCTACCTAGATTTGATATTTGTAACCTCTTGAGATAAATAAAGGACTCTTTTTAGATTTTATTATTTTGGTATAGTGTGTCAATGTTAGATTAATTTGAATGTGGTAGAAACTTATCCCTTGTCAAGTCCTAAATCTCACCTAGCTACTAGTTTATCTTTTTAAGTAGGTCATGTTTAGTGTTTAATGTTATTTGATTGAATTTAGCAAGTGGATACATTGAATGGTTAGTGCCTTTAATCAGGGCTTTCCATCACTTCCCTTAATTTTTTTATCATTTGGTGAATGTCTACATGAAATAATAATGCATAAAAAACCATTTGGAGTTATAGATATGATCTCATTAGTGTTTTTTAGAAGTTTAGATAGAGTAGATGAATAATCACATTACTAGTACATCACCTCCTTTACATATTTTTATGCATTATTGCCTATTTATCTATCCCTTTTCCTAGTCAAAATTTATTTTAGGTGATAGATCCAAAAGGAATCTATCCTTCTCCAAAGGTCTGACCCTGTGATATGTGACCCATAGCCTAGGGTCAGTCCCATGTTGGACTAAATTTGAGCATAGGAATTAAACAATCCCCTTCTCATCTAGGGTGAAATATTAAACACTAATAGTTTTGGCATGCCAGATGGGACCTTAGATCTGGTCTTAGTGTAATTATGGTTTCAACAGTGTTCTTCATGAAGAATTTAGTGATTCCAAGCTCAAGCAGTCACTTCTAATAGTCTAGGCAGTTTCCAAGTATGTCTAATTTCATTTTCACTATCCTAATGTTATTTTCATGGCTATGTATTAGGAAAATCCCTATGTTATACCAATTTATCATCCATATGATGCATCATACCAGCCCTATCATGATCTATATGAACCTTGTTATGAACCTAATCAGCCTTACCATGAGTTTTATCAAAGCCATGATGAGTCTCATCAAGTTTCCCATGATACTTATTATCAAGAGCATGAATCTTAACTTCCTTATGAACCATATTAGTCTCAAGATCAAATTTCACATTTCCCATATAGATATGATATTGTATATGAATAACCTTGTTTTCAAGAAAGAATAGAAGAGATAAAGCTCAAATTACTAGCATATACAAGAATTTTTTTCTCAAATTCTTAGTATGAGGAAGTGAATGGTTTTTTTCTAAATGTATCTAATGACCTAAAGGAAAGGAATGAGTTGTGGAATTTTTTATTAGAGAAGATGGAGGCTTAGGAGAGGAAAAAAGGTGAGTTGAACTAGTTATCTCAAGAATCCTCTTGTATTCCTTACCAATCTTTTTGTGTTCCTTATTCTCATGAAGTTCTTAACCATGCCTAATGTGAGCCAATGGAGCTTCCTAATTGGATTCAAGAGCCTATTCAAGAGACTAAACTTTACCATTGCCCCCCTTCTTCACTACTCATCCCTTAAGTTCAAGTTACCCATGAAGACAAGGAGGATTAAAACTTTGATGAGGTGATGGCCAAATGAAAAAAAATATATATAGAGGTCTTCAAAAATTTATCTTTTCCTCATCTCCAAAAAACTCTACATGATTCCATTTCCCTCAAGATCTAAAATTATGATCATGATTAACATTCCATGCTTCATACTCCCTCTCAATAAAATGAATTTCATCACCCTCTCACCATCTCCCTTCTTCAAGAGGATCCTATTTTATGGGAAATAAATAAAGAGTTTGTAGCTACAAGTCAAGATATTGGAGAATGTGAAGAGGATGCTTCAAGTGTGTATGATGAAGATTTTATCATCGATACTTCACTTGAGTTACAAGTTAAAAATTAGGTTGTAGCTAATCTTGAATAAGTGATCTTAATTGAAAATGTGAAGGCTAGTATTGAAGTGGAAGAATTCCATGAGAAATTGGTATAAGTTGAAGTCATCAATAAAATTGAGATATCTCCAATTGAGAAAGATGAAGGTGTTATTCAAGCTTAACTTATTTAGGTTGATTAAAGAAAGGAACAAAAGAATGATTGGTAGTTATATCTTAAATCTTTCCAAGAGATTAAAGATCTTTGTGAAGATATATTACCCATAAGAGAGCATATTTATGAGAAGTTTGATCAAGAATCACCTATTCATGATTATGATACAGATTGGGTTGAATATTCAAAGCTCCTTGAAGAGTTATATGAATTAAAATTAGTTGTTAAGAAGGTTGGGGTCACTCAAGAACAATGCATAAATGAAATATCACTTGACAAGGTTATAGTGGATAAGCAATATGAGAAAGATGTAGAAGTGTAAGATAAGTTTGTTTTTGTTGGTGACTGGTTCACTATCGATGGCTCATTTTAGGAGATGTTAAGAAAAATAATTAGCAAGAATACTACCTCTTCAAAGGTCATGTCCAATAAACCTCCTACTTTGCAACTTGTACCATCTTTTGTAATGAGTGAGTTCATGAATTTTTATTTTGATCTAGGTGGAACATGTTTTATCATGGTTAATTAGATTAGTGTGTTTATATTTTGTCCTAGATAAGTGCTTTATTTTCACATTTACTTTGTTATGATAGTTTACTTGATTTATTGTTTTTCCTTCCCTATTTTGGCAGAGTCTGTTGTCTTTGTAAATCAAGAGGTCTCTTGTAGTCATGAATAATGTAGAGAGTCTATTATGCAATCATAGTAGGCATGCTACCCAGCTAAGTCACCAAATATGTTAGCCAAATTTTGGCTCACATAAGGAACTTTTATCTATATGTGGTTTGGACAGCTGAGTTAGGTTCCTATTAAAATAATGATTCAATGTGAGTAGAGTTTTGGATGGAATGAGTGGACCAAAGAGATCATGCAACTTGAAAAGCTTTTGAAACATTTTAAGATGACTTAATGTGTAAATTATCAATTTATAAGGGATAAGTCCATAATTATAGATGAAGGGTTTGGGAAGGTTTCATGGTGAAACCAAGTAGTTCAAGGTCATGGAACAAATCTGCATAAGCTTAAGGTCTTTGTATTTCTTTCAAGACTTTAAGGATCAAGTAAAATTTCAAGCATGAGTTTAGAAGAACATATAGGCCTTGGAAAAGCTAAATGTAAAACATTTTTTTTGGATAAGTCCTTTACTTGGGTAAATTGTTTTGGGTCTTTATTTTGCTAATGTTTAAATCTTTTGGATTTATTTTAGGATTTTTGACTAAGTATCAAGAATTATTTCATAAATTTTATTCAAAACAAAACTCCTAAAGGGTCATTTTTCAAGGAAAGTCCTAGATAAAAGTTTCAAAGGGTATCTTTTGGGGAAATTAGTCCAAAACAAAATCCTGAAGGGTCATTTCTTCAACAAAGTGCCCTAAAAAAAGCTTAAAGGGTCATTTTTCAAGCAAAGTGTTAGAAAAAAAACTCTTAAAGGGTCATTTATTTAACAAAATTATCTCTAGACAAAGTCCCAAAGGGTATTTTATTTAGGAAAGGTGCTAATGCAAAATTCGAAGGGTCATTTATTTAGGAAAGTGTCTAATAAAAAAGTCCTAAAGAGTGATTTCTTTGACAAAAGGCCTGCATATAAGAAGCCTAAAGGGAATGAACTAGGGAATTTGTCATCTAGTAGAGAGATGACAGGTGTGTGACTATAAAATTCAAGCCAAAGTAAATATCCATTAGATTTCAAATGTTTTAGAGATGGGTATGTACACTCAACTTTAAACCATTGCAAAAATTCATTAGGGATTAAATTTGATGGTCTATGGGATGTCATATATGTCCACATAAACATCAAATTTAAGCATTGTCAAGTAGTTGTTGGGGTTTCAAATAGGTCCAAGATCAATGGCTTGTATTTAATCATACACCTTGATCCAATAAAGAGAGGCAGCCTGATAGTGTTAGTGGGTCCCCAAAATATTGATGGAGTGTATTTAATTGTACATCAAGATCAATAAATCAAGATGAGTTAAAAGGGTTAGAGGATCTTGATGGTGAATACAAAAAAGACAATTGTCAAAAGTTAGTGGGTCTTGGTAGAGTAACAACTACTCATGAAAATTTATACAAGGAAGATCAATGGTGTGTATAAAGGTTAAAAGAGTCAAACATGCCATGTAAATATCAAAAACCAATGAGAAAAATTGAGTGTAGGATATTTTTGATGAAAGTCAAAGACGCTATTTTGGACCCAGGTAAAGTAAATGCATAAAATCCAAGCTCGAAGGTTATCTAGGATTTAACCAAGGCTATATTTCAGAGACTAAGCATCACCATTTAAAATCCATGGAGACAAGATAGGTATTTTATACATATTTCCATCAAAGGTCAACATTTTATTTTTGAAATAAGACCAAACATTGAGCTATAGGACAAATTTATAAATGACATTGGTATTCAATCCATAGTGAATATGTATTAAAGATAAAATATAATATAATTTCTTATCTTTTGTAAGGGTCATTCCCTCAACAAGCAAGTATCTATGGCCACTTGAAATAGACCAAGCAAGACTCTTTTAGTTCTAAGGTCTGAAGAATTGGTCTTTGTTAATAGATTAGCTAAAAATTGCATAGAATCTTGAGATGAAGACTTAGTGGTTGAATAAGGATCATGGAGCATTAAATTCTTTTGCAAAGCCTTTAAAATTGTGCCTTATTGATAAGATCATGACTCAACATCCTTGAGAATGCTAATCCATAGAGAACAGTTGGACCTCATTTAATGTTTCCTATCTTCTCAATTCCTTCTCTCATCCCTTTTTTATTTAAAGACAAGGTTCTAAGCCTTGAAAATATATTAGTAAACCCTCTCTTGGGCATTGCTAGACTCTTCCCAAATTTGACCTTTGTAACCTCTTAATTTAAATAAAGGACTCTTTTTAGATTTTATTATTCTAGTATAGTGTGTCAATGTCAAATTGATTTGCATATGTGGTAGAAACATCTCCTTTGTCAAATCCTAAATCTCACCTAGATACTAGTTTATCTTGTTGTGAAGGTCATGTTTAGTTTTTAATGTCATTTTATTGAATTTATCAAGTGGATACATTAAATTTTTAGTGATTTAATTAGGCATCTCCATCACTATCTCAGAATTTTTAATCATTTGGTTAACCTTTATATGAAATACTAATACATAAACAAACATTTAGAGTTGTAAATCTGATCTCATTAGTCTTTTTTAGAAGCTTAGATAGAGTGGATGAATAATCACATTACTAGTGCATTAACTCATTTACATGTTTTTATTCATTGTTACCGATTTATCTCTCCCTTTTCCTAGTCAAAATTTAGTTTAGGTGATAGATCTAGAAGGAAATCACCCTTCTCTGAAGGTCTGACCCTATGATAGGTGACCCAAAGCCTAGGGTCAATCCCATGTTGGACTAGATTTGAGTAGAGGACCTGAATAATCCCCTTATCAACTAGGGTTAAATATATAACAATAAAAATTACAAAGCTCAATCTTGGTAGAATTTCATTATGCCTGAGAGAGGGATCTTAAAATAAGGCCTAAAATCCTAAATATATAAAATAGTGAATAAAAAGAAGAATAAGTTAGAATAAAGGAGAGAATTTCAAGTCATTAATGATAATAAACTCAATATTAATTTATCTATAACTTTATACAAATATTCCTCAAGACATCTCTCTATGTCTAGTGCTCTTGCATGTTCCTTGAATGCGCTCTTTGGCATTGAAAATAAGGATGTGGGCCATCATAAGTGTATAGCTAATTCTCCTTCCTTTTGGTGTAAGACTTAAGTAAATATAAACTCATTAAATTAATACTTAGAACATGCATTTATTTTAAGTTAAGGTTTAATTATTTAGTGTGATTTTTACTTAAGATTAGTTAAATCATTTTTTAGCCCTCTTTTGCATTGATTGCTACTTAGGTCTAGTTATGCATGGAATGCCACTTAATATAAGTGCATGGATTGAGTTTTAACTCATAAGTATCATTTATGTGGTGTGATTAATCCACATTAACTCTCATTAATATCCTTTTATGCCATTCTTCATTTTACTTTCTTGATCAAGTATGTCTACTAGGCCAATTAGGCCTATTGGCCTAACTCTTAGTACTTGATATCCATGGAAATATTGAATGAAACCTTATAAACCTATGAAATTTTGAGTGTTTAGACTTAATTGAACTTCCATATCATTAAATATGTCTCCTTGGTCAAGAAACACTTACAAACTTATCAAATTAGGTGACTATGTCACCTTGTGCTTCGCTCTTGTAGACTAGCTATTTTGAATGAACTCCCAATGGAATTTTCAAGCATGGTTATGATCATATGATGATTTATGGAGGTATAAAAAGTGTTAATATTCACTCTCAAATGATTTAAAATTTATTAAATTACCTTGTACCTCTCTTTCTATATTTTTTCCTCCCAAATCCTATTTTTACCACATTTGTACACCATCCATACAAAAAAATGCTATGGACATGAAAATATCATAGTGTACTAGATGATCTATGTGGTATTTAAGTGATTTCATTTTTTTTGGTAACCTTTTCCTTAAATTATTCTCCATCATGTCTTTAGTAGGGTTTTGTAAGGGTTTTAAAGTGTTAAGGGCTCTTAATGATGATTCATAAATTTTGGGCCTTGGATGTCTAAACGAATGCCATAAAAAATTAGTGTACTAGGAATTCTAACTCTCCCAAATTCCTTAGTCACCCATACAAAACATCTATGCCATGGTGAGCATGTGAATTCACCTTTTAAAGTGGAAAATAGGCTTTCTAAGCATGTTTGGTATTCTAAGGCCTCAATGATCACTTATAATGCTTCCCCTGTGGCTAAAATTAGGCATACACCTATTGATTTACCTAAATATATCATCAGGTTAATATAGTGTTTAATAAACACTTCTCATTATTCGATTCAAATAATCCATTGCATGAGTTGTTGGTTGTGATCTTCCTAAGATCTATGGTGGAGTAGCTACCAAGCTAAATGATTGTTTCACAAAATGAACATGTAAATGGTTTTTGGGAACAAGCATGGTCATAAACATTTATGAATATGAAATTAATCTAAACTAAGTCCAATGAATAATTTCCAAACCCTAAGGTCTAACCTTATCCTAGCATGAATATTTATAATGTAAATCTAAACTATAGTAGGGAAAAAGGGAGCAGAAGGGATGGTAGGGAAAAAAGGTGTTTATAATATTCAATCCATACATTATGATAGATCTTAAATTTCATCAATACATGCACTAAACCAATATATAGCATGAAATCACATAGGCATAGATCGTATCATATATCATGAAAATGTCTAAGGAAAGGTCATCCAAATAAGAAATTAGGTTCACTTTAAAGGTTTACTTCCATAGGAAAATAGCTTATACACATCTTCAAGAAAAGCAAAAGAGAATAAAATGAACCTAAGACCTTTCAATCAACCTAACATAATCACAAATTGATAACTATGCATTGATATGTGAACATTTAGGATCCATAAAAATAATTCAAATGTAATTATCAAACCATATAACTCATGAAGTAACCATGATAGCAAACACAGACAAATATTGGATAGACTTTACAAGATTCCTTGCTTGTACTACTTGAACCAAGTTTACAAAGTAAATTTATCTCTAAAATATCCCATCATTTATAAAATTTTAAATACCTCCTTTATATAGATAATTCATGAGATATGTCAATTATTCCATTTCAACATGTAACTGGACAAGTGTCAACACACACCTAGACAAGTGTCATATACAAGTATCCCTTTAAAAATTCTTTAGGACCAGTGACCTTATTTAACTATGACTAATAGGCCATGTTATTAATAAGATACACATTATTTTACAAAAACATATTATTTATCAAAATTTTATACAAGATTAGTTACCAAAGGAATATTTCTTATCTAACTGAATATGAAACACAATGGCTGACAATAAGTATAACACAAGTATCAAAAGATCTACTTATTTTATCCATGTGGAAATTCCATGACATTATATTTATTAATCCTAAAATGTGATCATTATCCTTAGTACATGTGTCAACACTTCATTTGGTCTAGATCTTTGAAAAGTCCACCTAGGACTCACACCGTTAGATCCTCATCTGCATGATGAATGCGAGCATGCCACTTAGTAGATCTATGGGCTCTCTAAGTACCTTAAAATTATAAATCATAGATCAAATGACTTTATGTCATATGGTAGTTTCTCACTTATTCTAGGACCTTTGAAAAGTCTCCATTGATCTTGATTACACAGATCAATATGGTTCATTGATCTCAAGCTAGGCAGTTGAATGCCATTAGATACTATGTCATATTCCCCATAGTTGTGACACTTGTCACTACCACATTAATTCTAAACTTAATTTAAATGTTTTATCTCATACCATTAATCTTAATTATATTGATCAAACCCAATTCATTGATCTCTATATATTGGTTCATTTCTTTAATTTGTGTACTGTTGATTTTTTGATAGAGTTCCCATGATGGTGACACTTGTCACCATCACATTATCTTTAAACTTTGTCACTTTGATTTTGATCATGCACCATTAGATATTTTGTGTGTGAGTTAATGTGCATCATATATCTTGGTGCTTGACCTTTTGACTCCCACTTTACCCATGAGGTTAACACTTGTCACATCTAGGTTCACTCCATTCTTGTAAACATTTAATATAACTTTAATATAGTTCCTTGAAAATAGAACTTAGGACATAGTTATAGTCTAAGGTTTTTATTCATGTTAATAAAAATATTTAGAGAACCTTAGGATATAATCTAATCTAAGTTTTAAAATATAATAAAAGTTCTTATGGGTTTGCTACTTGGTAGGTCCATTAGATCTTAATCTATTGAATTATTGACTCTATGGAAGGGACCTCAGACCATTGATTTATCATCTATGATTTTGATATCTTTCCACTTAAAACTCTTGGGTTACTCCATAGATATGATAACTTTATAATTTTTTTTTATGATGTTATATCTTTGTTGTATGAATCAACATGCACTATCGATCTTCCTTTGAACTTTATTGACCCTCTGTGGGTCATTGATCTCTTTACACTGGGCTCTAAGATCTCACCACATGGATCCTATACATTAGTCCTTAGGTATTTTGACCTTTTACCCTAGGTGAAAGCCTATGTATTTTTTGATTTTTGACTTAGGCTTTGAGATCTTTCCACTTGGTAGTCTGCCCTTTAACCTATTCTTGTAAACAATAAAATATATGAAGTAAGGGTTTGGGTAAATATAAAGGACTTAATATATAAACCTTAGCCTAATGTTTTTTGTATTAATAAATAAATTTAAGACTTTAGAATAAGGATTTAGGTTAATATAATAAATTTTTCCCTTTGTCAATTTGAATCTTATTTTAAAAGACCTAGGCTAAAAACATTTTAGACTAAGATTTTTACATGATCTAGACATATATTCAATTAAATAATTAAAGGAAAAAATATTAATCAAAGGGTCAATTAATCATTAAACTAAAAAACCATCATAGTGTTTATCCAAAAGGCACTCCATTAAACATGCAACATGGGAACACAAAAGTCAACATTAGAAATATTAGACGAAGTTAAAATATTGTTATATGCTAATAGACTTATGTAAACTAGATCAACACAAGATATTCAATACTGATTCTTGATCAATTTGAATGTTTAATTATAGCAAAAATTATAAAAATTTGAAACAAGGGTCCCCATTTTTATAAATGGGGGTATGTTGACCTCAATAAATGGTGAGTCCTAGGGGAAAAATAGCAATATGTTAGAATTCAGAGACTCTGTGCTTAGACTAATAACTAGGATAATTATTCTACTTGATCAAGTACTAATATCAAGATAAATTCATGACTAAAACAAGTCTTAAAAATGAAAAATTAGGATCAAACATCAAAACTTAATCAAATTATGTGTGTGTTTTGATTCCACTTACTATTTACCATGGGATTTAGGAAACTTCTAGATTTCATGACTTTAACCATTAACACTGACTTATATCAAACTTGGATGTGTATTAAGGATCATATTTTAGCTCAAGGAATACTTGGTAATTTCTATACTACTATCTAGGCATCCATATCCATGATCAATATGCCTTTGGCTACACTAAAGGCCTTATTCCAGTATCATATCCCTAGTGGAGGTTTCTAGAATCACCTCTGCTTAGAAAGCTCTTGAGTTTTGCAATAAGGCTCTTGTTTTTGTATTTTTAAAGTCATTTTTACTTTTAAGACAATTTTGGGAACCAAGTTAGATAGGTTTTGGGATTTGGTCAAGTGTTTGATCTTCAGACAATCATCCTTGGTTACAAACTTTGTCCTAGGCAATAATGTTTATTAATTACAAACATGACTATGTTTCAATAATATAATATTTCATCTCACATTTACATTCTTTCTTAGAATAGATATTAGATTATAACAAGGCTTAAAATATCAAGGAAATATTAACATATCCATTAGTCTTTTCTAATTTCTCTAAACTATAACATCAAGCTCATATTTCAATAATCCATAATCAATCAATGTTGAGAAGTCATACCTACATTTCTGAACTATGAAGTTCTTGATAAATTGGGTGAAATTTGAGCTAAGGGATATTTAAAATAATTATTTATGATCAAGGAATAAATCAAACACATAAATAAAAACAAACAACAAGCATATAAATATTTACAAACACTACCTACAAATAAGGGACAAGAAGGAAATAAATATGAAAGAAACTAATCTAATACCTACACTAATTTATTAAAGAACTTACCTCCAGGATCAAATGGAAAGTTATTTATCCCACCATATAACCTTGAAACATGATTTCTTCCATTCAATGGCCTCTTCTTGTGGATAGGAGCACTTGTGTGTTCATGTCTTTTGTGTGATGTATCTTAATTCCTCATCTCCATTCTCCAATACCTAGATTAAATATATGGATCTAAAACCCAACCATATTCTTCCTAAATCCTTCTATTTTACATTAATATTTTCAATTATCCTTCATTAATAGACTCATAGTGACTTATATCATCCTCATTCAATGATGACAACTCAACTAGCATTCTTATACTGATGTCTTCATTAAGTTCAACTTGAGGTGGGGATGGACTACCAATATTTACACCAAAACTTTCCAAGTCATCTCTAAAGGCTACTTCATCATGATCAACTAAAAGTGAATGAAATTAATTTGAAACCTTACCATTTGAATTAGGTTGATCACATACTTCTATCCTTTTGATGGGGTTATATGGAAATCCCTGATCTGCTACACTTGCTTCATCTTCATCCTCTATGAAGAAAGACATCTCTTCTATCCAATCAATTCCCACCTCATCTTTCTTTAGTATCTCTATAATCACATTTATATCTTATAATACCTAAATTTATTTCAAGAAATCATGGTATAAATGTTACCAGTGATCATCTTCTTCAAGATTATTCTTTATTTAATTAATGACCCCACATAAATTATCCTCAAAACTATCTTCTAAAGAGAGGTCAACTTATATTTGATCTTATTCATGGGGTTTCTCATATTTAAGGAAATTAATTATTATAGAGCATATTTAGTCTCATTTTATTATTTGAATAGAAAATCAAAATCCTCTACCATGAAGGATTTAGATGTCCCTACAAATTTAGATATCCTTGGCAAATTGTCTTGACTAAACATAGTTTCAAATGTATCATTTTCATCTTGATATGATTCAAAAACACTATAATGATTAGATAGACCTATATCACAAAGAATCATTTCATGTACATTCTTCGATGACCTATTATAGTTTTTATCATGAAACCTATTTATAGGTTTATTTAACCTTTGAGGAGTATAGTTCCTTTCCTAGAATTGCCCACTTGATTTTGCAACTGAAGGAAATCAGTGTTTAGTTTTTGAACCATCTTAAGTATGGATTCATTCTCATTATTTGGTGCTTCTAAGTCAATAACTTGATTGTTATTACTAGTAGTTAGCATTAAATAACTCTGTTCCTATGCATGAAATCCATTTGTAGCATTATTCAAGAACCCCAAATTTTGGCCAGGATGGGTATGGTATAAGGGCAATTGGTTCAAGACCAGTGTTTGATTTAAGATATACACAATATGATTGGAATTAGGAATGATATTTAGTGATATGAAATTGGATTTGATGTTTGGGATAGCATATGTAGGCTAACATTGAGGCTGAATTTAATCATTGATTATTACAACATCAACATAGGCTAAGGCTAAGGTATTTATGACTCTAACGGACCTTTTAAAAAGCATATAATTCATGGGATATAAATAATATTTGTAAATATCTAAGGCTAAAGCCTCATTAGGTCCATAAGGAGATATGGTTCTACTAAACATCTTCTAGAATCTAGCATTAAAGGCTCTTATGGGCTCATTGGAATATCTCTTAATAGTGGTGGATTGCTAATACAGAATGCATGGACTAATGATTTTACCAAATTGATCAATGAAGTAATCATTAAATTTATAATTTAATTCTTAGGAAGGTTAAGGAACATTCATATGCAACATCCTTGAAATTAAATGGAAATAATCAGCATGCTACATCTTCATGAACTATATTCAAAAGTCTTGAAGCAGCCTTGAAGGATTTAATGTATTCTTGAATAATTATAACACATTTAGGACTAAAATTAGGTAAATAATTTTCATGATTATGAGGAAGGTCATGTACCAGACCTGGTACATTAATTGAAGAAACACCTATCTAATCCATACCTTGATAGGGATTGAACACAAGGGTACCTTGAATTGGTGAAGTTGGCCAAGACTTTGAAAGTCTATGCTTACCTTTGTCTCACCTAATTCTCTTTTGAAATCCTAATGAAAGGAAAAGAAACCTTTCCTCTAATCATGACCTAGTCCTTATCCTTCGTAATTCCATCTTGAAAGCTTTTAACCCTATTTAAAATATAATATTTAAATCTTATCTTTGTAAAGAGCAATGATCATACCTACACATTAAGCAAATTTCATGCAAATATGTATAAATAAAAATAAAGGACATCAATATGTAACTAAATTATATCAAAAATATGTCCAAATATGTGAATATGAATGATATTTACATGTCTAAGCTCAAATAAATGCAAACTTGTAAAAGATCTATCAATCTTTGAACAAAACAATTATTACTAATCTCAAACTTGTTGGATTCTCATATCTCAAGCTATGTTTACCATAATTACTCATGGATCTTCAAAGGAAATCTATATTATTTTAAATAAGCACAAAGACTATTCTAAAACCATTAAGATGAATGATCTTTACACAAATATGCTAAAAGAAACATAAACATGCAAATAATTAACTAATCTTTGAACATAATTCACTAAAACTAGCAAAGATGTTTTAAATTCATAGAGATTTAGCTTAATCCCTCATTTTAGTAATATTTTCCCCCTATTCATGCACCTAAATGTATTAGTAGGTTCATATAGTGTTTAATAAACACTTTTCATTTTTGGATTTTAAGAAGCCATTACATGAGTTACTGGTTGAGATCTTCTTGAGATCTATGGTGGATTAGCAACCAAGATAAATGATTGTTTCAAAAAATGAACATGTAAATAGTTGTTGGGAGAAACCATGGTCCTAAATATTTGTGAAATTAAAATTAGTTTGAACTAAGTCCAATGAATGATGTCAAAATCCTAAAGTCTAATCTTAACCTAGCATGAATATTTATAATGAAAATTTAAACTACAATGATCTTATCAAAAAGGGAGGATAGGGAAGAAAGAAGGTGTTTCTATTCTTCAATTGAAACATTATGATAGAGCTTAAATTTCAACAAGACATGTACTAAACTAATATATATCATGAAATTTCATAGGCATATATCCTACTATATATCAGGCAAATGTCTAAGTAAAAGTAATGCAAATAAGAAATCAAGTTCACTTTAAAGGTTTACTTCCACAGGAAAATAGCCTTTACAAATCTTCAATAAAATTAAAAGAGAATGAAATGAAACTAAGATATTTAAATCAACCTAGAATAAGCACAAATTGACAACTCTGAATTAATATGTGCACATTTAGGATCCACAAAAATAATTCAAAGCTGAATATCAAACAAGATAACTGAGGAAGTAGCCATGATAACAAACACATAGATAAATATTGGACAAACTTTTCAGAATTACTTGCTTTTACTAGCTCTAAGTTATAAAGTAATTTTGGCTTTAAGAATTCCCCCACTTTCTACAATTGGAAATACCTGCTTTATATAAAAAAATCATGAGATACGCTAATCATTCCTTCTCAACATACAACCGAACAAGTTTCATAGACAATTATCCATTTATAAATGTTTCAAGACAAATGACCTTATTTAATTATGAATAATATGCCACATGCTTTATAAGTTTCACATACCTTTACAAAAGAATATTCCTTCTCAAAATATTATAAATCTTACTTACCAAAGGAATATTCTTTATCTAACTAGACTGTGAGACCCAATGGCTAACAATAACTATAACTCAATTTGTCAAAATATATGTGTTCTATCCATGTGGCAATGCCATGTCATTATATTTATTAATCCTAAAATTTTACCATTGTTCCTAGGACATGTGTCAACATTTCATTGTGTCTATATCTTTGAAAATTCTACCTACGACTCACACCATTAGATCCTTGTCTACATGATGAATGTGAGCATGCTACTTGGAAAATACATGGGCTCTCTAAGTAACTTAAAATTTGTCATCATATCTCAAACACATCTATGCCATGTGGTGGCTTCTCACTTATTTCAAGACCTTTTAAAATTATCCATTGATCTTGCACCATTGATCCTAATTTTATAAATCAATGTGGTTCATTGATCTTGAGCCAAAAAGTTAAATTCCATTGGTTTATTTGTTATATTCCCCATGGTTGTGATACTTGTCACTACCACATTCATTCATATCTTCATTAAAATGTCAACTTTATCTTACACCATTGATCTTGATTATACAAATAAAACATGCTCCATCGATCTCTATATATTGATTTTAGTCCTTTGCTCTACATACCATTGATTTTTTGATAGATTTCACATGATGGAAACACTTATCATAATCATGTTCACTTTAAAAAAGTCTTTGTCACTTTGATTTTTATCACTCACTATTATAACTTTGGTGCATGATTTAACATGCATTGTATATCTTGGTGCTTGACCTTTTGACTCCCACTTTACTCATGAGCTTGACACTTGTCACATTTGGGTTCACTCTATTCCTAAAAACATTTAACATAACTTTAATAAAGTTCCCTAAGAAAATAACTCAGGACATAGTTATAGTCTAAGGTTTCTATTTATGTTAATAAAAATGATTAAAAAACATTAGGATATAGTATAAGCTAAGTTTTAAAATATAATAAAAGTGTTTGTGGGTGTGCCACTTGGAAGCTCCATGGGATATTTGTGTATTGACATGTTGAATCTAGGGAAGTGCCCTTAGACCATTGATCTTCTATCTGGGCTCCTAAGATGTTACCACTTGACACTCTCAGGTCACTCCACAGATCTACTGACTTCATAACTCTACCTCACATCATTATATCTTCATTATAGGAATCAAGGTACACCATCAATCTTCCTTTTAAATTTATTGACCCTTCATGGGTCATTGATCTCTTTTTACTTGTCTATGATATCTCACCAAATAGAGACTTTGCATTAGTCCTTAGGTCTTTTAAACTTTTGACCTGGGTGAGAGCCTACACATAATTTGATCTTTGACTTAGGCTCCAAGATCTCACCACTTGGTGGTTTATATTTCAACCTATTCTTAAGAATAATAAAATATATGAAGTGAGGGCTTGGGTAAATATAAAGGACTTAGGATATGAACCTTAGCCTAAAGTTTTTTCATTGTATTAATAAATACATTTAAGACTTTAGAATAAGGCTTTAAGCTAATATAATAAATTTCTCCCTCTGTAAATTTGAATATTATTTTAAAATACCCAGGCTAAAAACATTTTAGACTAAGGTTTTTACATGATCTAGACATAGATTCAATTAGACAATTAAGGGACAAAAAGATTAATCAAAGGGTCAATTAATCATTAAAGTACAAAACTTTACATATTGTTTATCCAAAATGGACTCCATTAAGCCTAGAACATAGGAACACAAAATTCAAGATTATAAATATTAGATGAAGTTAAAATTAGGTTATATACAAATAAACTTATGTAAACTAGATCAACACAAGATATTTAATATTAGTTCTTAATCAAGTTGAATGCTCAATTATAAAAAAAATTAGCAACATTTGAAACAAGGGTCCCTATTTTTTAAAATGAGGGTATGTTTACCTCAATAATACCTCTCTTAAGAACTGATTATTATGATCATGAACATTTGAATTTCATTCATGACATTAAATGCCTTCGGTTACCCCTTCTTGATGGCACTATCTAATGAAGTTAATAACTAGGCATATGTGTATACAACTTTATTCAATATTTTAAGTTTATGATGAGTTTTAGGGCTCATATAAACTATTTATAACATGAATAACCTATATAGGATCCTTTAGAGTCATGGTATTGGATTGATCAAGCCATTCACTCTCTATCTGCATGTACACAAGTCTCAATTTGGACCACCATACCTATAGAAATAATCATTAAGACCTTTGTATATGGATCTATCAATGTTTTTGAGGAATTTTAGGACCTCATCTTGATTTTACAACTTATTTAATTTTTAATTACTCTTCATTTCTTTGCTTACAGGCTCAAAACAACCTTCTTTAGCCTAGTACATATAGTAAGACTCATGTATGTGCCAAATAAAAGATTTTAGATATGATTATGAGAGTGGATAAGAACCCAAACATAATATTATTTCTCAAAAACATCATTAATTCACATTTATGCCTCTTTACTCCATCAAGTAGGTTTTAATATTTCTACAAGGATTTTAGGGGTCTAAACTTATTAACAATAGTTCATAGCATATAGAACCTTGATGGAAACCTTCTTGACATAGATATGAAGTGTATTTTCCCCATAAAAAACCATGAAAATATAAATATCCCATTCAAAACATCCATGAATATGTGTATGTGGTGAAGTGGTGCCTCAACTGGTTGTCTTAGACTATGCAAGAAGAAAGAACAGTCAAGAGTAAAAAAATGATGAACATTCAAGAGTTAAAAAATGAAAATTATACCATATTTCATTGATTAAAATACATCCTTAAGGGTTTTAAATTACTATAAACCTCATCATAATTATCATCAAGTGAAAATAAATCCCATGGATGGGTTCAAAATGGTGGTAGGGTTTCTCAAGGGTTTTAACCATGTCTTCCAGTTCTAATCTTCAAGGGAATATTTTACTAAAATAATGAATGTTATAATTCTAAAAAAGTTTTTTTAATAATTATTATAATGTTTCCCTATCTTAAAAAACCTCTAATGAATTTCAAACCCTCTATCAAACCTTATAGCCCTCTAAGAAGTCTGCCTAGCTCCATGTTGACGATCAATAGATAAACATAAGACTGTGACAAAATATTGGATGATTATAATGATAAAATGAACTTATTAATATTATTAATATCTAAAACCATTTATTATTACCACTTATACCAAGTTTCATAGATGGATATTTCCTATAGAGGCCTATAGATGTATTTTCCCCAAGACTAGCTAGTGGGTTGCCTATATTTTCAATAGGTCTATGACTGAGTCTTCATATATAAGCTTGTATTTGAGTAATATAATTATAAAAAAGTATTTTTAAATATTATATGGACATTATTTATATATTTTTTTATCATTAATTGGTTGATCTCAATCTTATTCAACCTATCAAACACCATTTCTCTTCATAGGCTCCCAAAGCAACTACCTCTGACAACATTGTTGTATGTGATATTTCAAGAATTAGAAGTAATTGATGTACATTACACCATAAATTATTATCTTAAGACATCAAAATTAATTTTTAACCTCTTTCATATTTTCATTTAAGAGCACTCTTAGGCTATCATAGTCTTTATTTTATACATAAGCTTGTGTACAATACTTTCATGAGTTGCTAGTACTTTTAGTAGAGATCATGATCTTTATGAAGGTTTAAATATATAAATTTATTATTTGAAAACATATTTCACTTCATAATTTTATTTATTTAATTAATTTCATCTTGAATTACAACTATCTAGGGTATATGGATATGTCAATACAATTGACCCTAGTATGTTTATAAGTGGACATTTCAAGGTTGACCTTGGAATGTACCTTGTTTGGGAAAATTTATTCACACCATGACCTATATCACAATTTAATAATATCATTAATCTTCCATTTGATCATGAAACTCTTCCATAGACATTCTGCTCTCATCCTCTCACAATCTTAGAGATAGATTTGTCTTAAGATGGTTGTAGATGTTCTTTGGTTGTGTGTACAGATTGAGAATTTTTTTTATAACTTAGAATTGATTAATTTTCATGTTTTACCATCTTAATTAACTCTCAACCTTTATAATAAACTCCATTTAACCTATTAGGATTGTTGAATAATGCTACAAATGGATTTCATCCATAGAAATAAAGAGTTTTGATTCCAACAACTATTAATAGTATCAAGTTCAAAACTTAGAGGTACAAAATAATGAGAATGAATCCATATTTAGAATGGTTCAAAAGCTAAGTATTTACTTCCTTCAATTATAAAAACAAGTAGACAATATTGGGGAAAACTATAATAATAATTATGTTTATCAAAATTTTAACATACCTAACAACCAGGTTCATAATGGTAACAATTAAAAAAATAATAATAATGAGTCATCATCAAGTAAGATCAATCTTGAGATTAATATTTATGATTTAGTTCTAACTAAATGTTGGGGGATCAAACCAACAATAGATTACACTTGTGAAAGCAATAAACATGGAAATAAATTAGATAGATAAGTAACTGAAATGATAAATAGCACAGAACAAGATATACAAGAAAACACCCTGAAAACTTGTATTGAAACTCTTTACAATAGGAATACAATTTGAAGAAACTTCGTTCTTCCACACCTCTCTCAGATGCACACAAGATCTCTCACTAGATCTCTATTCCTCAAGAGCTCTCTCTCAAGTACACTCAAATCCAACAACCTGGATTGATGCAACTTTGTACTGTCCTTCAAACATTCACAATGTTATACTCTTACAGTTCTACACTCATTCTACAATTCTAAGCTAAGAAGATCTTCCTACATATAGAAATAGGAAACTTGAGCATGCTCTTACAACAAACAGTTAAGCCTCTTGAACAAGGGCTCTAAAAATAATATTGCTAATAATAGAGATACAAGCCTGAGTCCATGACTCAAACTTATCATGCAAACACTTGCTGCTGTCCACGAAAATAGCTTTTTGGACACGCAGGTAACCGACGTCGGTTCCTGCCAGTTCGCCTGTGACCATCACCGGCCGACCATATTGCCGACGTCGGTGCCTCTGCAACTGCTACTAACTGACGTCGGTCACTCCTGACTGATGCCGGCATCTATGTAGACCCAAACCTATTTTAGTATGCTCCTTGGTGAAGCTTTTAGCTCCACATCCTAACAATCTCCCACTTGGAGATAAACCAGCTGCACCAACCTGTACAACATCATCTTCTAGCTCCTCCATCTTCAACTCAATCATGAAGACCAATAGAAGTTGAATGAAAGTTCAACTTCTCCTTAGTAACCGGCTTTGTTAGCATATCAGCAGGATTCTTGTCTGTATGGATCTTCTCCAGCTTCAACTCACCATCTTCCAATACCTGTCGTATGAAGTGGTACCTTAGCTATATGTGCTTGGTTCTAGAATGAAAGGCCGAGTTCTTGGCCAAATGGATTGCACTCTGACTGTCACTATACAATCTGCAACTCCCATGCTCCCTTCCAAGCTCTTCCATGAACCGTGTCATCCATATCATCTCCTTGCTAGCTTCTGTAGCTGCAATATACTCTACTTCTGTAGTTGACAAGGCTACAACCTTCTGCAACTTAGATATCCAACTAACCACTGTTCCACCTACAGTAAAAACATAACCTGTGGTGCTCCTCCTACCATCCAAATCCCCTGCCATATCTGAATCTACATAACCATGTAGAGAAGTACCTGAACCTCCATAGCACAAATGCTTGCTGCTGGTTCCTCTCAGATATCTAAGGATCCATTGAACTGCCTTCCAATGTTCCTTACCTGGATTGGCCATATACTTACTTACTACTCCCACTGCTTGGGCAATATCTGGTCTAGTACACACCATTGCATACATCAAACTCCCTACTGCGGAAGAATATGGAACCATACTCATGTACTCTACCTCATCATGTGAATTGGGACATTGTTCTTTGCTTAACTTAAAATGTCCAGCCATAGGTGTACTTACTAGTTTTGCATCCTGCATATTAAACCTCTCCAACACCTTATTCACATAATCTTCTTGAGACAATATCAACCTGTGATTTTTCCTGTCTCTCCTAATGCTCATGCCAAGGATCTTCTTCGCTACTCCCAAATCCTTCATAGCAAACGTTTGAGCTAACTTCTCCTTAAGCTCAGAGATATCCTGCATGTGAGACCCTGCAACCAGCATGTCATCTACATACAATAATAGAATAATATATCTACCGTTATCAAATCTCTTGAAATACACACAATGGTCTGATTGACACCTACTGTAGCCATGCTCAGTCATAAACCTGTCAAATTTCAAGTACCATTGCCTTGGAGCTTGCTTGAGGCCATACAAGCTTTTCTTTAACCTGCACACAAACTTCTCCTTACCCTTGACCTCAAAACCTTCTGGCTGTTCCATATAAATTTCCTCATCCAAATCTCCATGAAGAAATGCTGTCTTAACATCTAGCTGCTCGAGATGCAAATCCTCAAAAGCAACCAAAGACAATACAACCCTTATTGAAGTCATTTTAACAACCGAAGAAAAAATTTCACCAAAGTCAATACCTGGCTTCTGTGCAAGTCCTTTTACCACTAATCTGGCCTTATATCGCATCTGACCATCCTCACTTTCCTTCAACCTGTAGGTCCATCTGTTCTTCAGTGTTCTCTTACCTGCTGGCAATTCAACCAAATCCCATGTTTGGTTCTCTCTTAAGGACTCCATCTCCTCAACCATGCCACGCTCCCACTTACTCCTAGACTCCACCTATAATGCTTCTTCAAAACTCTCTAGTTCTCCACCATCAGTTAGCAATAAATAATATAAGGAAGGAGAATATCTAATTGGAGGCTTACTTACCCTTTCAGACCTCTTGGTGGGTGTCTTAGACTTGTTTTCAACAATCTGTCCACCCAAATTTTTTGACAGTGACCGACCTCGGCCACCTGTAGACCTGTCACTCGCCGTCGTTGGTTCTTCCTGACCGACCTTGGTGCCTGGTCTACTGACATCAGTCTCTGTATGATCGACATCGGTTTCTGTACTACCGACGTCGGTTCCTAACCTGTCGACGTCGGTCTCTGTGTTTTCCTGCAAGTGATTATTTATTTTTCCCACGAGCTCATTTTGGACCATTACTTCGTCCAATTCACTATTGCTCTGCCCAGATTGATCCAGCTTCCTTATCTGATCACTGTACATCACTCTTTCATTGAAAACAACATCACGACTCCTGATTACCTTGTTAGTTCCTAGATTCCAAAATCTGAAACCAAAATCATCTGAGCCATAGCCTATAAATGTGCACCTCATAGACTTAGGATCAAGCTTCTTTCTATTTTCCTTATCTATATGCACAAAGGCTTCACTACCAAAAACTTTGAGATATGAGAGATCTACCTTTTTACCTGTTCATGCCTCTTCTGGAATTCCACCATCTAGAGCTGTAGAGGGTCCTCTATTAATCAGGTACACTACGGTGTCAACTGCTTCTGCCCAAAACTCTAAGGGCAACCCTGCATGCAATCTCATACATCTTGCACGCTCCATGATAGTTCTATTCATCCTTTCAGCAATACCATTCTGCTGAGGTGTCCTTGGAACCGTCCTTTGCCTATGGATTCCTTGTGTATAACAATACAATTTGAACTTAAGACTGTAGAACTCACCGCCATTATCAGATCTCAGGCACTTTAACTTTCTACCTGTTTCATTCTCAACCATAGCCTTCCAAAACTTAAAAGTCTCAAAAACAACAGATTTATTTTTAATACAGTAGATCCATACCTTTCTTGTGGCATCATCTATGAATGTAACATAGTACCGTGATCCGCCAATATAGGCTACCTGAGCCGGTCCCCACACGTCTGTGTGAACAAGCTGCAACTTTTGGCTTTTCTTAGTAGACTCGGTCTTGAGAAAACTAACCCTTTTCTGTTTTCCAAATACATAATGCTCACAAAACTCTAGATCCATACTTTTCAAATCTGAAAGCATACCTTTAGACTTAAGTATTGACATCCCCTTCTCACTCATGTGGCCAAGCCTTGAGTGCCACAATTTACAATCCACACCTGAAGTAGATAAAACTGAAGGAGATTTGTTAGTAACACAATTACACAAATAGAGAGTACCTTCTCTCTTACCTCTGGCCATAACTAGTGCACCCTTGGTCACCTTCCAAGAATCTGCTGTGAGAGTTACTGTACAACCCTCATCATCTAGCTTACCTACAGAAATCAAATTTCTCTTCAAACTAGGAACATGCATCACTTCTCTCAACACCCATGTGTTGCCATTCTGCATCTTTAGCTGCACTTTACCTTTGCCAGTAATCTTACAAGGCTCATCATCCCCTAAGTACACTATTCCAAAATCTCCATGGATATAGTCACTGAAATACTCTCTGTTAGGGGTAGCATGGAAAGATGCACCAGAATCTAATACCCAAGATTCTATGTTATTATGCAAAGAGAAAATTAAAGCATCCTGTGCAATACCTGCAACCTTGGCTTCTTCCTTTCCTTCGTGCTGGTTGTCCTCCTTAGGCTTTGACCAACAATCTCTGCTTATGTGCCCCATCTTTCCACAGTTCCAGCATTATGGCTTCCTGCCATTCCTGGATTTGGATCTTCCTCTCACCTTAGACTTAGATCTTGATCTCCTCTTGCTCTTTTCTTTTTGCATTCCCCTGCTCTCAAAATTTAAAGCGTTCCCAGATGTCTCTTCTGTGCTTTTCCTGCGTATTTCCTCATTCAAGATAACACTAACAACATCCTCTACTTTCAAAATATTTGATGCAGATGCAGTATTAGAAAATGCCATTACTAAGCCATGCCAGCTTTCAGGCAAAGAACATAATATCAAAAGAGCTTTTATTTCATCTTCAAATACAATATTGACAGAACTTAACTGATTAACAATTCCATTGAAATCATTCAGATGAGTAGAAAGAGATCCACCTTCATTCATATGCAAATTAAATAACTGCTTCATAAGATATACCTTATTTGAAGCTGGGGGTTTTTCATACATATTTGCTAACGTGGTCATCAACTCTACCATTGTTTTTGCCTGTGACAAATTAGATATCACAGTGGAGGCCAGACTCAGTCTTATAGACCCAAGAGCCTTTCTGTCAAGAACTTCCCATTCTTCATCCTCCATGTCCTTGGGCTTCTTTGCTATCCCACCTAACGGTAAGTAGAGATCTTTCTAATACAGATAGTCCTCTATCTGCATTCTCCAATGTTGGTAGTTCTTGCCATTAAATTTTTCCATTCTCAGCTTACTTTCTTCTGCCATTGCTTCTCCCACTCAAACAGAAATCCCTGCAGAAACCCTGTGAGCAACCTGTAATCTGTAACCTGTAACCAAGGCTCTGATACCACTTGTTGGGGGATCAAACCAACAATAGATTACACTTGTGAAAGCAATAAATGTAGAAATAAATCAGATAGATAAGTAACTGAAATGATAAATAGCACAGAACAAGATATACAAGAAAACACCCTGAAAACTTGTATTGAAACTCTTTACAATAGGAATACAATTTGAAGAAACTTCGTTCTTCCACACCTCTCTCAGATGCACACAAGATCTCTCACTAGATCTCTATTCCTCAAGAGCTCTCTCTCAAGTACAATCAAATCCAACAACCTGGATTGATGCAACTCTGTACTGTCCTTCAAACATTCACAATGTTCTACTCTTATAGTTCTACACTCATTCTACAATTCTAAGCTAAGAAGATCTTCCTACATATAGAAATAGGAAACTTGAGCATGCTCTTACAACAAACAATTAAGCCTCTTGAACAAGGGCTCTAAAAATAATATTACTAATAATAGAGATGCAAGCCTGAGTCCACGACTCAAACTTATCATGCAAACACTTGCTGCTGTCCACGGAAATAGCTTTCTGGACACTCAGGTAACTGACGTCGGTTCCTGCCAGTTCGCCTGTGACCATCGCCAGCCGACCATATTGTCGATGTCGGCGCCTCTGTAACTGCTACTAACCGACATCAGTCGCTCCTGACCGACGCCGGCGTCTGTGTAGACCCGAACCTGTTTTAGTATGCTCCTTGGTGAAGCTTTTAGCTCCACATCCTAACACTAAATATTTCATGGTTCACAATACTTCAAATCATGGTGAGTTGGACTGTATTGAATTTTGTAATATTTTTGAGTTGTTTCAAGATGAGCTGAATATATATGGAGATGCACCTAACATTGATAATTATATAAGTATATCTAGATATTTAAGGTCATCTAATTTTGTGGATACAACCCTGATGGTAGAGACATTTTATTTCCCTTTCCAAGAAGAGAATAAGACTGAAGATATTTTGGAAGAGGTGTGTGCTTTCCAATAGTACTTAAAGAAGACTTATCGTTTGAGGAATAGGGAGTAGAAGCAAACTTTGACTACTTTAGCACCACCAAATAACTCTGACACTCCTATGAATCCTATAGATGACAACAATCCTGAGCCTTCAAAGGGAATTACCTCTAAACACAATATTGATTCATCTGGTAATTCTACTAGGGGTGGGTAAAATATAGTTGAGGAGATAAAAAGGATTAAGGATATCATCACACTACATGAACTAACCCAAATTATTAATTAAAGGGATTTTTTAATTGAATCTCTATCTAAGAAGCCTAGTAAGTTACCCAAAGCTACAAATTCTAATGTTTCTATGTACAAAAATAAGGTAAATATCCCACCTTTCTTGCTGACATGTAGAATTTTTGGTAAGAATTTACATAATTGTATGTTAGATTCTAGTGCTTTTGCTAAAATCACACCTAAATTTATTTGTGAAAAACTTGGTTTGAATCTAATTAAATTTGATAGGGTTTTTACTCAACTAGATAAATCTATGTTGAAAGTAATTAGAGAATTGTTGAATGTTTACATGTAGCTTACAACTAAGCCAAGGATACAACAATTTATAGACATCCAAGTGGTGGATATTCTTGACGCTTATAGAATTATACTTATTAGAGATTGGATAAAATATTTGAATGGTTAAATGTCCACTAATTATTCACATTAGTGGCTTCCATGGAAGGGAGTGTCAAATTAGATTCAAATTGAAAGAGAGCCCAAGATGAAACATATGATCACTAAGTATAATGTGTTAAATGAAAGGGTCAACATGGCTAATTTTGAGTTAGGATTTTACACTCTCGACACCTCTAAGGTATGTGACTCTAAAAATAATCATGCTATACTTAGCATATGGAAATTATATTTTGATGGTGTAAGATGTAAGTCTAGATCTAAAGTAGGAATTGTTTTGATTAATCCCATTGGGAAATAATTTAGTACTTCTTATAGAATTAAGTTTTCATTAACTAATAAATTGATATAGTATGAGGCTCTAATCATAGGTTTATAATTTACCATCAAGCACAAGGTCAAGGAACTGCTAGTGTATGATGACTCTAATCTAATAGTTAATCAAGTTAAAAGTAAATACTAGTGCAAATAATCTTACCTTAAGAAATATAAGTTTAGAGTTTGGGACTTGATAGAGGTATTTGATTCTTTAAATAGTGTCTCAATTTTTAGAGAAAGAAACAATATTGCCGATGTGTTAGCCTTAACTGTAGACAATCTTATGCCCAACTAAGACTATAAACTAGGAAACCTTAGTGTTGAGTTGGTTCCTTTTACCTTAGTCCCTGATAATATCAACCATGTATAATTATTCAATTATGACAAAAAAGTTTTATACTTCATTAATATTTCAAGAGTATTTGAGGTTCACATCTGTTATAAAGCTAACGAAAATGCTCTTAATAAAGACAACATTGATGACAAAATTGTGAAATTAAGTGACAATAAAATTCCCAAGGGCATGATTGCCCTAGAAATATTATTTGAAAAAGATAGACTAGATAAAAATTTCAAAGTTCCCAAGGTAAATGGGAAATATTATAATAAAATTGACCTAGGAACAAAAAATAAACTTGAACTAGTCAATACTGGTACAACCTACACTAATGAAGAGTTGAGAAAAACCAAAGAGTTTTTATCCAAGTATAAATATGTTATAGCATGGTCATATGAGGACTTAATTATATTTGATACTAGAGCCATAACTCATACCATACCAGTAAAGGAAGCTTATAAGCCCTTTAAGGAAAAATAAAGACCTATCAACCATATGTTGGAACCCCTGATATACACAGAGGTTAAGAAGCTTCTAGATACCAAGATAGGTTTTCCCACTAGACACTCCAATTGGGTAGATAACTTAGTACTAGTTAGAAGAAGAATAGGGAAATTAGATTGTGCATAGACTTTATAAATCTAAATAGAGATTTTGAAAAGTATAACTATCCTTTACCTTCATTTGACCAAGTTATTCAAATTATTAGTGGTTCAAGCATGATGTCTTTTCTTGATGTTTTTGCAAGATTTAACCAAGTACTTGTGAACAAGGAAGATAGATTAAATACTATATTCAAAACTAAGTGGGCACTTTTTCCTAAAAAAGGATTCCCTTTGGACTAATAAATGCAAGTGTAACTTTCTAAAGAGCTATGGACCATGCTTTCTAGGGGATGATATGTAAGTGCATTATCATTTACATGGATTACCTAACTATGTTTTCTAAGAATAGGGAGGACCACATTATGCATTTACAATAGGTATTTGAAAGATGTATAAGGTATGAAATTTCTCTCAATCCCATGAAAAGCATTTTCTATGTTATTAAGTGAAAATTGTTAGGACATGTTATAACTAAAGAGGGGATTTCTATAGACCTTGATAGAGTAGATGTTATATCCAAGGTAGAGTCCCCTAATAGTAGAAAAGAATTGAAATATTTGTTTGAGAAAATTAACATTGTAATAAAATTGATTTATTAGTTTAAGAGAGACCATTGAATGATATGTTAATGAAAGATGCCAATATCATATGGAATGAAGAGAAAAAAAGGGCCTTCAAAGACATTAAATAAACAATAATGCAAGTACTAGTGTTGTAATTTGATGGGAGAGGAATTAGAAGGTGATGTTATATGCTTTGGAACCATATTCCCCTTTAGGATGTTTCTAATAAAAAATAACAAAGGTACGTGGTGTGTACCAATGAATTAGAAGGAAAGAGTGATCTAGAGTACTAAATGGTGAAATGGTCATTTTGACTCAAAATAATCTGATCAAAATTAGTTGGCCCATAAAATGTATTGCTCCATTTAGGGATACTTTGACCTAAAATGACACTTGTAAATGACAAGTTTGAACCATTTAGGATGATTTATATATTTTGACCTAAAATGTACATTTGAGTGCAATTTGGGTAAGATTGATAATTTTAACACAAATAGTGTTAGGAACTGGATGTCTATATTTTACCCCTATTTGAGAAGGTGTAGTGAGACATTCAGGTGAAGCAACATCTTTTCAAAGAAAAGAGTTATTAAGAAGAAATTGGAATAGACCCATGATGCCCCCTCAAGAGGGCATACTAAGATAAAATAGAAGGATGAACTCTTGAAAATAGAGAGAAAGTGAGAGATTAACCTAGGGAATATATCACATCCAGAAAACCTAGTGCTTGCACATGTGATTACCATCAATGATAAAAATATAACTAGAGGTATAATAGGCCCTAGAGATGGGGGGAATGGGAAAGATAAAATGCATTAATGTAAGTGACACACTATAAATGTACCTAATTTGAGAGTACAAGTTACATGCTTACAACATTGATTAATCCCAATACAAATTTCACACTAAAATATTACCATTATGGCTTTTCATGTGGAGAGCTTATAATTAGAGGAAAAGGGATAACATTCTACTTTAGGAAGTGAAGCACCACTAGAATGGGGTATCTAAAGAGAATATAATAAGAAGTGCTCTAGTAGAGCAGATTTGATCATGATAAAATATTTTTGCCCTAGTAGGGTGAATCTTGATCATTGATAAAGAATAAATAATGGTTTGCCCCTATATAATTGATTTGATTCAGATGTGTTTTAGAGTTAGACCTTAGCATGAGTAATTGGTAAGCAAAATATCTCAAGGATATAACCCAAAAGATAGGTTAAAGTGAGTGAGTGAAAACATACATGCAATGGTGTAATGGCTTAGAAATACATCTAAAACAAGAATATGAGAATGAATAAAGTAATGAGGGAGATGAAAAGAATAATGGAGATAGCCAAGCTGACCTAGATAGAAATCAAGAACTACCTACAGAGTTCTATAGACTCATGTTCCATCATGAACTTCAGACTAATGTAGTTCACCCAAGTTTGGGAGAGAATGGAAGGAGGCATGATGAAAAATTACCAAGAATTGATTAGACTTACAATGTATGCCAAGAGATGCATGTCTAAGTATAGACAAAGAAGATTGAAATGCATGCTACCTATATACTTCATTTCATATCATGAGCCTAGGTTTTATAGAGTGTTCTTGAGAATCGTTATCATAGTTGATGTTGACATTAAGACTTTAAGACCTCAGCATAAAGTGCTTGCTATAGAAAAATAAATGAGGCATCATAAGTATGAATAACTTAGAATGACATAAGTTTCCAATTGTGCTAAGTTAGTTCAAATGTGAATATCTATAACTAAGGATAATGGTGAAATAATGACCAAAACTAGAGTTACATTGATTTACATTTAAATAAAAAAACAAAGACAAAGAAAAAGAAAAAAACAAATGCACCTAACTTAAAATCAAGATATGATCTACCAAGACTTAAGTAGGACCAAAAATGTTAAAAAAAACAAAAGGTGAGAACATCTTAATAACATGAGACCAAGATATGAATAATCAAGATCCATGTGGACCATCAAGGCATTCTTGAACACAAAAGAGAAAAGTAAAATCAAATAGAAAAAATAAGACAAAGAAACACAAGACCAAGAATGGAACAAGAAGCAATGAAAAGAGAAAAGTAAAAGAAATAAAAGGAGAGGTGTGAAATCACAATAAAATACCAAGAAAACACACAATAAAAAACCAAGTTAGTGCAGTTTAAAGATAAATGTTCATGCATGTGCGGTAAAGGTGTTGCTTTCTACCACATTATAACAAAGAACAATGACATGACAATTGTTCCCTAATTAAAGAGGAACAATGATAAAATAAAAGGAGGAATAAAATAAAAGGAAGGGGTTAGCAGAGCTGACTCTAGATGTATAAGACAAGTGGATACTACCTACATAGTTCCATGGATGTATGTTCCAACATAAACTTCAAGCCAAATGTAGTTATTCCAGGAAATGGGCTAGAAGAAGAATGATGATCAAACTAGCATGATTAATATTATATAAGAAATGGAAGATACAAAAAAAAAAAAAAGAATGGTCTGGTAAACAAGAAGCTGATGAGATGAGAAAGAATGATCTTACAAAATGACAAGTGTATGGGATAAGATGAAATGAACTAGTCTTTCTATGCTTTAAAAATGGCAAGAGTGCTCAATCTTAATAGTTGATTTCAAAATGGTGAGAGTATTCAATCTTAACAATTGCTTGAAAAACAATGAGATCATTCTTTCTTAATAGTTACTCACAAAACAATGAGAGCATTCAATCTTAATAGTTGTTCCCAAAATAATAAGAGCATGGGATGGTGGAATAGGAATGTAAAAATGTATAGAAGCATGAGACAATGTTTTTGTGATTTTGTGGATCATGTTTTGATGTTTTTTGTATTTTAAAAGTATTTCTATTTTTTTTTGTATTTTTGGGATAAAATATGCATAATGTGGGACCATTTAGTCAAGGATATGCACATCTTAAGAGTAGAGGTTCCAATAAGATATCTAAGCTAGATGTAATGACCATGCTTACAAATCAAAGATAGTGAGGATATTGATAAAACAAGAAAGAAACAAAATACTTGTACTAAGAAGATGCAGTTGTTCACCTATTAGAAGCTACATAAGATTGTCCTGGCTGAACTATTGTGTAGAATTGATATTGAATATATTCATAATGCTCATGAGATATAATCAAGATCATAATTGGTCAATGGATAAAAAATGTTCAAGTTTATAACATGTCTTAGACATAACAAAGAATATGCATCTTTGAAGAGAGAAATCTAGAATGGGATGAATAATGTGTTCAAAGTGCTAAGAGTTCAAAGCCTTTACCATTGAGATTCATGAAAAGTGGACCAGGGTAGTATAAAATGCATTCAAGGCAAGATAAAAGGCTGGGATAAAATTATGACAACATAAGTTGCCCCCAAGTTAGGGGTCTTATAGACAATGGTTCAAAGTTGTTCATGCATAGAACCTCTTAAGGTGTAGATGTTCATGGGCTCTAAAAGTTCTTCACCATTAGGTTTAGCCAATTGATATGCTCCTGATCCATAGTTTACCATGATAATGTATGGTCCTAACTAATTAGGCTAAAACTTGCCTTTATTTTTGGGTTCAACATTCATGTTCTTCTGGTTCTCTCTCAAAACTAAGTCACCAATCTCAAATTCTTGAGGGAGAATACATTTATTGTAACTCCTCCACAATCTGTTCTGATAGGTCTACAAGTTTTTTAGGGCATCCAAATGTTTACCATCAAGAAGTTCTAGTTCTTATAGCCATGAGGCTCTATAGTCTTCATCATCTTCAATGTGCTCTAGTGATATTCTTAATGTTAGGATCTTAATCTTGATTAGGATGATAGATTTAGTTCAAAAAACAAGGGATTATAGAGTAGCTCTAGTTGGGGTGTAATGATTGGTTCTATAAGCCCAAAGGGTAGGAAAGAGTTACAAGTGCCAATTACGGCCAACATCATTGATAATCTTTTTTAAGATGGATAGAATGGTTTTATTTGATGCCTCAACTTGTCTATTTCCTTATGAGTTATATGGAGTGGATTTCTTGTGCTTGATCTTGAATTTTTCATAAAGAGCTTTCACACCTTGGTTTACAAATGATCCACCATTATCAGATATAATATGGGTTGGGATGCCATATCGATAGATGATATGGTAATGAATGAATTTGGATATTTGTTTCCTAGTAACATAAGTGAGAGGAGTGGCCTCAATCCATTTGTTAAAGTACTTAGTTGTAATTAAAATGTGTTTATGGCCATCTGAAGATGTTGGGTTAATTTTCTCAATGAGATCAAGACCCCATGTTCAAAATAGCCATGGTATTGTAATTGGTTGCAATGGTAAGTAAGGTGTATGTATCAAGTTTCCATGCTATTGATAAGGGACACACTTCTTTACATAATTACAAGCATCTATCTCCATTTTGGGCCAATAATAGCCTATTCTAAGAATTTTATTTTCTAGGACTACACCATTGGTATGGGCCCTACACATTCCTTCATGAACCTCCTTCAGTGCCAACTTGGATTCTCCCAAAGATAAAAAATGAAGAAGCATTCCATCATAGCCTTTTTGATAAAGCATGTTTCCAAGGAGGACATAATGTGTTAGGTGATGAAGGAAAAGTTTTTGTTGGTTATTGGAAAAGTTGGCAGGAAAGACATGGCTATGGAAATAGTTATAAAAATCTTGGTACCATGGTAGCTTTGGTGAGAGATTAGGATTAGAAATGGTGCATATCCTCTCTAAATATGATAAAATATGTGCTAGTTGAAGAAGATTTTTAATCAAGAACTAATACTCTTTAGCATTGTCATGCATTTGAATCATGGAACCAATTATTGCCATGACATTGATAGACCTATTGTTGACTCATGAAACTTGCTCAAATTTGTATAAAGTTATCAAAAAATTTCTTGTAAGTGACATGCTTATTATCTCTTGTTTGATATTGATTAGTTGTCTAATTTATGATTAGCTACAAATATGCATAGAAATTTAAGCTTTGAATATCCCATTATATGGCAAGATAGATCCTTACAACTAATGCCACATATTTGGCCATATTTTTTGTGTACTAAAATTATACATGGAAGGATTTGGGGATGAAATCCCCTTATGACATTATCAAAAATATGCCAGCTATAGATCCTCAAGATGTGAAGGATCCATCAAAATAGAGTGTCCACTATTAAGGTTCTTGTGATGCTTATTCTATTGTCATGATAAAATCATCTAGAAGATCAAAGCTGAGAGGTTGAGTGGTTGTAATAGGAGATTTTGTAAGTTGGTCTACAAGAATCTACCCTTTGATTACCTTTTGATTTTGGTATTCAATATCAAACTCACTGAGGAGCATAATTCATTTAGCCATGCATCCTTAGAGAGATGCTTTAGATAAGAGGAACTTGAGAGGATCTACCTTGGAAATAAAAATAGTTTTATTATTTAGCATATAATGTCATAATTTTTGAGTGGTGAACACCATAGCTAAACATGCCTTCTTAATAGGCATATAATTAGGTTCATAGGCTACCAATGTGTGGCTTAAATAATAAACCATGTGTTCCATACCATGATCATCATATTGAACCAAAAGTGCCTCCAGTACATATTTTGTGGCTGATATGTAAATAAGTAGTGGCTTTGCTTGTGTTGAAGGTTGTAAGACTGGTGGATTGGCCAAGTATGTTTTAAGCTTTGAAAATGTTATCTAATAGAATTCATCCCACTAAAATGTCACCCCTTTCTTTAAGATATGGGTAAATGGGTGGCACTTATCTACCAGTTGAGAAATGAACTTGCGTATAGACTGCATCTTACCTTGTATACCTCACAATTGATTAAGATTGTTGGGTGGAGGCATTCTATAATAGAAGTAACCTTTGTAGGGTTGACTTCAATCCTTTACTTTGATACAATGAACCCTATCAATTTTCTTGATGTGACTCCAAAAACACATTTCTTAAGATTCAAGTAGACTTTATATGCATAAAGCCTCTCAAATATTCTTCATAGAATGTTAGGGTGTCTAGCTCTTATTCTTGATTTTGCTAGTATATCATCAATATAGACCTTAAAAATGTCATGCATCATGTCATGGAAGATGATAGTCATTACATGCTGATATGTGGCTCCAACTTTATTTAAACTAAATGACATGACTTTGTAATAGAATGTGCCCCATAGAGTGGTGAATACAGTCTTATGCTAATCTTTAGGGGTTATATTGATCTGACTATAACTAGAAAATCCATCCATTAAGGATAACATCTCATACCCATTAGTTGGGTCAATAATCATGTCGATATTGGGTAGAGGAAAATCATCTTTAGGACATACCTTATTGATATCACAAAAATTAGTATATACATGTATACCTGGGGTCTTTTTACTTACTAACACTATGTTATAAATCCATTTAGAGTAGTCCAATGGTCTAATAAAATTGGCTCCTAGCAATTTCTCTAACTCAGTCTTAACCAAAAGGGTGATATGTGGATGCATCTTTCTTAACTTTTACCTGATTGGTTTAACATCAAGGTGAACAACTAGATGATGCATAACTATATCTAGATCTAATCTTGGTATGTTAGAATATGCCCATGCAAAGATGTCTATATAATCCTTAAGAATGGATGTAATATATTCATGTTCTACTTTAGTAAGGGAAAGCCCAAGATAAGCATTTTTGGGATTCTCATGGGTTCCCAAATTCACTTTTGTTGTGCTCTCCATAAAGAGTGTGGATCTATCCTCTAGAATTATAGGCAATGTATGGTTGTGATCATATTATTTTGCTATATCTTCTTTTTATTCCTCCCAATGATTTGGCTAATATGAAGAATCACAATCTACCTTCTCAGGTAAAGGCCAATTGGCAAAGACCTCTAAAAACTCAAGAGTAAGACACTCAAATATTTGATGTTATTCTGAAGAGATGCTTGTACTAGCTATGGAACTTGTGCTAGATAGACGTTCTACCTGAGAGCACTTGAAATAGGTTTTCACTCAAAGGCTTGTCTTTTTATTTACTTTTTCCCTGATTAATGAGTACCTCAAAGAGTTTTTCACCTGAATATATTAATGTTTATTCTTTATTATGACCAATAAAGTTTGCCTACTTTCCAAAGTAGGTAGAAGGATTCAATGAAAAATCAAAACCCTATTTATGACCACCAATGGGGAATGCATCTCATAGGCACATGTATTTTGAAATTGATTCTTCATTTTGAAACTCATCAAGGCATATGACTAAATTTTGTTGATCCCAATCTATGAGTTCAGGATGGTAAAGGCATAGGTTACAATGAGGTCTTACTTCAACATGAGAAGTATCGATAGTAAAGATATAATGTCTTGCTTTAGGAAGGGAAGCACCACTATGATGATTTTTTGCTTTAGGATGGGAATCTCTAATAAGATAGATTTTTGCTTCAAGATGAGAAGATCTAATAGGTACTATGGTCAATATGGCGTTTGGATCAAATAAATCTAAATTAGTAAGCTCATTAAAGAGGCTATAATGGGACATTATAGCAATACTAGGAGTCTCTTTACCAGTCACTTTAGAAGAATCACTACCAAATGTTATGAGGTCATCCTCTAGTGGTTTAAATTTGAGACCATGATTCCCATTGATAACTCCTGCTGATAAGGGCTCTAAAATTCCTTGTATTTGGGGGATAAGGCCTTTCCATATATAGTCAAGATGATCCATTATCCTGTTAGGGATAGGATATTTTTGGTTCTTAAAACAATCTATAAGGCCCTCAGAATATAACCAATCTCCCTCAGTAAAAGCCTCTTGATATTTCTTTGGTGCAATTGAAGGTACAAAAACCACAAGAGGTTTTGGTTGCTTCTTCTTGGGTTTCCAAATTTGATCAGGTCTGTTAGGAGTCTAGGAAATTTTAGGCTTACCAAATATTTTAGGGGATTTTGGTAATTTTGCAATATAGAGGATATATTTTAGATGATACATGGAAATGCTTTAATCTTTAATAATCACCTGCTTGGATAGAGCTATAGGGAATGTATCAGTTGAGATGGAGGCTAGATCATCAGGGTCTATATAATTAGATGGAGATATATGATAAATGATGGCCTTGTTCTTCTTTATAATGAATTCAGAATTTGGACAATAGTTATAATTTCAAAACTCTTCTTCGAGATGTTTACAATATTGGTATGGTTGCTGATTAGCGAGAATAGTAACCTCAATACCATTATGGGGAAACTTAAGACACTAGTGAAGAGTAGATGGAACTACTTGTACTTCATGGATCTAATAATGACCAAGAAGTATGTTATAAGGAAGCTTAATATCCACAATATGGAATATCATGTGATGAGAAATAGCCCCAACCATGAATGAAAACCAAATTATATCATATGAATCCCTCTCAGCATTGTCATAAGCCTTGATTGTAATAGTCTCTAGTTGATTGTCTATATCCATGTAACCCAATTATCACACCAATTTAAGAGATATAATGTTCAGCCCTAAACCATTATTTATAAGAACCTACTTGATCTTGTGATCTAAAATGATTATCTCAATGTATAATGCATTATTATGGTTTGGGCCAAGGGTGGACATGTCCTTTTGATCAAATGTGATTTGATAAAATGAAGACAAATGTCTAACTAGGTTATAGAATTGATCAAGGTTTATATCATTAGGCATAATAAACTCTTGTAAAAGTTTGTTGAAGATGGTTCTATGGGAATTAGATGTCCACAAGAGTTATAATATGGAAATTTGTGTAGGGGTTTTATCTAATTGGTCCATTATACCATAAGGCCTTTGAATTGTGGATTGAACTAGTTTAGTCTTTATTGGGATAATATTCAGCTTTGGAACCATTGGCACACTGTTCTCATTGAGTTTATGGAAAGAAGTGGATGAAGGGCCCTGAATGGTAACTAATAGGCATCTAGTTATAACTACACAACCTAGAGGTGGCAAGGAGTCATTATAATTATAAGGATGACAAAAAGGGCCTTAGATGGTGATTCATGGGGGATTAATGGTATCGCTATAATTTTGGGTCAGTAAGGAGCCTCTAGAAGAATGGTACTATTGTTCAAGATTAGTAACCTATGTAAATGGAGTAACAACATGATGATGTGAACTAAACATGGTATTACTAGGGGGAGAGGGTGCTAACCCTATAATGATGGGTCTCATGTTATGAGGAACATGAGATTGGCCACATGGTGTCATAGTAACAGTGGCAATGTGGGTTGTAGAAATGCATACCACAATGTTATTGTAGTCATAAGGTACATTGTTATAAGCCACATTATTAGTGTGGGGATCATGATCTTGATTATAATCATTATTATTTTTACCTTGTTGTTGGTTTTGATTCCACCTCTATCCTTGATTGTGACCATTTTGAATGTTTCTTGGGAGTGGTGCATCATGTTGAGGAAAGGGGTCTTTATAGATTCCCATATCCTAATTTGTGTCTTGATTAGGGGTCAACTTAATTTATAGCTCACCATTTTCAATAAATTCCTCAATAATATGTCACAATTAAATGCAATGATATACATCATGACCAGCAACATGATGAAAATTACACCACTCATTCTCTTTATACTAGTCTAGTTTTGGTTGATCTTGAGGAAATGGCCTTGATACTGGCCATATAATTAAGTTAGCTATAATGAGATTTTTTAATATTGCTTCAACCAATTATCATAACTTGCTAAAGACTCTAAAATTATTATGAAACATCCTTTGTGGAGGTTGTCTTTACAATTTAAGTAGCATATTTGAGGGAGTTAATTATACATTTGGAGGAGGTATAATTTATACCATTTGTACGTCTTATTTCTATCACCCCATTTCCAAACGTGTTCTTATTTTCATGAGGTCCCTTAGACTTATCCTATATAACTATTTGAGGAGCTAGTGATTTAGTCTGATTAGATATCTGTCCTTGTGCAAAGATATTAACAAGGCCCCTAATAATAAGAGACTTCTCAATTTTCACTCCTTTGTCAATACTTTCTTTAAATGAGTTAGCACAAGCTAACCATAGATTATGCATAAATTTAGGATGCAAATTCTATGAAAAGATATTAGCCAACTATGTCTCTTTTAAATTGTGTTGAAAGTGGCCTACCAATGCTCTCCACCTTTGTAGAAATGCAATAAAACTTTCACCATCACACTGTTGCATAAGTCAACAATGGTTAATTCATGTTCTATGTTGCATGAGAAATGGTTAAAAAACTTTTTTGATAAGTCATTCCAATCCATAACTGATCCCTTGGGTAGTTTAAGTAACCAATCAAGAGCTTGTCTTGATAAAATTCATAAAAATAGTCATAGTAAGTACTCGCTACTATAAGAAACCTCTTGACACAAGATGAATAATGCTTGTATGTGCTCATTTAGATCTCCTTTCCCTTTGTATTTGTCAAATTTAGGTGCCTCAAAGTGAGGTGGAAAGGGGTTTTGGAGAATAGATAATTCAAATAGATACATGCATATCTCATTGAGTTTGTACTTTTTGACTCTATTGTTCATCTCCAATCTTTGGATAATTTCCTTCATAGAATTCCATTCTTGCATTTTTGGGGTATTTGTGGATTAGATAATATGTTGTTGGGGTGAAATGTGCCCCTGATTTTGTTGTTGTTGGGGTGGAATGTGCCCCTAATTTTTTTGGTATTGGGGTGGAATGTGACCCTAGTTTTTTTGTTATTGGGGTGGAATGTGCCCCTAGTTTTGTTGTTATTGAGGTGGAATGTGCCCCTAGTTTTGTTGTTGCTAGGGTGGAATCCTCACCTAGTTTTGTTGTTTTTGGCATGGAATGCGCCCTTAGTTTTATTGCTATTAGGGTGCAATGTGCCCCTAATTTTGTATGGATCTATAGGGAGTGTATACCTTTTGATCTATAATTTGGTTTTGATTTGCTATTTGAGTTGAGAACATAGGGCATTGATTCTTGAATTGTAAAACATTCCTAGAATATGGTTGTTTCCTATTTTATTGATTTTGGAAATGTTTATATTTATTTACCAATCTTTGGTTTTTTTTAGGAATATATTCAAGTTAAAATGAATGTTTGGGTTTATGAGTTTATAAAGTAACAAGAGGTTCTTGATGATTGAGGAATGTATGTTCTATGTCAAATGGAACATCTTGTAAGGTCTCTTATGACTTTAACTATTCATTTTAATTACCTTGATCTACTATGGTAATGTTCTCATCCAGTATTTATTGTGTATTATCCACCATATCTTCATGTTCTTTAGAAGCATTATTGTGAATTGAAGTGGAAACTAGGGAGTCAATTAAGTCTGTGAAAAATTGATTTGTATATCATTGACTTATTATCTTGATCTTATCTATAAGATCCATATTTGTGGGTCTTGAATCTATTTGTATTTCATTTCCTTTGTTATAAGAAGAAGGTATGCCTATTTATGCAAAATCTTGCTATTATCAGCATTGTTCTCATTCTCCAACTAAGGTATGCAATTATTCTATAGGAAAGTTAGAAGGAAGTCTAGCATCTGATCCTATCAATCTAAGAAGGGATTCATCTTGATCTTCTTGGGGTTGATATTCATTGTAATCATCTTCAAATTTGACTATTATGGGGATATCTTAAAAAATAATGGGATTATCTTGACCATCATAAAACTGATCATCTTCATAACTAAGACCATTAGAGGCCCCATTATGAGTGAACCTTTGAGTCATGTCTAAAAAGAGCTATTATATGTGTTTGACTAACTTTAGACCAAATTTTGGCAACCAATAAAACTAATCTTTGGCTCTCTTTTAAACAAATAACCAAGGTATTAATGAGACTATAAGGGAGGGTGGTTTGAGACCATGCACAATTTAAAAGATTTGGTTAATGAAATTACTCAACTTTTAGTAAAGTTGAAATCATATAGATCAAAAGAGAGTAAGGTAACTCAAAGACCCAAGGTGAAAACAATTACATCAAAGCTTAGATCTTTGTGATACACCCACACTATAAAAGATAGCTTCAAATTTGACAAGTTGACCCTAGAAGTTTAGAGGAAATCTCTCTAGATTATGAAGAAGACAAAATGAACAATGTAACTCAAGATGAAAAAACATACGTGAATCACTAAGTATAATGCTAGGACCAAATGGGTAACACAACGTCACCACATGATTCTAGTAGGATAAAATATGTTCTAGGACACAAAACATGAGTGATATGTAAGATTACTTGAGTTAACAAAGATGATAATGTGATTTTGAGTCTTAATAAATGACCTTCAATCTATTAGGTGAATATTTTGTCATCAACTAACTGAGGACAAAATGGGTATATCAACCACATCACAGGGAGATTTACACCACAAAAAGTGTGGGTTTACCAAATTTGGATGAGGTCAGTCTCTCCTCTCATCAAGGGGAGGTTCCCTATGAATATTTATACACTATGTATATATATAATTAAGTAGAAAATAATATTTTCAGTGGTAAAACATTAACTACCTCTTTTTTTTCATCGGTTATGTCCAAGGAACAAGAGAGAAATCCTAGTCATTGGCCAACAACATTCCTCTTTTTTCAGGAATGGTATCTAGCATAGAGTAACAAATCGCCTGAAGTAACAAAGTTCACAAGGGAACTCACATAAGCACAAAGTCTTTCATAGCCTCCTTCACTGATTCAAAAAATTGTAACCATAGAGTGAAATGAAGCACAAAGTCTTCACCTGAAACTATAAAAGATAAAAGGATCACAAATATAAAAGTAGCTCAAAGTCTCTCTTCTATCTTTTAGAAATGCCCTCAGATAATATCATCACACCGGCTTTGCTTATTAAATCAAAAAAATAAGAGATGATTAGGAAATAGGACATAAGAACTGTTTCCTAAATAACACAAATAAATTCAACACAAAGTCTGAAATAAACCTGCTTCTCATTCATTTAACAAAATATGATTTACAAATTGAGCCCAAAGTCTCAAGAAGTGTCTCAATTTCAGCAGAGTTTTTGCTCTCAATTATCAGAGATATATTTACAAAAGAGGTCTCCATTATATGTAGAGAGAAACTCTCAAAAACTAAAAAATAATAAAATATAAAAATATCTTAGTCAAAGATGACTCATCTTTGACTTTGAGATATTTTTCTAGATTTTTTACATGTAATTACACATTAAAAAATTGCATGCACTTTTTTCATGCCAAAAGTGCATAAAGAAATAAGAAAGAAGGGGAAAATTTTTTAGCTCTTACCACTAGACTTCTTCAGATGAGCATCATACATAGTAATGAATGCCTGAATTTCTATACTATCTAGCACAACTGTGTTCTTGAAGATGAGACTGGCTCTAATTAAAGCATCCTTCAATGTTGTGATTGCCTTAGCATGACTATTTAACCTCGATCTTAGATTATCCAGAGTTAACTGAGTATCCAAAATGTTATCCACAGAAGTCATTGAGAAGGTTTTCTCTGCAAAATCTCTTTGAATCATACCCTTAAAACCTTGGATCATTTCTTGGACTGAGAGAAATTGGTTATCCCTGGAAGTGATGTCGCAAGGTAGTTCTTCCAGTCTATTCAGCAGGCCTGTGTTGCTCTTCTCACAAGCATCCTTAGAAGATTTGAGATCTTCAATCAACTCCTTGAGTACCTGTATTCTGTATATCAATGACTCCTTGATCTCAACATAGGAATCTTTACTAGAAATGATGCCGATAGATATCAAGGTGCTTTTCTTCAGATCCTTCCTCTCCCTCCACTTGCTAAGATTTTTTTTTGTATTGTCAATGTCTTAAGAGATAAGAGAGATAAGGTCATCTAAATCTGCCCTCACCTTCATCTTGTCTGTCTTTTCTACAACCTCTGTAAGTAAGGAAACTCCTTGAGTATGCATCTTTTCAACATAATCCTCTAGCACTTTCCCTTTCAAGTAGGTTTTCTCTGCCTTTTAAATGACAAGGTCATCTATAGAGAAGGCCTCTGGAGTTACCGCTTCAGGGGGAAGAGTGAATTTCCTTATTACTATCATTAATTGCTCTATCCTAGCCTTATAGTAGTCTTTCATCTCCTTTTCTCTATCAAATTTCTAGACAATGATGTCCATTGCAGACTATAGATCACTTTTTGCACCTTCGTGAGTAACTTTGTCAAGTTCAACATGAGAGATGGAATAGCTACTCGTGTCAAAACCCTTAAGGGTTGCATCTTATGGATGCTTAGCTATTTCCAAAAAATTATGCCTCTTTTCCTCAAGCAATTTTGAGAGGATCCTTGGCCTCTTAGAAGCCTTAGCTTTCACCAGCACTATCTTGTTAAAAACAAAGTCATCTAGAGAGATGGCTAACTTCTTTCTTTTAAGCATGAATGCTGACATCCAAGGTGGGAGAGGAGTACTTACTGTGGCAATAGTTCCCATAGCTGGTGTTACCATGGTAACCTCTACACTGCTAGTGGTAACAGTGGCTGTAGTAGGAGTAACAGGCAAAACCATACTGGCCGTTGATTGATCAAGGGCAGAACTTTCTCCCAAATTGAAGGAAGGAGATGAAAAACTAGGAATAGATCTAGAGGAGTGAAGAGTATCTCCAAAAGCACCCTGAGGATCACCAAATATAACTCTGGAAAGAGAGGTAGCTCCAGAAGAAGGAACACTAATATGAGAAAAAGGTGAAGGAAATGCCACAGGAGACTGAGGTGGAGAAGGAGAGACATCCGTAAGTGGTCGTGCCCTTTCCTAAGAAGGTAGAGGCTCAGTCCTTTGCTGCTCTGAGGGTCCTTCATCCATCTCCATTTGCTGAGCTACCTACTCTTGGGAGCTTTGTTTTCAACTCCCTTAGCTGTTGATTCTGGCTCTTCAGTAACCTTTGATTTTTTAGAAACAAAGATGATTCTAGGCTTGTGAGGCCTAGATGGGGAAGGAACATCACCTTTGTTCTTGGTCCTATTTCTTGCCTTCATCATTTTTGCTTGAAACTCAGCCTTTGATTCCGTAATAAACTCTTTTAGTACGATCCCTTTGGCTGATAACTAATCATTGGTGTTAGCCAATATTGGCTCAAATCTCTTCCTCAGAGAAGTTAACTCTTTTTGAGACCACTAAATTAGAGGAAGAGGGGAGTTAGCAATCTTCTCAGCTAGGTACCTACTATTGATAATGCTCTTATCATCAACCAAATTGGGGGGAATCTCTGCACGCCCCAAATATTCAATTTACTCCAATGTCAGCCTGTTGTAGTCCATCCTCCTAATTTCTTAAGCTATTCTCAGGTCTACCTAGATGTCTTCAATCATAGGCTCATAAAATTGAGTCTTTCATCTGATCATGTCTTTAACACCCCTATAGTCAAATTTTTCCTTTCTCTTGAATTATTTCATAGTGACTAGCTGCATCTCTATTTTCATGACTTTGGCTTTAGCTGCTGTCAAGATAGATTATCTGCCAATTTCAATTGGAAACCTGAAACTTAGCTTTTTCAGCTCCATCTTCCTAGTATGTATGACAACCATTTGTCTACATAGCTCTATCAGAACTAACTTATCATAAGGAAACCTGAGGATCATATAGGGATAGCCTTGAAAAAATCCAACCTGAAGATAATAGAAGGTGGGAAATTGAAGGAACATACAACCATAGTCATTGACTACCATCCAAGCCTCATCAGATACTCTCTTTTGTTCGAGCTGAGGGTCAAAGAGGCATAAAAATATGGCAAATAAAGCATCATTTACCCTTTTAAAATGGTGGATTGATCCTTAAAGCATTAATTGGGGGTAATATGAGTAGACTGGGGTGGTCTTTCTATCCCCTTCAGTTGTCAAACCTGGAAAGGTTCGCATCAAGGTAGCTATGTACACAAGGTACAAAGTCATATAGAAATTTGAAGAAGTTTGTACCTTAGTCAGTTGCTTGTGAAGGGCATTGCTGATCTATTTACCCTAAAAGATGACCTACTTACCCTGGAGGATGATCTTAATAAATGGGTACATCCACTCGTGGAACTGTGAGGAAGACGGGAGGCCTCACACTCTACTGAGAAGGGTGATCAAGTCACCAACTTCTTCAATGAAATTACTCCTTGGGAAGTTCTATGGCCATCTAGATAAATTAGTTCTGGGGGCCTTCAACCACTTGTTATTTATTATTTTCTTTGCCCTCTCAGGGTCCTTGTCATACTCCTTCTGTGCTTTTATGAAGTCAATCTTCAGCACTTCGGTAACAAGAGGGCACATGAAGACTTTGTCAATAAATTTGGGATCCAACTAAATTATTATATTGCCACTGACATCTGAGACTGATTTGGTCTCTTTATTATAGAATCGAGCGCATTGGAGGATAAACTCTGTATGATGTGCTGCCACTGGGAAAATGGCAACCAAATGAATGTTGTTTTCGATGATTCTCTTCATTTCAAAACTCGAGTTTATTGCCTTAGTTTTGGTCACAAACTCAGCCATATCCACATGGCCAATTTATGTATCTCTAATGTTGTCAACATTAGAGGTGACCGAAGTGATCAAAAAGATGCCCTGATACTAGTACTTCATTACTTTTGACTTTTTCAAAGAAGTTTCAGACATCAAAACTGGCCTCGATTGAATGGGTGCTGATGAGAAAGAATCTTCTAAAAGTACTACAATCATGATTGTGTAATTAGGGAAAAATGGGCAAATTGGGGAATTTTCACATAAAGTGATCATGACTAAGGAAGGGCACTTAACAGGGCTGGGTTGGAAACTAGGGGAAAATGGGGAGGAAAGGAAAGAGATGAAAAAGGGGAAGATTTCTCTGGAGTTAGAGAAATTTGGGTGAGAAATATATGGGTGGAAAAATTTGTCTCCCCTGCATAAAGAATGATCAAACATGTATGAGCAGTGAAATTCACCACCCATGCATATTTAAATAAAAGAAAAGTGTAAAGGTGGTGAATTTTGCCACCCCTATAGGGAAAGTCTGCATGGGTGACAAATTTCACTGCCCCTGTAGGGAAAGTCTACATGGGCGTGTGGGTGCATGGGTGGTGAAATTCACCACCCGTGTAGAGAAGCTAGGGAGTCAAGGGCGTGCAAAATTCACCACCCATGAATCTTGGGGAAAGACAAGAAGCATGGGAAAATCATGGGCAAGAAGGGATGACACTTAAGGGAGAGAAAAGGTAGTGGGCCAACTGGCCCAAGGGAAAAATGGGAACAAAATACCTCAATTTAGAAAATAATAATAGAAAAAAGAAAACAAATGCAAAAAACACAACCTACCTAGAGAACCACGCACACTGTGAGCATAAATCTACAAAAATGCCCTTTAACCCATTCACTGGATCATCCAGAGGAAGAGGCTAGGAGGAGGAGAGGAGGAATAAAACAAAAGAGGGTTAAAATTAGATTATATGGGGTGAAAATCAACCCCAACAACCTAGCGTGTGAGGAAATAAATTTTGCACATGAAAAATGAGTCGATATAGGGGCGGTGAAATTCACCACCCTTGCAGGTGTGATGGAAAAAATGCATGGGTGGAAAAATTTTCTGCCCTTACATGTCAAGATGCATGGGTGGCACAATTTTTTGCCCTTGCATCTTAAAGGCAAACTGCACTAGCGGCAAAAATTGCTGCCCATGCACAAAAATGGAAAAAAAAGAAATGCTAACTCTAAAAGAGGTAGGTTTTGGTCTCTTGGTCGCATCGAGACTGTAATGACCTTCATGTTTCAAGGAAGACATAATAAAAAGACATTACAAATTTTGAGAGGTGCAGTTGGACCAAGATGAGAACAAGAAAAACCTGTCTCGAAAACAAACTTAGAGAGATGAAAGACGAAATAGACAAGTTTTGTAGGGGGTTGTTCCCAAAAATGAGCTAAGCTAATTTTGGAAACAACAATTAGCTCCTGTTGGGGAACTTTTGTTAATCAAATCAATCAACAGGAGTAGAAACTAGTCTCTAAGTTCCTTCATCCAAGCAATTGGGCTATGGAGTCAAGCTAAAAATAAAAGAAAAATAGACAAAATGTAAAAAATATACATATATGCAAATGGACCCATCTAAGCTTTAAGGATTGAATAGCTTCAGATGTTGCCCACTGTGGGGTAGTGCAAATGGCATTCCATCCTAGTATTCCAGCAAGAAGCTAGCCTCACCATAGAGCTGTCGAATGGTGAATGGGCCTCTCCATAAGGAGTCAAATTTGCCTTGCATTACCTTTGGTTGTCGCCTCTTGTCCCATAACAAGACTTGATCTCTGACTTGGAATTTTTGAACCTTAGCTTTTTTATCAAAAAGTTCCTTCACCTAGTGCTGATGCACTATAATTTGATCCACCATCATGGTTCGCTGTTCATTCAGTTGGGTTAGACACATGATTCTTTTGTCAACCAAACTTTTGAAGGTTGAGTCTTCGATTGCTTTGGTTAACTTGAGCGCTGGTAGTTTAAGGGTGAGGGGGATCTCTGCATTCAAGCCACATAGAAGTTAGAAAGGTGACATACCTATAGCCTTTTTGGGTGTTATCCTATCTACCCATAAAGCATCATACAATGCTTTGTGCCATGTTCTCTGATTGTCATCTACCAACTTCCTAATAATAGTGACCAAGTTCTTATTACTCAATTCTGCTTGGCCATTTTCTTAAGGGAAATAATCTAAAGTGTGGGATAGGGTAATCCCATAATAAAAACAAATTTGAGTAATTTCATGTGATGAAAAATAGGCTACATTATCTGTTACAATCTTGAGTGGGACCCTAAATCGAGAGATGATATTTTCCTTGATAAAATTACACACTACTTCAGACGTAGTGTGCTTGGTTGGGATGGCCTCCACCCACTTGGTAAAGTAATCCATTACCGTGAGGACATAATCATGTCCAGCACTTGAATATGGGTTGACTATGCCAATGAAGTCAAAACCCCACTATTGGAAAGGCTCTTAGATTATTACTGGCTTGAGAGGCAATGCAGTCAGTTTAGGCTTCCCAATGAATTGTTGACACAATTTGCACCTACACACCCATTTGTAGGCATCCTGGAATAGCGTGGGCCAATAATATCTTTCTCACAAAATCTTGTGTGCTATCACCGGTGCAAAAAAATGCCCTCCACATGCCAAATTATGGAAAGACTCTAAGAGTTTTTCTTGTTGCACCTTATCAACACAATGAAAAAATGATCCATCTAAGTTCCTTTTATACAGACCATTATCCCATAAAACATAACTAACCACTTTTAGTTTAACATTCCTTTTCTCTTTATAGGAAAGATGAGTAGAATACCACTCATTAGTAGTCGCAACAAAGAGGACCGTAGGCACGCCTTCGATCTCTATTTCTTCACTTTCTAATTCATCTAGAATGTTATTGGCGATCAACTGGTAAAGACCCTTTCCCCACACAAGTTGGTAGGTTTGATATCTAGATCAAACACTTGAATCTTGGTGATCCAATTACCCCTCTTCATACCAAACTCCTGCTAAGTCAAAATGGACTTCACTATTATATCAGGTACGCAAACTTTGGTGTATGAGTTCAGGATATAAAACCTGAAATGCTTGACCACTTTGACTACTATGTATGCATACTTTTCGATGTTAGAATATTTTATCTCATGAACCTTAAGTGGACAACTCATGAAAGAGATAAGAGATTTTATGCCTTCTTGGTTTAGTTGAATTAAAATGGCCAAGAGTGTATGTTCGGAAGCATAACTGTAGATTTTGAAAATTTTAGTGTAATCTGGGCAAATCAAGACTAGTACATGAGCAATTACTTCTTTGATGTCCTTGAATGCTGATTTGCCCTCTACAGTCCACCTGAAGGTAACATTGCCTTTCATCATATCAATGATGTGGCAGGTCTTCTCAGCGAACTCAGGGATGAATATTCAGAGAAAATTCACCTTTCTGAAGAAAGAGTGAACCGTAGTTTTGTTGGTAGGCAGAGTAAGTTCCTGGATGGACTTGACTCTTTTTGAGTCAATCTTAATACCTTCTCGAGACACAATGTGTCTGAGAAGTTTCCCTTCAGTTACCCCAAAAATAGATTTCTTTGGATTTAAATAAATACCGTTATGATGATAGCGTTCTAGTATTCTTTGCAAATGGTGGGCATGGTCAGAACGATGCTTTGAAAATATTTTCAAATCATCCAGGTACACTATAATGAACTTGCCCATCTCATCCTTGAAAGTGAGATCCATCACTCTTTGAAATGTGGCCCCTGCATTTATCAAATTGAAAGGCATTCTTTGATAGGCTAATGTGCCCCAAGGTGTGGTGAAGGCCGTCTTATGCTGATCCACCTTTTCGACTTTGACCTAATTGTACCCTGAGAAACCATCTAGTATTGATAACATTTTTGAACCTATTACCATTTAAAGGACTTGATCCATGATAGGGAGGGGGTAGTTATCTTTTAAGGATAACTGATTCAAGTTCCTAAAATCCATGCAGATTCAAATTTCACCATTCTTCTTTCTGACATGCACTATGTTAGCAATCCATGTGGAGTGATGGATTGGGAAAATTATCTGGACATCAAGCATTTTTTATATCTCAACTAAAATAGTACCTGAGATTTTTGGATTATATTGCTTGGACTTTTGCTTGTAAGGTACAGAGTTTGCCTTTAGAGGAATGTCATGGTGAATGCCATTCAGCCTAAGTGATTTCAAGTCATCATAGGAATAAGCCAAGACATTTATATATTGGCAAAGTAGATTAGCAAGCCTAAATCTCTCCTCGAGAGTGCATCATTTCCCAATGTTTACCATCTTAGGATCTCCCTTGGCTCCTAGGTTTACCTGATCAAAATCCTACGAGGAGTTTGAATCTATTCGCTATTGTTTAATAAACCTGTCATGGTTATCAAACAATTTCTCTAGGGAAACTAGGCCTTTGGGAATTTTGTTCCCCTTAAGCTAAAGGAAATGTTCATCTATGTTCAGATTTGATTTAGAGGTTGCTTCACATTCCTGAAGTTCACTGCCTTCAAAATGCAGTTGTTTGAAACTATCTTTTTGCTCCAAGAAGGTGATGATTTGATCATCATTGTTGAATACTTGCCAATGAATGGCATTATTAGGTACACTCAGTCAAAAGACTAGTTAAATAGTGTACTTATCTCCCTTAAAGTCTGGGTGGGGAACTAAGAGAGTAGCAAAGACAGCCAATGCGTCCGCCCGGTCATTGAATTCTTGTGGAACGACAGAGATGCTGAAAGCATCAAAATTTTTGATTTGATCCCATACAAGATTGCAATAGTGGTGCAATATTTCATTTTTGGTCTGATAGAGGTTCCTTACCTGGAAAACTACCAATTTGATGTCCCCTTTAGCATGGAGTAGCCTAATGGCTTTTTCTCTGGTAGCATGTAATCCAAGTAACAGGGATTCATACTCAACTGTGTTGTTGGTGTTGTTGAACTACAACTTGTAGGACAAAGGAATAATGTCTTCTTGAGGAGATACCAACACAAAACTGGCTCTTGAACTGGTAGAAGAGTAGCTGCCATCAAATTCTAAGGTTCACACCTCATTAGTCACCACTTTTCCTTCAAAAATTCCTTTGCTTGGGAGAAGAGGTTCTTTCATGTGTTCATTTTGCTTTGTCGATTCTCCCGCCATGTCAGCTAAACACAATCCCAAGTTGTTACCTATAGGAGTTTCATCGAATGCCTCTTAGATCTCATCTATAGATAGGAAATAGTTTCCCATGCCTAAAGACTTAAATAAAATTTGAGCTTTCAGTGTTGATGATCGGGTGACTACATACCTTGCCTCTTTTTTAGGGACCAACTTCTTCATAACACCCTGAATTGGGATCCTTACTTTCAACAAGTCCATGCTTAGCTCACCTCCAACATCTTTATAGAAATTCTACCCAAGTAGAATGCCGTAAGAGGCTAGAACATCGGCCACTAGAACTGTTATTTTCATTCTCTTTTCTGGAAAAGCTGTGAAAGCAAATTGGGCATCTTTTATCTGACCAAGGAGTGGAACTTGCTTGTTTTCCATAGAAGAACACCTCCTAAAATTTTTGGTCAAAGTTAGTCCAACAGAATTTGCCACCTTGGGGGGCATGACGTTATCTAAGGCTCTAGAGTCTATTATGCAATTACTCAGTTTGAAACCATTTATTAGTAGGGAAACATAGAAAGGTTCTATCTTTTGGGGAGCAACAGAAGGGGTCATGACAAGATTATTCTGGGCAGATTTATCTTTGGGGGGATCATGAATGGCCTTTGAAAAATCTTGTCCTATAGGAATGGCTTTATTTTTCACATATTCTGCCAACCTATCAAATTTTTTTGGGTTAGCTCTCAAATATTCAATTTTTGTCATTTGGATTTTAGTTTTTTTGGCATGATCAATTATATCAAATAATTAAAAAGAATTTGAAATAAAGGAAGAGAGTCCCTCATCTAGGTCTTTATTAGGTGTGGTACTAGTTTGAGAAATAGAGGTGGAAGGTATGGAGTGGTTGGAGGTACTTACTTTTTGGGGAGTTACCCAACCTTTTGATTGAGGAGGCAATGGAGTTCCTCATTTAGTAATGGAAACCACCGGCAGGGGTTCTTCTTCTACTTTCCTTTTATCAGCTTGTGGAGCTGATTGGTTTTGAGATCTGGTGAAAATACCATAGGATCCATCCAACCCTTCTCCTTTACTTCTAGCTTCATCTTGGTAATCTAGGAAACCAATATTGGAGTCACCAGCTAATTCTTCTTCCTACTCATCAAAGAGATTAGCGTCATCTTATTGGTCCAACTGAGGTTGGAGCAAATAGTCATGTTTAGCCTCTATGTAACCAACCACTAAATTGGTAGGTGCTGCTTCAATGGCTAATTTCCCTAGAGGGGGAGGCAGGTGATTTGATTGTCCTTGGTTCCAGGCAGCATTACCCTAATATTGTTGATTTTAGAATGTTCTCCTAGGCATATCTTGATAGGTGGGAGCAGATATACCTTGGGATATTTGCCTCTTCAAAGCTATCAATTCATTTGTCAAATTTTGCACCATAAGATCTGTAGTGCCAATAGAAGAGCTTTCAGTAGATGAGGAGAATATATTTTTACTAGGGTCTTTTCTGATCTTACCTGCTAGGATAAGATCATCCTCAATCTCAGTAGCCAAATTTTGAACCAATGCTGGATCCACAGGGCTAGCTCACCTCAATAGGAAACTTACTTTAGGAATCTGTGAGTTGATAAAAAAACACTTGAGATTCTCTAGTGTGGGTTGAGCAATAGTTGGAATCTGGTTCTTTAACTTGTTGAATTTAGCTATGAAATCCCTCATGGGTTCTTAGGATTCTTTTTTCATCTATATTAGCTATGCTAACAAATCATGTGCATCTTCAACAGGTTTAAACCTAGCTTTAAATTTGGCTTTGAGAGTGTCCCAGTCAGTCACTGACCTGGCTTGTAGGTGGTAGAACCAATCTATGGTAGCACCTTTTAGGGTTTCCACAAAAAGTCTCACTACTACATCCTCAAATTCCACATCGATTACGCGACATGCTATGGAGAAAGTGGCAATATGCTATTGGGATGAACCTTCCATCACCAAAAAACTTGGGAATTTTTTTTCTAGAACTACGAGGTAGTTCATACAAGGGTAGGGTCAGATTAAGAGGACCAAAGGAATTGCCCCACAGACCTTGAGCCATTATGATAAGAGGATTAAATGGTGGGATAACGAATCTTGGTGGGGTATTTATAGGTAGGGCACTATTAACAGTAGGAAAAGAAGCTCTACCTTGTGTTGGTGACTTGATAAGGCTAGGAGGAAGACTCCTAGATCATTGGAGGAAAGGTGAAGGAAATAGATCAAAATTGCTCTGCTGTGCCAACTCAAACATGAGGTCAAAAACACCCTTGGCTCTCTGGGTTCTTGTGTAGCATGGAGTTGTCAGATTTTAAAACAAAAATGGAAAAGAGCAGGATCTACTTCAATTTGAGGTTTGGGACTTCAAACTGCATGCTCTTCCCCAATGGAGTCAACAAAAATTATTGGGTTAATATTTTTTCATCAACTAACTGAGGACAAAATGGGTATATCAACCATAGCACAAAGAAATTTACACCATGAAAAGTGTGGGTTTACCAGATCTAGATGAGGTAAATCTCTCCTCTCATCAAGGGGAGGTTCCCTATGAATATTTATATGCTATGTATATATATAATTAAGCAAACAATAATACTTGGGGTGGTAAAACATCTACCTCTCTTTTTTCAGAGGTGATGTCCAAGGGACAAGAGAGAGAAATCTTGGTCATTGGCCAACAACATTCCTCTTTTTTTAGGAATGGTATCCAACATAGAGTAGAAAATCACTTGAAGTAACAAAGTTCACAAGGGAACTCACATAAGCACAAAGTCTTCCATAGCCTCCTTCACTGATTCAAAACAAACGTAACTGTAGAGTGAAACAAAGCACAAAGTCTTTGCCTGAAACTACAAAAGATAAAAGGATCACAAAGATAAAAGTAGCTCAAAGTCTCTCTTCTATCTTTTAGAAACACCCTCAGATAATATCAACACACCCACTTTGCTTATTAAATCAAACAAATAAGAGATTATCAGGAAATAAGACATAAGAACTGTTTCCTAAATAACACAGATAAATTCAACACAAAGTTTGAAATAAACCTGCTTCTCATTCATTTAACAAAATATGATTTACAAATTGAGCCCAAAGTCTCAAGAAGTGTCTCAATTTTAGCAGAGTTTTTGCTCTCAATTATCAGAGATATATTTACAAAAGAGGTCTCCATTATATATAGGGAGAAACTCTCAAAAACTAGAAAATAATAACATATAAAAATATCTTAGTCAAAGATGACTCATCTTTGACTTTGAGATATTTTTCCAGATTTTTTACATGTAATTACACATTACAAAATTGCATGCACTTTTTTCATGACAAAAGTGCATAAGGAAAGAAGAAAGAAGGGGAAAAAGTTTTAGCTCTTGCCGCTAGACTTCTTCAGATTAACATCATACATAACAATGGATGCCTGAATTCCTATACTATCTAGCACAAATGTGTTCTTGAAGATGACCCTGGCTCTAATGAAGGCATCCTTTAATGTTGTGATTGCGTTAGCATGACTAGTTAACCTGGATCTTAGATTATCTAGAGTTAACTGAGTATCCAAAATGTTATCCATAGAAGTCATTGAGAAGGTTTTCTCTTCAAAATCTCTTTGAATCATACCCTTGAAACCTTGGATCATTTCTTTGGCTAAGAAAAATTGGTTATCCCTAGAAGTGAGGTCACAAGGTAGTTCTTCCAGTCTATTCAACAGGCCTGTGTCACTCTTCTCACTAGCATCCTTGGAAGATTTGAGATCTTCAATAAACTCCTTGAGTACATGTATTTTATATATCAGTGACTCCTTGATCTCAGCATAGGAATCTTTGCTAGAAATGATGCCGATAGATATCAAGGTGCTTTTCTTCAGATCCTTCATCTCCCTCCACTTACTAAGATATTTTTCTATATTGTCAATGTCATGAGAGATAAGAGAGACAAGGTCATCTAAATCTACCCTCACCTTCTTCATCTTGTCTATCTTTTCTACAACCTCCATAAGTAAGGAAACTCCCTCAGTATGCATCTTTTCAACGTAATCCTCAAGCACTTTCCCTTTCAAGTAGGTTTTCTCTACCTTTTGAATGATAGGGTCATCTATAGAGAAGGCCTCTGGAGTTGTTGCTTCAGGGGGAAGAGTGAATTTCCTTATTACTATCGTTAATTGCTCCATCTTGGCCTTATAGTAGTCTTTCATCTCCTTTTCTCTGTCAAATTTTTGGACCATGATGTCCATTGCAGACTGTAGATCGCTTTTCACACCTTCGTGAGTAACTTTTCCAAGTTCAACATGAGAGATGAAATAGCTGCTCATGTCAAAACCCTCAAGGGTTGCATCTTGTAGAGGCTTAGCTATTTCTAGAAATTTATGCCCCTTTTCCTCAACCAATTTTGAGAGGATCCTTGGCCTCTTAGGAGCCTTAGCTTTTACCAGCACTATCTTGCTAAAATCAAAGTCATCTGGAGAGATGGCTAACTTCTTTCTTTTAGGCATGAATGTTGACATCTGAGGTGGGAGAGGAGTACTTACTATGGTAATAGCTCTCATAGCTAGTGTTATCATGGTAACATCTACACTATTAGTGGTAACAATGGTTGTAGTAGGAGTAACAAGCAAAACTGTACCAGCTATTGATTGATCAAGGGTAGAACTTTCTCCTAGATTGAAGGAAGGAGATGCCAAACTAGGAATAGATCCAGATGAGCAAAGAGTATCTCTGAAAGTGCCCTAAGGATCACCAAATATAACTCTAGAAGGAGAGGTAGCTCCAGAAGAAGGAACACTGATAGGAGATAGAGGTGAAGGAGATGCCACAGGAGACTGAGGTGGAGAAGGAAAGATGTCTGTAAGTGGCCGTGCCCTTTCCTAGGAAGGTAGAGTCTCAGTCCTTTACTGCTTTGAGGGTCCTTCATCTGTCTCCATTTGCTGAGATGCCTACTCATGGGATCTTTATTTTTCAACTCCCTTAGCCGTTGATTCTGGCTCTTTAGTAACCTTTGATTTTTTAGAAACAAAGATGATTCTAGGCTTATGAGGCCTAGATGGAGAAGGAACATCACCTTTGTTCTTGGTCTTATTTTCTACCTTCTTCCTCATTTTTGCTTGAAACTTAGCCTCTAATCCTCTAATAAACTCTTTCAGTATGGTCCCTTTGGCTGATAACCAATCATTGGTGTTAGCCAATATTGGCTCAAATCTCTTCCTCAGAGAAGTTAGCTCTTTTTGAGACCACTGAATTGAAGGAAGTGGGGAGTCAACAATCTTCTCAACTAGGTACCTACTATTGATAATGCTCCTATCATCGACTAGATTGGGGGGAATCTCTGTAAACCCCAAATATTTTATTTGCTCTAGGATCAGCTTGCTATAGTCCATCCTCCTGATTTCTTCAGCTATTCTTAGGTCTACCCAGATGTCTTCAATCATAGGCTCATGAAATTGAGTATTTCATCTAATCATGTCCTTGACACCCCTATAGTCAAATTTGTCCCTTCTCTTGAATTGTTTCATAGTGACCAGCTACATCTCTATTTCTATGACTTTGGCTTTAGCTGCTATCAAGATAGAGTATCTACCAATTTTAATTGGAAACCTAAAACTTGGCTTTTTCAGCTCCATCTGCCTAGTATGTACGATAGCCATTTGTCTACATAGCTCCATCAAAACTAACTTATTAGAAGGAAACTTGTAGAGCATATAGGGATAACCTTGGAAAAATCCAACTCAAAGATAACATAAGGTGAGAAATTAAAGGAACATACAACCATAGTCTTTGACTACCATCCAAGCCTCATCAGATAATCTCTTCTGTTCAAGCTGAGGGTCAAAGAGGCATAAAAATATGAAAAAGAAAGCATCATTTACCCTTTTAAAATAGTGGATTGATCCTTGAAGTGTTAACTGGGGGTAATATGAGTAGACTAGGGTGGTCTTTCTATCCCCTTTAGTTGTTAAACCTAGAAAGGTTCACATCAAGGTAGCTATGTACACAAGGTACAAAGTCATATAGAACTTTGAATAAGTTTATACCTTAGTTAGTTGCTCATGAAGGGCATTGTTGATCTATTCACCCCAAAAGATGACCTGCTTACCTTGGAGGATGATATTAATAAATGAGTACATCCACTTGTGGAACTATGAGGAAGACGGGAGGCCTTGCACTCTGCTGAGAAGGGTGATTAAGTCACCAACTTCTTTAATGAAATCACTCCTTATGAAGTTCTACGACCATTTGGATAAATTATTTTTGGGGGCCTTTAGCCACATATTATTTATTACTTTTTTTGCCCTCTCAGGGTCCTTATCATACATCTTCTGTGCTTCTATGAAGTCAATCTTCAACACTTCGGTAGCAGGAGGGCACATGAAGACTTTGTCAATAAATTTGGAATCCAACTAAATTATTACATTACCACTGGCATCTGAGATTGATCTGGTCTCTTTGTTATAGAACTAGGTGCACTAGAGAATGAACTGTATGATGTGTTACCAATGGGAAAGTGGCAACCAAATGAATGTTGCTTTCGATGATTCTCTTCATTTTGGAACTCAAGTTTGTTGCATTTATTTTGGTCATGAACTCGGCCATATCCATGTGGCCAATTTTTGTATCTCTAATGTTGTCAACATTAGAAATGACCAAAGTGATCAGAAAGATGCCCTGATCCCAGTACTTTATTGATTTTGAATTTTTTAGAGAAGTTTCAGACATCAGAACTAGCCTCAATTGAACAGGTGCTGACAAGCAAGAATCTTCTAAAAGTACTTCAGTCATGATCGTGTAATTAGTGAAAAGTGGGCAAATTGGGGAATTCACACATTAAGTGATCATGACCAAGGAAGGGCACTTAACAGGGTTGGGTCAGAAACTAGGGGAAAAAGGGGAGGAAAGGAAAGAGATGAAAAAGGGGGAAATTTCTCTAGAGTTAGAGAAATTTGGGTGAGAAATATATGGGTGGTGAAATTCACCACCCCTGCATAAAGAATGATCAAACATGTATGGGTGGTGAAATTCACTACCCATGCATATTTAAATAGAAGAAAAGTGTACGGGTAGCAAAATTTGTCACCCCTATAGGGAAAGTCTGCCCGGTCAGCAAATTTCACCACCCCTATAGGGAAAGTCTGCATGGGTGATGAATTTTGTCGCCCCTGTAGGGAAAGTTTGCATGGGCAGTGAATTTTGCCACCCTTACAGGGAAAGTCTATACAGGTGGTGAATTTTGCCACCCCTATAGGGAAAGTCTGCACGGGTGCTCGGGCGGCAAAATTTGCCAACCGTGCAGAGAAGCTAGGGAGTCAAGGGCATGCAAAATTTGCCACCCATGAATCTCAGGGAAAAACAAGAAGCACGGGAAAACCATGGGCAAGAAGGGATGACACTTAAAGGAGAGAAAATGGAGCAGGTTGACTAGCCCAAGGGAAAAATGGGAACAAAAAAATCCAATTTAGAAAATCATAATAGAAAAAAGAAAACAAATGCAAAAAACACAACCTACCTGAAAAACCACACACATCACGAGCATAAATCCACAAAAATGCCCTTTAACCCATTCACTGGATTGTCTAGAGGTAGAGGCTAGGAGGAAGAGAGGAGGAATGAAACAAAAGAGGGTTAAAATTAGATTATATGGGGCAAAAATTGACCCCAACAACCTGGCGTGCATGGTTATAAATCCCATGCATGAAAAATGAGGTGATGTAGGGGTGGAAAAATTCACCGCCCTTGTAGGTATGATGGAAAAAATGCATGGGTGGCACATTTTGCCTCCCTTACATGTCAAGATGCATGGGTGGAAAAATTTTCTGCCCTTACATCTCAAAGGCAAACTGCACTAGCGGCAAAAATTTCCATCCGTGCACAAAAATAGAAAAAAAGAAACACTAACTCTAAAAGAGGTAGGTTTTGGTCTCTTGGTCGCATCGAGATTGTAACGACCTTCACATTTCAGGGAAGACATAATAAAAAGACATTACAAATTTTGAAAGGTGTAGTTGGACCAAGACGAGAACGAGAAAAACCCATCTCGAAAACAAACTTAGAGAGATGAAAGACGAAATAGACAAGTTTCATAGGGGGTTGTTCCCAAAAATGAGCTAAGCTGATTTTGGAAACAACACAATCCAAATAGAAAATTGAACCCAAGTTAAAACAAACTTAGTGCACAAATGGTGAACCCACTTTGACACACCAACCCTTATAACTTAGAAAGGTTCAATTTCGAATGTGGATTATAAATGAAGGATTTAAACAAATTGGGTAAAATTTCTAGACTCAATTTGGTAGCATGACTATGCCAAAGTGGATGTCATGACATAAAACTTTTGATAACAATTTGAACAAGGAAAAGATGAATTTTCTATTTGGATAGCGTAACACCTCCCTTGCTCAAGAAAATTAAGAACAAAGTGTTTTGGTTAAATTAATTGAGTTAACAAACAATTTTAGACACAAATCAAGACCAAGTAAGCTAATAAAAAAATTAATTTCTTAAGTCTAAACTGACAAGGTATGGCAAAGTGGGGTGTACTAAACTATCAAGTTTTTAACATTCTAAGGTAATCAATTACACAATGACTTTCATGCCAAATAATGCAAAATAAAATCATATATTTTGGGTCCGTATCATTCAACTTATTGCAAGAAGGTCTAGTCCTTTTTGTAACCACTACATCTTGTTGTTTGCTCAGTGTAGTGCGATATCTAAAGTGCCACTACGTCGTATGTGCAACTCTAAAAGAGTCAAATGAATTCAATGTTAGGAGATGAAACCCTAGGTCAAAGCTTCCCTAAAGAACTTTTGGGAGGTGAAGAAGTCCCCCTCACAAGCCAAGTTTTCATGAAAATAAATAAAGCATAAAATAGAAAGACTTTAGGGTCATTTTTAAGATCACACAAACTTTAGTGAGTTTTGGGGGAGTGATTTAGGTGACATTATTTTTAAGCCTTGGACTAGGCTATTTGTAATAGGAATGGCACTTTTGATTCTAAGGGTTCCATATAAGGGACAAATGGAATAGCATACATGCAACATTCCTCTTTTTTCCAAACAAGATTAATCTAATAAACTATTACAAATAAGAATTAACAAGTGTGTTCAATTTTAAACCCAAATAAAGTGTTTGGTGGTGTTAATTTGACACCTTGGTCTTAGTTGTGAAATTTGAAAAACATTCATCAAAAACACCTAAATTATTTGTTAAACACCAAAACAAAATTCCTAATCAAATTTTAAGCATGAAAAAGTGATTTAAACATGTTTTGAGACAAAATTCCACTTGGTCCTGTAGCAAAATTGTTAGCATGTCCTTTAGCTTTGAAGCCCTTTTGAATTTGAAATAAGAAACTTTGGAAAATTAGGTCTCAGGTTAGTGTTTTTGGAGAAAACATAGTGACCAACTTTGATCAATATCATTGACATTAGTTATGAGAAATTGAGATCTATCCTATACCAGTTCTACTGACTGATGTCAGTTAAGTTAGGGAATTGATGTTAGTATTTCTATTGGCGTCAGTTACTATGTAAAAACCATGGCAACCAAAAATGGTAAAATAAAGTTAGAAAATAAATTTATAAGAGTTTTAAGAGCTCAAATTAATTTTTTAAAGTTGTAAAAGGATATTTTTTAGGTTTAGGATGCATTTGGTCCCATTGAGGATTCCAAGATGTAGAGAGGATTACAAAGCAAGTTAATAAAACATTTGTCCATAAACAATGAAGCATGCATAAATAACTAACTAACCTAGCCTATCTATTCCTATGGTAATTACAAAGGATATCAATAAATAAATGAAAGAAATCAATCACCATATTACCTTGCCAAATGGATTCACCATACCTATGTGGCTCAAAAACATGTTCTCCCTTGATCAAATGTCTTGTCTCTGTCAACAATGGTGGTAAACTCCTATAATGCCTCAAGAACACTCATAAAACCTAGGCCCTTAATGTGGAATCACTAAACTAGCCTATCAATGATGTTTATGGAGACAATTTAGCATTATAACTTTATAATATTCAAACTTTAAATATATTTGAGCATAATAACCTTACACCAAAATAGCTTAGAAATGATGTCCATGGCCTCTCTATTTATAGATTGGTCAGGATCAACCTAAACCATCCATCTTGAGAAAAATATGTGTGGTTGATGATAATCCTAATATTTGGAATTAAATCCATACTTATCCTTAAAATGACCTTGGAAGAAGGGCATTGAAGAGGTATGGGAGGTATTAACTAGGCATGGGTGACCCATAATCCTAATATTTTATGCATTTATGGCTTAATGGATGCCACCCCATAGATGATGTCACTAAGTGATGTAGATAATAAATAAATAAATATTCAACAACTCTCATGTAAAATCCACTTAAGCTCTTGATTTGGATTAATTAGCCTTAAACAAGGTTAATCAACATTTGTACAATTATTTGAAAATTGGTCCTCAATCAATCAAAATGGTCAAAAAGTCATATTAATGGGTTGTAATTTGATTGGAGAGGAATTATAAGGTGACATTAGATGTGTTGTAATGGTATTCCCCTTTAGGATTTTGCCAATAGTAAATAAAAAGGTACATGATGTGTACCAATGAATTAGATGAAAAGAGTGATCCAAAGCACTAAATGGTAAAATGGTCATTTTAACTTGAAATTATTTTATCAAAGTTAGCTAGCCCATAAAATTCATTTCCCCATTTAGGGATACTTTCACCTAAAATGGCACTTATAAATGACAAGTTTAAACCATTTAGGATGCTTTATATATTTTGACCTAAAATGTGCATTTGAGTGCAATTCAGGTAAGATTGATAATTTCAACACAAATGGTGTTAGGAATTGGATGTATACAAATTAAACTTAAGAACCTTCAATCAATCTATAATTAGGACAAAATGATAGCTTTGCATTTAAAATTCATATATAAAATTCATAAGAACCATTCAAGCCTAAAATTTAAACTAGACAAGTGAGAGAAACCATAATAATAATTCACATAAACAATGAGACAATATTTTTAGAACTCTTTACTTGCATTAATTGTTCCAAAATTATCACAAAGTTTTCTTTCTCAAAACTCCCTCCTTTTACAATTGAAAATACCCATTGTATAGAAAACTAAGGAGGTATGTCGATCAGTCTTGTCTAATAATATTTGTACAAGTATCAAGGACATCTATCCTTTTATAAAGTTCTAGAACTATGACATCTTCTAATGAATTGAACAATAGGTGATGTGCTTTACAAGTTGCACATGTCTTTACAAAAAGTATATTATATTTTCAAAATGATATATAATTTTAGTTACAAGAATAATATGCTTTAATCAACAAATTCAACTCTAAGGCCCTCTTACTACTATAGTCCCATATTTTTGCTTAGGGATATTCATTTCCCTTTCATGTTGATCATTGATTAGCTTCAAATTGATAATAGGCTCCATGAAGATTTCATCTTCTTGGTCTGCTAGGACTCTAAGATCTTTTTCATCTCTCTCTAAAGCTTCCTCGATGCTCCTGACTTCACCAATATTCACTTTTGTACTTAGAATCATGTCCATGATCCTACTTTTGTTTACCCCAGTCCTTCCTTAGCTCTTTTTTCTTACTTCTTGTATGACCTAGGTAACCCTAAGCTTGAATAATTTATCAATAATTAGAACCATAATGCTAAGTGAAGTTGGTTCAATGATCATGCTCCCAAATATATTATCTATCCTACTTTCCAAATATTTTCCATCCTTAAAAAGACTTTCTAGGCTCTTGGACCATGTGTTTAAGCTTTTGATCTTATGCACTAGTAATCCCATGGCTGTATTCAAATGAGCCAAGATGATTATTTTAAAATTAAGAATTTGATCCTTTATCAAGATGTTGATCAAATAATTTACTTTGTTACTTGAAATTTTCCATTAGTGAACTAGGATCACGGCCACTATACTCTATTGGATTACCACACTTTATCTTGACGTTATTGACATCAAAGAATAAAACATGTCAAATAAAGTTTCTTCAAACATTTTGATAATTGCCTTTGGAATTGATAATACAACTTGTTCTTCCAAGTTCTTATTTTTTTGCTACATATCTTTGATGATAGCTTGTAATTGTTCAATTCAAGCTTGGTCTAACTCCAAGGGATCATATTAAAATATAAGATTTCCCTAAGATTTTATGTTCCTACTTGGGTCAATCCGGCAAAGGGTTCCACCTTTTAATATTTCATTTATTCACCACCCTAGATGATCTTTCTCTCAGTCACCCTCATCAATGTAGAATCTTTGGGTCAAAATTGACCCCAATTAAATATTGAGTCACTTGAGGAGATGGGATATCTACTTGTGCTCTACACTATTGACTTGGGGTAGCCAATCTTATTTCCTCTTCCTTTTGTAGATCCACAATCCTTGGCTTGAGCACTTCATGCATAAGGATGTTAATGGTTGGCATCATATCCCAAGGATGATGTCTAGTAGGGATTTTCTATAATATAGGTGCATAAATTAACCACTATGGAATAACAAGACCATATATCAAGTTTTATTCACTAAATATATTGACTTCACTCAAAGGAGTGAAAGTCACTTTGGGTTTCTTAGCTCTAAGAACAATATCCATCTCAACCTTCCTTTTATGGGTGTGAATAGGGACCAAGTCCAAAACTTCCTTCCCTTTTTCTTCTTTGGTCTCTACATCCTAGGCTTATTCATCATCAGACTCATAGGCACTATATATAATTTTTAATGCATCCTCTATATAATCATTGGGGTTTAGGGATACCATGTGAATCTCTTCCAAAAGTGATTCTTGTTCCTCCACTTGAGCTGAAGAAGAAGTAATCTCATAAGGCCTTCTTTTCTTTGGTATTTTCTCAACATATGCTTCATGTTTGTGATATAATTATGATTTATATGATGTAGGTATAGTAGGTGCGCTACTTAACAAATGATACTATCTAGGCCCCAGTTGTTATCTATCATCCCCTTTCTAGTTCCTCTCTAGTCTAGACTTAGGTATAAGGTTATGTTCTTTCAATATCCTAGTGACCTTGGAGTATGAAGATGATTTTGTGTACATAGGTTCAAAATCATTTGGTTAATGATCACAAGTCATATTTATTTCCTTAATTTTCAAATGCTCATCAACCCTTAAATAAGGGTCCCATTACTTGAGTTCATCTATTTGTAGATTAAAATATTTTATATGCCTAGAAGTTGCTTCAATGTTCTCCCATTATTTGAGTATGGTTTTCCCAATATTTATAGGGAAGTTTTGGAGGAGGAATTTTATATTGGTCTTATAGAAACCATCTACACCATGAAACAACTAATATGACACCTCTTACTCTGCTAGCTTATCTAACACATGGACAAGTAGCCTGAGAGGAGTACACTAGGTTCCATCAATCTTGATAACTTTATAATCTATATATAACTAGATATATCCCATAGTTTCAACATAATTATTGATTAGTGGGTTGGCTCGCTTCATCAGATGACTAGTTATGTCTTCACTAAGGGCTAGATAGACACAATTATAGATGAATTGAATGTGATCCCTATACTTGAATATGTGCAATTGGGAATAATATTGTGAAATTATTTGTGTTCCACTAGGCTACCATTAATTTTTTTATTGGGAACCTTTGTTGTTTCACAAAGGGCATCCAAGAGGTATGACATCATGTAAAATTGGGTAATAGGGATAGATTTATGGTATAGATTTATTTACTCAATGATATACTAATTATCTCACCTAGAACAAGGGTAATTGTCTTTTAAACCATAAAGTAGACTATGGGTACCTAGATGAGGTCTACATAAGAATTTGTTACATTCCCACACAACCTATTCCACATTTTCATAATCATCCTAACCCTTGGTCTAAATTGGTTGATAGGGATATTATTATTGAATTTTGAAAAGACTTGGTTTCCAAAATATAGCCATAGGTAAGGATGTCATTTAAATAATTCTCTTTAGCCTAGACATTGATAGAAGTTAAGTTAATTTGGGGTTTGGGTAGTTTATAATAGTTTTCAAAAGCTACAACAAAGATATAGGATATATTTTGAGTATGTCCATTAATTAACATGCCTTTGTTTATTTTAACATCCTTAAAAATGGGAGAAAAGATATTAAGCAAGTGGATTACCTTAGTTTTGATTGTTGCATATTGTAAACTATTCATTTGAATTACAACTATGTCATATTATAGCTTCTTGGTAGACACATTCTTTTTCTCCTCTCTAGTCATGGTGGGGGGGTCGTCAATGGTCTAGAGTAGCTTAGACCAATTATTATCTCCTATATTCAGAGTAGTGGCATAGAACCTAGTGTCTTTAAATACTATATATTTTGTGTTTGAAGTCAAATATAGCTTCACATCCTCTTTTGAGATACCCTTCTAATTTATCATGACTATGAATTTATTAAATTACTCACTAGTGGACTACAATTTAGCTCTAGATTAAATTATCCTTGCACAAATGATAATTCAATTATTTTTGGCTAAATTACAATGAACACATAATCAAATTAGGGATTATATATGTGTTATTTTATTCTAAATGTTTTCATAAAGCTTTAATGGTGGTAATCTATTCTAACTATGTGATATTTGTGACTTAGATTGCCTTTAGATCTTGTATTTCTACCTTTGCATTTTTACGCCCATGAGATCTTTTAATCTGACATGTATGTCGATGTGACACAACCATGTCATTTCATTTATTTATTTTTGAAATGTGACCATCATCCTTAAGACATGTGCCAACACCCCATTGGGTTTGGTCCCATTTAAATTTCCACCTCACGTCACACCATTGATTTAGATTCAGGAGGTTGAACACTATTGGTTTATCTTTATACTTGATACCCAATATTTTGCCATTTATCATTTCCACAGGCCTTCTCTATGCTTTCAACTATCATTTTACACTTATTAAAATTCCTTTTCACCATGTGGTATCTCTACATTCATCTTGGGTTATTTGGAAATTCAACTTTCATTTCACATCATTGGATCTTAGTTGCATAGATCAACACGCACTATCGATCTCGATCCTCTAGGTTATATCCTTTGCTCCACATACCATTGATTTTATAACACAATATCCATGATGGTGACACTTTTAACCTTCTCTCTCTTCCTAGGTACTCTTTGAATTTTTGACTTAATACTCACTATTGATTAGAATGTATAAGCTTATATGTATATGATCAATCTTTGGGATAGTGATCAAGCTTTAATTATGAGCTACGATTGTGCCACTTGTCATCTCCATGCTTACTCATAAGTATTTTGACTTTTCAACTTCCATCTCACACCATTATATCTCTTTTGCCCAATCAAACATATACCATTGATCTAGGTGCATGGATTATTAACTTTTATGAGTCTCCATAAACCACTGGATATTACTTGCTTGATCAAGCATGCTTTTTCAAATCCAAGTGCTTGAATTAGTTACTTTGCCTTATATTATTGGATCTATTTTTCCTGATGAAATGCTCTCTATCATTCCTATGGATAATAAAATGAACTAAGGCTTGGGAACATAAATAACTTAGTATAAAGTTTTTAGACTATGGTTTTATTCATGTTAATAAATATGATTAAGACCTTGTGATAAAAATTTTAAGCTAAGTCTAAAATATGTAAAGTACTCCCACATTTAGTTAGATCATGAAAAGATAAAAGGGAACTAAGGGGTCATGGGATATATATAAAATAGGATAAAGATTTTAGACTAAAGTTTTGGTCATGTTAATAAACATGACTATAACCTTAGGATAAAATATAAATTAAGTCAAAATTGACAAATGTTCCCACATAATTTGATCCCACTTAAATTTGAATTTAATTCAAAATAATTAGGTTAAAAGGAATTAGGTTAAGGGTTTTTATATGTTCAAACATGAATCCAATTAAATAATTAAAGATCCATGATTAATTAAAAGGTCATATTATCATTAAATCCCAAAACCCTAGACATTGTTCACAATATTAAGACTTCATTAAACCTAAAACCTGGTAACATAAAAAGAAACCATTAGAAACATTAGGTAAAATAATACAAGGATAAAATGGAGACATCTAAGTTAAGATAACTGAGAACTAGACGTGGATGACCTTCAAATAAATAACTTTGATCACGTGGCATTTTCAATTCAAAGCATAAATTTGTAAAATCTTGAAACAAGGGTCCCAATTTTCATAAATGGGGGGGGGGTATGTTGACCTTAACAGATTCCAAATACTACCCAAAATAATGTTACAAATTATTTTCCACAATACTTTCATAACAATATCAAGTAAATTATACTATGAACATTATTAGTTTTAATTTTGAGAGGAGATGACTATTAGATACTATATAATATCCTTAAAAAAAGGGGGAATTTTAGTAGGGTCATGTTTGTAAACATGTTATAGATAACTGAATATACTTTTCACAATCTCCAAATGCAATGGGGGCATGCTTTGGAAGCACCATCTCCACACTTATTCACTATTCAACACCTCCATATTACATTAGGGGAATGTTTTGGAAACATGTCCTCCACAATGGTACTTATTTTATTTTTTATATATATTAATATATATTTTGGGCATGATTTATAATCTTGTTTTCCACACTTATATAATTCCAAAATTAAAAAAAATACACAAGATATGATCTAGATTCACAGTTGTGGAAAAATTCCATACATTGGTACCATTTGTTATATAAAGTTCTAGTATGAGACATATCAAAGATGCATATTATATGAAATGTGTGCCTAATAGTTCAAAATAAAAATTAGTTTCATATTCCAAAACTTTTTAAAGGATTTTTACCACATCATGGACTTTTACATATTGATACCTCAGTCAAATTTGTACAGACTATATTGAGCCTTACCCATTTATAATGGTTGGCTCTTTTTTTTTGTGTGACTAGATGGATTAAATAATCTAGTTTAATCAATTTTTTGGGTTAAATTGAACACATCACTCATCCTATACCAATAAATACATATACATGTATTTTTGCACTCAAGTTGTGCTAGTTTGGAAATTATACTTGTGATGGCCAAAGCACCACTCTTCCTATTTTGGGTTAGGGGCATGATCACCTCCAAAATATACCTAATATATCTATATCACCACCATGGTGAAACCCAATTGACCACTTTTAGGATCACTCATCTTCCTAGCCATAATATGGATGAGGTTGCAAACCCCCTATCTATTTCTCTAGTTTCTAACACTCTAGAACCATTACTACATGACACATATACAGATATATTCTATCCATGTTATTTATTTATGATACTTTTTATTATTAATTACATAAAAATAATATACATTGATTAATTTGTATCATATTATTGGTTACAAGTGATTTTCAAATGAAAGGTTTAATAAAATCTCAAGCAAAGATAATAGTGTTGTCCACAACATAGTATGCATTTTATTTTCCTTTAGACTTGTGAGTTTAGTTTTTCTAGCATTAATAGATTAGAGGGGGTAAATGTAGACACTCATTTTGGTATAAAAACACTTATTTATATTATCCTTATATGTATATATCTTTTCATTTTGAATTAATATATAGTGACATGGTCTCTTATAGACCTCTTGGGTTCCATCTTATCTCACTTGATTTACCTACCCCTTGGACCTGTATGTTATGCTATTTATCTATGTCAAGGATCCCTACCAATTATTTTTTATTTTTTGTTTGTTTTTATCCCTTGAACACTAGCATCGATATTAGTTTCCAACTATGATGTAAGTTTCTAGACTTATACTTTTGTCTTTTTTCATATCTTTCACTTTATGATCATTTTTTAGCCCTTTTTACCATCCTATTGTTGGATTTTCACATGTCACTAAGTTTTAATTCAAAATCAAAATATTACTATATATACAAAGGTTATTGTATAAGTATAATGTTTTCACAAAATCCTTCACCATAGAGGAGGTTGTTAAATCCTACTCTAATATTTGTACAATATTGGAATACCTCCAGGTCTATGGGTTGCCTATGGTAAGGTAGACCTATAGGTTTAAGGGCTAGCTTCCTAGATTGATCTTTAAAAGATTATCAAATACAGTAGTTAATTTATTAGATGAAAAAAATATAGAATTAGACATGAGATTAAGATATTATATGGGGGTGATACACTATAAATATCTCCAAAATACTAACATACATATGCACTAAGAGACATGACTCACAACACTAGTTTTAGAATCTTGAATTGCTCTAACATTGGTATTTCAAACATGGAGGTGATATGTATGAAAAATACTTAAGGTAATTGGAGAAAATATCACTTTTAGACACTAAGGATAATATTTAATTAAAAATATACCCATACACTTGAAAACACTTCATGTGGTATGTTAGAGTGAAATAACTTTCATCAAACATGGAAGGATTGAGAGAAAGCAAGGATATGCATCAATCACTTAAACTTTCACTGTACATCACTTCCCATACTTACACCATACATCACTTTAGATAATTATAAATATAGTTTGTGAACTCAAAAATAGACTAAATATATTAATTCAAAGCCAAAGTAAATGATCAAACTAGCAGGGCTTCACCATACTAGGTGTGGAATTCTTTTACAAGAACCAAAAAGGATTGCATTTATAGAATATGAGAAGAGAGAATAAATTAGATCTAAAGGGTCATAATTCCACATGTTAAGGCATGAAAACAAATCACATGGCAAAAATATGAAGTGGAGGACATAGCTCTAGAAGGCCTTCTTGGAAAAGTGTCTTTTGAAGCATGACAACTCTCTAAACTTGGCATAGAGACCTTCAAATGCCTTCTTAATGTTGCCTTCATGATTGGGCATCTTTTAAGATCTTGAAAATAGACTAGGGAGAATTTAAAAATATGAATTATTTGAGGGGTGTTATAAACAAGCTATAAAAATCATTAGATGTGTCCCTTACTCATAGCCTTCTTCTTGACACTTGTTCTCACCATCTGTAGTCACTATTACTAGCCTTATATATCTATCTTCACATTTGGCATCAATATGTCCTTAATTTTCTAAAAAAAATCCAAGGAAGAGGTGTTAGGACACCTATCTATATTCCCATTACATTCCACTCCATGAATAATACCTTAAAAGGCACCCCCAATTAGACTTCTCATCTTCTCATTTGATAGTCATTCTTCATTTTCACTATCTACCATAGACTACCTAAAGTGAATGAGTTAGTACAAGTATTTACATGCTAATATTATATGAGAAATGGACATAGGGATTTAGGACAAGTCCTAATTGACCTCCCCAAATGATTCCCACTCTTTGAATCTCTTCTGCACCTATAAAACACATAAAATCCTATAAGAAACCTTGTTTTCACCATATCTATACAAGTAAGGTATAGACCAACTAGATGGAAAATATCTTGAGAGAGTCCTCTACAAGATTAAAATCATTTTACTAATCAAACTATCTACTCTACAAGCATATTCTTTCTTCTCTTTTCCATTAGGTCAAAACCAAGGGTTTAGGAGGGTTTTAGAGGGTTTGGACCCTTAAGGATTATTCATAAAAACTTGACATCCAACCTCCCAAAAAATTCCACAAAGTTTAAGTTCAAGACCCTCCTCAAATATCCCCAACTATTTGGTCACCATGAAACCAATCCATATAAGTGTGAGTGTCTCACATTTGCCTATTGAGTTTTTCCTTTGCATTTTATGCACCATGGAATGAGTTTGAGCCAAAAATGACCCCATTTTAGTTAAATAATATATAAAAATGGATCCAAATAGTCTCATAAAGGTTATAAAATGTATTTGAATGTTCATATTACCTTAGAATTGAACTCAGACCCTTATAGGGCTTAGGCCTAGACATAGGCCTAATAGGCCTAAATGTGATTGAGTTGCTTATGATAATCTTGTTTTATTTACAACACCTTTAGGGTATAAACCATGTTGGTTCATGTTAAGAAAACTTACTACACTATTTTTAAGTGTTTTGAGACCTCCTATCTCATCCCATTATCACTTACCAAACCTACATACTTGATTGTTTAGGAGTGCCCTATGTCTGAGACAAAACAAAGGGAATATCCCCTATTTTTCCTATAATTTTAAATATATGGAAGGATATAATAGGTCATAATTACCTTATGTACCAAATTTTAAGGTTATATTTACCTTATATCATCCATAACCTCATAAACTCAAAGATAGTCTTACCGAGTTGATGGTTGTGTGTAGGAATGCAGAATTAGGTTTGACAATGAGGTATGATAATTTTTTTTACTCTAACTATTATCTCTATGGGTCTCATGGATATGAAACTATCACTATGGGAGTGGTTTCCACATGCTCAATACCCAACCTTGCTACCAACTCTCTCGATATACACTCTCCATTTGACTAAACCTAGTCCAAGAATTATAATAGACCATAAGTTGAATGTTTGAACTTATTATCTACCATTTTCCTTAATTTGAACATCAAATTAGGTGGGTATAAAAATTTTTAAGGTTATTTAAATCATATTCACCATTATAACTTCTTCCAACCTCTCAAATCTCACATTTTTCACTAACCTGCATTAGCTCATGGACTGTGTGTAAACTATAGGTGGAAATCTTAGTTGAGGTTAGGGGTTTCCTATAGCTTATTTTAATGATTTATCCATAGTGTTAAATTAATTATTATTTTATTGAATTCTTTAAAATAATTTTCACACCTAAACCTATTTGTATCATGCCCTAAGCCATACCAACATCTAAATTATCATGTTTCAATATGTTGTCAGTTTATAGTCAACATGTAGGTAACAAATTAGGAGATTTCAAGACTCTTGTAAGTGATCATTTATGTCACAACCTTATGCCTCAACTCCATAAATTCCATCTTTGGGATAATAGTTCCATTCTAACTTGCATAAACAACTATGCCTACAGGGTTTTCTCTTTATGTTTCATAGTCAACACAATGTATATGCCTATAGTAAAACTATAGGTGACCATTTATGAGAGAAAAGGATATTTTAGGTGATTTTCCACACCAAAACCTTTTAAATCAACCTCTTTAGTTGATATTGATCTCATGGTGTCATTTCCATTCAAATAAATCCACCTATCTTGAAGTATGCCTCCATTATGTCATAGTGAATTGAAATACCAATTGAACTTAAAATACTATAGATTATAATAGAATTTTATAGTTAGAAAATGCTTGAGATAGAGGCATATCTACACTATACTCTTATGACCAAACACTCACTCTCCTATGTCAAATCATTTCCTCTATGCTTGGGATACATGGTGGAAACCACTAGACTAGTTTGTAATTTAAAGTGATCCATTATGGAATGATTCTTTGTGAGACAAGATCCCTATTTGAAAAATATTAAGGTAGCTTGTCTCAAAATAAAAATTTTCAAATTGAGGGAAAAGTTTTAGGTCTACCTCCCATCTTGTGATTCCACCATTTTTACCATAACACTCTTAATTCTTATAGACCTTAATTATACTTCAAACAAGTGCCAACACCTCTATACAAATCTATTCAGTCTTCTATGGAAGTTTATTGTAGGTACACATGTAGGATACCTATAGTTGAAGGTAAAGTATATGACTGTGTGTAAGAAGTGACTTCTCACAACTACTTTTCTCACCTTTTAATTGTCTAATATCACTACTCAAACCTTGGGATTCATCTTACTGTATTGAAACCTCCTTATTTCATTACCATGAATATGAAAGACTCAATTCCACTTGACTGTGATGACTATTTATAAATAAGTCTGATTGTGTTTCATAACTTGATAGTTCATTACATCAATGTAATGAAATTACTTAGATGTTCAAATAAAATAATTATATATCTCATAGAATAATCAAAGATAAGAGATCACATAATAATAATTTATAGTAGAGTAGAATACTAGATAATATAGCAAAGTAACTTTGAGGGGGCAACCTCCACAATAATGCAATAAGATAAGAATACTTCATATCATGATCAAAGGCTAACCACTACCTCATATATATATTTTATTTAGCCATGTTTATTCCATAATATGACCTAACTAAGATCATAAAGAAATTTAATAATAATATAAGAGAGGTATGTAAGCCACAAGTTGGCTACGCATATCCCTAGACACACCAAAGGTTAAGGGCATAGCATGCCCCTCCCCTTCAAAATAACATTTTCCTTAATTTTGAATTAACTCTGGATGTTTTTACACAAAGGATTCATCTTCCCAAGTGGAATATTCAAATGGAAGATTATTCCATTTGATTAATTACTCCTTAATCACTCTAGACTACAACTACTTAGTGCGTATTTGAAGGATCACCTCAGGATCAAGAATAACTTTGCCTTACTCATCCAATTTTGGTAACTCAATTTGAGTATAAACTCTATGTCCAATGACTTTAATTAGGAATGATACATGAAATACTAGATGTTGATTGGATGAAGGAAACTCTAACTTGTAGGCCACACTATCAATTTTTTACAAGATCTGATAAGGCCCATAATATTTAGGGGATAACTTTTTTATCTTTTTTCTATTACTTCAAAGACATCTACTTATATTGATGCAAGAGAATAAAGACCTAGTCACTAATGTAAAAATTATTATCACTCTTATTTTGATATACTTAGTACTTTATGAAATTATAGGCTATGGCTAAATTGTCATGCAAACTTGCAAGGACCTCTTGTTGATGGTGAATATGTTCCTCAACTACACAAACCTTAGGATGGACCTTCAAGGTCAAAATGATGGATGGAGGGTGGTACCCATACAAGGCCACAAAGAAAGACATTTTATGAGAACCATGAATATAAGTATTATAACACCATTCATAAAGTGACAACCAATGAACCCATTTATCTTGTTTGTTAGAAACAAAACAATGAAGATATCCTTCTAGAAATTTGTTGACTACCTCAATTTATCCATTTGATTGAGGATGATAGTGTTTTATTATATTTTAGAATAATGGATTTTTATTCATAACTAATAAATAGTTATAAATTAAATTAAATAATTAAATAATATACAATAATTAAGCCACTGATTTATGTAAACAAATTGTATTTTTGCCTTTTCTAAAAATAGTAATAAATAAGAGAATATAAGACAGCCTATTATGAGTGGTCTGATCTAAGACAGGTTTTGAAAATTTAGGTATAAGACTAGGATAACGTCAAAAAAAAGTTCTTGAACTTTTTTTATTGGATAAGAGCATCAAAAGTGGGACACCCTACTATTTAGCACTATAGTCTTTTTTTGACACTATTTTTTAGGTGATTTGAGTTTTTTGGGTTCTACTTGATAGGTCTGTGTTACCTTGTTAATGAAATATCAAAGCCCAAAAGTCTATGGAACTTGTTATGCATCTTTTTTAATATTTAAAGAACTAGGAGATATTTATGGTTGAAATTGAATGGAAAATTGGGAAAGAGAGAGATGCAGTTAGTTTGTAAAGGATATGTTGGATGCACTTCACACCTCATGCATGGGCATGCTACCTATATACCAATACTCTAAGGAGGGATCAAGATAATGTAGTTCTCCCATTGAAGTTCTTGGTGAAATTATGTATGAAAATGCAACTATATGTAAAATTAGGTGTACTTTAGATGGCTAGGGACTGGTTCAAGGGTTTAAATAGGCTTGGAATAGTATTAAAAGGCTATATGCAGAGAATAGGGAAAAGTACTTAAGTGTACTTGTTTGTATTCTTGCTTCTATCTTGTAAGTGAGTTTTAACCCTTATAAATGGACCTTGAATGATATTTTATAGGAACCTAATGATTTTGGTTTAAATTAATTTGTTTTAGGTTAATATGAATTAATATAATGATTTGAGAAAATATGATTACTTGAACCAAATTTGCACTTGGACAATAACACCAAAAACATGACACCTTGGGATTTAGCACTCTTAGCCAAGTTGGGAATTATTTTCCAAATGGAATGAGATGTAGTGGAATGTATTTGGGACTAAAAGAGATTCCTAGGTCTATAATGGTTAAGTCTAGAAGGCTATGGATGACTTAGAATCAGTGAAAGAAAAGCCTATGAGGGGTTTGCAAGCAAGTAGGATGACCTACGGATTATGTGTCATTAGCCACACTAAAGTAACCAAATTTTGCATTTATATTACTAAATAACCCCCTCCCCACTTTATTCTAGTGATGTAGCAAAGTGAAACACTAGGATAAAAGAAACAATAAAAAGTGTACCTAAACTTACTTGCAAAGGTGAATCCAATGAAGCCTGTATGATGCTAAGTAATATTAGATAGTACATAGAAAACACATTGTGAAAGTGTGAATCTATGAAATGAGAAAAGAGTGGAAAAATTCTTATTATATGTGATATAAAACAAGAACATAAAAAAATTGAGTAAAATAAAAAGGAAGAGAAAAGGAATGATTACACAGCATCAGGTATGCAAACCAATACAAAACCTATTGTGATCTTGAGTAAGGCTAAATGATGTTGGATTGTGTTTGATGATGTTGTACCAAACATTATATCATGAACATAGATGAGTACTCAATTCCCAAAAAAGTGGCTCAATAAAATAAAGTATATCCCTTTGTCTCCATCATCACCTACTAAATGAAGTTAGATGATTATGTGTTTGATAATCAATGTCTAGACTATGTGTCCAATCCCTCTAAATAGGTGGCTTAAGAATATAAAGGTTGGCCCTTTGGCTCTATTGTTTCCCCATGAAGTAAGCTATTATGTGATACTAATATAGAATAGATGTCATATGAGATGGCTCATGGAGCCCATGGATGCTCTTAAAATCTAAAAGTATGGCATGGATAGTTGAATGTATGCTAGAAACTAGGCCACTCTTGGAAATTTCAAAAGATGGAGGTTAGCCTTATATGAAAGCCACTCCAAAAATGATACAATATGCTTATGTGAAATCCAACTTGAGAATTTGAGTACTTGGGAAGTTAAACATGTATGAAAGTTCAAATTGAGAATGATGACAACCACCTATAGATGGTGTAAGGTATGCAATTACTGAGAATGCTTGGGTAATAAACTAAAATCAAAAACAAAAGAAGACTGATGTGCTACACACATTACCCCTAATCGCTAGTGTCTATAACATGGATTTTGATCTAGAAGTTATGTCAAGTTCCTAATCTAAAATTAGAAGTGAGATCTATCATGCCACACATGATACCCCTTATATCTAGATTCCTTAAAAAACTGTACTAAAACTATTGATTCTGACTAATCTGGATGTGCAAAAACCATAGCTAAGTTGAATTTTTCTCCTACTATTGGAAAACTTGGGTGTTTTTTTGCCTAGAAAAGAGTGAAAAAATGAGGACACCCTTGTGTTTGGTGTGTTTGTTCATTTTTGGTACTTTTTTCTTGTGCTAAAACTAGTTATTGATCTAAAATTGTCATTATTTTTCTATTCTATTCTGACTGGTTTGACCTCTACATTCTAAGTTGGGTGATCTAAATCCTGGTGTTTTGATTGCTAAGAGCTTTGATCTCTATGAAAAAACCCTTATTTATTCCCCCCTCTTTTGAGGGTAGGAATGATGAACCTGTAATGACCACCCTTAGAATAAAAGAGTCCTATAAGTGTGTTATGTTACATAGATACATGATATAACAATGATATTTGAAAATATATCTCTAGATATAACAAGTTTGTATTGAGAGATTTTTTAGATCAACAAGGGTACATCTAGATAGATATAACAATGTAAAATCATGTGTAATTTACTAAACAAAAATTTTAAATGTTAGATGTTAGTTGTTAGTTATCAAGGAGGGATAGAGCATGATGTCCATCACAACATCTAAGAAAGTACGGTAAATGCATGATATATATCATGACATTGAAAACAAGGACAAGAAATCAATCAACAAGCATACAAAGTAAGAAACAAAAAGCAAGAAACATACAAGGCTAGCCAAGGGGATATGTAAACAAGGGACATGGGCACATGTCATTCAAATTAAAAATCAAGCATACAAGGCATGTTCAAATTCCACATACACATACAATTTAAAATAAGCAAAGATTGGCATGAGGGACATAGGTACATAGAAGAGTACAAGCAAGGGACATTATAAACTATCTAAAGGTACACACACATGAATAGAATAAAAAGACATTGGTAGATATCCTAAGGCACAAATAAGAAATAAAAGTGAAATTGGAAATGTAATCTCATCTAGCTACGCAAATCAAGAAAGGAAAACATGTAAAATTTAGAAAGGTACAATCCCATATAACTAATCAAAGCAAGAATGAAAGTATGTAAGACATGTTTAGTACAAGACTAGGTATATGCTAAGAGATACACAAGTGTTAGATACTAGTGAAATGTCAATATAGTAATCTGGTAAGTAATGTACATTAGTATGATAACTTAGAGTGTGTAGTGTAGGATTATCATAACCTAGATGGTGTTGTCATGTAGAATATTCCCCCAATGGGTATGTATATCGATGAGTGTTTCAAATGTAGAAGTGGGAATGCCCATTCAATGGGTAGAGTGAAGTAATCAAGTAGTTGGATGTCACTACACACACTCAAAGGAGATCAAGTGAAGTATGGTAATATAGATAAATCAACATATAATATCATGAAAAAACAAATGTAAGTATTAACATGATAGTAGTAATGTAAAGCATGGATGATGTATACAATCAAAATGTTTTTAGTATTTTGATAAATTTGAATGTTTTTATATTTTTATATAATATATGTATAATCAAGAAAAAGAGATTATGTACAAGTACATTGGGATAGGATGATACTAACTGATGAGTCTCATGGGAGACTCCCTATCATGGTGTCCTATGTCAAGAAGTGGAATCATGCATGATTGTGAATCATGATGAAAATGCTGAGACTATGGATTTGAAAGTTTTATATGTTGTAAATTCTCTAAAATCTTTGAAGTAGAAACCAATTATGGGATCTCGCTATAATTTTTAGACATCGATGTAATTTTAGGACTCTTAGGGACCCATCTAGAAGTAGGAGATGCTCTCATGTGTTGACCCATGATATCTTAATGAAATTGATCTAGGTGTTATAACTATAGATGGAAGTTATCTATAATCCAAAATCTATATAGGTGTATGAACCCTTTATACTAAAAATGGATGTGTCATTTGTGTCTAAATCAGTACTGAAGGAAGAACTATAACTGGTGGGGAAACTAAAACTAGTGGAGAAGCTAGAACTGGTGACTACAAAGTAGATGGATCTGAAGTGAGTAGTGATAACTCATTTGGAACTCTACCAACTATAAAAAATTGATTAGCATGAATGGATTTCTTACATATATAAACTGTAGATGGTATTTCTCAAATTTTTTAAATCCATGGCTGACCAAGTAACATGTCAAATACTCCTGTAGTAGGAACTATGGTGAAATGTATGGTCACATGTGTGGGACCAACTTCTAGAGGAAGTGTAATATTACCCAGTGAACTCTATATGTGCTCACTAAATCTATTGATAACTATATTTATGGGAGTGATATCCTACTCTAAGTAACCCAAATGCTTTAATAATGTAATGGTGCACATGTTGACACTAGAATCATTATCAATGAGGACACTATGAATGGGATGATTATGAATATGTGATCTGATAAAAGTGAATTATAATATAAATTATCCTCCATAATCTCTTGATTTAATAAGGATATCAAAGGTCTAGTTGGAACTCTAAACTCATACACACCTATCATACCACTCAAAGGATGTGACTCAACTAAAGGTGCCTAGTATGTAACTAGTGGTGGATGTGCATGATATGCATGGTGAACCCCTGATGTGTCCCCTATATCTTATTTTTAATGCTATGAAAATGGATTTGAGAATATTTTTAAAGATTTATCATGTGTTGGTTTTGCCTTTGGAGGCTCAATTAAAGTGTCAAGATCAAATAGGTTATCATTTATCAAGCCCTACATCTTATGTTTCAAACTGATGCATCTATTTTTAGTGTGTCTTGGAGCCCTATGGTAATGAAAAAATTCCTACTTATCATATCCCTTGGGAAGAGGTTTGGTTTGATCAACTTTCTAAATATGAGGGAGAGATATGATGTTACAATCAAAAAGCTATTGTAAAACCCTAGCTGAAGGAACTGGAAGATGTGAGAAAGTGCATCAAGTGGGTGATTAAAAAACTTTACACTGAGGAGGCTCTAAAGATGAATTTATAGTAGGTTGATTCTAACCTTTTATATATTGAACTTGACCTTGTATGAGACTTTGTTATTACTCTTATTAGTTGTCTAGAATGCTTGTATATTTGAGTTTACCTATTGAAGTGAGTTTCACTTCTCTTTCCTTTAGTGTATGGCATAATTTAATTAAGGAAGAGAATCTATTGAGCATAATTGATTCATGAAGTGCTATTAGAAAAATCTATTTGAAGAGGTCTTGTAACTCCTAATCTACCATGGGACTAGTCATCTTAGCCAAGATGGTCTTATATTGAAGAACATAGTCTGTGAGATTCTCATTTGGTCATTATTTTTGTTGAGTAATTTGAGCATATGAAACCTTATCACAAATGTTAATGTTGAAGTATGCTAAGAACATGTCAGCTAAAGGATTGAATACATGAACTTACTAATTTGGTAGACTATAAAACCATTGTAAAGCATAATCCTTTAGGCTCCATGGAAATATCTTGGTAAGTAGCTAGTCACTAGGTACATAGTCCAAGCATGTTACATGAAATTCTCTCATGTTTGTCTATGGATCACCCTTGCCATCATAAAGAGTAAGCTTGGGTTAAGCAAAACCTTGTGGAAAAGGTGTAGAAGTAATATGACATACCAATGGTGTATGTAAAAGAGAAAAATGATTTAAAGACTACATAGGTCTAGTAGTATCTTGCTCAAGATTTAGCACCTTGTATTAAAGAGATATTATCTCTTGCACAAGGGATGCCACATCAGGAGAGAGGGATGCACTAGCTATAACTAGTGGCATAGAGGTAGGTTAGACTACTATAGGGGTTGTTGAGACATAGTTTCCCCCATAGTGTCATTTTTAACTAGTTTCTCTATGGTTTGAGAAGATTAACCATTGTTCACTTTTTTTGTTCCTCTTGTATAATTATAGGCATGTCATATTTCATATTTAGATGTTTTGTTAAGAGTTCTTAAAGTTCTCTTTTATCAGTTTCATCAAAACCTATATATTGGGCCATTGTGAAAGTAAGAAAAAAATGTATAATGTGTTTGAATGTTTTTAAATAAGTTTTAATAGGCAATGTTATAAAAAAGGAAAGTATTGAATATAAGAAACACAAATTCCTAAAAATAGGTAATTTAAATTTACACAAAAAGGATATAGAGCTCTCAAACATGTAAGGTGATACCACAAGAAGAAAATATTTGATATTACATGAAACTAAGGATTTTTAAAAAATATTTATGCAAAATAATATGAGTTTTTTAATTTGAAATTGATTTTCTAAGTTTGATATGCAAAAAAATTTCATAAGATTAATGAGAAAAGTACTGGAAAATAATTGGGAGCTAGTTAATGTAACTAGGGATTATTGAATAATTTTTGAAATTAGTATGATAATCTTAAAAAATTTATATGAATTTATATAATTTTTCTTAAAAATTTTATGAAAAATCATAAAATATTTCTAAAATTAGAAATATATTTTTCCTAGTGTTTGGAATGTTTTTTAATGCAAAAAGGACCTAATATGTGTAAACTAGGGTTTTAACAAAATATATGATAATTTTGAAATTAAATTGTATATTTTTTATTTTTAAATATAATAAAAATTAGGAAATTATGGGAAAATTTTATAAATAATTTATCTTAGTATTTCTAGGGTTTTGTGCAAAATTTGAAGTAAGTCAGGTTCACCAAATGTTTTATTATTTCTCAAAATAATGGAGTTTTATTCCTAACTAATAAATAGGTCTAGAGTAAAGTACATTAGTAAATAATGTGCAATAATTAAGCCACTAATTTATGTAAATATATTTTATTTTTTCCTTTTCTAAAAATAGTAATAAATAAGATAAAATATGACTTAGCTTATTTTGAGCCATTCAATCTAAGATAGGGTCTAAGAATTTAGGTACAGGAATGAGACAATATCAGAAATAGGTTCTTGAACTTCATTCTCTAATTGTATAGGAGCACCAAAAGTGGGAGACCCTATTTTAAGATGTTTTATTCCTTTTCTATCATTGTTTTCCAAGTGATCTGAGTTTTTCTATTCTACTCAACAGGTCTATATTACCTTACCAGTGAAATATCAAAGCTTGGAAGTCTATTGAGATCATTATGCATCTATTTTAATCTTCAAATACATAGGAGATATTTGTGATTAAAATTGAATGGTAAATTTGGAAAGAGAGAAGGTGTTAGTGTGTAAAGGATATGTTGGATGCACTCCACACCCTATGTGTGGGCACACTACCTACATACCAATACTCTGAGGAGGGATCAAGCTAATGCAGTTCTCCCATTGAAGTGCTTGGTGAAATTGTGTATGAAAATATAATTAGATATGAAACTAGGTGTAATTTATATGACTAGGGACTAGTGTGAGGGTTTGAATAGGCTTGGAATAGTATTAGAAGGTTTTATTCAGAGTATAGGGAAAAGTGTTTAAGTGTACTTGCTTGTATTCTTGCTTCTCTCTTGTAAATGAGTGTGAATCCTTCTAAATGGAATTTGAATGGAATTTTATAGGTAACCTAATGATCATGGGTTAAATTAATTTGTGTTAGGCCAACATTAATTAAGATAAGGATTAAAGAAAATATGACCATTTGAACCAAATTTGCACTTGAACAATAGCACTAGAAACAAGACAATGCAGGTTTTAGTGCTCTTATCCATGTTGGGAGCTATTTTCTAGAGAGAATGAGACCTGAGGGGATGTATCTAGTCCTAAAAGACATACTTGGATATGTAAGGGTTAATTTTTTAAGGTTTTGGATGACTAATAATCAATGAAAGAAAAGCCTATGAGGGTTGTGAAAGCAAGTAGGAGGACCTATGGATTAGGTGTCATTAGCCACACTAAAGTAACCAAATTTTGCATTTTATATAACTAAAGATATAAGTCAATTTGGTACCCAAAAATTACTAGTGAAATTAGGATATCTATCACTCACAATGATTTAAGAGTACCTTATAGTTTTTGAACTATATTGAGAAAAGAAGAATCTACAGTACTAGAAATAAATGGTTGAGATAAAGGAAAAAAATGAACATACTTACTGATATTATCCACAATAACCTTGATAACATTTTGACCATAAGATATCAATAACCCTATAATGAAATCCATATACACCTCTTCCCAATGCTAGCTAGGGATGGATAAAGGCTATAAAAGACTTGGGTTTTGATGGTTTCACCTTTATTTTATTGACAGATCATACATTTAGCCACATATCTATATACATCCCCCTTTATTCCTTCCCAAAAAAATATTGCTTGATTCTATGATAGGTTCTCAAAAAAATTGAATGACCCCCAAGTGGAATCACATGAAGTTTCGTAAGGATTTTTTATTTGAAAAGAGATTTCTTACATAGGTTTAATCTATCTTTATATCATAATACATTACCCTTCCATGTTAGTTTTTCAAATTCACCCAAACCTTGATAAATATTTTGAATCAAATCATGGGTAGCACTATCATTTTCCCATTCTGATCTTGCTTCCTCTAGCCAATCTTCTTACCAAATGGTTATGGCACATAACAATGCTTCAACTAATTCATCCCTCCTAGACAATGCATTTAACACTAGATTTTCCTTACCTTTCTTGTATAAGATTTCAAAATCATAATCTAACATCTTATTTACCCATTTATGTTGTTCTTCTGATGACATCCATTATTCCAAAAAAATATTTGAGACTATCATGATCAGTCTTTATTTGAAAGTGATGACCCATTAAATAAGGTCTTCATTGTTTGATTGCATTCAAAATGGCCATCATTTTCTTCTCATATATGAGCTTGAGCCAATTTTTAACCTTTAATTGGTGACTTTAAAATTTAAGTGGTCTAACTTCTTGCATGAGTACAATACCCATACCATATCTGAATGTATCACATTTCACCACAAAATTCTTAGAAAAATTAGGAGTGGCAAACATTGGAGTGGTGCACATAGCCAATTTCAATTTTTCAAATTCCTTAGTAGCTATATCAATCCAATATAAGGAATATTTATTCAAAAAAATGTGAGTGGGGATATAATTCTATCATAATTTTTTACAAACCTCTGATAGTAACCAGTTAGTCCCAAAAATCCCCTTAGTTGATTGAGTATCTTAGGAATCGACCATTCTACCATTGATTGGACTTTTTTAGGATCCACGTTCACTCCTTCATGTGAAACCATATGACCCAAATACTCAAACTCATGAGCTATAAAATTAAATTTGGAAGGTTTATCATACAACTAATGTTTTTCCAAAATTGAGAGCACTTGTTTCACATTCTGCAAATGGTCTTCCCAATTTTTATTGTAAATGAGGATATCATCAAAAAACACTATAATAAATATTTTTAAAATTAGCCTATAAATAGTATTCATCAAACTCTAAAAGGTGGATGGTGCATTTCTTAGACCAAAAATCATAACCATAAACTCATAATGGCCCTTATGAGGTCTAAAAGTTGTTTTGGGTATGTTTCCATCACAGATCTAGATTTGATGATACCCAAAACTTAGATCTAACTTGGTAAAATAAAAATCACCATTTGATTCATCTAAGAAATCATCAATGTTAGGAATAAGAAATTTATCTTTGATAGTGTACTTATTGAACTCTCTATATTCAAGTCACATCTTCTAAGTGTCATCTGTCATTCTCACCATGACAACTAGTGAATAATATTCACTTTGGCCATGGTGAATGATTCCTTCATCCAACATCTCTTGTACCATATGTTCAATTTAACTTTTTTGGGCATAGGTATATTAGTATGGCTTGATGTTGGGTGGTATACTACCAAGAATAAGGTTGATGAAATGATCGTGTGTGTGGTTGGGTGGAATTCCTTTTGACATGTCACCAAAAATAATAAAATGGGTGTTAATCACTTGTTGTAGATTAGGAGGTGTAGATGGAAGAGTTGGTTGAAATTCAATGGAAAATAAGTGACCCACAAACTTTTCAACACTATTTTAGATAATCTTGGTCATTTTATGGGAGCTAACAAGTTATGGATATTTATCCCTTAAATCCCTTAGATCAAATGTCTTTCCCTTAGAATGAAAGTGTGTGAATAATTCCTATAAATTCATCTCAATAGTGCCTAAAGTGGTGAGGTACTGTACTCCCAAAATAATGTTAGCTCCACCCATGGGAATAAAAAACATAAGATAATCTAATAGGTAGTCTCCCATAGATAACTTAATATTATGACATTTTTATAAACAAATGATAGTACCACCATCTGCAATCATGAACTAACATTTTTGGAGAAGGATAAATAAAATAGTTCAAATTAGTATCCAACTTACTATTGATGAAGTTGTGTGTGCTCCCAAAATCAATCAATACATTGACCTTTTATTTCTTAAGGAAACCCACCACCTTAAGAGTTTAGGGAATAGTAATACCTAAAAGGGTATGATAGGAAATAGTAGGCTAAGAGTATTTAGATTCCTCCTCAGGTCCTTTTTCATCCTCACCAATTGCCTCCACATCATCTACATCATCATTATCACCTTTAATGAAAAACAACTTATTTTTAGCATAATGATGTCCTTTGCTTAATTTTATGTCACAACCATATCACAACCTTTTTTCTCACTTATTATCAATTTATTGAGGTGTCAATCTAGTGGGTTGAGGAAATGATGGTGTTGAAAAGGTGTGATCATGACTAGTAGTGAAATTTTTCTATTTACCATCTCTTTTTATTCTACCATACATGACTTTAGGATGGATTTTAATACAGAAGATAGATTAAACATCCAAACCTCTAATTAAAATTTATCTTTGAGTCCACCCAAAAAATATCAGTCAAATTTGACTCAGTGATGTCTTCCACCTGTAAGGATAGATTATAAATTTGATGAATATAATCCTTCATAGTTCCTATTTGATGTAGTTTGGATAATTAGATGATGTATTTATTAGATACATTATTTTGGTAATGAGTCAAAAACTCATCAATGAAAATATACCATGTAATAAGAGCATCATTATTTTTATTTTTAGCACACAACCAATGATACCAAATGAATTTCTTAGGGTTCAAATACAGAGATACCACTATCACCTTTTGTAAACTAGGATTTTGGTGAAATAAAATAAATTATAAATTTTGATAATCCAAGTGAGAGGGTATTTACCATCAAATTTATGCATGTCCACTTTTGGAAATATTGATTTCACATCAAGATTAGAGTTGCTAGTGTTGAGATGAGGAGGACCCAAATGATGAATTAGAGGGTTATTTAGCTGTAACTGAGATGAAATGGTAGCCAATTGTGTAGTGATTTGATACAATTGAGTGTGCACCACATTAATCTCTCCATGCATCCTTAAAACATTAGTTTGAATTTTAAAAAAGTCATCCTACCTCACCAAGCCCTTTATGTCAATCTAAAGTTGAGAAATTAGTAGATGTAAAGTTCTATATTCCATGTCATCCCTAAAAGGAGTCTTAGGAGTTTCTTTCCCCCCTTTTTTGCCCAAGTAGTAGGACTCACCATCGATAAACCCTAAGAGGTTTTTAACCCTAAAAAAGTGTACCAAGAGATGGTACCATTGCAATCACCTCACCAAGATGAATCTAATGACTATTTCTGTGCACTAGGGTGAAAAATTTTGGCACCAAAAAAGTGTAATTATAGAATATACTATTGTGATCATCTCATTGAGATGAATCCAACGATTGCAAATGTGCAAAAGGAATTTTTTTTCTAGACATTATATATATATATATATATATATATATATATATATTTCAAAAAAACATTTCAAGAATACTTCACTGACATAAAAAATTAATTTTTCTTGGATTGCAAGTTATGTTTTTTCACTCCTTTCACTCATAAAAGTCATGCCTAACTAGATCTAGGAAACAAAATGATGTAGGAAACTTACCCAAATGAAAGATCTGATACCACTTGTAATAAAATTACTTAGATGTTCTCACATAATAATTATATCTCTCATAGAATAAATAAAGATAAGAGATCACATAGTAATAATTGACAACAAAGAAGAATACTAGATAATATAATATGGCCACTTTGAGGGGGAAACCTCCACAATAATGTAATAAGAGTAGGATACTTCATATCATGATCAAAGACTAATCCCTACCTCCTATATATAGTCTGCTTATCCATGGTTATTCCATAGGATGACCTAACTAAGAACATAGAGAAATGTAAAAATAATATAAAAGAGGTATGTAAGCCACAAGTTGGCCACACATATCCCTAGACATGCCAAAGGTTAAGGGCATAACAATCAAGAGATGACTTTGAGACCAAATCTCCTTGGGGGAGAATAATAAATTTTTAATGAAAGATAAAAACAAGATTTTACCTTTGCATTACCATTAGTATGAAGGTAAAAATAGGGATATAAGCCTTTAAAAATAATAAAAACCATTTACAAATTAGCAATGGAGCTCTCAACTATCAAAGTGAGATAGTTATGCTTAAATTATTCACACCATACATAAAAAATAGACCAAATACCATGTGAGAAGTAATATAGAACTCTTTAAAATCATGTATACTACTTGGTTTATATAAACCAATCCAAATAGAAGAGAAAACTATAGGCCATGGGGATGAGCATGCAGTAAATAGTCATAGACCTTATTAACCATGGTTCATGAAGCACAAAAAATAAAACCTTCAAATATTATTATGTTTTTTAAGTACACAAATATTAATATCATCCTTCAAGATCATTTGACCCAACTCACCTCCTGTTATTCATATTAGACTAAAATCAGTGGACCATTTTTGCATGCAAAAGAGAGTGATGGAGAAGCAGAATATATTTATGCCATTTTTTATCTTTTAAAATATGATAAATCATGGAAATAATCTAAGGGGACTTGAAGGGTCACTCTAAATCCTTCCACATGTTCTAAATCTTATGCACAAGCTATATAACTTCCCAAAACTACCTCTAACTGCTTGATTTTCTTATTTTGATGTTTCACCACTATAAATTTTAGTTATGAAATAGTTTTTATAACACCTATTGAAACATGATAAATTTAAATACACTTTGGAACATGTTTCCTCTATGGTAATCTGTATTATTACCATAAATGACCCCAAAAGTGGCCTTAAGATGACGTAGGATTATCTAAGATAAATATGACAAAGCTATATCACAATGTTGACCCTTTTAAGACCTTAAGCCACATAAAAGACCATATTAGACCCATATATCAATTTTTCAACTATAGGGGTTGCCCTATTTTGATGTGTGGTCAAAATAGTCAACATTCTTAGTTATTTCATAAGGGTGGCAACCCAGTTATGCCAAAGACCAGTAGCCTACTCCTATCCATTAGGTTATGGAGTCACCTATGCACTAGTTAGACATTTAATTGCCTCTAAAACCAAACCAAAAAAAATAAAACAACACACTTGTGTTTTTTAGAATACTTAGGGAAACACACACAACAAAATCAAATACACACACCTACCTTAGTATATACAAAACCTCAAACTTAAGGTGAAGAACAACTCACCATGATTCAACCAGGGTAAAATATGGTACCTCTTACATATTTGATACTCCATGAAATTAATCTATCATGTGTAACATGATTTTCAAAAAACACTTGCTCATGTTGATGGTCAAAATACTTACTATCCTTGAATCTTCTTCTACATACAAGTCTTCTTCTTCGAGATTTTAAGGGCACTCTTTATTTCCTTCCAAGAATCCTATTTTATCTTTTATCTTAATGTATTTATATCATGTTCAAATAACACTTCTCAAATTGAGAGGTAGGAGTTATCAAATTTACCTCAACTTCACATACATTTTTCTTGAACATTTTTCTTCTCTTGATGTTTAAGGCCATTAATATTATTGTCTTTCTACTTCAACACATCTAAAAGTAACTCAACCTCAAGTTGAGGTGTTGAATAATACTCAAACATAGAATGTTTTGCCTTGTGTTCATTAAAATTATCTATGACTTCATCCCTAAAGATAATGATTAAATAAATACTCTCATACTTAGCAAGACACTCTTTTTCATGATTGATAAGACACTCAATAACCTACTTGTTAGGTTCATCAATAAAATTATCACTAGATATACACTTTTTAGGAGGAGAAGTAGACTTAATAATATTTTCAAACTCTTGACTTATGGCATGAAACTTTTTCCATAAATCATCTTATTCTTCATGACTATCATGTTTAAGGACTTCTCCATCAAGGGAAAGCATAATGACATTATTATTCTCATCATATTGATCTATCATGCTTTACAAATGATCATCATCATACACGTGAATAAGGTAATCATCCTCAACATCTTGTGAAAAGGAATGTTCAATACTTACCTTAGATTTCTTATATGCTCCCTCATGAATGATATATGTGCCAATATTAGTTTACTCAAAGTAAGTATATGGATCATGTTCATAGGTGTCTGCACCATACTCATATAAAAAAAATGAGATATTCCCTCAAGATTAGAATATGTTCCATCATCCAAAATAGATTCTTCATGATCATTGATGACATAATTTGAATTAGATCTTAATTCTACATGGGGCTCAATATGAAACTTAGCTAGTGGTTAAATTCTAATGATTACATATGATCCATACATTATCTTGAAGGAAAATAAGTACCAATCAACAATGAGGTAGCCTCTTATATTTTACATGAAATTATTTGATAGGTAGATATCAAAATGAGTAGACAAGTCAACAACCATAATGTCTTGAAGTATGAGGAAGCTAGGACAATAATGGAAAAAGACTCTCAATCCTTTGAATAGTCCTACTAATTTATCAAGTGTCCCATGAATTTGAATCACCCCTTTACTATATGTTTAAAAATACAGACCCAATTTATTAGTTACAACCTTGGGAATTACTATGGTACTATCCCCATTATCCACTATGCAGTTGTGAACATGTTTATCCCCTATAATGAGAGTGAGGTAGATGGGAGGAGGCTTCTAAGATTTGGAAAAAGGTTCCACAATGTGGTTAGGATAATTGGTAAGGTAAACTTTACCATGAACATGTATGTATGGTTGAGGGCTAACATGAATTTTGGGTAGTTGCTCCTAAAGGATCTCCTTTTGGTTGGGAATGTGAAGGGCATCTCAAAGATAAATACAAGCTTTAAAATTATTAAAAGACTCAATGATGTTAAAAATATGAGTACAAACTCATTTTATTGAGTCCTCAAAGGCAAAAAAAAAAAATTTATCTTGAGACATTGGAGCATTTTTAGTAGGCCTTCCAATATGTTGATTTGAAGTAGGTGCATAAGTTGTAGGGACTGCCATGCTTGCAGTCACAACTTGCTACCTTGTATGAGGATTAATTGAGATTGCATGAACACCATGGGAATCTCACAAGGCCTTAATAATTTCTCTAGTATTATATACAACTAAATAATTTTAACTGATATCATAGGTTTCTTCTATTAAAAAATTTGTAAAGTTTACTCCTTGAGGTTACCATCCTTCATTTGCTTGCATGAGAAATTCATCTTATTCTAAAATTTGAGGCATGAATCCTCCTTGAGAAACCAATTATTTCTCTCCACCTTCATTATCATCCATTAATTGACCTTTCTTCCATTATTCTCCTTGTACCAAGTATTTATGCATTGATACCATTGATCTGGAATAGGAGGTGAAATTAGGATTATATGCATTGGCATGCCTATTAAATTTATGATGTCCTTGATCTCTACCTTGACCATATTATTAAGGTGCGAACCTATTTAATTGTTAAGGATATGTGTAGGGGTTTTTATGAACACCATAATATAAATTTGGTTCCATATTTTGATCCTCTAAGGATTGATATCTTGCCTTCAAATCAATTATCTCTTCTACATTCTTAGGGGTTGTTCTAGACTTAGAATTTGCATTGAGAATTTGGGTAGCACTTGGATCATTAATAAACGTAATTTTAAAAAAAGGCATAAATTTTTTTTGAGGTAACTTCCCATCTTTGTTTAATACATTGTCAACTCTAATGGCAAGGTCATATGCTTTAGGTAAGGTGTAACCACCCATGGACTACAACATTATGACTAGGTTAATACCAATAGCCCTTAGATATGTAGGAAACACAAATATCATAGGTGGTCTCATGGGAGGATGAAAGCTATTACAATACCCTTTTAATGTCTCATTCAAATCATGTATTTTATCCTTAGGGGCTCTCTGAATCACATTAAGTTGATGAATGAGTGATGTGTGATCACTCTTGTCTTCAAACGTTGATGTCAACATCTCTCCAAAATCATCTCAAGTTATGATACATCCTCCAAGAAAAGTTATATACTATTCAAGTGCTTTACCTTTAAGGGACATGGCAAGAATTCTAATGGCAATGTTGACTTTAGTGACATTTTGGAAACTATAGAAGTTTGAGACCTAATATTCTCACTAGGGGTAATATGACCTTCATGAATGAATGTGGGAATCCTTTTGGTAGCATTAGGGGGTATATAATCACATGAATTAAGATGGATGGGATATTTAGTGTTAATGTTTTGGAAGGCATGTTGCCTAGCCATGTTTTCCTTAAGTTTTTACTCACTATCTTGATCTTCTTGGCTTGTAAATGTCTTATTGTTCTTTAAAGGTCAAGATAGGCTGAGGATGTTAAACTTCAAGAGGATGTTTAGGTTAAATTAGTGGGTTTATGGGATTAAAAACTCTACTAGAAGATGTAATAGTAAGGACCATGAAGTATGAATTGAATAAATAATAAAATATTGGTCTAAAACTACATATCACCTTAATGGAGTCTCCAAATGTTGAGTGGAACACCACATGCAACTGTGAGGTTATCAAGACCATCATTCACCTTAACAAGATTTATTTAGGATAGTGATCACAATGGGTGTTATAAAACTATTATCACCAAATATTTCACCCTAGAGGAGGTTTTTAAAGCCTATTCTAAGATTTGGTCAACATTGGAACACCTCTAGGCCTATGGGTTGCCTATGGTAGAGGTAGACCTCTAGGTTTAAGGGCTAGCTCCTTGGATTGATCTTTAAATTATTATCACCTACACTAAATAATTACTTTGATGAAAAGGGATAGAATTAGAGATTAAATTAATCTACTCTAATGGAGTGATACACTAAAAATATCTCCACAATATTACCATACATATGCATTAAGATCATGACTCACAACACTAGTCTTAGAATCTAAAATTTCTCTAACATCAATATTTCAAACATAAAGGTGATATGCATGAAAAATGCTTAAGGTAAGTGAAATAGATATCATTTTAGACACTAAATCTACTTGTGAACTTGAAAATAGAACCATACACTTGTAAAAACTTCATGTGACTTGTTAGAGTGAAATAATTTTCATCAAACATGAATTGATTGAGAAAAAGTAAGTATAGGCATAAATCACTTGAAATTTCACTATGAATCACTTCAAATACTTATATAAGATAGTTTATTAACTCAAAAATAGATTTCATATCTTATTTAAAATTCAAAGTATAATATCAAACCATCAAGGCTTCACCATACCAAGTGTGGAATTATTTAACAAGAACCAAAATGGCTTGCATTTATAGAATGTGAGAAGAGAGAGAATAAAGTGGAGCTCAAATGTCACAATGCCACATGTAAATTCATGAAAAATATTTTCATGGTATAATTATGAAGTATATAACATATGTCTATAAGGCCTTCTTAGATAAGTATCTCCTGAAGAATGACAACTCTCCAAACATAGCATAGAGACCTTTGAATGCCTTCTAGAAACTACCTTCATGATTGGGAATATTTTAGGCACTTAAAAATAAAATATGGAGAGTTTACACATGTGAATTATCTCAAGGGGTTATAAAAAATCCATAATAGTCATCAGATGTTTCCCTAGCTTGTAGCCTTCTTATAGACACTTATTCACACCACTTACAGTCACCAACACTAGACTTAGGTTTGTCTTCACATTTATCATCAAGATGGCCTTTATTTTCCCAAAAAAATATAAATAAGAGGTGTTATGACACATATCTGGAGTTTCCTTGCCTTCTAGTAAATGAATTAGACCTTAAAAGGCCCCCAAATTGGACTTCTCATCTTCTCACTTGGAAGTCATTCTTCATTTTCACTATCTACCATAGACTACCTAAAGTGAATGAGTTATTATAAGTGTTTACATGTCAATATATTGTGATAAATGTAAATATGGATTTATGAAAATTCAAAATTTACCTCCCCAAATGATTCTAACTCTTCAAATCTCCTCTACACCTACAAAACACATAAAATCTTACAAAGCCCCTTATTTTCACCCTATCCATTTAAGTAGGGTACAAACCAACAAGGTTATAAAGATAATAAAAGAGTAATATATAATTTAAAAATAATTTATTTATAAAAATACCTCATTTGGATGCATACTATTTATTATCTTCTCCATCGGGTCAAAAGTAAGGTTTAGGAGGGGTTTAGAGGGTTTGGACTCTTAAGGATTGTTCATAAAATATTGATATTCAAACTCCAAAAAAATTACATAAATTTTAAGCTTAATACCCTCCTAAAATTTACCCAAATAATTTGGTCACCATGCAACCAATCCATAGGTGTAAGTGTCTTAAGTTGTCCTATTAAGCTTCTCCTTTGCATTCTATGCACATTAGAGTGAGTTTGAGCCAAAAATAACCCATTTATGGTTCTTATCTAAAAATAAATGGCTCAAAATAGTCTCATAACTTCCCCTAAAGTTTATAAAATTCATTTTAAATTTAATCTTTCCTTGGAAGTTAACTCGGACCCCTATAGGGCTTAGGCCTAACTATAAACCTAATAGGTCTAACTGTGCTTGAGTTGCCTATGACCATAATTTTTGATTTATAGCACCACTAGGGTTTCCTCCATTTTTATTCATGACCAAAAACCTAATACAACATTTTTCACTATTTTAATATCTCTTATTTCATCCCTTTGTCACTTACTTACCAAACCTATAGACTTAACTATCTAGGAGTGCCCTCTGTCTAAGAAAAAATAAAGGGAATCTAACTTATTTTTCCTAAATTTTTAAAGATATGTAGAGATATAATATATCATAAGGACCTTATATACCAAATTTAAATTTTTGATCACCTTTCTATCATCCATAACCTCACAAACTTCAAGATAGACTTACCAAGTTGATGACTATGTGTAGGAATGTAGAATTGTGTTTGCTTTTGAGGTTTGATACTTGTTTTTATTATACCTATTATCTATATTATTCTCATGGATTTGAAACTAAAACTATGGGATTGGTTTCCACATGCTCAATATTCAACCTTCCTACCAACTCTCTCAATGTACACTCTCCATTTGACTATGCCTAGTCTAAGAACTGTAGCAGACTATAGGTTGAATGTTTGAACTTAGTCTCTACCCTTTTACTTGATTTGATCATAAAATGAAGTGGGTATCACCATTTTTAAAGTGATATAAGTCATATTCACCATTCTAACTTCTTCTAACCTCTCAAAGCTCACACTTTTCACTAATCTGCATTAACTCATGGATTGTGTGTAAACTATATGTGATAGTATCAATTGAGGTTAGAGTTTTCTTATAGGTGGTGTTAAGATTTATACCTAGTTTTTAAATCATTATTATCTTATTTAATTAATTTAAATCTTATTAATATATGAACCTATCCATATCATTCCTTAGGCCATGCCAACATCTAAACTGTCATGTTCCAATATGCTATCAGTCTATAATCAGCTTGTAGTTAACCAAATATGATATTTCAAGACTCCTATAGGTGATAATATATGTCATAACATTGTGTCTCAAATCCTTCAATTCAATATTTATTCCAATAGTGTCATTCTAACTTATATAAATAATTATTCCTTCTATGTTTGCTCTTTATGTTTCATAGTCAACACACTATGTATGTCTATAGTCAAACTATAGGTGACCATTTATGAGAGAAAAGGCTATTATAGTCAATGATCCACACCAAAACCTTATACATCAAAGTCTTTGGATGATATTTATATTGTGGTTTCATTTCCATTAAAATATAGAAACATGTCTTGAAAGTATGCTTCCATTACATCATAGTTAATTGAAAGACCACTTGAACTTAAAATACTATAGATTATATTGACATTATATAGTGAGAAAATTATTGAGATAGAGGCCTATATACACTATAATCTTATTAACAAAAACTCACTATCCTATATCAAATCATTAACCCTATGTCAGGGATACAAGGTGGAAACCACTAGACTAGTTTTTACTTCAAGGTGATCCATCATGGAATGATTCTTTGTGAGACAAGATCCCTATTTCAAAAATATTAAGGTAACATGTCTCAAAATTAACTTTCTCAAACTAAGGGTAGTGTTTTAGGTTTATTTTACATCTTGAAATTCCACCATTATTATCATAACATTCTCAATTCTCCTAGACCTTAGTGAGACTTCAAATAACTTCCAACACCTTTATCCAAATCTATCCTATCTTCTATGGAAGTATCCTATAGGTGCACATACAAGATACTTATAGTTGAAGGCAAGGTATATGATTGTGTGTACCAAGCTAGTTCTCAAAACAAGTTTTATCACATTTGAATGGTTTAATGTAAATGATCATACCTTAGGATTCCTCTTACTATATTTAAACTTCCTTGTTTCATCACCATGAATATGAAAGACTTAATTCCACCTGATTGTAATGATTGTTTGTAAAGAATTATGACTATGTTTCATAACCTGGCTATTCATTCCATCAATAAATGACTTTGAGACAAAATATCCTTTGGGGAGATGATAAATTTTCAATTAACTACAAACACAAAATGTTCTCTTTGCATTACCACTTTTATGAAGGTAAAAACATGGATATAATCCTCTACAGATGATAGAAACCATCTACAAACTAACAATGGAGCTCTCAACTAGAAAATTGAGATAGTTCTACTCAAATCCTTCAAAAAACAAGTTAAAACTAGATAAAGGACCATGTGAGAACTAATATCAAACTCATAATCATTTAGAATAATTATTTTATATGGACCAATCCAAATAGAAGAGAAAACTATAGCGCATAAGGATGACTATGCAAAAAATAATCACATACCTTCTTAATAATGGTTTATGAAGCAAAATAAATCAAACCTTAAACTCTTATTATGGATTTTAGTTAAAAAAGAGAGTAATATAATACTTCAATATCATATTACCGAAATCACCTCCTGTTGTCCATACTAAACTAAACTTGATTGATCATTTTTGCATGTAAAGGAGAGAAATAGAGGAGTAGAATGGTTTTATACCATTTTTGAGCTTATAAAAGTTGATCAATCATGTAAATGAGTTTAATAGAGCTATATGGTCACTCTAAATCCTTCCACATGTGCCAAATCTTATGTACAAGCTGTAAAATTACCCAAAACTACTTTTAACTACCTGATTTTATTGTTTTGATGTTGCACCCCTACAAATTTTAGTTATGAGATATTTCTTATAATACCTAGGGATACATGGGACATTGAAATACACTTTGGAATTTTTTTTATTTATTGTAAACCATACTAGTCCCATAAATGGAACCAAAAGTGGACTTAGGATTACATAGGACTATCTAAGACAAATATGATAAAGCTAAAGCACAATGTTGACCTTATTAAGACCATATGACACATACAAGACCCTAGTGGACCCCTATATCAAAATTTAAACTATAGGGGGTTGACCTATTTTGAATTTTGGTCAAAATAGTCAATATTTATACACCTAATAATTTATTTGGTAATTATTTTAATGTAAATTATTGTATATTTCATGGTATAAAATTACACTACAACACTAAATAAAATATCTGAAGAATTCAAAAGGTCAAATAAAATATTACATTACTTGTACCAAGGGTTACTAGGAGAAATATCATATAGTCATAATGTTATAATTTCACACACATGCCTAGGAGGGAGAACTACATGTGAGTTTAAAACCCTCTTTGGATTATTGGCATGTAAGAGTCACTTAGTAATAAATGAGTTTATTAAGGATAGATATACTCATGTAATAACCCATCTTTACCAAGTTACCAAAGGTACAATGTAAAATAATTAGGGTTTTAAATATTAATTAGATCATGCAAATAGAAAGATTCATCTAGTGATGTAAAATAGTTACACAGGTGATAGTGAAATCTTGATGCAAATTTGGAGCCATTCTTGTACATATATGTGATTGGACACCTAAGTTATAAGAGGGAACTTACATCGATGTTACTATCCCTAATATATACATATGTTATAAAAAATAGATAGAATATAAAATGAGAAAGGTTAAGATCTTTAGGGTAGCCTTGTGATGATTCATGATCATTGTCATATTCTAGGACATAACATCAAATAAGATATGTTATCTTTTATCCCTTAGTTACTTTGTAATTGTTGTATTGATTACATATGTTTAAATAAAATATATTTTATAAGTACTATATTACATTTCTAAAATTTGAATATTACAATATGTATTCAAATAACCTTATTATTTGTATGTTTCACTTGTGAATCCAAAAAACATTGAACATAAGGTTATATCTTTCTATGAAATTTATATCATGTTTGGATATCTCTATTTCTTACACATGCCATGCTAATTCCTCATTTATTATAAAGTGATGAATGGTATATAATTATATTTTGATTTTACATTGATACATATGGATGGTGTAAACCAGTTCCTTGTTCTATATTACGTTAATTTTGTTACTCTTTTACATGATATGTTACCTTTTTGTAATTATTGTGTGTGTCCCTTGAACTTTCTTGATGCAACATCATTGATACCACTTATTTTTGATATTTTTATGTTTTTTTAGGTGGCCCTTAGCCTTGTTTATTATGAAATTTTATATTCATTATATATTCCCCTTTGCTTTATGTGTGACACTAAAAAATGCACTTATTAATCTTATTAACGGTTAGATTCCATGATTATCATGCACTATTATTGTGTAGTCTTATTCATTTATACTTTTTCTTCATATTTCATTGATGCATCTATCTAAACATAACATTACATGCCTTGGATTTCATAGTTTGCATATATGCTTTGATCGACACATACTTTAATATGATGATATATTATATACATGATCAAATTATATTAAATAACACTCTCTTTATACATGTCATGATACAATTAAATCTTATTTTAAGATCAGTAGTGAATTACATGTATCCCTAATATCAAAATTGGGTCATTGTAGTTGGATTATCATAGAGGCATAAGCCTCCACGAGTATAAAATCATAGTAAAATAAAGATTTCAATTTTCTCAGAGATTCATATGGTTTAGATATTAGACTAGTTCATATACATGATACATATTAGAACATTTATATAGAATAAAAGGTGCATATATATTCACTTTATAGACATTAAAACATATATTCATATGCATATGGGTGGATATGTGTTGACATATGCAAAATACTTTACATAATAGAATTATAGGTTTTGTGAAAGACATACATTTGAGATAGAAATTCTCCAATTTAGAATTTATATGCACAACATTATATAATAGTTATTATAAATTCATGGGTCATGATATTAATTCATTTTTGACCTCAAATTTTCATAGTTTTGACAACTTAGATAGCTAATGTGGCACCTGAACACAAAAAGTCCCAACATTGTGGTGATATAATATAAATCTAGGTCCACATGATTATATAAAAAATAGCGAGAACAAGGTAGAGAAAGATCACATAAATGTAGGGAGTTACTCTATAATTTATGGTGATAAATAATAAAAGTTTACACTTTTAGTTTGTCTCTAACATGTAGATGAGATGGAACAAAAAATGGCAAGATAACTAACCTTGATGAGAGTATCACATTAATTGTTAGGGAGTGGTATATGATCTAACACATGACACATATATCCATTGAAGCGATATAAAATATAGACACCTATGAAGAAAAAGAGAGTGGTTTGGCCATGTGTGTGTGTGTGTGTGTGTGTGTGTGTGTGTGTGAGAGAGAGAGAGAGAGAGAGAGAGAGAGAGAGAGAGAGAGAGAGAGAGAGAGAGAGAGAGAGAGAGAGAGAGAGAGAGAGAGAGAGAGAGAGAGAGAGAGAGAGAGAGAGAGAGAGAGAGAGAGAGAGAGAGAGAGAGAGAGAGAGAGAGAGAGATTATTTTGGTATTACTAGTTTCCATGGTGTACCTTGTAACCATGAATTGTGAATAAATTATTACATTTATCTTTATTGTTATTAATGTTGTTATATTTTGTACTGACCATGAAATAATACTAATATGTTCAAACTAATTTTATTATTATAATTGATTATCCCTTGTTTTGGATAAGATGAATACATAGGTAAATTAGTATTTATTTGTTATTGTTCATTATGTGTTCGCTTGTTACCATGTGTTTATAAAAAAATTCCAATATATCACCATTACAAAATAACTCTTACCCATAATAATATATCTTTTTTTTCCTAAAGTGATTAAAAAATTATAACTTTTGTGATATTTTGATATGATTAGATAGTGTTTAGGTATTCACACATGGCACAAAAATTGTGAATGTGACCAAAACCACCCAACAATTTTATTTTCTTATTGGGATCAATTGAATTTTATTGATGCAATGGTAAGTAGGGATGATAAACTAGATCTCACTAGAGAATATTGAGTGTTGGATAGATCATGTAGAGGAAAGGTTTATGACAAACAATCTGAATTATAGTTGTCAATAACCAAGGGAATGGGTGGAAGATAACATTAATAATGCAATTTATGAGGAGTTATTCCATGAAATACCAATGCATGTTCATACATGGTTTACAACATATGCTATGATCAAAAGTATAAATCATGGATGGAAATACTCTTGGACACAATAACATGTAGAGTATTTGAGGAACATAGACATAGTGTGGACTAGAGTTTATGACATCTACTATCATGGGGCATTGAATATCTACTTATTAGAGTTTGTTATAAGGACATATTCACGTCTAGAATAAGATGAATACTAGTTATGTTTTGAACCCAAGGGTTCATATCTAAATCAATTACCATTTAAAATCAATAAATTGATGATAAATAGTGGAATAGATAACTTTCCAATGTCTAGGTAAGTTATTACACACATGAGCGATGTGGATGGTAAAAGATGAAAAGGGCATGGTTTCTATAAGGTATCAAGGGGGAGAGTTTTTATCATGGAGGGACTAAATGAGTGTGAGATATGAAGGTGAAATTATGATGAAATGTTGAGGAAGATTATGGATAAAAATGACCCTAGGAAATAGGAAGAGTCTAATTCAAGAGATGCCATGAAGGCCAATGTAACACATGAATGGTATGAGGATGACTCTCACATAAAATATATGTGCTCCTTTGATGAATAAGTGTCCACCAGTGAATAAAATAAACTATGGAGAAAGAACCTAAAGTTATAAAATAATTATATGACATATTAGGAGAGAATACCATGGATATATCCAATTTAATTCTACCTAAAGTGCATGCTCAATACCTTAACGCATAACAATAAAAAATTGCCAAGGCCTTGCGTATCTCTTAGGTATAAGAGAGTTTGTAACACACGAAGGATAAATATGTGTGTTATGATATATAATTAATTATCAACATATTAATCATGTGTTCATATAACTTTTAGGTCCAATGATGTTTGTTATGAAACTATTATGAGGCATCCCAACCCATTAGATAAGTAGTATAATACAAGGCATTATGATAGGTATTGTAAGACTAATGACAAGCCAAGAGGTCATCTAGGTAGGAGGAAGATCCATAGTGAACATTTTCATGATAATTAATGGAGTTTTACCTCTATTAAGAGTAATGAGATTCAACCCTAGACGAATCTATAGTTTGGATGCACCTTCAACCAACACACCATTCCAAAAAAAATCTCTAGTGGCAGTTACACCCATATCTACTCCCTAAACCTTTTATGAAATGTCTTTTATATTTATAAAATATAGTGGAGTGGATAATTACTCAAATAAAATTCAAAAGTGAGAACACTTTTGGCATGTAAAATGAGTTACATTATTGAATCATATGGAAATTTAATTTTCCATGACTTTTATTAGAGCACACCCACACCTACTATCAAAAGCTTAATATGCACTAAGACATTATAGATTATGAAATTTTAAAATAAGCCTTATTAAAAGAGTTTGAGATTATATAATTTGATTAGTAGATAATTATTTCACTAGAATATATCAAACAATATTTGACATAAATAATTTACACATATGATGCTAGGTTCAATACACTAATGTAAAAACTATCCTTTGATACCCACCCAATGCATCATGATATGGTTTGTTGTAAGGTGTCTTTTACCTTTTCAATGTATCCTATACATGAAGATATTCATTACAAATTGAGAGGCCTAAGAGGTGGCATCAATATTTGAATCAATTAGAGATGTAGATACAAGAATCAACCCATTCATGGAGGTGTGGATTTATTTACTTGAATCATAGTTTTAGCGACTCATGACCACTAGTGCACATGACTATCAAATTAGGTTATCTGTACCAATATTAAGGTGGGATGAAGTAATAAAACTAATTTAATAAGGTGGAGTTTGATAGATATCAATGCTTTATATGATATATGTCATGAAAGCCATTATGTGCACAATTAAAATCTTTTTCATCATGCAACCCAAATTAAGATCTCTCTACTACAATATTTACAATGCCTCTACTCATAATAATGAATATTTTAGGGTGATTGATGATATTTATGAGGTAGAAAACAAGGTGATATTCATGTCAATATAGGGATAACTAATAAAAATTATGGTGAATACAAGAAACACTATGGTTATTAAGGCCATGATGGGAGATGAGGAGGTGAAATGTTCACCCAAAAACATGTTATAAGTTCAAATCATTGGACCACTACTAGTGAGACTACCCCAAATATGCCACTTATGGATATTATTAAGGTGAGCACAAGGTCATAAAATGCTTAGATTTTTATGCCAAAATTATGCACAACGAAAAGCCCAATAAGAGTGTCAACATGATAAAACTTGTATAAAACTCAAACCAATGGGTGTTGAAGGAACCAAATATGAATGATTTTATCCCTAAAGTACATGTAACCACCTATAGTTGTATAAATATGCAAATAATAGCTCTAAAGGAGAAGCTCTGAGTAGGATATGAGACAATAAGGTATGAATATAAAGTGATGTGCCTTTATCCCTTCATAGCATCCTATATAAATGACTCACATTATAAGGAGGTACTATGTGAATCCATTGATGCTATACAAAAAATTTAGGGTGAGTTTAAACTTGATTGAGACTTGGAAGAAATAAAAGAAAGGATCTCCAATGCCAAGTACCAATCAATAGGTAGGATAATGATCTCACTAATATACTATATCTCTTACATTTCAAGGGAATTATCCCTATGCTAATGAATATTTTAGATGACTGTGAAATTAAATATCCCATTAGTACATGTGCAAGATGTAGCACAAGGGTGCAGATGAGAGTCACCTAGAATGAAGGATATGACTAATAATTGATAATATATGTATAAATTAATGGATGTTTATTATGTTACATTCTAGTGTAAAATGTGTTGAAAGAAATATCCTTATAAGATATTTTTGGCACAAGATGTGTAATCTTGTGTTACAACTATCACCACACATTTTTAAAAATAAGACCCGAGATTAATCCATTATAATTATTAATAATGCTAGTGTTAATTTAATGGTCCCAAAGTTTAGATAAAAATTTGAGGTGGTTGATCTCATCAAGTTAGACAACTACCCAACTTTACTTGGTTGACCTTCGTGTTATACCAAAAACATAGATATACATTTCAAGAAGTGATACATGATTTTTGAAAATGGGAAAGAATGTGCCTTTATTTATTTTTTAAGTGATTAATCCCCCCGTATATATAAAGTGTTTATAAAACATTAAATTATAAAACATCATATCATAAGTATTGGAGAACTTGAAGCCCAATGGGGATTGCATCCTAACTTGGGATAAGGCATAGTCCACTTTTAACACCACAAGAATTACCTATGACTAATGGGTACATGAATCATATGAAGTCATGGGAAGGAAATTTGATTTAGTGTGAAAAATAATTTTTTAAAAATGTATAAGGCCTTATCCACCAACATCAATCCTTATGTAAATGGAAAGAGAATATTGATATCATGCACCACACCCAAGGTAAAATGAGTGTTCTATATTAAAAAGAGAAAACCTACTACATTTCCTTGATATGATGGTTCCATGAATGATACCCATTTATTAAATTACCATGAGGCATGTGTCCAAAACGTGAGGGATTTATTGAGTGCTTTAGTATACACTCTGAAGATCACTATTTCATAATGGTGAGCTACTCATAAGCCAAGTATTCCTACTTGGAAATAAGTTAAGGATGACATATTGTCTATGACTAATGACCACCAAGGATTATCTACATAAAATGATGGAATTTATCCATGGATGTATGTTTATGAGTTTGAAGATAAATAGACAAGGTAAACATCTCATTTCTCAATAGATCTATGTGTTCATGCTTTCTACCAAACTCTAAAGACTTGGGCATACATGTTTTATGTTATGAATGACACATAGTGGAAGACTTATTATTAGATTATCCTAATGGAAAATTTCATCCATAACTTTTATTTATTATTATCTAATATACATCTAATAAAACCCATATAATGCATATGTCTCACCATTTTGTAAGATGTTGTAATGAGAAGGTACACATGTTACCCAAGTTATTTGAGGAATCTAATATGAATAGTTATTTTAGTGATGATTATGAAGTGTTGTGGATGGTGTGAAATTAAAAGTATATGGATGAGAATAAAAATAATTTCCACAATGTATATGAATGACCCCAATAAGAAACCCTTGGTCATTTATGAGTCAAGAATTCTCAGAAATTGATCAACACAAATGTTATCAAGAGCCCTTAAAAATAACTAAAGTGAATATCATCTCAAAATAAAAGCCCAATATGGCCAAAATTAGGATTTTTTTATAATATATAATTAGCATGCATCACCTAACTACTTCAATAATTCCAATACCTCTTCCCAAGAATATACATAGAGATTAAGGGTGTCTACTCTTCTTTGGAAAAAATTAATATCACATTAGTGGATGGTGTGAGGCATATGAATAATTCATCATACCAAATGAACCCAAATTTATGCACCAAGGTTAAAGTAGAAAACATGTTGACTAATAGTGTAATATACTCAATAAAGGAACCTAAATGTGTGAACCCAATATTTATTAACATCAATAAGGATGGGGGAATCTACATCTATATTAACTACTAGTGTATAAACTCCATGTGTGTCATGTACCACTTTCCCACTCCCATCACTTTGGAAATCCTTGAGGGGGTCATAAGTTGTGAGTTATAAACCTTCACTAATGGATTTTAATTATATCACCAGGTGTAGATTGAAGAGGAGGATAATCCCAAGACCACCTTCACTACTCTATTGGGTTTATTTTGATACAATTTCATGCCATTAGGATTGAATAATATGCCTACTATTTTCTCTCACATCATCACCAGAAAATTCAAGAATTTTTTCACTGATTCCTTCAATTATATATGGATGAATAAAGAATATAAGGGTTTTTAATGTACCATCATGACAAATTGTACCTCACATTTGGGTGATATCACTAATTTAAAATATCTCTAAATTTGAATAAATGCATCTTTGTGATATTCTCAGGCACATTTCTCAGCCATATGATTTGTAAAGACAACCTCCTTATTGACCCTACTATGGAGTCCATCATTCTTTAGTTAGAGAAACCAACCACTCAGTGTAAAGTGTGTACATTACTTAGACATACCATATACTATTGTTAGTTCATTCAACTCTATACAAAGATAATTTCACCACTAGAATAAATTATGTGCAATAATGACCAATTCATATGGGGTGAAGCATAAGAGGAGGCATTCAACACATTGAAGAAGAGACTCACTAGTGTGTCAATATTCCAATTTACCAATTAGATGAACCCATTTCATATATATGTTTACATATTAGGGACAACAAAAGGTGTTATCCTAGCTCATCTAAGTGATAATAAGATGGACCATCTCATTTACTTTATTATTTTTAAGCTTATGACAACTATAAAAAATTAGATAACCATTGAGTGAAAAACACTTGAAATGGTATACGCACTATATAATTTATGTCAATACTTATTTTCAACACCATTTGTATTATTCACTGACCTTGAGTCATTGAATTACCCTATAAACAAGACAATAATCCATGGAAGGATCTATTGATGGACTATGTTGCTTCAAGAATTCCACTTTTTTGTGGTTGTGAAGCTTGGAAAGTAAAATTTAGGTCCTGGACACCTATCATGCATAAATATGGGTGAGAATTCTTATAAAATTAAATATGGCTTTATAGATGCTCATTTTTACATAGTCAAACACATCCATAAGGATATTTATAATATTGTTTCTTTCCTCACATTTGGTACTACTCCTAGAGACATCTTCACCAAGGAAAATAAATAACTAATTATTTGTGTAGTCCCAAATCAAATTATTGGGGGTGAAATTTACAATATTGGGCATGATCAATTTATACAAAAAATTATTTTGGAATATGAGTGTCTTAGAATGATATAAGAAGGGCATGAAGTAATTTTAGGAGGTCACTCTATTGGAGAATTGATTGTGTGCAAGATCCTACTTTTTGGCATCTTATGGCCTACCTTGTTTCATGATGCCAAGGAATACACAAAAAAATGTGATATTTGAAAAAGAGTGGGGAAACCGAACCATCACAAAGATATGCCCTGTATCCCCATCCTATCCTAAGAACCTTTTGAAAAATGGGTTATGATCTTGTGGGTCTTATCTCTCAAGTTATGTGCAAAGCCAACACATGTATACACACAATATTTTTAAAATTGATAAATTACTAATGTTTTATCTCTTTCAATAACCCATAAGGTCTTAATATATCTAAGTGCATGCCTTAAAGGGTGCACTAGGAAAGGGGTTGGTAGCCAATTGGTGCTTCATAAGATTGTTGTCCCCTATACCACCTATAGAAACCAACAAAAATATATCTAATACATTTACTTAAGATTTGAACCTCCCTTACACACTCTTCCAAGCCATTCAATACCTAAAACAACTCCTACCTAAGTCAAAACATCTTTTTAAAATTTACCAAACAAAGTTGGCCTAGACCGACCTTGTACTTAAAATATAAAATCATGTTGCAAGATTAGGTTAGCCTCGCCTAACCCAGTATGAGACCTAAATACTTTATTAATTAAAGAACATGGTTGGTTGGGCCAACTCCATTGTGTTGGTTATTCATCTTATAAACCTCATTTCAATTTATTATAGGATCTCAACTCTATGCCTTATAAAATACCCCTCATGGAGTAATTTCATACTTATCCATATCACCACAAGTTCTTAATGAAATAGTTACAAGACATTGAAGAACCTCTTCCCTTTGAACTGGAATAACCTCTTCAAGATCCTACACTAACAGAAGTACAGACTATCAAAATTGTTTATCCTTATTCCAAACCTTCCATATAATTACTTAAATAATATATTATAAATGATGAAATTCTCTTTCAAGCTTATGAACTACCTCTTTTTATTAAACTTTTAATTAATACCACCCTTATTTGAAATTTTTTATTAGATGAAGGGTCAAGAACTAATGTTACATACATTTGGTTAATTTAACAACTTGGGTATAACAAATATCACCTTAATAAAACTCATATCACATCTTGTAGATTTGAAAAAATAATTCAAAAACCACTTGGTTGTATTTATATCCCCCTCACTATTGGACTTAGGACCATATACACCAAGCTCATGGTTCTTGATTTACCATTATCCTAAAATATGCTCCAAGGTCACACACATACACATCACATGAGGGTTATTACCTTCTCAAGTAATCAATGTATCAAATTTATCCATAATGGAAAATGTTATAAACATTAGGATGATCTTAATCCATGGATTATTCAGCTACTAGAACCCAAATCTTAGTATCAGATTATAACCATTCCATAAATTAAGAGTGCACATCTACCTAAATTTGTTAACATGAAACCACATTTATAGGTCATTCTTAATGATTCTAATGATGATGAACCAAATGAATTAAAAAAAAAACTTTAAATACCACTAAGTTACTTCTTTATGTTTTGAATTGGCTTACTCCTTTGTTTCCATGTGATCAAACCATCCCTCTAGTCAATAATGTCACTAAACACCCTCCTCCATGTAATTCACATGTAATGAATATGGAGTGGTCAAGTTATTTCAATATCCTCTAACCATGTCACATCAAAATTTTAGTGATCTAGGTGTATATCCTTCTAATGATCCTCTAGAGACAAATGCATGTACTATTTATCACACCTATGATGACAAATATATCATGGCTTAAGTGTAATCATGATATTTGACATACAACACTATAAAAAAACCTTATCTAAAATACATGATTTTAACAAAAATTTCCATGCCATTTCAACTTATAGTGAGTTAGAACCTAAAGTTCATGTATCTCCAGTTAACCCTCCACTTATCAATACCCCTTAGGTTGTTGACCAAATATTACAACTCAAAAAATTTAAAATTATAAAACCTTTTATACCTTCTATATCACCAATCAATCTACCAATGTTAGTTCCTTATAATGATTCTATATATACCATTGAATTTATCCACCTCACTTTAGCTAAAACTTCATTTAAAACATAACATAATACACCTATTATCAATTTGGTTGACTCTAGTCAACCTCAACCAATAATTCTAGCTACCCCTAAAGTTACCCTTGATGTTAAAATAATAGATGTATAAAAAATACATTCTGAGTATGATTTCCATGATAAAAAAATCATTTATCTATAAGTAAACATGGAATAATATGGGCCCTTACCCATTCTCACTAGTGATTAAGCCATACTTGAATTACTTCATGCTATAGAACCTCAACCCCCATGACAACATCATAAACTTGGAATGTTTCAATGAAAAGCTCCTATTTTAATAACTTCATTGATAGTGTGGACCCTAAAAAAAATCATATTTCTTCTCTTCCCAATTATCCATGTCATTTCAAATACTAAAAAGCTATTCTCATTGAAGAAACAAAAAGAATAGAATATGGTACACCATCATGTTTTCAACCCATCATTGTCTCTATATAAATCATGTTAATAGAGCATGATAACTTTATTTTATTCTTAGATAAGTATTGTGAAACCTTTGCTTGGTCATATAAGGATATGTTAGGCATTTAACCTAGTATCACTTTACATGAGATCATCACCTACCTAGATGCTAAACCCATCTGACAAAATTAATGAAAATTTCCACCTATAATTTCCACTTTATGCCATAAATAAATTATCAAACTTTTGGATGACAAGGTTATTAAACCTATTGACTATTTTGAATGGGTGTCCAAAATTATTCCCATATATAAAAAATTTACCATTGTCATTTGTATATGAATCTATTTCCGTAATCTTAACCTTGCATGCCCAAAAGATAATTTCCCATTACCTGAAATAGATGCCATCATAGATTCCACTACTGGATATGAAATGTTGTAACTTATGGATGGTTTTATAGGCTATAATAAAATGCACATATCCATTTAAGACCAACACAAAACAACATTTAATATAGAATGGGGCACCTATTACTACATCAAAAATATTTTTAACATTAAAAGTACTATAACCACTTACCAACATGCCATGACTCATATTTTCCATGATATTATACATAATATAGTGTAAACCTATGTTGATGACCTCATTTCCAAATATAAGAGTCACACAACACATCTCACTAATAAAACAATAGTTTTTGATCAATTAATCAAATACAAAGTTAGACTCAACACATAAGTGTTTATTTTACATCACATTTGGTAAAGTTTTAGGGTTCCTAGTCTCTCTTCATGGTATTGATGTTGATCCCCTAAAATAAATTCCATTGTAAACATGCCCATTCCTTGTTCCAATCATGATATTTACACTTACCTCGACAAGCTTGGGGTAATTCAAAAATTCATCCCAAAAATGGATTACTATATTTACTCTATTAATTCCCTTCTCAAAAAATGTAATGTTATAGAATGGACCAATCCATGTCAAAAATATTTTGACAACAAGAAATCATATTTTATCCATCCTTCCACCCTCCAACCACTTTTTAATCACCATCCTTTATTTTTATACACCTTTTCTACACTTATATCAGTTGGGAAAATGTTTTCCCAACAAGATGATACCATAAGAGAATATGTTATTTACTACATTAGTCAAGGAAACATTGACTACTAAAAAAATTATACTAAAGTAGAACATGATTGCCTTTCTATCTAATTTTCACTTGAAATTATCCATCACTATATGCTTTATCAAACCACTTATGTCATTATCCACTCTGATCCACTTAGTCATTTCTTATCCAAATCATTCTTACCTAGAGATAGAATTAGAAAATGGATGGCCCTCTTGATGGAATTTAACCTTTTAATCATCACATAAAAATATATCAAATGGAGAGTCATCACCAACCAAATTGAAGGAACACCCATACTTACTACAAATCACCTTCAAGATAATCTCCTTAATTATAACATTCTTTATATTTAAGGTCTTAACCAATCTATCTCTCTTAAAGATTATTTTCATAATTTCATTACTAATTTAGAGGTAAATAATCAAGAATATACCAATATCATTCCAAATACTACTAAATCCAAAGTAGTTATCGAAGATCTCCCTAAAGTTACTGTTGATTTGCATGAAGACACTTGGAGTCTCTAATTTAATGGCACCAAATACCTCCAAAGATATGGGGAAGGTTTTATTTTAACCAATATTCATGGTAAGATCATCCACATATAATTTAGGATAAATTTTGATGTTACTAATAACATGGCTAAATATGAATCTCTCATCTTAGGTATGAAAGTAACACTTGACTTAGATATCCCAATCTACATGTTTTGGTTGATTACTAACTTATTCTCCACTAGGTTAATTGTGATTATTTATGTAAAATTGAAAATATAATTGCTTATAATCACATGGAAACCATACTTACCAAATATTTTTCCTCTTTTATCATTAATCCAATTTTAAGAGATCAAAATTCCATAGTTGATTCTCCTACTTATTAACACCTCTCTTTCATCCTCATCAAGTAATTAATGCTTACCAAATTATTATCCAAATTAAAAAATTACCATCCTCTATCCAACCAAATGATTCACTCATTTTTATATTGAGTTTGTACTATGTAATAAATCCCATGGTACAAAAACATCATCCAATTACCTGAACATCAAACCTATCCTCCAGACACAGATTCTTGGGAAAATAACTAAATATGTAAATGAGCCTTAAAATATCCCATTAAAAATAAAACCCTTTATTTTTGTAATATATAAGGTCCCATGATATTTTTTTGGATGAAATAATAGGTTCCTCCTCTCCTTGAACAAGCACATGGGGGCATTTGTGGTGGTAATTTTATTAGACATGCTAAAACATGTAAATGTTTATGTATGGGATACTTTTGGCCTACTTTAGAAAAGGATTCTATCAATTTTTACAAAGTATGTAATCTATGACAATATAATGATGATATAATCCATTCACCACCAGTTGAGCTCCAAACTATGGAGTCTCCTTGGCCACTCTCCGTGTGGGGAATATATCGCATTGGTAAATTATCTTAGTCATAAGATAGTCATCTTTATCATTACTACTACTAAATATTTTAATAAATGGGTAGAGTCCATGCCTCTTTTAAATTCCATGGGAACCACTAATTTTAAATTTATCCTTAACTAAATCATTTATCTTTTAAATTTCTCCATACTATTATTTCTGATAATGGTGAAAATTTCAAAAACAAGGACATGATATAGCTATATACTAAATTAAAAAAATTCCACACCTTACCATCCATAATGCAATGGAAAATTAGAGGTAACTAACATAATTCTCAAAAAAATCTTATAAAAGACCATTTGAGAAACCCACACTGATTGTCATATTCACTTATATCCCATGCTTTGGGCCTATCTTACTAGTATACATACTTTCGCTAGGGCAACACCATTATTGCTAGTATATGTTTTTAAGTCCATCTTACAACTAGAATTTAAATTCCCATATTTATGTATATATATTCATGGTATCATTCCCAATGAAGAGTTTTTTGAAACTTGTGTTCATTCCCTGGACCTTCTTAATGAATATCATCTAGCCATTCTTCAACATAACCATTAATACAAGGCTCACAACACAAAATAAAATAATACAAAGGTTAAAGTCTGCACTTTTAATGCTAGTGATATTGTATTTAAATTATAATAAACCAATTATAAATAAGGAAAATACACCCAAAAATAGTGGGGCCCCTATTTAGTGAAAGACATTCTTAGTCCTAGCAACTACTGCCTACAAACTAATAAAGGCCATATTTTCAAAGAACCCACTAATGAGAAATTTTTTAAGAAATTTTTTTCTTAAATATTTCCCTTCTTATCATAATTACATATAATTTCCTACCAACACTTCCTTTAGGACTTATTCAAGGATCTCACCCTCTATAACAATCTATATTATATAAAAACCTTAGTTTCTCCATTTGGTCCTTTGGTTTCTTTGCGTCATGAGTTGCATTGTAACACCATCAATAAGACCCAATTTTCCTTTCATACATTGATTTTTCATATAAGTTTGTCATTTTAACATGCTTTTTCTACTCACTTGGGCTTTTATTTTGTGAGTTACAGTGTAAGACCATGGATAGGACCAGACTCTCCTCATATATATACTTTTTGCTCATTTTGACCCACTTAGGTTTCTCTTTTATGAGTTGTTGTATAAGACCATGGATAAGACCAAAATCTCCTCATAAATATAATTTTTGTTCTTTTTCACCCACTTGGGTTTCTCTTTTATGAGTTTTTATGTAAGACCATGGATACAACCAGGATCTCCTCATAAAATATATATATTATTTTAAACATTTTAACCAAATTGAATGTTTTTTTAGAATGTTAAGAAATGGTTACAAGTTTGTGATCTGATATTCTCAACTTTAGTTTTTATTTATTTTATAGATATAAATTCCATATAAAACTATTCTAGCATGTTTCCATACATTTTTATACATTATTATGATAAGGAATCATACTTATCATCATATCCCATTTACATTACCGTGTTTTTAATGATTTGAAGCAATTCAAATTATTTTATGTTTATTTCACATTAATTTCCATTCCTTTCGCTCCACTTTGGATAAAATAAGGTTGAAGTCAAGATATCACTTTTATTTCACATGAATAAATAAAACTCTTAGAAACCATGCTCTCTATGTCCTCTTTCTTAGCTACCAAGTCCCAATTTTTCACATGATAGTCATTTTTAGCACTCATGTTTGGTCCTCTAAATCTATATGGAGGAGGAATAATCAGTTGGACATAACTTATAATTTATCAACCTAACTTACCAAATTTAAATGTACAACATGAATACACATTTCAATTATCTTGGCTTCCTTATGTTAGTTGTTTTTTCTTTTTAGTTTTGTATCCTTGGGTGTATCCAAAGAATAATATGTGCCCTCCATGATCAAAACTAAAAACACACCATACAACCATATAATAAATAAGGTATCCATGCATGAATTTTAATTTCAATTATTTCCTTTTTATCCATTTATTTTAAGTTATTTTATGTTTTAAAGTACCACATTTTACCTAACTCAACATAGTGTGTTTCTATGTTATTTTCTCAAAGCACCATCCCATGCTAAAACTACATGACACGTGATGAGATTTGAGTGGGGAATATGTATACATACAATATTTTTAAACTTTGTCAATTACTGATGCTTTCTCTCATGAAGGAACTTGTTGAGTCTCAATCTCTTTGAATACATGCTTTAAAGGGTGCACCAAAAAAGGGGTGGGTAGACCATTAGTGTTTTTTGAGATTGTTATCCCCCATACCACCACTTGAAAATAACACATAACTCTACTATATATTTCCTTAAGATTTGACACCTCCCTTACACACTCTTTCAAGCAATTCACCACCTCAAACAAGCCCTACCTAAGCCAAAACCTCTTTTTGGCTTTTACCAAATAAATTCAGCCTAGGCCAACCCTATAATTAAAATATATAAGAACATAACAAGATTAGGTCAGCCTCGATAGACCTAATCTAAGACCTAGATAATTTATTAATTAAATAATAAGGTCAATTTTAGTGACACTATCAACTAAAACTTTAGAAGAGTTAGGGTTAAATACGAATATATAAACACATCATTTTTTCCATTTCATAGAGAGAGACATAGATAATCATTTATTTGTGTATCTGCTTATCCACCATTATACTTGAGGATCTATTGCTTAGGATTTCATACTATAATTATAGAGAATAATATTGTCTTGTGAAAACTTACGATTCATTAAGAGGTCCTTGGACAAATTATAGTCCATTGCCCATCCTTAGTTTCTTCAACATAAACAACAACCTCTTGCAAATCACCATTGGCCAAGGGAGAGATTAAGGCTCAACGAGTTTATATTCAAGGTAAGTAATCTTAAATCTTTTCTCCTCTTTTTTAGAGAGTTATAAGTGATTTAATGGTGATGTCATGGATGTTTCTTAGTGAGTGGATGAAGTGCTTTGATAGCCTAAGTAATAATAATAAAGTGTGTAATGTGCTTGTCCTAGTGTGCTTGAAGTTGGCTTAGTTGAACTTCAGTTTTGGCATGTTTAGAGATGTTTATGGATGAGTATTTATCATGTGAAATGTGTCATATAATATTTTTTTATATGATTGGATAGCTTGTACGTAGAAGTGGAATTCATCTAGTAGTCCATAATTTTCATCTAAACTTTTTGGTCCAGTGGTAGAAAATTTGAGTAAGTAGGTTGATGAAATCACCATTACCACATTTGAATGAGTTAGGGGGAATTGGTCATATGTTTTTGATAAAATTTTACCTATTTTAATGCACTAAATCTTAGGTCATGTGCCTAATCATAACAAAAAATATGTGGGTGCAAAGTTGGGCTCCCAGGCATTTTGATACTATTTCCCATACTTAGCCAAATTTCCAATATGGTAAGAAGATTCGAGTAATAATATTGATGAATTTATATCTCAAACATATGTACATTTAAGGATAATTCGATCATATGGGTTTATTTTTTTTATACCTAGTTTATTTGCACTAACTTTTAGCTCAAGCACCAAAGTGTAGGAAAAGATACGCTTGTTCAAAGTTGGCCTCCTAGGTAGGTTTTGACTGATCTATAAACTCTACACTATTACCATGAAAAAAAAATTTACAATGGATAATTTTTTCAAAACACTTAATTCCTCAAAATACTCAAAGGAAAAAAAATCAAAATTTGACCTTTAAAAATGTGTTTATCAAGGTTGATCAAAATGGATTTGAAAACAAAATGAATTAAAGTTGCAAGTTCATTCATTAATATAATAAACCTTATCTAAACATGAATATTAAATATCCATTAAGTAATAATAATTAATTACCTTTTCATTAAAAATTATTAATAATGAAATCAAATATATAAAATAATGCATAAAAAGTCAACTCATGATAACAAGATTGATAACAGAGTTCACCCACTGTTTAGGCTACATCTCTGGGTTCTTATTCTATTTAAATGAAAAGTGAGCACATGGAAAACCCTAAAAATTATATAATATATCCTATAATTCTACATAAAACTTAGCGATAGACCTTCAAAAATCCTTAGAACCCACAGTTAAACTTTCCACCTTCCTATCGTGAAAGCAATCTCATGTTTCTAAAGTTTTCCACCAAAAATCTCAATTATAATATTTAAAAATTGGTAAAAAACTCAAAATTTTCAAATAATTATATCACTATAAGTGCCTCATATTCTATAAAATTTCATCAGTTCACTCTGAAGTCTGAAAATGACTCTAGATGCTTCAAAAATGTTGATACATGTAAACTGGTCCTAAACTGGCCATTACATAGTCTGCAAAACTTCACTTTGAGGAATTAAAAATGGCATAAAATGACCTAAAATATATAAATTAAACATACATCTAGAACCATCTCAATGTATATAACATTTCACCAGTTCCTTTCAAAGCTTGGAAATCACTCTAGATGCCTCAAAATGGAGGTTGACTACTAACTGGTCTCTATTTACCTTTGCTCAATCCTCAAAACCATTTAAAACTTGGATTTAAAATCAACCTTGATAAATTTATATATTTTTGAGGCCCACATCACATATGGTGAGGCTCTTATCCTTTTACTATAAATACCAAGGTTCAAATCCCATAGCATTGGCTTTGTTTTCATCCAAACTAATATCCAACATTAGTAAGGTGGAATGACTTTTGGCTATTTTTAAAGCTTGAGCCTCCACATTTCAATTTCCAACAAGCCTTTTATGGGCTTAGGTTCTGAAATTAGTTGGTGGTGGTTATGTGGCTCAACCCCAAACTTGGCATTGTGACTTAGCATATAACAATATATGCTTTGAGCTATGTTTGACATTATTCATTCATGTTGGAAATCCATGAAACAATGCACGGTTGGCATTCAGTTGGAACCTTTGACCCAAGATTGAGTTGGTAACTCAACACCATATTCTATCAAAGATTAAGAACCAAACAAACCCATTTCTTTTTCATTAATTGACTTCCATGTGTCACGTCCTCATTGGTCCATGTCACCACTTTGACTACAACTTTGACTGGTCATAACTTCTACATACAAACTTAGATTTGGTCCATTCAAAATGAGTCAAAAATGTTATGATGAGATCTAAACCATGGAACTAGTTTTTAAACATTCCATGATGATCAAATTTTTCATTTGACTAGCTTTGACCACTTATTGACTTGCTTTGATCAGAACTTTGATTGGTTACAAAGAAAATGAGCTCTATTTCCCACATTTTGCATACCATCAAAAATATCTTGATGAGTCATATGCAATGGTACAGGTCTCAATCTAATTTGGGAACTTTTCAAAAATGATCTCCAAATCAGACCTCCCCATTGAGAAGGCTTTTGGTCCACCAAAAGCTGGTACCTAACTAAAATGCTACATGGTTCTTTACAACAAATCAAAGTATAGAACCCAAATCATAGCATATGATAAAAATGGAAAAATCATATTGATTCATAAATCAAACTATAAAGGCTTTAAAAAAGGCATGAGTTACACTGAATCCTACAACTACCAATAAAGATCACAACATTCATCAACTATCTACCCATTATCACATCTTGTAAGCGGTGAATTGCCAAACATTGAAACAATCACCAATGCAACTGTGGAACAAGTTTTTTAATGTAAAGAAAATACATTGATTGTTGTGACCATGTCATAATACACTACCCATACATGGGTCTTAAAATTCTAAACAAATATGGAAATAACCAATAGTGTATAATGTTTAGGATTACAAACATTGTCCAATAGGGTCTTACAATGCATCTATACATATACATTCCAAAATAGATACATTCCCAAAATAACAATTATTCTAAAACAAGTACTATAGGAAAACTGAATCCTACCCAATAACCTATGTAACTTCTATCAAATCTCCCAAGATGATCAATGAGTTAAATTCCTTAACAATTCAACATGAAACTCATAAACCTAACACTAGAGATTCCAAAAATAGAGATTTCCAAAACATAAGTGTGAGAATTAAAAACTTCACATGATGAACCTGTCTCAAAGTATTCCCACTATAGTAACTCCAAAATGCATATATCAAAGTGTTGGTAAATGTCCTTTGTCAACATACATTAGGAATTCATAGAAATGCTTTGAAACATTAATCCACTAATCATGACATCATGAAATGTAGAAACTATTTACTAACCCTCTTTATCAGACTCTCCTATTTAGGGTGTTTAATTTCCTTAGTGGATTTATTGACATCTGCATGGTTTTATTGAACAAAAAATTCATTAATTACCTTATCAACATGTTTATAAACCATCTTATTCTTACCATTACTAAGATGGTGGGATGGTCAAAGTTTCCAACACTTCTCAACTTGATGTCCACTCGCATGAAAATGCATGCAAACATCCCTCTTTTTAGGTGAGGCCACCCATTTTCCATTTCTCATTCTAATAGGATAAGATTGGTCTTTAGCACCTACAATATGCTTCATTAAAGCTTGTCTTACACAACAATATATAGCATAATGATTTATTAATCTATAAAATGTGCAAGGAAAAGCATGCAACATCTTCTAAATATTAAAGCCAATTTATTAAATAGAAAGAGTGCATTAGAAGTTTTAGGGTTTAAATTCATATTGCTATTATTTATAGTGTAAGAATGAGGAGGTGGAATATCAATACCTCTTTTACCTGATTTATTACATTGTTCACTATTCCTTCACAAGGAAGAATTATACACTACTAGTGGCCTCGAATCTTGGCTGTCAAAAGCTTTTCCTCTTTCATTAATGGATAACCCTCTCCAACATCCATTTTTTTCACTAGCACAACCTAGTCCTACATGACAAGATCTATGCTCTACCTATATTAGGTTAGAAATACCTTGGCCATTCTTACTAGGGCCCCTTCCATCAAATCCCATTTTCAATAATAATTTAGATCCAATCCCCTTAGTGTGTTTTCAAAACTACCAAAAGAAATATCTAAAATTGAAGGAGAAATAGTACTACATGATGAATTAATTTACAATGTATTCATCTATCATAGTGATTACATCTACATTGGAAGGCAAATGGTGAATATTGTGTCTTCATCCACTCTAAATTTGTGCTAAGAGTTCATCTTTGGCTTACTCAGATTTCAAGTAAGAAATATCCTCATCTAAGGATTACAATTGAGCTCTCAAGAAATCATTCTCTTCCTAGATCTGTTGGTTAATTGCTTCAAGCTCATCAAGCTTAGATTTGTTTGACAACTTGTCCATCATTTATTATTCCCTAAAAAAAAACTAATCCCATAAAATACACACTACAAATGGAATATCAATAAGGCTAAAAGTTCTATAATAGTATATAAAACCAAAACTCAAAACAATTGATGTCAAATCCACATAATTAGAAGCTAACCTAGTAAACTAATTGCTCTAATACCAAACTTGATATGTAAACTCTAGACTATTATCATGTGTAAAAATTTTAAAATGGATAATGTTTTCAAAAAACTCAATTTCCTAAAATACTCAAAGGAAAGGAATCAAAATTTGACCTTTAAAAATGTGTTTATCAAGGTTGATCAAAATGGATTTGAAAATAAAATGAATTAAAGTTACAACTTCATTCGTTAATCAAATCAACCTTATCTAAACCTAAAAATTAAATATATATTAATTTGTCATAATTAATTAACTTTGCATTCAAAATGCTTAATAACTAAATCAAATTTGAAAAAGAAAGCACAAAAAGTCAACTCATGATAATAAGATTGATAACAATGTTCACGCGCTGCTTGGGCTACGTATCTAATTTCATTTAGAATATGAATCTATCCATTTACATGAAAAGTGAGTACATGTATAACCCTCAAAATTATCTAATGGATCCTATAATACTGCATACAACTCAACAATAAACCTTTAGAAAGCCCCAAAACCCATGGTCAAACTTTCCACCTTCCTATAGTGAAAGCAATATCACGTTCTTGAAGTTTTCCACCAAAAGTATCACTTGAATTCTTTAAAAAGTGGATAAAATGAACTAAAATTAGTAAAATAATTATATCACCAAAATCATCATAGATTCTAAAACATTTCATTAGTTCACTTCGAAGTCTGAAAATGACTCTAGATGCTTAAAAAATGGCAATACTTATAAACTGGTCCTAAACTAGCCATTACTTAATCTACAAAGCTTCACTTCAGATAGTTAAAAATGGAATCAAATGACCTCAAATGTAGACACACAACATACATCTGTAACTATCTCAAAGTCTAGAACATTTCACCAATTAACTCCAAATCTTAAAAATCACTCTAGGTGCCTCAAAATGGAGGTTGACTATTGGCTGATCTCTATTTGCTTTGGCTCAGTCCTCAAAACCATTCAAACTTGGATTTAAAATCAACCTTGAGAACTTTATATAGTGATTAGGCCCACATCTCATATGGTGAGGCTCTTATCCTTTTATCATAAATACCAAGGTTTGGTTCCCATGTCATTGGCTTTATTTTCATCCAAATTAATATCCCACATTAGTAAGGTGGAATGACTTTTAGCTATTTTTAAAGCTTGAACCTCCATGTTTCAATTTTTGACAAGCCTTTTTTGGGATTAAGAACTAAACTTAGTTGGTGGTGGTTATATCACTCGACCCCAAACTTGGCATTGTGACTTGACTTGTAATAAGATATGCTTCAAGCTATGTTTGGCATTGCTCATCTATGTTGGAAATCTGTGGAACAATGCATGATTGGCATTCTGTGGGAACCTTAGACTTGAGCTTGAGTTAGTGACTCAACACCATACAATATCAAAGATGAAGGACCAAACAAACACAATTTTTTTACATGAATTGACTACCACATGTCATGTCCTCATTGGTCAACATCACCACTTTGACATGGTTTGACCATAACTTTGACTGGTCCTAACTTTCACATATAGACTTTGATTTAGTCCATTCAAAATGCATCAAAAATATTGTGATGAGATCTATGCCGTGGAATTGGTTTTGAAATGTTTTATGATGATAAAATTTTCTAGTTAACTAGATTTGACCACTAGTTGACTTACTTTGACTAAAATTTTGATCGACTGCATAAAGAGTAAATGAGATATATTTCCCACATTCCACATAGCATCAAACAAATTTTTATGAGTCATATGCAAGGGTACAAGTATCATTATAATTTTTTAACTTTTTTGAAATGCTCTTCGAATCACACCTCCCCATTGAGAAGGCTTTTGGTTCACCAAAAGCTTGTCCCTAACTGAAATGCTACATGGTTCTCTGTAACACATCAAAGTATAGAACCCAAATCATAACATATGATAAAAATGGCAAAATCATATTGATTCATAATTCAAAATGTAAAGGCCTTAAAAAACATGGCATGATTTACATTGAATCTTGTAATTGCCAATAAAGATCACAACATTCATCAACTATCTACCCACTATCACATCCTATAAGCAGTGAATTTCCAAACACTAAAACAATCACCAATGCAACTATAGAACAATTTTTTTAATGTAAACACAATACATTAATTATTGTGACCATGTCACAATACACTACCCAAACATGGCTCTTAAAATGATAAAAAACTATGGAAATAACCAATAGTGTATAATTTTTAGCATTACAAACATTGTGCAATAGGGTATTATAATGCATCTATACATATATATGCCAAAATAGATACATTCCTAAAATAGTAGTTATTCTAAAACAAGTACTATAGGAAAATTAAATCTTACCCAACAACTTGTGCAACTATTTTTAAATCTCCCAAGCTGATCAATGAGTTAAATTCCTTAACAATTCAACATGAAACTCATAAACCTAACACTAGAGATTACAAAAATAGAGATTTCCAAAACATAAGTGTGAGAATTAAAAACTTCACATGATGAACCTGTCTCAATGTGTTCCCACTATAGTAACTCCAAAATGCATATATCAAAGTGTGGGTAAATGTCCTTTGTCAACATACAACAACTTGTCATGGTTGTCAAAAGCTTGTCATCTTTTAATAATGGAAGAACTTTCTCCAACATCCATTTTTTCACTAGCATAACCCAATCCTGCATGACAAGATCTATGCTCTAACTATATTGGGTTAGAAATACCTTGGCCATTCCTACCAAGGCCCCTTCCATCAAATCTCATTTTTAATAATAGTTTAGATCCAATCCCCTTAGCATGTTTTTAAAAACTACTAAAAGCAATATCTAAAACTGAAGGGGAAATAGTACTACATGATGAATAAATTATAATGCATTCATATATCATAGTGCTTACATCTACAATGGAAGGCAATTGGTGAAGACTATGTCTTTTTCCTTTTTGCATTTGTGCCAAGAGCTCATCCTTGGCTTGCAACTTATATTTCAAGTGAGCAATCTCCTCATCCAAGGAGTACAATCGAGCTCTCAGGAAAGCATTCTCTTCCTAGATCTGCTAGTTAATTAATTCAAGCTCATCAAGCTTAGATTTATTTTATAACTTTCCCATGGTTTCCTATTCCATATAAACCTAATACCACAAACTACACATTGAAAATGGAATATCAATAAAGACAAAAAATCTACAATAGTACATAAAACCAAAGCTAAAAATAACTGATGTCAAATCCACATAATTAGAAGCTAACCCATCACACTAATTACTTTGATACCAAACTTGATCTATAAACTCTACACTGTTACCATGCATAAAAAGTTTACAATTGATACTTTAGTCAAAACACTCAATTTCTTGAAATACTCAAAGGAAAAAAATCAAAATTTGACCTTTAAAAATGTGTTTATCAAGGTTGATCAAAATTGATTTGAAAATAGAATAAATTAAAGTTGCAAGTTCATTTGTTAATCCAATCAACCTTATATAAACCTAAAGATTAAATATCCATTAAGTTTTCATAATTAATTAACTTTGAATTCAAAATTATTAATAATGAAATCAAATATAGAAAATAATGTAGAAAAAGTCAACTCATGATAACAAGATTGATAGTGGAGTTCACCCACTACTCGGGCTACATCTTTGGGTTCACTTAGAATATGGACTGGTCCATTTCCATGAAAAGTGAGTACATGGCCAAACATGACAATTGTATAATGGATCCTTTAAGTTTTCATACAAATCAATAATAGACCTTCAGAAATCCCCAAAACCCATGGTTAATCTTTCCACCTTCTTATCGCGAAAGCAATCTTGTGTTCTCAAAGTTATCCACTAAAACTCTCACTTTGAGGATTTAAAAAATTCATTAAACAAAATCAAACAAGGAAAATAATTATATCACTATAAGTGTCTCATATTCTATAACATTTCATCAATTCACTCTAAAGTCTGAAAATGACTCTAGATGCTTCGAAAATGGTGATACATGCAAACTAGTCCTAAAATGACCATTACATAATCTTCAAATCTTAACTTTGAGGCATTAAAAATGGAATAAAAAAACCTCAAATATAGACATTAAACATCTGTATGGAACCATCTCAGAGTATAGAACATTTCACTAATTCCCTCTGAAGCTTTAAAATCACTCTAGGTACCTCAAAAGAACGTTGACTGTTGGCTGGTCTCTATTTGCCTTGGCTTAGTCCTCAAAACCATTTAAAACTTGGATTTGAAATCAACCTTGAGAACTTTATATAGTGATTAGGACCATGTCCCATATGGTGAGTCTCATCATTTTACTATAAATGCCAAGGTTTGAATCCCATGGCATTGGCTTTGTTTTCATCCAAACTAATATCCCACATTAGTAAGGTGGAATGACTTTTGGTTGTTTTTAAAGCTTAAGTCTCCACATTTCAATTACCAATAAGCATATTGTGGGATTATGTGCTAAAATTAGTTGGTTGTGGTTATGTGGCTTGACCCCAAACTTGGCATTATGACTTGGCATGTATTAAAATATGCTTTGAGCTATGTTTGGCATTACTCATCCATGTTGGAAATTCTTGGAACAATGCACAGTTGGCATTTAGGTAGAACCTTTGACCTGAGCTCAAGTAGGTGAATTGACACCATACACTTTCAAATATGAAGGACCAAACAAACCCAATTTTTTTGCATGAACTAACTTCACATGTCACGTCCTCATTGGTCTTTGTCACCACTTTGACCAAGATTGACTGATCATAACTTTTGTATACGGACTTATATTTGGTTTATTCAAAATGTATTGGAAAGCTTGTGAGGAGTTCTACACCATGGAACTATTTTGGAAATGTTCCATGATGATAAATTTTTCCAATTGACCAGCTTTGATTAACTATTGACCTACTTTGACTAAAACTTTGGCCAGCTACACAAAGAGTAAATGAGCTCTATTTCCAATGTTTCACATACCGTCAAAAATATATTGATGAGTCTTATGAAATGGTATAGGTATTAGTCTAATTTTATAACTTTTTTGAAATGATCTTCAAATAATTGACATAGTTGGATCTATGATAAAATATTTTGATAAGGCATTTTAATGGTGATATATCTCACTTGTGTGAAGGTTCCAAGAGCTGCTTAGTATATGGATGGATTATCCTATGTAAGGAGATCATCTGGTCCAAATTTGAGATCATGCATCAAAGTGCAATGAAAGTTACTGAGGTCCAAAGTAAGCTTTTTAAGCATACTACAAGTTGTCCCCATAGTCAATTTGCATGATGTCAAAGATCTAGACCTAGTGGATATCCAACAATTAGTGGGAATTCATACTTCTAGATCCAATAGTGTGCATAGATTCAAATGGGTCAATGTAATATTTATTTATCAAAGATAAATATCAATCATATTATAGAATATCAATGAAGCATGTGTGTTCTAATATGTAAGGAAATAATGAGATGGTAATAAGTAAACATTATTTAACTATTGAGAAAAGGTATAGGATAAGAATCTAATGGTGATTAGGTATTTGAATATATTGATAAAATGGTGCAAGTTGCATGATAAAGACCTAACTGATCCATATAGATTGATGGAGTGCATTGAGTCAACATTTCAAGATTGTACGAGATGAGGTCAAAGTGATTAAAGTTTACTATTTGAACATTGACACCTATGCATTAAAGTTTAGACAAGATCAATGGTGCATAATTGATTTGAGTAGAAAGTAAATGAGATGTGAGCCTAGTGTTTTAAGTTTAACTATGACCATTTGAATTTGAATATTTGAATTTTGAAAAGGAAAATATTAGTGTCTAGTTTTTGTTCCATATCTTCTGATCTATGGAAAATTTTCTCATGCTGTAAGAAGTAAAGTTGTAGAAGATTCCAAGGTGAATTTGGAAATATGAATTTTAAGGTCTAATTGTATATGTAGACAAATATTTTGAGCTCCAAATTTGATTGTGTGTTTGTGCATGTTTTGTATGTAACCCAAGAAGGGTAATTGAGCTTGTTTTGATGTTATTTCAATGTCTCATGATGACTTAGCCTTTTAGGATTGTTTTGGACTAAATTAGGATGATCTGTATGATTTTTTAAGGTTTGACCAATTTATATTTTGTATAAAAAAGGGTTAATAATTTGACTGTGTTTGTTCATAATGTCATATGCACCAAGTCAATGTTTGAGTTGTTTGAGCATACACAAATATGAGTAAAGATGATTGTGATAATTTAAGAATGTTAAAAGGGACATAAGGAGTGGGCCCATGTATTTGGAAGTGGTCCTCTATTCATATTTTTCTCATTTTTGTGCTAAATGGGTGAATATGTCTCCATAAGACCTATAAGAGAGACAAGGGCCTTATTAATGGTGTAGCTTCTTAGGGGTGACCCATAGATGTTATGGCTAACCTATGAAGTTTTTATTGAACTATGTATTCATTTGAGATATACATTAATGGATAAGACATGCCTAATGGATGACCAATGTATTGACTATCAAGTATTCTCTAAAAATAGTGAAATCAAAGACGATGATTTCTAGATTCGTGAGTGAGAGATTTGAGAGAGACTTGTATGTTAGAGAGTTAGAGAGTGAAGGAAAGGTGAGGAGATTGAGATTGGATAGCTATTAGGTTGATGAGTAGAGGTGATTAAGGACTATGTGTATGATCTATAAGTCATGTTTTTGATGATAGTATAATGTTCTTATAGTTTGAAATTATACAAAGAGATCTAAGTGTGCATATGAGGACTATTTGAGTGAAGAAAGAGAGAGATTGTGGCATGCCTATGTGAGAGGCCTATATGAGTTGGAGAGAGAGTTTGTGTAATTTTTTGACAATCAGAGGTCCATCATTAGGTGTTGAAGGCATCAATTCTAATGTGGAATTTTTTTTTTCAAGGAGGTTCTAAAGGACTTGATCTTCCTTAAGGGTAGTTGTTCTTTGTGAAATAGGATTTCATTAAAGAAATTGAATTGGATTATTTTCCACCACTAATTCACCACCCTCTAGGTGGATTTTACCTATGAAAATTGGTATTAGAGTAGGTCCTTAGTATAAAATTTAACCACTTGAAGGTGATCAAAGTTATAATGGTTGATAAATAGGTTATGGCTTGTATTCAAGATAATTTATTTTTTACTTTAGCAAAAGTTAATAGTGTGAAGACACAAGTGCAAAATATAGAGGTAATAATAAAGAATCCATAGTAAATGATGAATAAAGATATCAATCAAAGGATGGAACAATGTGACAATAAAGATATGGCTTACTCAAATGTGTTCTTATCTAAGGACACAAGGTATTTTATCTCCACCAAAAGGATCAAGATTGAAAATCCATTAAGTGATAATGGTCAAGAAAAAATAGGATCAAACATGAACAATGTCTTCAATGGGTATTACTTCTCTTATAAACAATTTGGTCATAGATATAAGGATTGTACTCTCTCTCTAAAGATCAAAAGGGATCTCATATGTTACAATTGTAACCAATGAGGTTGCAAAGCCAAGAACTGCAACAAAGCCTTTTGAAAATGGATATATAAGTCATTGACACTATCAAATGGTTCAAGGAGACCAAGTCTAAATAAGAAAAGAATAAAAATACAAGAAGATCACCAAAAGAAGAGTCATTATTTTTTAAATCAAATTTACATACTGAAGAAGATGAGAACAAGAGATGATTCATAGAAAGTGGATGCTCAAATCATACTATAGGAGACAAGATCAAGTTTATCTCTCTCAAAAAGACCAACCTAGGTGTAGTTAGATTTGGTGACAAAAAATTTGCTAACATAGTCAACAAAGGTACGATGAGTTTGGACAATGGTCATACTAGGACTAAAAATGTCTTATATTTAGAAGGTTTGAAACATAATCTTTTAAGTGTGAGCCAAATGTGTAAGCAAGGAAATGTTACAACTTTTCCTAATGATATATGTGAAATAATAAAGGAAAAATCTAGAAGATTAATTACAAATGTTCATAAAATAAATAATAACATGTATGTATTTCATTAATTCAAGAAGGAAGAGTGATTGATAAGTCAATTAGAAGAAAGCTAGATTTGACATATAAGGCTTGGACATATAAATTTTGATAATGTGATAAAAATTAATTTAAATGGGTTGGTAAGGCACATTCCTAATATTTATAAGGTTCCTCGTTATCTTTTAAAGGCATTTCTTCATGGGAAACAAACCAATAGAAGATACAAAACCAAAGAATTATCCACTATAAAGACATTAGATTTGTTCCACACTAATCTATGTGGACCTATGAGAAATCGAAGTATTCAAGGTAATAGCTAATTCATAGTTATCATTGATGATTTTAATAGGATGACTTGGATATCCTTTCTTAAATAAAAATCATAAGATTTTGAAAAATTTATGGCATTCAAAGCTCTTGTGGAAAATTATAAAGGTTCAAAGATCAAGTGTGTGAGATCAGAAAGAGGAGGTTAGTTTTGATCTCATAAGTTCAATGATTTTTGTGAAGAACATGGGATAAGAAGACAATATTTTTCTACTAAAACACCACAACAGAATGGTGTGGTTGAAAGCAAGAATATGATTATTATTGAGATGGGTAGAACCATTCTTCAAGATACAAAATTATTAGATGGCTATTGGGAAGAGGAAACCAACAATTATGTTAACATCTTAAATAGATTCCAAATCAAAGTAAATGGTAATAAGACTCCTTATGAGTTATATAAGAATAAAGCAACTAATGTAAAACATTACAGAGTGTTTAAGAGTAGGTACTTCATCAAAAAAGATGAAGAGAATCCTAGAAAATTTGAATTAATGTTTGATGAGGGCATCTTTTTAGGTTACTCTTCTATTAGTACTACCTATAGGTGCTTCAACAAGAGACTTCACATGATTTTTGAAATTTAAAATGTAAGTGTATATGAGATAAGTAGCGTCAAGAAGACAAAAATACAAGTGACTCAATTCATAATTCTATTACAAATAATGATGAGCTATCCATTCAAATAGATGATGAAGATGAAGATGATGAAGAAATATAAAATTCTAAAGATCCATATAAAATAATTTATAAAGATCATCTAATCTCTTAGATTATTATAAATGTTAGTACATTGTTTCAAACTAGAAGGATAATATTGATCAATCAAAATCAACAAGATTCATCTCTATTATCCATGATTAAACCCAAAACATTTATGGAAGCTAACAAATATGAAAATTATAATGATGTAATGGATGAAAAAAATGATCAAATAGAAAGGAATGAAACATGGGACTTAGTTCTTAGACCAAAATATAAAAATGTGATAGGTACCAAATGGGTTTTCAAAAACAAAATGAATGATAAAGGAGAAGTCACAAGGAACAAGGCTATATTGGTGTGTAAAGGATATACTTAGGTTGAAGGAATATAATTTGATGAGACTTTTGATCCTATAGCAAACATGGAAAAACTTTAGACTCTTTTTGGCATATGCATGTTTTAAAGGTTTTAAGGTATATCAAATGGATGCAAATTTTTCATTCTTTAATGGAAACTTAGAAAAAGAAGTCTAAATTGAGTTACCTAAAGGATACTTCATGTCAATTAATCAATATTTTGTGTGTAAATTGTAGAAGGCTCTGTATGGTCTTAAATGAGCTCCTAGAGCTTGGTATGATAGGCTAGATAAGTATCTTTTCAGTCAAAGCTTTAAAAGAGGGTAATTTATAGTAATTTATACATTAATACATAAGGTAATCATAAATTTATAGTTGTATATGTTGATGACATATTTTTTGGATCTGACAATGATAAAATGAGTAAAGACTTTGCAAATACTATGAAGACTAAGTTTGAAATGTCAATGTTGGGAGAAATATTTTTATTCTTAGGATTATAGATTAATGAACTTGATATAGGGATATTCATTTCATAAGATAAATATATCAAGGATATGCTAAGAAAGTTTGACATGATGGATTTTAAGATAATGGGTACTCCAATGATCACAAGTTCCAAGTTAAGTAAACTAGATGACTCACCAAAATTTGACAAAATTTGTATAGGCCAATGATTGGAAGTATTTTGTACTCTACTACATTTAGGCCTAACATCATACAAGTAATAGGTCTTGTAAGAAGGTTTCAAACTAATCCTAGATAATCTCACTTGAAAGTAGTCAAAAGGATCTTGATATATCTCAAAGGAACCATAAACTATCATTTATGGTATCCTAGGAGTAAAGAATTATATTTTAAATCATATAATAATTTTGATTGGGAAGGATGTGTGGATGACATGAGGAGTACCATTGGTAGGGTCTTCTTCATGGGAAAATGCTTGGTATATTGGATAAGCAAGAAGCAAACCTCAATGTATCTATAAAATATAGAAACTAAGTATATATTAGTTACCTTGTATTGTACACAAGTTATGTGGATGAAATAAACTTTGGAGGATTACAAGGTAAGACAAAATGGAACTTGTACTATTTAGTGTGATAATACAAGTGTAGTTACTATCTCAAAGAATTCTGTTATGCACTAAAAAACTAAACAAATTCCTATTAGATATCATTTCTTGAGAGAACAAGTGACTAATAAATGTGTCAAGTGATTAATATCTACAAGATACAAAAGAGTATCTTGTAGATATTATGACCAAACCATCCTCAAAAGATACTTTTGAGTATATAAAATAAATATTGGGTATCATTTATTTCTCTATGAATCAATAGGTCTTTGGTTAAGGGGGAACAAAAAGTTCATGATATTTCTCTAGTGGTTTCTAAAGGAGATATAGTATAGGGTTAGAATGGATGTTTTTAGGCTGGTTAAGATCATGTTTCCTATTTGATGAGTGACATGAAGTTTTGTTGCAGGTCCTTGAGATGGTTTGATAGAGAAGGCTAGTGAGTATGTATGGTGGTTCTTAATGGTGTATGGAGATATAAATATGCTCAAGAGGTTAAATGGCTTATAAATCTTAGGGGAAGTCCCTCTCATATGTTTCCTAGTGAGTTGCATCAGATTTCAATGTTTTATGTTTTACCTTCATTTGTTATTGTGTTTAGTTGAAGAAGAGTGTTGGCATATAGAAAGAGGAAGTTATCAAGGCAAGAAGAGGTAGGATCAAGGTAAGGGGGAGTTTGTATCATCTTTATAAGATGTTCCTTTCCTGTTTATGGTATTTTTAGGTCCGCAGGATTAGTTGGTACCCACTTGGTCATTGTTTCAAAGGGGGAGAAAGTTCTTATTATAGGAATGTTTTAAGAGAGAGAAAGTAAGTTGTATCTTGCCATATATGATGTTTATTTACATCAATGACAAAGGGAGAGATTATTGGAGTTTAAATTGATGTCATGGTGATGTAATATAGGTGTCCTATTGAGTGGATGAAGTGCTTTGATATCATAAGTAACAATGAAAAATTGTGCAATGTGTTTGTCCTAATGTGTTTGAAGTTGGCTTGGTTAATCTTTAGTTTTGGCATGGTTAGAGATGTTTAGGGATTATTATGGAGTATTTATCATGTGAAATGGGTAATATAAGAGGTTTATATGATTGGAGAGCTTTTGTGCATAAGTGTAATTCATTTTGCAGTCCATAGTTTTCATCTAGACTTTTTGGTCTAGTGGTAAAAAATCTGAGTAGGTATTTTAATGACATCACCATTGCCATGTGTGAATGAGTTAGGGGGAGTTGGTCTTATGGTTATGATAAAATTTGTACCTAGTTTATACATGATAAATATCAGGTCATGCACATAAGCATAGTCAAAAATATGTGGGTGAAAATTTGGGCTCCCAGGGATTTTGATAACGTTTTCCCATACTTAGCCAAATTTGCAATATGGTAAGAAGAGTTGAGTAATCATATTGATGAACTTATATTTCATATGTGTGGATATTTTATAAGGTTATCATATGTATTTGTTAATATTTATACCTATTTTATTTTCAATAAATTTTAGGCCAAGAGCTAAAGTGAAGGAAAATATATGCTTTTTCAAAGTTGGCCTCCCAAGTAGGTTTTGACATAGTTGGTTCCGTGATAAAATATTTTGAGAAGGAATTTTAATGGTGATATATCTAAATAATGTGAAGTTTATAATAGATACTTATTATATGTATGTATTTCCCTATGGGATTATATCATTTATTCCAAATTTTATATCATGTATCAAAGTGTGGTAAAAGTTATTGAGGTCCAAAGTAGGCTTTCCATGCATATTGCAGTTGGTCCCCATACTTAGTCAATTTTCATGATGTTAATGATTTGGACATAGTGGATATAAAATGGCTCATGGGAGTTAATAATTATAGATCAAATGGTGTATGTAGAGTTAAATGGGTTAATTTGATATTTTTTAATCAAAAATAAAGATTGAACATCTTACATAATATCAACAGAGCATGTATTCAAAGACGTCAAAAAGCAGTGAGATGGAAAGAAGTGCATGTTATTTAAAAAATAAGAAAAGGTACATGATAAGGATATAATTATGAGTATGTGTTTGTATATATTTATAAAATGGTGTGATCTACATGATAAAGACCTGACTAATCCATAGAGATCAATGGAACACATTGAGTCAAAGTCTCAAGATTACACAAGATGGGGTCAAAGTGACTGGGGTTTAACATTTGAGCATTGGTGCTTATGAATTAAAGTTAGTACAAGATAAATGGTTCATAATTTATCTAATTAGTGAGGACATGAGATGTGAGCTTAGTGTTTGAATTTTAATTATGACCATTTGAATTTGGATATTTAAATTTTATAAAGGAAAATACCAGTGTCTAGTTTTTGTGCCATATCTTTCGATCTATGTAGAATTTGCTCATGGTGTAAAAATAAAATTTGTATAAGAATCCAAGGATAATATATAAATATTAATTTTAATGTTTAATTTTATATAAAAACAAATATTTTGAGCTCCAAAGTTGACTATTTTTTAGTGCATTTTCTACAAGTAACTTGAAAAGGGTAATTGAGCTTGTTTTGATGTTGTTTCGATGTCTCATGATAACTTAGCATTTTGGGAGTGTTTTATACTTCATGAGGATGATATATGTGGTATTTATGGGTTTTAACAATTGATATATTTTATAAACAAAGGTTAATAAGTTGACTATGTGTGTGTTCATAATGTTCTTATGTACTAGGTCAGTGGTTGAGTTGTTTGAGCATACATAGAGGTGAGAAAAGATGAATATGATCATTTGAGGATGTGAAGGGGACATAAGGAGTGGATACATGTATTTTAAATTGGTCTTATGTTATTTATTTTCTTGTTGTTGTGCTAAATGGGTGAATAGATCTCCATTAGACCTATAAGAGCTACAAGGGCCTTATTAGAAGTTGTAGCTTCTTAAGAGTGACCCATAGATGCTATGGTCAACATATAAAGTTTGTATTGAGTTATGTATTCATGTGAGAGATGAATTAAGGGATAAATCATGTCTAATGGTTGACCAAGGTGTTTATTATCAAGTATTCTCTATAAATAGTGAAATCAAAGATGGTGATTTCTAGATTCATGAGTGAGAGATTTGAGAGAGACTTGTATGTGAGAGAGTTGGAGAGAGAAGGAAAGGAGAGGAGAGTGAGAGTGCCCAGATATAGGTTAGATGATTAGAGGAGATCAAGGATTGTGTGTATGATATGTAGGTCATGATTATAATGACAATATAGTGTTCATGTATTTTAAAGTTGTGCAAAGTGATCTGAGTGTGTATATGAAGAATGTTTGAGTGAAGAGGGAGAGAGATTGTGGCATGCATATGTGAGAGGAATGTATGAGTTGGAGAATTTTTTTGTATTTTTTAATATAATTATATGTCCATCATTAGGTGTTAAATACATCAGTTCTAGGGTGAAATTGTTATTTTCAAGGAGGGTCTAAAGGACTTGATTTCCCTTAGGGATAGTTGCTCTTTGTGAAACATGGTTTCACTAAAAACATTTTGTCATAAGGACTTGATCAAGGTTTTAGGTCATAATTAATTGAAAAAAATGGTGGTTAGAAGGATTTGATCATCCTAGGGGTAGGTGCTCCTTGTGGAACTACTATTTCACTAAAGGATTTAGGTCAGAAGGACTTGACCAAGGTTCTTTATTACGACTTGATTAGTCTCTTGTTTATGATAATGTTATAGGATAGTAGTTCATGTGTTTTAAGCCTTGATAGTGGGTTTTATTCCCCAAGAGGGTTTCCCACATAAATCTTGTGTTGTGTATGTGATCTTACATTATTTTAATTATTCATTGCTATGAATGATCTATATGCTTCATGAATGATTGTATTAAATGCTTAATTATTTTCAAGGGTTTGGAATTGAATTGGATTATTTGCCACCAATGATTCATCCCCCCTCTCAGTTGATTTTAACTCTAATAAAGTATATAAATTTATATTTATTAGCTTATATGTTTCTTTCTCCATACATTAGGATTATTTTTATATTAACATAATTAAATTCTTATATGCATGTTTAATTTTATGTTTATTACCCCCATTTTGTGAAACATGATTTTATGATCATTATATTATATTTAATTTACTTTGTCATTTTCTTTGATAAGAAAACATAAGACCTAGATAGGGTTATCGTATGGTATTGCTTGACTAGAGGATTTGGAACCCTCTCTAGTGATATTGTGTGGTAAGATACACCTTAGTTAGGTCTAGTAGATCCATATTGGTCATGATCCTAATTATATAAATATATCAACAAGTGAAAGGGCTAGTGTGATTTATCTTTTCTAAGATAGGATTTTTTTTAGATCAACTTCAATTCCTCTTATATACACATGGTATATTATTACCACCACTAAATATTTCACTTGATGGACTAAATCATTGCCAATGAATAATTTTATATGGTAGAATATCACCATCTATTATGGGTGTCCCTTGAGGTTAACTAGTGATGTAATTATGGACTTCATTAATAAGACTATATGCATCCTTATATTTGACTTCATCATTGTGAACCATAAGATTGCCATGTACCACCAATAGAAAAATATAACCATAAAATCCTTAGATAATATCATTGGTAAGACACTAGCTATTTTTGTGATTTTGGGCATACAGACTAGGATGACCACATTTTAGTGGTATTATGGGCATATAAGACAAGTTATAAGCATATCAATAAGCCCACTCCCTTTTAGCTTGTGTTCAAGACAAATTCAATTATCCTTATGGAATTTTTGGTTCCATATTTACACATAAGTTTAATAAATTATAAAAGTCACTCAATGTATTCCTAGAGGACCTCATGTATCTAGATGAAAGGTGTGTTATCACATAATGGATCCCAACTGTGGGGAAGGACTAATAAAAGGCTTGGCATGACCAACACATAAAGTGAAAAATCTTGGTTAAAATATCCCTTGTTATATTATATGAATATAAGTATTTAGTACCCATGTAATTTATAGATCTATTGGTTGGGACCTTACATAATTCATGATATTTTTGAAACTGATGCATAAAATTTGTGCACATTATATAGTGAAATGCTCCTTAGGAATTTTAGTGGAATCCAACTCAAGTTGTGCCATGAATAGAATGATTGATCCATATTGTAATAAGGTTTTTTCCATTTATTATTTATATTTTTTGTGTTTTAGTTTCGTATATTATAAATTAGTTTTTGTGTGAAATAGTTTTGCATCATGCTCTATAATAATCTGCATAGTCTCATCCACCCAATTATTTTTTTGGATGAGTGCTAAGGTGTTATTTTATCAATCCCTCTCTTAATTAATGTTAACTTTTTTAACATAACTTCGAAATTAAATTTAATCCTTTTTTTCATTACAATGATGGATCCAAAAATCTTCATGGGTTTGATGTTGCTTTTTTCCAACTTATAGTAACCTATCTTTTTGGTTTAGCTGGTCAAAAACATTCTAAAGAGCATCAATCTTAGTGTATACAGCCATATTGAAGACTTAAAAACACAAAGTTACTCAATAAATTTGATGACCGAAAATATAATTTAGTTTTGACTAAGGGATACAAATATTTGAAGGAAATATTAGATGCACACAAGGGAAATTGACTAGGTATACGGAAACATGAAGATTTTTAGGGCATGGAATCACATTATTAGAATGTATCATCTAGTAACACAAGTATTTAGATGCATGAAAATTATTTTTGAGGAAAGGAAATAAGATATAAATGGAACACATCACCCAATAATTTAGGAAATATAAAAGTTGAAAGTTTCACCAAAGGGAGATATGCATAGGATGATGCCATCAATTTTAAACTCAAATTTCAAAATTATACATACTGTCACATAACTATGTTAGCTATCATAAATGGGAGTAAATTAAAATATTTTTTGAGCCACTTGAGTGAATGTAAGTGTGATGAAGGTAAATAAAGGTAGATTATTGAAGTGACACTAAATTGATCTGTATAGATCACATCATTAAGGAAACATTATTGGGAAGTTTAAAACCTGTAATACCAGTCATTTCCTTGACATGTCACTTTAAATAAGATTTGATACACATAAAAAATAATTTATAAGTATAAAATCCAATAAAAATAATTAAATCTCAAGACTAAGGTTTTGATATTTTAAGCACTAGGTTTATAGTCTTAGGACATTGCAATTTGATTCTTAGTGGAACACATTCAAAAAAGGCAAGATAAGAAGAAACCATGGGTAATCTCAAGATTTATAAGTTAGGTTCTACCATTAAAACCTTATGAAAATCAAGCTAAGGTATACCCCCTCATATCCAAAAAAAAAAAACATGCCAATATTATGGGTTTGGGGATGATAAACAACCTTAGGGTATGAACGAGGGGTTTAGATCCATGACAAAGAATAAATAGAAGATGGTAGGAGCCTAAATAACCCTAAAATGTAAAATAAGTAGGCACTTGGTTGAGGAAGAAGAATTGAAAGCTATGATAATATATATTAAGGAGGTAAATGTTGAGTAAATGGAAGAGAGACTAGTGGAAGAGATAATGAAATTTTTTAAAATGCAAAACCTAACCTCACTCCTAGAAGGGGATGAGTGGGAGTCATAATTTTCATGATGTAAAGTAATGGATTTCAACCACCAAGGAGGTAACTATGAGTTCAACCTAAGGAATTATTATAATGTGGAAACTATTAAAATTTTTGGATAATGACATGTTTGATATATAGTTAAAAATGAAATCAAAAAGTTTATAGTGCTCTAACTATTTAAGCTCCCATATTTTTGGAAAACTAGATAAGTTGGTGAACTTCCTACTTTCTTGCATTCATGATAACCATTTATATTTTTATTGAAAGAGAATGCATATCTTAATGGAATGGATTAGTAATTACACTTTACTTATATTCTTGGTCAAGGATATGAAATGGGTGCTTGCTAATTTAGTTGATGTGGAGAAAACCACTCTTATACTAAACTACAACAATAAAATTTTCACTTTTCCTATAGATAAAAATACTAATCAGATAAGAGGGTAGCCAAGTGACTTGTAATCATGAAGATATAAAAATTCATTATATGGATCAAGATCACTAAGTAATTTTTCTACATTTCATACCAAATTTCCTAATGCACACTCTTCAACATTTCCAAGTATTTTCTGACTCCATCATTAACGACACATGAAAATCACTCCGAAAAGGTGAAGCCTTATATGGGGTTCCATTATAATATTTTTGGTGCTATATGAGATCAAATTCCCAAATGATTATGGTGATAAGATGGTTATTCCCATTGGAGGACAAGTCATTGGCCAAAAAATACCATGAAAACCTATGTAATAATGTCTATATAATCACCTAAAAATGATAGTTGAGTGCTAAGAGTTCTACTTGAGACCAATTATCCCTATATTATCATTAGACCTATCTTAAGGCCTATTTTCACACTTACCCAACCTTATTATAGGCCATAGGAATCCCTAAACATCCATAAAGTAGTGATAGACCCTCATCTTGACATCATATCCCTTAGTGCCTTAGGTTATACCACCTAAACACTAGTACCATAATAGGGACAATAGTTCTACATGGTGCTAGTGTCCCGATTTTGGTGTTATTATCATTTTCCTCCTTTTTAAACCAATTGATATAATTTCAAATCTAAGGGCACATAGGGTCGACCTAGACCTCTTTTAAGACCCACACACTAACTAGAATAGTGTATATACATTACTTTTTTAGAGGTAAAATCCATTGAGAGGGTGGGGTGAATCAATGGTGGTAAATAATATAATTAAGTTTCTAAACCCTTAAAAATACTTAAGCATTTAATATAATCATTCGTGAAGCATATAGATCATTCATGGCATTGAATAATGAACATAATGCAAGATCACTTACATAACATAAGATCTACATGGGAAACCCTCTTGGGGAATAAAACCCACTCTCAAGATTGTAAACACATGGACTACTATCCTCTAAGATGATAAAAAAATAAGATACTAATCAAGTCCTTATAATTAGGAACCTTTGGTTAAGTCCTTTTGACGTACAACCTTGATCAAGTCCTTATGAACAAAGGTCTTTACTGAAACCCTATTTCACAAGGAACAACTACCCTTAAGGAAGACCATGTCCTTTAGACCCTTCTTTAAACACCTCCACCTTCGAAATGATTTTTTCAACACTTTATGATGGATCTTTATTTTCTAACCTCTGCACAAACACTCTCTATCTCAAACAAGCCTCTCACATAGGTATGTCACAATCTCTTTCCTTTTTCACTCAAACTATCCTCATATACACTCAGACCTATTCATATATCCTCAAATTGTAAGACCACTATTATAACATAAATAACATTAAATATAAGTCATACATTTAATAAATAAACTAATTTTCTCATTAACTCAACCAAAAATTACACTACCTATCCTTTGCTCCACAAATCTCACATGCACCTTACACTAGTCTCTCTCACAACCACATATTCATGTCTAGAAAATAACACATTTAGTTTCAATATATATGTAAAATTCATGAATTAAAAAGATCACAATATTTCCTTGATAGACAAAAAATATTCCTTCACCCTTAAGGTATCTCATATGGGTCACACTTAAGCACAATCCCCTTTCAAAATAGTCCTAAGTCACTTTTAGGTCTAATGAAGACCCATTCATCTCTTTGACATTTTTTTAGGCATAATAAAAACATAAGACTACTTAAAAATATATATTCCCACTATTTATATCCCCTAAGACATATTCAAATTATCATAGTCACCTTTTCTCACATCTACATATGCTCAATCAACTCAAATAGAGACTTTACATAGAGGAACACCATTATCAAACATACAATCAACTTCTTAAACATTGTTCATACTCAAGATAGATTGATCACACCTCCAAAATAATAAAAGATAATCCTCATGGAGTCTATAACACTTCCCAATATCCAATTCACCATGAAACATTGAAATAACATCTACATAATCTCAAATACTCTTCTTGGGTCAGTTGTAAAATAAAAATGAACACACAGTCAACTTTTAGGCTAAATATATTTGAGTGTACTCAATTTTAGATCTTTAAATATATATAGGCAGATGTACCTTGGAGTCCTCTACCACTTTTATTTTTACTACATGAAAAAAAAATCTTCTATCAAAATTTATGGCCCAAAGACCAAACTCTAGTTTTTCCTTTCATAAATTCAAATATTCAAATGGCAACGGTCATAGTTAAACCTCGAACACAATGCTCACATCTCATGTCCTCTCAAATCACATCAAATTGTTCCATCAATCTTGTTTGATATTTAAAACATAGGTTCCAATGTTTAAATTTTAAACCTCTATCACTTTGACCTCATCTCATTTAATCTTTAAATGTTGACTCCACGTGCTCTATCGATCTTTGTGGATCAACTAGGTCTTTAACAATCAATGCTCACCATTCAATCAATCTATATGAACACCCATTCATTTGGATACTTACAATATACCTTTTTTAAATAATTACACATCATGCACCTATCCTCATCTAATTACATCCTAAATTTTTGGATAAATACACACCATCGATCTTGTTAAAACTTTAACTTGTACATAACTGACTATGGGGACCCTTTCAATATGCCTGATTATCCATTTTTTAACCTTAATAAAATTTTATATGATTTAATTCATGATTTAAAATTTGGAATAGATGATCTCCTTACATAGGATAATTCAACCATATGACACATTGATCTGTAAGCCTTCACATCTATAATATATATTTCCATTAAAAATCCTTCTCAAAATCTTCTATCATAGAGCTAACTATGTCAAAAACCTACTTGGAGAGAAAATTTAAACAATAATATCTTTTGATTTACTTTATCATATGATCTAAATTTTATCACAAATCAACTAGGATAAAAAATTAACAAACCCATATGATCATTTTCTCTTGACACCTTCACATGTGCAAGATATAACATCATAAAAATTCCTACTCATCATATGCATATCTTTTGATGTGTTTCAATGCATGATCTTAAATTTAGTGAAAATAAAATAAGATAAAACTAAAAAAAACCCATATGATCACCTTATTCTTAAATTTCCACATGTGTGAGATATGACACCATCAAAATGCTTACTTGGCTCTTCTTGCCACTTTGCAAATTTGGATATGGGAAAATAGTGAATTATATTTTCGAAGTCAACTTTGTACCCCCATATCTTTGATTCCACTTAGAATCATGACTTGATATTTAGCACATATAAGCTAGGAATAAATTTTATCAAAACCATATGACCAAATCCCCTTGAATCATTCCCACATGGCAATGGTAATGTCATCAAACTCCTTGCTCAGATTTTTTGCCACTAGACCCAAACTATCTAGATGAAAACTATGGACTACTAGATGAATTCCACTTATGAAAATAAGAAATAAAAACATAAATAAAATATTAGGTAACTACTACACATGATCCAATCACCGTACTCATCCCTAAACATCTTTAACCATGCTAAAATTGAAGATCAACCAAGCAAACTTCAAGCATATTAGGACAAGCACATTGCACACTTTGTCATTGTCACATAGACTATCAAGGCACTTCATCAAATCACTAGGGTAAATCCATGAAATAATGATGACATCACTAAAAAATATTTAAAAATTTCCCCATTTGTCATTGATTTTAATAAACATCATATATAACAATATCCAACTCACCTTCTCTCTCTTCAAGCACTCCCACAACATGAACTTTCTCCCCCTTTGACATAATGACAAAGTGGGAAAAAAATTATCCTAAGGACATGAAAATAACATAAATAGGAAAGTAACATCTTATAAATATGATACAAACTCCCCCTTATCTTGAGCCTACTTCTACTTGTCTTGACAACTTCTTCATGCTCTATGCCAACACTCACTTTAACTATTGAATATTGAACACAAAAAATACTGATAATTGATGAAACTTACCAAGAAACATCTGAGAGGTACTTAACCTAATATCTCTAAGCCATTTCACTTTTTTATCATCTTCATATCTCCACACACCATGAAGAACCACCATGCGAGCTTAGTGGCCTTCTTTCTAAAGACACTTCCATGACCATTAATAGAGCATCATACCACTCATAAAATAATAAACATGTTATATAACAAATTTATAAATCACCTTGAAACATTCATGATTTTATTTTTTGGAAAACTAAACAAAATCACTCTTCTTCACACTAGGCTTGTTTAGACTCCTTATATCCCTACCCAGAACTTGTAGAGCTCAAAAATTTCTACAGACACAACTTCAGGACCTCAAACTTCATATATAGAGCACTCTCATATGACCCCTAAATCACATCAATTTTCATCACCAATATCATCTTTTGCAACATACTTCCTTCATAAACCTACTACCCAATTAGGCCTTCAATTTGAAAAAAATTGAATAATTTGAGAAACAAAAACCTTCAAAACTTTGTGGAGATTTATTTGAAAACCCATTTGGCCCATTAAACATATTAAGAATCCTTAGACCTCAAATCATAAGGCAAACCACTTTTCTAGCATAGCCCAAAACCCTAAAATCTTAAAACAAATAAGGTTAACACATCTTACAATCAACATCCACCTATTAAACTTCTTGTACACTTTGAGACAACCATTAAACACTTATAGACCAAGATTTGAGATTCCAAACTATTGGGAACCTTAACTTCCTATAACCCATTTTAGGACATACATACTTATAAGCATAAACTAGGAAACCCGATAGCAAATAAAAAATATTAAATTTGACTTCAACATACCTTCAGATCACAAAAACACCTAGATCATGCTATAATAAGGTTAATAGACCTTTCTATGAAAAATATTGCTTTAAAAAATCACAAATCCTCCTTTTCCATCTAGGAACCTTCAATCTAACCCAGCATATTGTTCCAACTGAAAACCACCATAGTAAAACTTGCTTCTCCACTTGAAAGGAGTCTATAAGGAAGCATAGATAGAGACACCCTCTATACCTCAATAATCTAAAAAAAAAAATCCTCATACTTAAGTAGTGAAACAATCTAATTCAATTTCCAAACCCTTGTAAATACTTAAACATTCAATACAATCATTCATGAAGCATACAAATCATTCATAACAGTGAATAATAAACATATTTTAAGATCACATACACAACACAAGATCTATGTGGGAAACCCTCTTTGGGAATAAACCCATTCTCAAGCCTAAAAATACATGGACTATTATCTTATAAGATGGTCACAAATAAGATATTGATCAAGTCCTTTTGATTAAGAACCTTTGGTCAAGTTCTTCTGACCTACAACCTAGATCAAGTCCTTCTAACCAAAGGTCTTTAGTGAAACCTTATTTCATAAGCAAGAATTGCCCTTAAGTAATTCCAAGTATTTTAGACCCACTTTTTAACACCACCTTATAAATGATGTCTTCAACACCTGATGATGGATATCTATTTTCTAACCTATACAAAAACACTCTCTATCTCAAACAAGCTTATCACATAGTCATGTCACAATCTCTTTCCTTTTTCACTCAAACTATCTTCATATCCACACTCAGACCTCTTTTCATATCCTCAAATTACAAGATCACTATTCTAACATAAGGAACATGACCTACAAGTCATACACATAGTCAAAAAACTATTCTGATCATTAACTCAACCAATAGGCATACTAACTATCCTTTGTTCTATGAATCTCACATGCACCTTACACTAGTCTCTCTCATAACCATATATTCAAGTTTATAAACCAACACATTTGGTTTCACTATATATAGAGCATTTATGAATTAACAAGATCATAATATTTCCTTGTTAGCCAAAAAACATGCCTTCACCTTAAGGTATCTCATATGGGTCATACTTAAGCACAATCCCCTTTCAAAATAGGCCTAAGTCACTTTTAGGTCCTATGGAGACCCATTCATCTCTTTGACACTTATCTAAGCATAATAAGAACACATGACCACATAAAAATACATAAGTCCACTCTATATGTCCCATAAGATATCCTCAAATGATCATAGTCACCTTTTCTTACCTCTACATATGCTCAATCAACTCAAATAGAGACCTTATACACATGAAAACCATTACTAAACATATATCCAACTTATTAATAATTGTTCATACTTAAGATAGATTGATCACACCTCCAAAACACTCATAGAGCATCCTCATGGAGTCTAGAACACTCCAAAATATCCAATTCACCATGTAACATCAAAATAATATCTACATAAGCTCAAATACTCTTCTTAGGTCACTTACAAAACAAGCATGAATACACAGTCAATTTATAGGCTAAATATATTTGATTGTACTCACTTTCATATCTTTAAATCTATATAGCCAGATGTACCTTGGAGTTATCTACCACTTTGATTTTATTGCATGAGAAAATTTATCTTATATCAAAATATATAACCCAAAGACCAGGCACTAGTTTTTCTCTTAACAAATTCAAATATTCAAATGGCAACAATCACAGTTAAACCTCAAAGATAATGCTCTCATCTTATGTCCTCTTAGCTTAGATCAAATACACTTCATCGATCTTACTTGATATTTAACACAGGTGCCAAATGCTTAAATATTTAACCTCTATCACTTTGACCTCATCTCGTGCTATCTTGAAATGTTGACTCCATGTAATCCATCGATCTCTAGATCAACTAGGTATTTAACTATCAATGCTCACCATTTAATCAATTTGTACAAACACCCTCTTGTCATTGGATACTTATCCTATACCTTTATTCAGTCATTAAACATCATGTACCTATCCTCATCTTTCTACATCCTAATTTATTAGAGTAATGTCTACCATTGAGCTTTCTCAAACTTTAAGGTGAGTAGAAATGACTATGGGGCCCTTTCAATATGCATGAGTAGCCATTTTTAAACCTTAATAACTTATTTTGTGATTCAACACATGATCTCAAATTTAGACTAGATGATCTCCTTACGTAAGAGAATCTAACCATGTGACACACTACTCCTAAAGCCTTCACATATGTGGGATATATCACCATTAAAAATCCTTCTCAAAATCTTTTGTCATAGAGTTAACTATGTCAAAAACTTAATTGGGAGGCCAAATTTGAATTAACATATCTTTTGACATACTTTATCGCATGATATGAATTTGATCAAAAATCAACTAGGATAAAAAATAAACAAACCCATATGATTATTTTCTCTTGACACCTTCACACAGACAAGATATAACATCATCAAAATGCCTACTCAACTTTTCTTGTCATGTAAATTTGGCTAAGTATGAAAAACATAGTCAAACTACTTGGGAACCCAACTTTGCATATGTATATATTTTTATGTGATTTAAAACATGATCTAAAATTTAGAAAAAATAAAATAGGATCAAAATTGAATAAACTCATATGATCACCTTCTTTTTAAATGTCCACATGTGTGAGATATGCCACCATCAAAATTCTTACTTAGCATTTCTTGCCACTTTGCAAATTTGGCTAAGTATGGGAAAATGGTGAATTCTATCTTAGAAGCCAACTTTGCACCCTCATATATTTGATTATTATTTGACACATGATTTTATATTTATTACATATCAACTAGGAACAAATTTTATCACAACCATATGACCAACTCTCCTTAACTCATTCCCACATGGCAATGGTGACATCATCAAACTGCTTACTTAAATTTTCTCCCACTAGACCCAAACTATCTAAATGAAAACTATAGACTACCATACAAATTCCACTTATGTACACAATCTCTAAAAGTATAGATAACATATTTGTGACATTTTGTACATTATCCAATCACCATACTCATCCCTAAATATCTCCAACCATGCCAAATTAAAGATCAACCAAGCCAACTTCAAGCATATTAGGACAAGTACATTACACACTCTGTCATTGTCACATAGACTATCAAGGCACTTCATCCACTCACCAAGACACCTTCATGACATCACCATGACATCACTAACAACTCTCTAATAAATTCTAGTCCTATAACCACTAGATGTAAATTACACATAAATTTAGAACAAGTTGGGCATAATCAAGACTATCAATCCCTATTATAACCTAATTCTACATACGGCCATCTAAAGCAATCCTAAGCTTATATTACTTAGGTTTTGATTCTAAATCACATTTAAATTACTCAATCTAGTATTCATAGTGTCTTCACTTGTACCTGCATTAACACTTAGGTGGGGAGAATTACATCAAGCTTGATCCCTCTTAAGAGTATCAATATATAGGCAACTCTCATCACAATAGGGTGTTAAGGATGTGCATCCTACCCCACTAATAACACACTTTAATACTTATGTCAAATAGATACCTTATAATTATATAGAATTAAGGTTTACAAATAAAATTAGTCAAAATAATTCATATATAGATATCCAAAACTCATGCTCATAGGAACAATCTTGACACACTGAAACATAGGTGCACCCAAAAGTTCATAATAGTTCTACACAGAGGAAAATACCACCAAAATAGGGACACTAATGTTGCATGGCACTACTATCCAATTAGGAAACTAGTATCTATGAAGGATTTTGACATTTGGATCATATTTATGACACTAAAATCTACCTTTGTCTTAGCTTACATCCTCCAAATCTCCTGTTTTGTTTATTTTCTAGCTAAGTGCTTGTTTATATTATTTATTTTTATTTTTATAAAGGTCAAATTATGTCAATTATATTACAAATCAATGGTTGTATTTATTTCATATTTATACCTTGATTTACTATGCTCATACCTTTTAACAACATAGGATTTACATTTATTATATCCTAAATTATTAAAAAAATTGGTGAACCCTAGTTTGAATATTTCACAAACCCTAACCCTAGATAACCCTAGGGTTTGTGTTTCCAACCTTATAAGGCCCACACCTATATTTTAGATCCCTATATTTTCTAATTTTTATTTCATATAATCATAATAATAATGATAGATGAAGTTTATCACTTTTTAATAAAAAAATTTATAGGTTCCTTTACATGCTTATTTCATTTCATTTGGAATTAATTCAAAGATGACATAAACATATATGTACATGATGCTTTATATCAATTAAAATATATGTCATATTTCATTCTATCTGTAGCATTTTATTGTTTGCTTATGTGGAATTCAATTAAAAAACAAATCCTTACATACATAGAGGATCAATTACAATATAGTTTATTGGACTTAATCCATAAATTTAATACCCTAACAACCATTTTTCAAGTTTCAATGTCATATCTTATAAACATGATATAATCTACTTCTCCTCCTCATCTCCATGATGGTGATAAATATTTTCCCTCTAACCACGTCCATGATATCACTTCTCCATGAAATGAATCAGCCTATATTATTATTACTAATGCCCATACTCAGCCTATCCATGCCTCCACCTCTTCTATATATGGTGTGCCTACATGTAATCAAAAGTAGCCAGGGTTTGCACTTTTGAAACTCTAAGGGATCAAATTATTAGTATAAATAAGATAATATAATAGTCACATAATCAAAATTATTTATTAAGTGAAAATGTCACATTATTGGAAAATCAAATTACATGTAAAAGTCTTTATAATATGCTAGTGTTAATCATGTACATGCATTTAAACCTATCAAAGTAATACCTATCACTGTTTAATATCTAATTCATAAAGTACAAGATGAGTAATATAATCAATATCAAAATAATACATAAGATGGGAATCAGGACACTTTCCCCCCACTTAACAATGAAAATCTTATTGTCAATGAGGATGAGATTTTATGGAGTTTTAGAAATAGACTTTGAGAAAAAACCCATGATCATGCATAGATTCTACAAGCCATAATGGAAATAAATAACAAATTAAATAATGGTCAATATTGTATATCCCTAGATAACAATATTTTTACACCTACTTTAGCACAAAATCAACTTGAATAACATCTTGTTTTAACTTGATAACCTTTAGTGGAAGCTACACCTGTTATGACTAGTTCCTCCTCTCTAGATACTAGGACATATTAAGTAGGGAGATACTAGGACATCACATGACTTGGATTCTCATTTTAGTTTGTATACACCTTTGTCACATCACATAGTGGAAACTCTTTTTCCATCTTAATTTATGTGACCTAAGCTTACATTATATTATTGTAAGGGTGAACCAAATCACCATATACGAGCTTTCCACATAGCATGTTGGAATATGTGTCTAATGACTGGATCCTCACTAAGTTATCCCCATGTAGTCTAAAATATTATACCTTACAATGGTTTTATGATCTTTTGAATCAATTTATCACCACATTCAATCCATTGGAATATATATTTTTAGCACAATTCTCAATTAACATCAATGATAAGATCTCATATGCTCAAGTAGCAAAACTAAAGAAAAAATACAATGAGCCTATTACAGAATATGTATTTTGATATAAAACTATATTGACAAAGATGACTAGCCCCATAATATATAAAGAGATCCAAGATATATTCAAATAGATTTTACTACCATCATTCAATGAAGCTATCTTGTCTAAGAAGTTTCTAGTGTTCATATATTTATGCCACACATTAAAAGAAAGGGAAGTTAAACTTCTCTCTATGAGAAAAATAAAATATACAAGTGGATCAAAATCAAATACCAAGGTTCTAATAACCTTCCATATAAAGTAAAGGCCACTAAAAATAAGAGTTATCCAAAGGACATAGTTAATGTAGCTTTCAATCCACCTCATCACTTAGTTTTATTATCTCCTCCATGAATATTTTTCATAAACCTTCAAGAATCACCAACACATGTTTTGCAATAGCTCTTGTAATGCATTGTCATATCTCTCCCTCCCATAAAAAAAGGTTTATACAACACATCCTCTTCCAATATTTATGATTCTACTGCATTTTAATACTATCGTAAGGCACCAGACCATACTACAAATAGATGCATCTTCTTGAAACATAAGATAAAATATTTGATATAGGCTAGCATCATTAATGTGGGAACACCCATAAAGGCACATAAATTTAAAAAAATGGAAGCCAAGGCATTAAAATTATTTTTGGATCTATTTCCAAAATAGATAACTAATGAGATAAGAGGCACTTTAGGTGTTCATTATATGTATCAAGCAATCCACCACCAACATCCTATCACACTACTACATAAGATGCACACCTCCTACATAATATAATTGGTGTGTATCATACTATAGTACCAACTAGACCATAACTACCAATTATATTTATAAGAATATTTTTCTTTGGTACACCACAATCTTTAGTTGGGCCACTAGTGTAGGTGAGGTCTACTCCTATAGTGTTACCACATACGCATACTCTCCCATGGAGATAATTATTAGAGAGACTTCTACGTTAGAGATATGTTAAAAATTATAAGGGTATCCCTCTACCCCTTTCCTTTTAATATTAGTGTTATTAAGTTTCTAGGGTTCTATGCATAAAACACCAATTTTATCTATAATATCTTCTACCAGATGGGTCCTTAAGACCCCTATAGTTTAGAAGACACACTAGTCAGCTTCACATATTTCTAGATCCACTTCACAAGTAGTGCCATCTATATATCACTCAATATAGTAGGTCTTGGGACCTTAGTTACCTTTTCATATAACACACATGATTAGTATTACTTTATTTGACATAGTCCACATTGATAATGAGTCTCCCATGAGACTCATCAGCTAGTGTGTTTCTCCCTTCTTGTACATAGTCTCATTCACTCTTACTCCTTATATTTGGTTTCATTTTAATGTTTATTATAAATAACTTATATGCATAAAATAAAAAAATAATATAATATGCCAAAATATACAAACATTCAAATATTTACTCAAAAAATACAAATTATAGATTGTATGCATTTCCATATTTACACTTCTTATACTTGTTAGGTACTACATATTATAGGTATCTTAGTATAGTTAGTTTTATTCACACACACACATGCTTAAATTATTCTTATCAATTATTTTTAGCTACTTACATGACCTAGTTCTACTACATAGATCCAGAGTTGTTACTATCTACCTATTAGGGGAATATACATAGATACACAAGTTCCTCATTTGACACATCCACCCATTTGGGGGCATCCTATACATAATTTTGATTTGTAGGTTACATATTTATAAACTCTACATCATATATTTAGAATTATTATATCCTAATATTGATCATCCTACACCTACTCATATTTTTTATCAACCACTACTAATTCAGACTCAACTTATGTACATATTAAATTTTATATGGATTTGTACCACATGTTCATGTATACTTTCATTTATAACATTCTTAGTTTAGATTGGATTATGTCTCTATTATTTTTTTATTTGAGGGAATTTGAATATTTCATTACTCTATGGCTATATGCCACTTTTTTTAATGCATGTATTCTTTGGACATGTGCCTATGTCCTTGTGTGTGATATATTGATTGTGTATATGAACATTTGAACATGTCCTTCCATGTGGCTCTAATCTGACTTGCTTATTATTTATGTATGTTTTCATTTGAACATTTCCTTATATGTCTTGATTTCTCATATTTAGTGACATATTTCCATTTCCCTTGTATTGTGTCCCATTGGCCTACTTTTCATGCCTCATGTGCATTATATGTATGATTTATTGTATGCATCATGGACATGAAACTTGTCTCTTAATTTTTACACACTCAAGTTTTAGATTCCATGAGAGACCTCATCCATCTCCCCTTCCTACTTGTGTGTCATGATGGACATCATGCCCCATCCCCCTAGGTAACTACTTAGTTATTACTCATATTTGTTGTTTATATACATTGTTACATCTATCTCGACAACCTTAAAAATGTTATAACTAAAATACATCACACATTATACACTTATTCTTGGATTATCTTACATTATAATGTTTAATATTCATATTATATTGGTTTATTATGAAAATATCATATATGCTCTGGGTAATGCACTTAGAGTACAATTTTCAACATACCAAATCAAAACATAAAAATTAGATTTAGGTAAACATAGTGTGAAATAGTGACACAAAGATCAATTATAGTTGCATAAAAATTAGAATAATTAGACATTAGTGCCCAAATTAGGACTCTAAAACCACAAGTCACTATTATCTAATATATGGCACTACTGTCTAGTAGCCTCAGATTCAAAAAATTCTAGATTGGCTAAAAAGTATAGTAAGTATAGTCTAGGTTTGTACATGTTTAGTTAAAGATTACTATTTTTGGCTTATTTTAACTCAAATTCATACTAGTTTTCTTTGATTGGGTGCATCATGTATTATATGATCATTCTCATTTTAGTTCAAATGCTCAAATATAGATTATTACAACTTAGTCTAGAATCCATTTGCTTGGGTATTAGATTTGGGGGCATGTATATAACACATTATTTTTGTATGCTCACTTACACACTTTTTAATAAGATGGAATGACAAACTCCATGTCATTTTCTACATTATACACATCAAAAACCATGTTACAAGTTACATATCAGATTCATACCTTACTCCATCTATAGTGGTTGGCATTCCTAAATGACCTAGAGCTACCTAATATTCTCAAGTGGCCACAAATATGACATCTCTAGTTACATTACATACTTTTAATTTTAGATAAATTTACTACACATGGGTAGGCAATTATGGAGTCATAATCTACTTGAGTTCTTGAGCCACATACATGAGAGGGTTAAACACACCATTAGTCAAATCCAATCTATTCATAAGTCATGATCCACCAAATAAGGGTGGGTAATGATGGATTCAAAACTAGATTGAGTTATTGAGCCACCTATACATGGGTATTGAGCAATCCATTAGATCAGTCCAAGTTATTCATTGATTAATCACTATATACACACACATAGGTTGTCACTAGGTTTATGCATTATTTTGTGTACTTAGTGAGGTTTATTCATTCCTTTCCTCTCTGTTATCTTTTTACTTAGTTTTATCTCTTTAATTAATTTTATCTTTAATTTTGATATAGCCTAAGGAATAATATATGCATGTTTCATTTATTAGACATGTAATGGAGCATGCTTCTCATACTCAGATTTAGATCCATGGGATTCACCACTTAGGTAAGTCTAATTATGATTTTTTTTAATTCATCTTATTCATTTCAATTAGTTTCATTTATAAAATAAAGGGTGGGAAAATGTAATCACCTACAAATGACACTTGAATTCTAAGAGTGCTACTTGAGACAACCCATCCCTTAATTAGTTGTAAAACTATCTTAAAACCTATTTTCATACTTATATAGCCTTTTTATGGGCCATAAGTGTCCTTAAAAAATTATAAAGTATTCCCAAACCCTAATCTTGACATTTAGGCCCCTCAGGTTCTACCTCTTGGACACTATGCCATAATAGGGATAATATCGCCACATGGCATTAATGTCCCAATTTTGGCATTATTGTCATTTTCCTCTTTTTTTTACTAAAAAGTATATTTTCAAATATAAGACCACCTAGGGTCATCCTATACCTCTTTTAAGACCATATAAGCACCATAACAGTATATATACATGACTTTTATCCCTCTAACCACTAGATGGAAATTAGATGTAAATTACACATATAAACTCAAAATAAATTGTGCAAATCAAGGTTATCAATCCCTATTATACCATACTTATACATATAACCATATAAAACATTACTAATCTCAAACTACTTAGGTTTCTAGTCTCAAGCACATTCAAATCACTTAAGCCAACATTCATACTAGCTACAATTTCACTTGCAATAACACTTATGTGGGGAGAAATACATCAGGATTGATCACTCTTCAGAGTATTGGTATGTAAGCAATTCTCATCATAATAGGGTGTTGAGGATATCCAACCTACACCACTAACAACACAATTTAATAATTTTTTCACCTGAATTGCCTAACAATATGGAGGATTAGGGTTTCACATAAAATCAATCAAAAAGCTCATCTATAGAGATCTAAAACTCATGCACATAGGAACAATCTTAATAGACCCAGACATAGGTGCACTCAAAAGCTCAAAATAGTTATACATAGAGAACATTACCACTAAAATAGGGATATTAGTGCCACATGACACTACTATCCAATTAGTGAACTAATATCTAGGAAGGGTTTTTACACATAGATCTTATTTGTGACACCTAGATAGGCATATGTCATAGTTTATAGCCTCTAGATCTCCCATTTTAGTCCTTTTATAAATAATTACTTGTTTACATTATTTATTATTAATATTTATAAAGATTAAATTAAATAAATTTTGTTACATTAATGGCTATATTTATTACATATTTTAATATACACAATATTTTCTAACTTTTATTAATTACTAACACTTTGTATCTTATAGGAACCTATTGAGTCTCAATATCTCTAAGTGCATGCCTTAATAGTTTCACTGAGAAAGGGGTGGTTAGACCATTGGTTATTCATAATATTGTTGTTCCTTTTACCACTCACCATTTACACACTTGTCTCCTAAAACCATTTAACCTAAGCTTGTTATTCTCAGTCCTACCTCCTCCAGTCTTTTCCTCTTTCCATTCCTCCTTTTCTTTCCTTAAAATCCTTTTTGATTGTCAGTTTTACTAGGTTTATTGGGTCAATCCAATATAATTTATGGGTATTATTTACTTTCTTGGTTTTTTAGCCTTTTGGTTGACCTAACACAAACCTAGTAAATTATCCCTAAAAACACAGTGGGTGAACTAGGTCGACTGTATACAATTGACATTCCCAAGAGGATTTAAGGCAAGATCCACCTATATATAAAATTTCATTTCCTAACATTTCATAAGAGAAGAATTATTAGTAATGAAGTGCAATGAACATCTGCTTATTGACCATTCTACTTAAGGAAGAAAGCTTAGGGTTCCATACTTTCTTTGGAGATACGAATCTTGTCTTGTGGGAAGTATTTTAGATGCTTAGATAGGTTGTGTAGCCTATAGATGATTTATCTTGGTTATCCTTACATACCACAACAATTTTTTGTGAATCACCTAAGCCAACAAAGAGATTGAGGCTCGACATGTTTATCTTCAAAGGTAAGTATTCTTAACTTTATTTCTCCTTTGTAAAACTAGATAGATGATGCATTTGTATTATTTTCTCCAAGTTTTAGGACTCTGTATACATTGACATGAGTATACATCTTATAATACATGTTTATTTTAGTTATTTGTTTTATTTTTCTAACCCCCACTTTGTGCCACAAGTTTGGTGAGAACTAGATTATATTTTGCTTTCTTGTTATTAGAATAGAGTGAACATTTAAAAACTTAGGACTCTATTAGGGATGGTGTGTGATTATGTTAGACTATAGGCTTTAAAACCCTTCCTAGCATGATGTGTTGTGATAAGTGATACAAGTGATCCCTTAATCAGGTTTAGTAGATCCCCATATTGGTCATGTTGTCACTTAATAAGTGTATCCCCAATCAAAAGTGTATGTGTGATCTATCTTATTTAATCTATCTTATTTAATCTAGGATTAATTCATTGAAATGATGCATTTTCAATTGCATACATTCTAGTGAACTTGTCATGAACTAGCCTTGTAATATTTGTTCACATTTAACTTCATTTATTTTGATCATCATTTTAATCATATATTTTGACATTCTAGATTGATTTTGTCAACCCAACTTTTTATCTCTATGAACAAGTTGTAAGAACAATTAATTAGATCAACTCAGTCAACCTAGTATAGGTTTCCAACCTTTTAGACACATAGTTCAACCTAATAGGTTGACCTAGTTGACCCCTTATAGTTTCAACACTTTTTAGAATTTTCTTGTATAGCTTGATTGATACTATAGACCCAATTTGTAGGTTTCTCAAATATACTTCCAGGTTTTAGACCAATAATTTTATTTATTACATCTCTAACCCACCAAGGTTCCTTTATAATTATCTATTTCTCTCTTTTCTATATTTAATTTCATAATTTTTAGTCTTCAAATCTAACCTTACATATTCAATTGGATCGACACTATTGAGCCAGTTCTATGTTATGTGTGTTATTTGAAATAAGTAGATCAACACTATTGGCCCAATTCATTTTTAAACTTTGCTTCCATAGTATAGGGTTGACCCTATCAAACCTATTCTATATTTTTTGCATATAGTGTTGACACTATACCTTATTTCAAAGTTGGAATTAACATCATATCTATTAGTAATTAGCTCACATATTTGTTTTCTTATTTCTTGCATGCTTAGAATAATAAACATAGTTTAATTAGGGGATTTTTAATTAATCACTTAGTTTTACTATTTCTATTTTATGCACAAATGGAAAAATAACATAATATTAATAATCATTTTAACACTTATCTACCCTAGGCCAAAATAATTGGATTTCATCACCAAGGGGGAAGCTGACTTGATGATCTAGTCAAGTATAAAGCATGGTTAATGGTATATACTGGCTAAAAAATTGACACCCTTATCACTATAGTGTGTGAAGTGATGGGGTGGGCCCCAATATCAAGCCTATATCATTACCACTATAGTCCATTTCATCCCAAACTACTTGAAACCATCCTTAGATTGTTATCTAGTACCTTGATAATAGCCAACTTCCTATCACATTAAAGGTCATTATTAATAATTTAATTAACAATCAAGTTAACCAATTAGTTAGATTTACTTTTTAAGTTATTTTCTTTCTCTTTACTTAATTGTGTGTGTAAAACCTTGCATTAACCATCATTGGTGTAAGATTTTATTTTGTGTGTTTCAATTAGATTGGCCAACATTAATCCAATTAGCTATTTATTTTCCTTTAGTACTTACTACTTTTCATTACTTGCAAAGTTAGCTTGTTTAATTTTACAATCTATTTTAAGGCTTCTTAAATTCCTTATTTTTTCTACTAGATCAACCCAGTTGACCTAGTTATTTTTATGCCTTCTATACACTATACTAGATCAACCTAGTCAACCCTATATAGTTTTATAGTCCCTATTTATATATCGAATCAACCCATTCAACCTTATATAGTTTTAGTCACCTCTTCTAACCTTTTATTTCTCATCTCTCTTCTTTCTCCTTCATCAAGGACTTTCTATTGGATAATGACACTCAGTTATAGTCAATACACATGATGAACTTTACCAATTCGAATAGGGTATCCCATAGATATATTAGGGTTCCTCTTTTAGATGCTAGTAATATTCATATTTCCACTCAAAAAATAAACTATGGGACCCATCTTCATACCTCTTCATAGCATAATACTATTTACTTAGAAGAACAACTTGAGTTGGAGTATACTCCCAAAATGATTTTCTTTATTTCCAAATTTCCTCAACATAGAGGAAAGGATCGTTCTACCATTTACAATCCCATTATTAGTGGTCAAACAAAAGAGCCTCATTCACCCACTTCTACATTCTCAATAGTATTTGGAGGTACCACTTTCTTTGGTTTTTATCCTCTTCCTTCAATTTTGATTCCTTCTTATGCCATGACTTCTTCTCTAACCTCTTCTACCTCCATAACTAGTATCTCAACTAACATGGTGGGTTATAACTCTATTTTTCCTCTCATAAGATCCACTATCCTTAATCCTTCTGTTAGGTAATTAATTTCTACCCAAGGCAATCATGCTTCTAGTGCTTCTTCCTCTTAACTATTCACTAGACAATATTTTCCTTCACAAGAATTTTTTTTTACTAGTGCCTCAAATTCTCACAATTCTTCTCAAGATCACAACAAAACTAATAATGGTTCCCAAGGCACTAATACCACCACAAATACCAATTCTAATACTTATAATGCTAATCAAACACATAAAATTTTGTTACAAACTCTCAGTCAAATGAATACCTTTCAAGCACATAACACAAATCAAATAATGATAATGCAAAAACACCTCCTTAAGCTTCAATGTCATCCATAACCAATGTATTGGGGCACATATAACCAAAAATTTCCCCCTCCTCTTTAATATTCTCAAGTTAATCTCATTCCTCAACCTCCTTTAGTTAATAAAACCATTAAACATCTACAAAATGAACCTCTCACTATTCAAATATCCAACCTTGATATAACAGGTATAACACCTAAAATTTATCATAGTGGGTCAACTAATCCTACACTTTACCTCAAAATATTTGGAAATATTTACAAGGATTGGGTCAAATTAAATACATTTGCCACTACCAAACTCCTAGCCAAAACTCTCATGGGTCATGCCTTGGATTGGTATAATGAAATTAGAGCTCATTCCATTTCTAGTTTGGAGGATTTAGTAAATGATTTAGTGCAAGAATTTCAAACTAATGAGAACACTTTACTCTATTTCATTAATTTCAAACAACATGAGAATGAAACTTCCTAAGCCTTTGTTAAGAGATAGAAGATTTTTTCAAAAAAATGTGAACATAACATGGTAGATGACAATATTTTTCATCTCTTTAAAAATTCCCTCTTTCCTAAATTAAAATATTAAGTTCATACTCTCTCTCCACATACCTTGGAAGAAGCTATTAACCAAGATAAAAGACAAGATTTCCTAATACATCAATTCAAGCCACCCCAGCCTTCTGTGGGTCCTTATTTATTAATTAAGAATAAAAACCAAAATATCACCAATGATGGTGTTACTGATTCTTATGACACCATTCATAATGTTCAAATTGTCATTCCTAACCCTTATTCAAAACCAACTTCTTCTTCTCAATAATATACCAATGCTCATTTCTCTTCAACCAATAATATCAATGCTCACAAACCTTTATCCTTGGTTGAATTTTTTAAGAATCTATCTAGGCCTCTTCCATAATAACTTGACCCTACTCATCCTATGAAATATTAATATGATCCTAACAAGTTTTTCTCATTTCACACTAGTTGGGGTCATTCTCATGAGACTTGTAGACAACTTTATAATTTAGCTATGGATTTTCTTCTTAGACCTAATTTTGATCATGATTCCATTATCTATAAGCATCAATAAGCCTATGAAATTGCTTTCAAGGACCATAAATCAAATGATAAAACTCAATCCTTAAATCAAGCAAACACTCATTTGAATATCTATAAATATCTTCTACCTAATCATCAATCGATTCAAGACAATCAAGATAATCCCACCCCTTCCACCAATAACGTAAAAAGTCTTGTTGAATCAAATTATTAAGAAAATGTGGTTAACATGAATAATATGTGAAGGGTGGTAGCTTTCATTGATTCCCAATCTATCTACACTCCTTCACATAAAACATATCATGTTATCTTGGACTCTTCTCAAACTCATTTAAATGAGTTGGGGCAAGAATATCTTATCACGTTTGATGATCCAATTTATGATTCTCCCTTGGATAACACATTCCATTATATTTCTACCACTCTCAAATAATCTTCCAATACTAATGATAATCAATATTCTTCTAACACTTCTTCTTCCAATTCTCAAAGTCAACTTGAACCAATTAGTTCATCATCTCAACATGATTTACAACCTTGTTCTAAACCTTCTTATTCTCATTCTTATCAACAAAAATTACAATGTAATTTCATTCGTCCTTTTGAGGATATCCTTAACCGTTATGCACCTATATCTAACAACCTTCTTATGGGTTATGATGAGTGGGATCCCATTGCAGAAATCACTAATCTCCCATCAAAATTTTTATTCCTTGAGCTTATAAGGACTTCTCCATCTCATATAAACTACCTCATGTAGCTCTTATTTGATATTATTGTCCCTCATCCTCCCCTAATAGGATGGGAGGTAGCTTTATCTAGTTTTGAAGATAGTATTTTACAATAATGTGAAGATATGTCTATCCATGTTGATAAGACCATAGATACTTCTCTTTTTCTAAAATTTTCCATAGATTCTATGATTCCTGATGAGATTTTGATTCATGAAGATGATCCTCCTTTATTCATCAGCATCCAAATAGGTGATATATAAGTCAAGCATGCCTTGATTGACAAGGGGTCTGGCACATGTGTCACCTCTATAAATTTCAATAAGACCCTCAGGTATTCTGAATGCAATCTCAAGTCTACACATAACACATTCCAAGGATACAATAGAAGGTAAATGCCTCCTCTAGGTTGTATATGGATTCCCATTTACATACCACCTACCACCATTCATGTGAAGGTGATGATTTTTAAATTCCACCTTTTGTATAACATCTTGTTTGATAGGCCCTGAAATCACTACATGAGAGTTATTGCTTCTACCACCTGCCAATGCATCAAATTCCCTCATAATGGAGCCATTTATAGGATTAAATGTGACACTAACCCTTGGAATTTTTAACAATTCTAATATCATGGTGTATTCAAGATTCCAACTCTTAAACCTTTTCCAAGTGTTCTATTTCATGAGTTTAAACATCTCAACTTTCTTGTTAATTCAACCCATGGTTACAATTAGAATCCTGAGATCATTGGTAACATTCCTCCTAACCTTTTATATTCTAATGATGATGAGCCTAATGAGATTAATTTAAAGATCAAAACTTCTGATCTCTAGCCTCATCTTATCTCATAGCTTGTTGCTGTCTTATAGCCTCATTCTCACAAACTTATATTTCTTGGTTTTTTCCCCCTTTACCATAGGGTAAAGATGGCACCAACACCTCTAGTTTTTTAGGAGCCACATAGGACTATGCTTATCAATCATGTTATGACAAGACCTTACCACTTTTATAGGTTCCCTAACTCCCATAATTGGTTTACCATTAGGGTTATTACAACCCCCATTAAGCCTTATATAGATCTCATCCCTCCCTCAGTAGAGCCTTCTATAGTTGAGCCTCTTCCCACACCTGCTATAGTTGATGTTATTTCTATTCTTACTATTGTTGAGCCTACCCTTGTTTTTTATGCTATCACTCCTTTTATTGAGACTAGTTCCATTCCTTCCTCATCATCACCTTCCCTTGGTGATGATTTAATTCCATTGCATAAGATGGCTCTTTTACCCACCAAATGGGCTGATGAGTGTTTTATGGCTTCTTCCAATCCTATTTTACCTCCTTTTGTGAATGATTTTAATAAAACCACTCACAAGAATATATGTTACTTCCATGGGATAGATAACTATTCTTCTACCCATTCTCAAAAGTTGTAGCAATATCTTGATACCTTGCATCCTTCTTCCTTATCATCATACAAAGTCATACCACCCCTAAAGGTACTTCCTAAATATTTTCCCAAGTATTATCTATGGAATTTATGTAACACTGATCATACTAATCATTATCACATCCTGCAACAACATCTCAAAGATCACCTTATAGCCATTCCTAGACCTTCTACCACTCTTACCATAGGTTATTACCATAAGAAGTCTCCTCCTTCTTCCTCCATGGCTTCACCTCTAGTGGTTCCATTGCATCCTATGGCCTTTTTTGTGCCTCCACCTATGATTCCTTCAATTATGGACCTTCCCTCACCTATGGAGCTTTCTACACCAGTGATTCTTTCTCCTACCATATATCCTTCTCCCACACATTCTCCTAACTAGCCTTTTCCTAATTTTCCTCCTTATCATGATCCTTTGAACTTTACTACCTTTTCAATTGAGAAGATCATACAATAATTATTTTCCCAGTATTCATTGAAGATTGATGAGACCTTAGTAGTAGTTTGATTACATATTTATAGATATTTATCTGATGTATTGGATAATGTCTATGGATAGATTTACTAGTATTTATGAGCACATGCATAGTGCTTTCATATTTATATTTAGATTACATGTGTGCTCTAATATTATCTTTATCTATTTATAATTTGACACTATGTCAAATTTTTGCATATTTCATATCATGATCTTACTTGTACTATATCTTACTTCTCTTATCATTTATTTTTTCATATGATTGTCTTTTGTTTTATCATTGCTTTCCCTTCCCTTTTTCCTTGGAGTTTTATCTAAAAACTCTCTTCTTATATATTTATGATTGTTTTACTTTCTAATTTAACCTTTTTAGGAATAATCAGGGGTTTTATTCCTATTTAGCTAAGAGCCTAAGTAAATTAAATTAGTCAATAATTATGCCATGATTGACCTATTGATTTTTTTACTTTTGATTGTTTTTTAAACTTTCTAAAAATAGAAAGTGAATAGAGAGAAATATAAATTAGCTTAGAACTATGTTGAATTGATTGAGATGAAGCATGATATTGATTTTGCAGGACTGGGATAGTATCAAGAACCTGGATCTAGCTTTCATTCAGTGAAAAGACAAGAGGGCCAAAAATAAGACACTTCAAGGTTGAGTGTTATAGTCTTACTCTTGCTATTATTTTCTAAATTAGTCATAGAGGTATAATATTTTTAGGTTCTATCCACCACTCCTATATAACCCTACCCATGAAATTTCAAAGCTTAAATCTCAACATATCTCTTTGTAGATTTGATTTGTCTTTAATCTTAGGTCTCCAATAAGCTTGAATAGGACTTTAAGAAAAGAGGGGGGGTTAGTGTATGTAATATTTACTAGATGTGATTCACACCCCATGTGTGGGCATGTTGCCTACATACCAATACTCTGAAGAAGGATCAAGCCATATGTAGTTCTCCCTTTGAAAGTTATTAGTGCAATTATTATATGAGAATGTAATAAAATGATAAAACTAGATATGCTTGAGCTAGCTAGGGGTTAGTGTAAGGATTTAAATGAACTATTTTTTATATTGATAGGATGTATGTATAAAATAGGGAAGATTACTTGAATAGTCTTGTTAACTTGTATTCTTGCTTGCTTAGTGATATTTGTCAACCCTTTCCAAATGATCTTTGAATGGGATTTTATAGGGATATATTGGTTATGGGTTAAATGTGATCACATTAGGCTGACACAATGAAAGATGGGAAACCAAAATAATTTGACTATTGAGGATAAAAATGGACTTAGAAAATAACTCTAAAATGGGGACACCCTAAGGTCTAGCACTATAGTCCAAGTTGGGTGCTAATTTTTTGAGGGTACAGGACCTAGGGAGATGGAATAAACATGGAAAAAGGATCTTAGATAAGCTAAAATAAGGTCTTGAAAGCCTATGGATAACTAGAAATTAGTGAAAAGGCACTTAGAAGGGTCATGAGAGCAAAAAAGAGGGAACTATGGGTTGGGTGTCATTAGCCACACTCAAGTTACCAATTTTTGCATTTTATATGACTACATTTTCCCTCACTTTATTCTAGTGATGTAGTAAAGAGAAAGACTAGGATAAAGGAAAAATAAAAAGAATATCTAAAATTAAATATAAGTATGAATCTCATGAAGCTATTGTGATGTTGGGTGTGCATAGAAAGAGCATGCTATGAAGTGTGAATCTGTAAGAGAAAACAAAGAGTAGATCAATTCTTACTAGATACACTATATCTAAAATAAGAACATAAAAATCTAGGTGAGAGATAGAGGAAGAGAAAGGAAATAATACATCTCACTAGGTACATAAACAAATATAAGACTTATTGTGATGCTAAGTAATGTTGGATGATATTGTATCAAGAGTTATATCATGAATAGAGCTAAGTGTTCAATTCCTTGAAAGTGGCTCAAAAATACAAAGGTAGGCCCTTTGGCTTCATCATCACCTACTAAGTGAATATGCATGATCATGAATGTGCTAAACAATGTCTACACTATGTGTCCAATCCATATAAATAGGTGGCTCAAGAATACAAATGCTAGCTAGTCATTTGGATCCATAGTTGCCCCATAAAGTGAAGCTATAAACTAATATTGGTATGAAATGTGTGTTGAATGAGATTGATCTTAAATACCATAAATGATCTATAATATGACAATGTTGGTGTGGCTTGTTGAATTTATTCTAAAAACTAGGCCACTCTTGGCCACTCTGAAAGATTGAGATTAGGTTTGTATAAAAGCCACTCTAAAACTAGAAACTAAGCCTATCTAGAAACCACTCAATAACTCAAGAATCCAAGAATGTGGAGATTAGGCTTGCATGAAAGCCACTCTAAAATGATGCCAACCATATGTAGATGGAATAAGTCACATAACCACTAAGAATTCATGGGTAATTCTAAACTCAAAAATAAAAGAAAGAAATGTGTCATGTATATTACCCCTAATCACTGGTGTCTAGAACACGGATTCTGATCTAGAAGTTATATCAACTATTATATTTAAAACTAGAAGTGAGAGCCATCATGTGGTTCATGATGCCCCATATATTTGGATTCTCTGAGCAAAAGTGTACTAAAAATTGTTGATTCTAAACTAGTATGAATGTGCAAAACTATGGTTGAACCTACTTTTTTGCCTATTTCTAGAATTTTTTTTTTCTATTTGGATAGGAGCACCAAAAATAGCACACCCTAGTATTTGGTGTTGTTATCCATGTTTTGCATTATTTTCCTTTGATAAAACTAAAAATTATGCTAGAATCATCACTATTTTTCTGATATATTCTACTTAATTTGACCTTTGATTATTTTTTTGAGCTATTTTGAAATCTAGATTTTGGTTATAAGGAGTTCTGATCTCTATGATAAAACCCTTATTTGTTTCTCCCTCTTTTGAGGGTAAGAATGAAGACCCTACAATGACTACCCTTAGAATAAATATCCTTTCAAGTGTGTTATGTTGGAAATATACATGATATATTAATGATAATCAACAAGACAACTCAAGATATAACATGGTTTGTAATGAGATATTGTTAGATCAACATGGGTATGCCTAGATAGATATAAAAATGTAATAACATGTGTAATGTACTAAAATGGAAATAGAATGAGAAGTTTGGCTAGTTGTTAGTTGTCATGGAAGAATGGAGCATGATGTCCATCATGGCATCCATGAAAGCAAGAGAATGCATGATTAGGATCATGGCATTATGAATAATCAAAGATCAATCAATAAATAAGCACATAATGTAAGAAACAAGAAGCATGAAAAAGATGACCAAGGGGACAAGAAAATAAGGGACATGGGAATTTGTCACTCAATATAGAAATCAAGCATAAAAGACATGTTCAAATGTTTCATACACATACAATTAAAACAAGCACATAGAAGAGTACAAACAATGGCCATTAGCAAATGTTCAAAGGCACACACTTGAAATAGAAGAAAAGGACATTGGAAAATGTCCTAAGGCACATACATGAGACAAACAAGAACTAGAAAAGTGAAATCACATCAATATAATCCTAAGCAAGAAAATAAAACATGTAAATACCAAAACTACAATTGCAATCTAACTAATCAAATTAAGAATGTGAAGGTATATAAGACATGTTAGTACAAGACTAGGTATATGCTAAGAAATAAATAAGTTCTATCTACTAGTAATTGTTGATAGAGTAATATATGTAAGCTAGTAAGTAATATATATCAACATGATAACTAGAGTGTGTGGTGTAATAATGACATAATGTGGATGGTGTAGTCATATAAGAGATGCCCCTAGTGGGTATGTATATCGATGTATGTCTCGATGTAGAAGTAGGATGCCCCCTCAATGGGTAGAGTGAAGCAATCAAAGAGGTAAATGTAACTACACACACTCAAAGAATATCAAGTGAAGCATGGTAATGTAGATTAATAGACAAATAATAACATATAATAACAAATGTAAGTTTGGCATAGTAGTGGCAACGTAAAGCATGGATGATGCATACAATCAAAATATTTTTGGTGTTTTTTTTAATTATTTACATGTTTTTATATTTTGAAATATTTGAATGTTTTTAGTATTTTTGAGATTTGAGCTATGTACAATAAATCACAAGAATACTATATACAAGAATTTGAAAAATTATGTACAAGTAAGCTATGAAGGAATGATAGTAACCAATGAGTCTCATGGGAGACTCCCTATCATGGTGTCCTATATCAAACAAAGGAATCAAGCATTATTATGAAGCACAAAGGAATCGTTGTGAATATAACTCTAAATATTCATATTCATTGTCAGTACCTTGAAGATTATAATAACCTGTATTATTCCACTCATCATTATGATCTTGATTTTGAACTAATGAAAAGCTAGTGTTGACTTTTGTTGTATATAGATATTTTCCTTGGATAAATTGTGTTTGTGAATGATTTTACTTAGGATGTTTGATAAATACAAAACCTTGGTGACAAAAATTATCAAATTCTATAATAGTAGTGATGCTTTGATCATGTTTGCCTAACCCTTGACCTTGGTAATCAAAATTTTCTATACATTTTTAACCAAACTTATACTACTTTGAAAGTTAGCCTCATTTTGGAGAGATATATTAGCATATTTTTAATGCTTTACCTATACTTGTGGTACTATTTATTGCTCTAATTTTTCTTTTTAATCCTTTTATTGTTTTGAGTTATGATTTGGTAACCACTTTTTTACTATTTTTACATTTGACACTTTGAGAATGTGTTCTTATGTCATTGTGGATTATTTTACTAATTTACCTTGTATAGGGTCCTCATTAAAAATTATCTATTGTATATTTTTTTCAATGCCAAACATGAATCTATCTAATTCCCATGCATTCTATGATATGCACAATAATATCTAGAACTTCTCACTAGATATAGAGGAGGTAGTTTGATCAACTTAGATTTAATAATTTCCCTTAGTACCTCACTTGAACTCTTATTTGATATTTGAATTATTTTTGAATCACTAGTTGTGGAGTTACTTTGTTATGATTTCTTGTTGTGATATGTAGCATTACTTACAACCAATTGGCTAGGTGAAGGTGCATATAAATGATTGACACTAGGGTGTCATTGAGGCTTTTATATTATAATATGATTTTTCAATGTTGTGATATGTTCATGTAATAGTTGATTCTACATTTGTAAATCTGAAATTAACTTGATCATATTGGTAATTTGATCTTTTAGAGTCTCACAAGTGCAAGCCCTAGTTGATTTTGATTGAACATGTAAGCACATATGTTGAATATGGTTTAAATAAGCTATAGAATGAATGTATATATAGGAAAAATAGTGTAGGTTGCTTCAAATTTTGGAGGGGTGATATCATAGACCTAGTTAGAAGGAAAGTAGCTATCACCCTCTTGGGGGAGAGGAGGAGAAGGAAGATACTCAAAAGTAGCCAAATAGTTAGATACATCTAGGTAGAAACCATGTCTATGAGATGAAATGCATGAAATTTGTATAGCGATACGATTATAAATAACATTCCACATGAGAGATAACAAATAAGGGATAGAGAGGATATAACTGTGCATTAATGCATAAAGAACTTGGGCATGTGTTATGCCATTTATAATGTGTTTAGCATGATAAACTTGAATTTTTTTCCATATGCAAGAAATAAATAAAGAAATGAAACCTTGTATGAAATACAAGTAAACTTTGCTTTGAAGGAGAGGTATCTTACTATGTTTAACAATGACTATCTTAATATCATCCCATATTATGAAAATAAGGCATGAAAAGTAATGAATGAATCTTTGTATTAACATATGATAAACTTCATCATTCATGTACATGACAAGACCAAGTATGGTCTCCTTATTATTTTCAATAAATGTAAGAACAAATTGTAGATAAGTGAGATCCATTTTTACAATATAATTATAGATGTAAGGTGATACCTCAAGAAGCAATGAGACCTAGTATATGTAGCTAGGGTTTTAAAGATGATTATTTGCAAAATTACTATGAAAATTTTAAATTTAAAGTGAATTTTTGAGTTAGGTATGCAAATCAAAAATCAAAAATTTATTGGAAAATTTGTGATTTAATGAGACCTAGGATGTGCCATTAGGGTTTGGAAAAATAGATATTTTTGATAATTACTATTGAATTTTGAAATTTGTATGGATTTTTTGATTTAAGGATGCTAGTAAAAATTTAGAAAATGATTGGAAAATTACTAGGACCTAGTATGGGCAACTAAGGTTTGAAACAAAAATAATTTTAAAATTACTACAAAATTTTAAAATTAATGCTAATTTATGATTTTATTATGTAGGTAAAAAATAAAAAAAATATAAGAAAGAATAGTAGAAAATTTACCCTAGGGTTTTTAGGTTTTTATGCACAAAGAAAGTAAGTCAGGTTCACCAAATGTTTTATCCTTTTTGGGAATAATCGAGATTTTTATTCCTATTTAGTTAAAATCTTGAACAAAGTAAGTTATTTAATAATTACACCATAATTAACATACTGATTTGTTAATTATGATTGTTTTTTAAAATTTATAAAATAAAAGTGAATAGAGAGAAATATAACTTAGCTTAGAACTATGTTGATCTGATTAAGATGAAGGATGATATTGACTATGTAGTATTAGGATAGTATCAGGAACCTGAATCTAGCTTTCATTAGGTTAAAGTATAGGAGCACTAAAAGTAGGTCACTTTACGGTCTGGTGCTATATTCTTGTTCCTTATGCTATTGTCCAAATTAGTCACAAAGGTTTAAGCTTTTTAGGTTCTGTCTACCACTCTTGTATCACCCTACCTATGAAATTTCAAAGATTAAATATCAAAAAAGCTCCTTATAGAGCTGATTTATCTTTTATACTAGGTATCTAATAATATTGAATAGGATTTTGAGAAAAAATGGGGGTTAGTGTCTATAATATGCACTAGATGTGCTTCACACCATATGTGTGGGCACACTACTTACATACTAGTACTCTGAAGGGGGATCTATCCACATGTAGTTATCCCTTTAAAAGTGCGTAGTGAATTTATGATATGAGAATGCAATAAATGATAAAATTGGATATGCTTGAGGTGGATATGGGATGGTGCAAGGATTTGAATAAGCTTGTAAGTGTATTGACTAGCTGTATGTAGAGAATATGAAAAATTTCTTGAATAGTCTTGTTAATATTCTTTCTTGCTTAGTGATATTTTCCAACCCTTTCTAAATGATCTTTGAATGGCCTTTTATAGGGATCTATTGGTCATGGGTTGAATTTTTTCAAGTTAGGTTGAGACAATGAAGGATGGGGAACTAGAATAATTTAACCATTGGGGCCAGAAATGGACTTGGACAATAATGCTAAAAAGGGGACACCCTAAGGTCTAACACTATAGTCTAAGTTGGGCACTATTGTCCTGAGGGTACAAGACCTATGGGAATGGAATAAGCATGGAAAAAAGTTCTTGACTAAGCTAAAATGAGGTATTAAAAACCTATAAATGACTTGGAATTAGTGAAAAGGTGCCTAAAAGGGACATAAGAGCAAGCAAGAGGGAGCTATGGATTGGGTTTCATTAGTCACACTCAATTTCCCAATTTTTGAATTTTATATGACTATACTTTATTATATTTATTTTTCATAGATAATTTGTCATGGTGATTTGGTTATACTTACCCTATTCCCCTTAGTTACTATCTCCCTTTACCATGTGATCAGGTAGCAAACACTCTATCTCATTATTATCTCCTCTTACAAGCCCACTTTGGATCTCCTTTTTCCTTCTTCCTTTTTCCATAAACTAAGCATATACATGATTTAGACTTGAGATCGCATGATAGTTCATTATCAAGCTTAAGTTTCCTAGTCAGTCTTTATCTTTGTTTACTTAGCTTCCTTTATCCTTAGCCTACAACTCATTCATGTGTACCACTATCTCTCTAATGATTGGTCATTCTAAATCTATATGGAGGAAGAATCTTAAAAATCCTTCAAAATAAAGTTAAAATACAAATCATTTAAAAACAAGGCAATGATATCAAAAGGAATAATTATTATTAAAAGTTTAATCACATTAAAATACATGATCCAAAACACATCTACTTCTTCTAGTAAAAGATCAAAATCCAAAGTTGGCATCATGATCAAGATGAGGTCCTTTCAGGTGTGGTAGGCCAGTAAACTAGAAGAGGAGAATAAAAAAATATTTTATTCCTACCTAATTTCTCACGTAAGTACCCAATCTTCATAGTAGACTGATGGCTCTATAAGGGTTCCTATTGAGTAGGGAACACATTATGGGAGGGTATGTCCATCTTTCTTTTCTTGTACCAATCTACCTTCATGAGTTGATCTTAGTAGCACACTTATTTTCCTACAAATCTTTGTGTCTATAGAAAGCAGGTTTCCTTTATACATAGATGACCACTAGTCCCTTAGAGTCTTCTCATGTTCTTAGTATGCCTCTAGCCTCCTAAGGTATTCTCATAAAATGCCTAAGTATTGCTTTTTACACTCCCTTTTTCACTCCTTATTTCCATTATATTTCCTCTTAAGAATTTATTGTTTGGTGTACTGATCACTCCCCTTAGGTTTTCATTTGCGAGTTGCTTTCTAAGATCACAGATAAGACCAGACCATCCTCATAAATTACTATATTTTCTTTCATATTACCCACATGTTTTTATTTCCTAATTTTCTTATTTATTCCACCCAAGTGGTTTTTTATTTGTCAATTTTCAATGTAAGACCATGGATAGGACCCAACCCTCCTCACGAAGTTTTCCAATACCCAAGTCACCATCTAAATTACATATGTAAAATTTTAGCTAAGATTTGATCGATTATGAAGTTACACATCATTTTACATGATTCTCATCTTGATATTTAGTATGTTTTATGCTTCATTTTTATTTCACCTTTTTATCTTCTTATTTTCTAAGCGTGTGTAATATTTCAACCATTTCTTGAATTTTTCATACTTCCTAGCTTGAATTACTATGACCAATATAAGATGAATCTTTTACAATTTTGTTTTTATTTCATACTTCCCAACATGATTTAGTATGATCGATTGACTTAATTAATTATTTTTTATACCAGTTTCACCCTTTTACATACCTTCAATTTTATTACTTTGTTGTCATACTTCCCAACATGATATTTAGTATGATTTTACTTATCTTAATTTGGTGCAAAAATATTTCACATTGGTTTAAAAACAAATTCCTTTTTACCATCTTGTTTTGCCTTTTATTGGTTATTTATATCTATTCATTTATTTTTAATACACATTTCCCATCTTGAAATAATGTGTAGTACATTTTATTAATTGATTATATTTTTCTAAGTCTTTTTATTCTATTTCTTTTTAACCATGCATGTGTCTTTCATAATGTTAGAAAAGAAACCACAATTCATATATTTCTTATAGAATATACAACAAAGCTAAATAGATGTGATAGAATTAAAATATCCTAAGCATCTGTTGATGCCTCTAAATATACCACAAGTTTTTTTAGTGTTCAAAGAACACTTCTCATTTTAGAATTCTATGAATTTAGAGCATGAGTAGCAAGTTGTGGGGAATTGATGTCACCTATGTTGAAATAGCAGTAGAGATATGTATTAGTGTCATAAAAATTAATAATGAGTGATGGTTAGGAGCCATCATGATCATTTTTTGTGAATTTCATAGAATCTATATTAATACTTAGTGAATTATGGTATAGGATTAAGCTACAAATTTATCTAAGTGGATATTTATAATCAAGCTTAAACTATAATGATTTAGTGTAAAAAAGGAGAAAAGATAAGGGTAAGGAAAAAAAGAGAATGAGTGATTACCAAGTTTAGTCTTAAATATCATGAAAAAGTATCAATTGCAACTGAGTATGCATTTAACCAATATATAATGTGATATTGCCTAAGCTCAAATTTCACTATATACCAAGAAAACTTCAAAGGATAAGGTAAAGAATCACAAGTAAAAACTAAGTCTACTTTAAAGATTTACTACTATAATCGAATATAATTTTTACATCTAAATATAGAGCAAAATGAAATGAAGCAAAACCTAAGATCCTCCAACTAATCTAGCATATGCACAAATTAAAAACCCTGTGACTGGAAAATGCAACCCAAAATTCAAAGAAACTATTCAAATTCAAGACATAAAACTAACAATTGAGAGAAAATATATATTAGCAATTGACATATCAAATGTGGAAAATATTTATAGAACTCATTGATTATATTAATTTCTTCAAGTGTATAAATTTTTTTCAAAAATTATCTCTCCTTTTACAAAGTGGTAATGTTGCCCTTTTATACAAAGACTAGGTAGTATACCGATCAAATTTTAAGATACACATGTACAGAGCTAAGAATAACTATCCTTTTTAACCATGCTCTAAAATAAATTTGATTTTTTGTGTCATACTAACTTAGAGGAAAATATGCTAATAAACTAGCATATGTCTTTACAATGGAATATTCTATTTCTAAAAGTTACAAAATCCTACAAAATAGAATATTGTCTAATTTGTTGGTGGGGCCTCTACTTCTTGTTGTTGGAGGATGCTCATGGAATTATTATGTTGCTCATCAACTAGCTTTAGATCCAAAGTAGGCTTCAAGATATACTCCTCCTCTTGATCTACCAAGTCCTCAAGTTTTCTATCATTTCTAGACATGGCTTCTTTAATGATCCTAGCTTCATTTATCCTTTCTCTAGCATTAAATATCATGTCTAAGATCCTTATTAACCCCAGATTGGCCTTGGCTCTTTCCTTTAATTTCTTAAGTTACCAAAGTATCCCTATGTTTAAATGCCTCATCTCTTATGATTGCAAGGGTAGTGGTTTGTGTAGGATCTGCAAGCATAGTCCCAAGAAGTTGTTCAATCCTTCAAATTAGCTCCTTATCATATTCTAGGAGCCTTTCCACATTATTATTCCATACACTCAAAGTTTGAACCTTGTCAGCCATAATTCCTAAATTTTTTCTCAATTATCTCAAACTAATGGTTTTGAATCTTGGGATCTATTTCCTTATTTGGATGTTGAGAAGTTTGTATATTTTGTCTTTTGAGGCTTTCCTTTGGGTGACCAGAATCTTGGCTAATGAACTCTACTATGCTAATGCACTCTATTGTGCTAATGTACTCTACCTTCACTTCATTATTTTAAGTGCCTCAAACATGTCATAAAATGACTCATCAAGCATTTTAATCATTGCCTTAGGTACTAATAGAATTGCCTATGTCTCTAGGTTTTCCTTTTCCCTTTCCAAATTATAGATCCTTTGTTTCATTCCTTTGACCCCTACTTTTTCTTGTGCTGACTGGGCTTTGATTAAGCTTTCAACATCTTCTTCATGAATGGTAACTTCATCAAGCTATTTCCCCCCAATTAGGGTCAATCCTACAAAGGGCTCCACCTTTTGGAAGATGAATTCCTCTACTCCCATCATGTATGTATTGGTGGTAATCCTCTCTAATTTAGGTGTCTCTAGATTAAATTACATAGTGGTGGATGACTCTATGAATTTTATAGGTTTAGGAACCTCTACACATCTACTACTTAATGCTCTTAGAGCATCTATTATCTTGTTTTTAGATCTTGGAGAGACCAAAATCCTTCTCTCTTCTTGTTATTTAACCATAACCCTAGTCCAAGGATCCATGTCATCATGTACTTAAACATGATCAAACTCTATCATGGCCTATGAATGGAAAAGAGAATGGATCTTTTTAAATTGCTTATAAATGAACTAGTTAGGGATGATTGGTCCATGAATGGGGAATTCATCACTAAATAGGTTGATCTCACTATTTGGGTGTGTGAGAGTCAACCTTGGTTTTTTGGGTTTGAGAGGGACTAGTGCCATTTATGCTTTTCTCTTTTCCCTAAGAGCCAATGGGATGATAATAAGAGTAAGCTCCTTTCATTTATCCTTCCTAGGCTTTCCTACTTGGAGTTGAGCTTCTTCAAGTGATTCTTCTTCCTTATCAGTGCCATATGCCTCTATAATATCTTTGAGAACACCTTCAAGTGTCTCATCCATCTCTAAGGGAATCATATCTATATATTGAATTAGTGAAGGTGGTCTTTGTGGTAGTGTTGAAGCTGAGGGCCCCTCCCCATGTCTCTCTTCCAAATATCACTTCTCCTAATTTATTTTTACCATAACCTAATTCATCTTTCTTTTATGAAATCTTCCCTTGAGGTTATGGCTATGGTTTTTCTACTTGGGGTTGTTCTTGGGCTATCACAGATGGTCTAGGTAGTAACTTATATTGTAAAAGATGCATTTATCATGCTTTTCCTAATGGTTTATCATCCTTGGTCAATCTATATTCAAGTTTAATGTTGTGCCCTTGGATCCTAGCCAACATGTCTTCATAATTCTTGGCCTTAATGTAAATTGTGTCATGAACATTGAGTTGATGTACATACTTAAACTTGGGGAGCTTCTTGTCCTTCAAATGACTAGCCACTATGTTCTTAGGATCCCACATCTTGAGTTCATCAAGCTGAAACCCAAATGAATCCATGTACTTAATTATGGTATCAAATTGTTTCCAATCTTAAAGTATAGTTCTCTAAATAGTTAGAGGGAATGGGTGGAGAAGACCCTTCCTCTTCTCTTTGTAAACTCCATGAATACCATGGATGAATTGGATGGCAATTTCTTGCTTAACTAACTTGTTGGGAACATATACTAGCAATTGCTAAGGCTAGGACAAGATCCCCTCAATCCTAATAACTATATAATTAGTGTAAAGCCACATGTCACCCATTATTTATACATATTTTTTGATTAGTCAGTGGACACTAGGCATGGGAACACCTATGATAACCTCTACTATGGCTAGGTAGACATAGTCACAAATGAACTGCATATGGTTCCTATACTTAAAAATGTGTAACTTGAATTAGTGGTGGGAAATGGTAGTCTTGACTTCAGGGGACCAATTTCTAATTATTGGGAAGTTGATAGAAGAAATTAGGGAATATAGTAGGTATGACATCATATAAAATTGTTTAGATGTCTTTCTTTTTATGGTAGTGAATTTCTTGGTGAGGAAGACACTAAAGAAATCTCCAATTAAAGGGGTAAGATTTTCTTGCACTATAAAATTCACAAAGGGGACCCAAATTTTATTCACATAGGTGGTTGAGGGGGCTCCAAAGGCTCATTTCAATAGGATCATTATAACTCTGATGCCCTCCTTGAATTAGACTATTAGAATCTTGTCTTCAAAGTCCCTAAAGATGTGGGGTCCTTGGTGTATCCAAGGTCTAAGGATAGAGTCCAGGTCATGATTTCTAGTCCATTCCTTAATTTTGGATAAATCTATAGAGGAGAGAGGGAGCTTATAATATTTTTCAAAAGCTACAAGAGAGATATAAGATATATTATTTGAATTTCCCTCCCTAATGATTCATTCATTATATAACCTACAATCAACAAAGATATGATCAAGGATGTCTATAGAATTTAGTACCTCTGGCTTTGTGGTAGCATGGTGAAGGTCGACCATATAGATAATGACTAGGTCATGATTCCTCCTACTCATTGTGTTAATTATCTATTCCTCCTCTGTGATGGGCTTTAACTCCTTCACCATGAAGAAAGTTCAAAATAATTCCTAATTCTCAAGACATTCAAGGCTGCAAAGTATAATTTGGTGTCTCTGATGATTCACCCCTCATTATCTATTGACAAGTAGAGTTTGGTTGCCTCCTTTAGTTGTTGCTTGTGAGCTACCATGGTCTTTATTTTTACAAATTATTTGAACTGGCGGTAAATTGTCTCTATAGAAGGTATTTTATTCTGAAAAACATAATCAAGCTCTCTTTGGATCAAATTGTGACCAAATAAATTTAATTAGGTTGCTTCTATGTAGGGTTTAGGGTTTTTTAAGCTTTAATGGAAAAATATATCTAGGATCTAGATTGTACATGCCTTGGATTTGATTTGGACCTTTATCTTTATACCCTCACATTTGTGATCCCACAAGATCTACAATTTCATCCTTTTTTGCTTGCATGGTGCCTATGTGGCATTGGTTTGGACCTTTCATGACATTTGCCTTTGATCACTAGCCATTGGTATTTAAAATGCCTTATTTTATTTAGCATCATTAGATCAAAATATTGGATTAGAATTAGTTGTTGATCATAATCCAAGCCCTTGCCTATGATTGGCTCCTTTCTTTTCCAAGCCTCATGGTTGTGACACTTGGCATCTTACATGCCTTCTTATGCTTCGTATCCTACATCAGTCCTTTTTTGAATGAGGATTGGCAACATGGTGAGCTCATGGGCCTTTAAAAATTTATGATCACCATCATAATTTTGGATTAACCTCTAGTGATAAAACATGAACCATCAAATCATCTTATTAACTCTATTATGAATGTGATTTCACCATGTATTGAGATTATGGGCCTTCATGGTTCTATTTTAAAGTCTATAGGATTGTTACATCATTAGATCAAGATCTAGTGACAATGTGCACACTGTTGATCTATAGATATGTTCAAACTTTAAGTTATCACATCATTAAAGTGGGACTTAGGCTTAATTTCCTTAGGTTAAGGTTTTCTCTATGTTTATTAAGCATGGAGCAAACTTTAGGCTAATGGATTTATGTCTAAGTTTTTTGAATTATATAAAGGGGATCATGGCTAAATGTTCTAAGTCCATGTTTACATTATGTTTAATAAACATAATGTATGCATTGGTCTAAAATATTTATGCCAAGACCTTATATAATATGCTCAAAGGGATTAACATGATATAATGGCCCAACATTAGATAGGTTTTTAATGTATTAACAAATACATGAAAACCTTTGGTTTTATGTATTTAGCCTAAGTTCTACATTTTAAAAGACCCTTTTAAAATGATATTTAACATATACTTAGACCATAAGACCATTTTTGTCTTTGTATATTAAATATTTCTAATGTTTGATCGTGTTCTCAGAACTTTCCTTAGTTTGTAAAGCAATTTTGGGCCTTTCGACAAGATTTTGTAGTGTATTTTGATCTTGAGTAGAATAATTCATTAAATTAAATTTTATAGTCTCATGGATGTCAAATACATCTTCATGAGTGTCAAATGATGGTCATACAAACATTAATTTTAAGCTAATGAAGCTTTTAATTTGATGGGTTTAAATTTGACAGTCATGTGGATGTCAAATATGTCCTCATAGACATCAAATGATGGTCACATAATCATCAATTTTAATCTCATCAAAATTTAGTGACCTAATGTGAGAGTGCCACTTGGCCCTTTTGTGGGGCTTCTCAGGGTCTTGAATTTAATTCGCTTTATTGAATCAAAATCAATGATGAAGTGACAACTATTAGATTGTGACCTAAGAGCTTCCTCATGATTAGTTAATTTATTAGGTGGGACCTATTTTCTTTTGATCATCAAATGTAAGGGTACTATGTGTCGATCATTCAAGCCTTATATAATTTTTTGATATTTGAACTATGCCTCAATCTATTTAATCGAGTGTTCATGATGAAGCAAGAACCTTTGATCATGATCTAAGGGCTTGAATGTGATTGTTTTGAAGGGTTATGTGTAGCCTTATATCAAGCTTTCCTTATGCCAATATGATTGAGAGGATGTGAGGAAGTGAAAATCATTAGATCATCTAAGATGCATGCTATTTAAGTTAAAGCTTGGGATTTTCTTGATCCATCAGATTAAATACCATGATAAAGTAAGGGTCATTAGATCCTACAAGATATAAGGAAGTTAAGTTAGGACCAAAGTGATATAAAGGATTTAGGTGAAGGTGTTAAGACTAAGGTCTTGATTGTATTAATAAATATGTCAGGGCCTTAAGTTTAAAATATTAGGCTAAGGTATAAATAAAAGGATTGAACTAACATAAAAATAGACCCAGGGAATCAAAGCTTAAGCTAAGATGTTAAAACTAAGGTCCCATTAGTATTAATAAATACAATGGGGCTTTAGGGTTAAAATATTAGGCTAATCTAGGAAATATTAAAAGGACCCTACATAATGAATATTAGTTAGCTACATAGGTAACTTTAAAGGGGGAAATAATAAAAGGGACCAAGATTTTTAAGCTAAGTTTTAGTCATGTTTAAAAACATGACTAAGCTTAAAACATGAACTTTATACTTAGGTCTAAAATGTATTTTTAAAATGTTCTCACCAATTGGTTCACATCAATTAGTTCCCACTAGTATTCAAACTTGAACTAAGGGTTTCTCAGGGATTTGGAACATGTATCACTTAGGAACAAACACCATAAGACGTACAACTAAAAATTCCTAAAGACCTTTTATTAGCACCATTAGCCAAAATTAAAGCAAAATGTAACTAAGTAAACTTATCTTTTGATAAAGTGGATGATCTTAAAAATCTACAAATGACCTTAACATGCCAAATTTTCATGTTTAATTTCCAAGGTTTCTCAAGGGTTGTAATTTCCAAATAATGGGGGTATGTTGGCCCTAACAAATGGAAAATCATGGGGGAACATAGAAATATGTTAGAACCTAGAGACTCTAATTTAGATAAATAATTAGGTCATCCATTCCACTTGATCAATATCATCATCTAGATCTGGTCATGGTTGAAAAAAAACCTTACAATTTTACGCTTCAATTTAAACACCAAAACATAGCCATACTGTGTGTGTGCTTTGATTCCACTTACTATTTTCCATGGGGTCCAAGAAACAACTTCCAGGTTTCATTTCCTTAATAACTAATACTTGATTGAGATCATGTTTAGATATCATTAAGAACCATGATTTTAGATTAGAGAAGGCTTGGGTATTGCTTTGCTACTAGTCAAGTATCCATAGCCCTGATAGAGATGTTTTTGGCTCCACTCAAGGCCTTGATTCACTACCATCTAGGAATCCATAGCCCTAGTGGATATTACCAGAATCACATATACCTGAAAGCTTATGAATTTGAATTATATCCTTCTTTTTTGTATTTTAGAATTTTATGCTTTTAGCAAGGTTAGGAACTAGAATAACTAGGTTTTTAGATTTGGCCAAGTGTTTGATATTTAGAGAATCACCTATGGTTGTGACCCCTATTCCAAGAAACGATGTTGGTTAAGTGCTAGTATGGGTATCCCATGATAATTTGAGATTTCACCCTATAATTGAAAGTCTTCTTAAAACCAATTTGAGGTCAAGACAATGGTTATGTTCTCATGAATTAATTAGCTTCCTCTATTGGTATTTATTGGTTTATACAAATTACAAAATTATGCTTATATTTTAGGACCATAGTCATCATATACATGGGGTTCATACCTACATTTTTGAATTTTGGGTTTTTTAAAGAAAACTTCATAACTTTGAACTCAAGATTGTCCAAGAGGACTTATTAAAACCAACTAATAAGGCAACAAGAAAGAAACACACAACAAGAAGCAAAAAATTAGGAAACAAAGGTAATAAGTAAATATGCACATACTTATATAAAAACAAGGGACAAGAAGGAAATAACTAAAAGGAAACTCACTATCCTAACTACACTAAATCTAACCATCTTACAGTTTACTCCATGAAGACCTCAGGAGGAGTAGTAGAGAAGTAGTGTTTGAGGTACTACCCATTGGTGGGTAGTGTAAACTCTACTCCTTGAAGATCTTTGAGCTTGAAGGTGTTGTTTCCTAATGTTTCTACAATCTGGTATGGACTAATCCATAAAGGTGTGAATTTTCCATGCTTGCCCTTAGGCTCAAATGCTTTATCCCAAAAGAGAACCAAGTCCCCTTGTCCAAACACCTTAATAATTGATATTTTATCAAACCACCTCTTGAATGTGGTCTGATGCCTATTAAAATTAGAAAAGGCTTTCTCTCTTGCATCTTCCATCTAAATTATGTTTAATAACCTTGAGTTTTCTAACTCTAGACCTTCTTCTATTTATTCCTTCATGAATCTATATGTGAGAAACTTGAGGGTGATAGGAAAGATAGGTTTTTTCTATACACTAATAGGAATGATGAAGCTCTTAAATCTTGTTTAATTCTTATCCTATCATCCCATAGTAAAAACTTAAGGAGCTTATGCCAAGTCCTAGGCTTGTTTACAGTAGACTTCTTGATTAACTTCATTAGGTTTTTTTTTAATAGATTTAGAGACTCTATTTTCTTAGGGATAATGGTTGGATACAAATTTGAGAGTAATACAATTATCATAAGCCCATTTAGTCATCTTTATAGATATGAAAGTAGACCCATTATCATGCACTAAAGAGACTAGAGTTCCAAACCTAGTACAAATGTTTTCTTCCAAGAAGTTGATCACTTCTTCAATCCTACATTATTTAGTGGTTGTAGCTTTAGTCCACATTGTATAATAGTCTATGTTAGTAAGGACATATTTGTGACCTTTAAATTAATTGGGGTTGATCACCTCAACTAACCCTCACTATGAAAATGGTTTGTCAACCATGACTAGTTATAGTGGTATTACTAACTTTGGCTCCTTGGTGATAAAAAATTGACATGAGTGACATTACCTCACACGTTTGTGAGCATCCTTAAAAATAGTTGGCCAATAATAGCTAGCTTCAAGAATTTTATGGGTTGTGATTCTCCTAGATATATGTCCATTATCCATATTTTTATGAAAGGTGCTTATAATTTAGCTGGCTTCTTCTTGTGAGGTACATCTCAAGTAAACCCCTTCAAAATTTCTTTTATATAGGACCCCATCCTTGATTAGGTAATGGGCTTCCTTCAGTATTAGGGCCCTCTTTTTCTCCCTAGATAATCTTACAGGATAAATACAATTAATTATCATCTGTATGATTGAATCATACCACTCACTCTCTTGAAAATTATGTTATTACACTTACATAATACTTAGCCTTGGGTTAGTATTATCAATCATCTAGATCATACCTTGGCACCTTACCAATATTTCTATTTTTATTTCCAAGTCATAATCCTACAAAACTAACATCCACTTACCTCTACGTTCTCCCAATTCATTATAACTTGACATAATTTTGGTGATAGGTTTAGGTAGGATATCATGCACCTTATTTCTAAGGATATAATTCTTGAATTTATTAACTACCTTAAATAATGCATATACCTACTTAGAAATTAATGAATAATTTAACTCAACATTCTTAAAATTAGTGCTCATAAAAGCTATTGAGTGATCACACCCTTCAATATTTTTAGTTGATAGAATAGCCATAGTGTGGCTAGATGTAAAGTAATAGAGGTAGAAGTCTCTTGAGAAGTTAGGACTTATAACAACTAGAGCTTGGTTGATGTCCCCCTTGACATCATTGAATGCATTTCTAGATTCTTCATTCCATGTGACGTTGGCATCTTTATTTAACATGTCATTCAGTGGCTTGACAATTTTTTCAAAGCTAGAAATAAATATTTTCACAAAATTTATGTTACCAAAAAATGACTTTAGCTCTTTCTTAATATTTGAAGGTTTTATTCTAGATATGGCCTCCACTCTTTCAATATCTATAGAGATCTCATCTTTGGTTATAACATGACCCAATAATTTTCCTTTTGTAACACAAAATATAATATTCTTAGGGTTCAAGGAGATTACATGCCTTTTGCATCTCTCAAAAAATTGTTGTAAGTGCCTGAAGTGATCTTCTTTATTTTTATTAAAAAAATGTTAGATCATCCATACATATAATAATGCACTTACCTATCATGCCTTGGAAGGTATGGTCTATATCTCTTTGAAAAGTCTCTCTTGCATTGATTATACCAAAGGGCATCCTCTTGTAATAAAAGGTTCTCCATTTGGTTGTGGAGGTTATTATCCTCTTTATCAACTAACACCTAGTTGTAACATGAAAAACCATGAAGAAAGGATATCATAACTAAACCTGAAACAATTTGAATCACTTGGTCTAGAGAGTGAAGGGGATAATTGTCCTTTTTTGATACTTTGTTTAAGTTTTTGAATTCAATACAAAGTATGATCTCCCCATTATTCTTTTTGATTGGAACTAAGTTATCCACCCAAGTAGAATGCTTGATGGGGAAGACTATCCTAGCATCTAGTAGCCTTTTAACCTCCTTGAAGATCATGGGTTCTAAGATAGGGTTTACTAGTCTTTGTTTATATTTGAAAGGCTTAAAACTTTATCTAAGTAGTATAGTATGGGTAATTAATCTTGGATCAAATATATTTAAGTCATCATAGGGCCATGTTGTGACATCTTTATATTGGGTGAGGAGCTCTTTAACCTTCTTATTCTCAATGTTTGTGTAGGATTTTCTAATTTTTACCATTTGGGTTTGATCTTGGAGGTCAAGATCAATAGAAATATAATATCTCCCACTTACCTTTAGAATCTTTGAAACTTTATCCAATTTGTCTAGATCAAAAAATCTCTCTAAATCAATCATCCCCTTGGGGATCTTGTTGTCATTCAACTAGATGACTTTACCATCAGACTTGTCTTCTTTAGATTCATTTTCATTAGTCTCATCAATAATACGGGCATAAAATACCATATTATTGGTCATGAAATCTAATATATATTAATCATCATTTAAAACATGAAAATGGTTGACATTATTAGGTACTGAAGGACAAGGGATCAACTCAATGCTAAAATTGGGGAAATCTTGGTTGGGTATGAGGTTGGCTGTAGTAGATGCCAACTCATCAACAACTTGGTTTTCCTCTCTTGGGATGGAGGTGATGCTAAAAGAATCAAAATATTTAGTCAAATCCCAAATATTGAACTTATACCTCTTAAGATATTAGAGCGTGTATTGGTATTTGCTTCGTACTTGTTTGACCACTAGTTCTAAATCCCCATAAACTAGTAGTTCTTTGACCTTATTTTTTTATAACAAATTATAGACCTAAGATAAGGGCTTCATATTTAGAAATATTTTTAGTATAATGTAATTGGAGCCTATAAGGATCATGGTAATTTATATTAATAGGGTCAATTAATACAACACCAACACATGATCCATCATTACATCTAGCTCCATCAAAATGCAATTTCCAAAATCTAGGAACAACATGAGTACTCTTGGGATCACATACCTTATTAGTCTCTAAGGTGAAAACCCCTAAGTTTGAGTCAACTATGTTGACCCTCTTGTTTACAAAATTGTATTCTATTATCATATATTTCATATTTAGTTCTCTTTCAACCCTAATTTTATTAGGAACTCCCTTCCAAGGTATCCACACATGTGAGCAACTTGTGGACATGTAACCATTAAAAGCATTGGTCCATTCCCTACTCAATAAGATTCAATAAACATCAAGTATATCAAAAATTTGAATATCAATCAATTGATGTACCCTAGGTTTAGAAGCTAACTACACATGAACATTTAAAATTTCCTCAATTACCTTAGCTTAAATTATTCAACTAAGTTAAAACTCTATCAAACTTAATAGGAGTTAGGCCAAGTTGTTTACATATACTTGAAGGCATGATATTGGTAGAAGAACCTAAGTCTAATAATCAATTATGTAAGTTATTACCAGACATCTTGATAGTGAGCAAGAAAGGAGGGGATTCAGCCTTGGCTTTATGCACAGTCTCATTGGCATGATCAACCTTGGGTGGATTGTTGGATTTATTTAACAAAGATTCCAATCAGAGGTTCTTTTTCTTTATAATATGTGTAATTGCATGTAATTTAATATTAAATTTTATATTATTCATATCCTTAACTATGTTATATCTATTTTTGTTAGAAGAACTAAGAATATGAACATTAGCTTTAGAATTACTCCCTTTAGGTGGATCTAAATTGTTTCTTGAAGAAGTGTTTGGGGGAGTTCCAAAATTATTTGGGGGAATTGAGGTAGTCAAGGTCTACCTTTACTCGCTATTCATCAAGGGATAGGTCTTCTTCAAGAATTGTTAAAAATATTGGATCTACTTAGGGATCTCATCAAGTTCATTTTCCTCTTAAAAAGTTGAAATCAAAATTATCCACCATGAAGGCTTGATCAGATGACTTAGATATAGAAGCACCTGTACCACTTTCATTATTAAGGACCACTTCAACTGTATCCAAATCCTCTTGTAAATTCTTAAAGGCTTTGAAAAACTTAATACAATAAATTTATCCATGCTTGGTTGTGTAATGTAATCTACAATAATTATGCAATGCAATATCAATGAGGTTAATATCCATGGTCTTCTTTTTAGATTATGGCTCATTATTCCTATTATTATGAAAAATATCATTTTAAAATATATTATTTAGCCTAATGTACCTTTTAAATGAGAATTTCCTACTTGAGCTTTTAAAAATATTTCTAACTTGTTTTTGTAAATAAAGAATATTAGTGCTTAATTTTTGGACCATTTTTAAGATAGACTCATTATCATTTTTAGGATTTTCAAAATTATGTACTAGTTATTATTATCACCACTAGTTATTACCAAATCCTTTTGATAATTTATATTAAATACATTAGTAGGATGACTTAAGAATCCTAAATTATGATTGGGAGTATCATGACTCAATGGAAATTGATTGAGGTTTGGAATTTGGTTTAATGCTAGGATATGCTAGTTATTATTGGGGAATAGATTCATCATAGGAGTATGTGGGGTTGATATTTAGCACCAAGTATTCCATTTGTCCCTAGGGATGTATCTAATCATTGATGGTTACTACCTATAAATATGCCATAGCCAATGAATTTATAGTTGGCATGGATCTGTTTAAGAATACATAGGTCATGGGATCTACTACATCTTTGTAGATTTATAAAGTTAAGACATTATTAGGCTTATGGGGATCTATGGTACTACTATAATTTTTTTGAAATATAGCATTAAAGGACCTAATAGGCTCACTTTCATCTCTTATAATAGTGGTGAACTAATGGTAAATAACATAAGGATTGATAGTCTTATCAAATTGATCTATATAAACATCAGTGAAACCATCCCAACTGGTGATGTAATTATCATGAAAGTTCAAGAACCATTCATAGGTAACATCCTTAAAGTTAAAGGGGAATAACCTACAAGATACATATTAATGGAAAAAAATTAACAACATTAAGGAAACTTTAAAATATTATATGTGTTTTTTGTTAGTTTTAATATCGATTGGACTAAATGTAGGCAAATACTTCTTAGGGTTGCGTAAGAGGTTATGTACCACACCTGGCACATTAATTGAAGGTTATCCCAACAAAACCATACCTAGATAAAGGTTGAAGGCATATTTATCTTGAATAGGTGAATTTGACAAAGATTTGGATCTCTTGCATTTACGTTTGTCACGTCTAGATTTTTTGTGAACTTTAAGCTCAAGAAAAGGCTCCCTAGTCTCTAAGTGTGATATTGTTTTAATCCTAAGAAATTCCATATTAAATTATGAATACCATACCTAAAATATGATGTATCAAGTTAAATTTTATAGATAATAAGAGTTATAACTACACATTGAGCTTATTTTTCAAAGGTTGTATGAGAAACAACAAAGGACATTGATCTTTGACTAAATTAGCTCAAAGATGCATTCAATTATGTGAATATGATGTATATTTATAAATATAAGCCTAAAGAAACATAGATATATGAAATATATGCCAACATTTTATCAAAATGAGCCATCCTAACCTTAGATATTATGGATATTCAAAGATTAAGCTAAATTTACCAAAAATAGGCATCAAATTTCAAAGAACATTAATATTTGTCTAAAGAAGCACAAAGTTGTGTCACAAAAAACAAATATCAATGATATGTACACTTATAAGCAAAGAATTTACTCAAAAACACAAATATATACTAATATTAGATTAAATATACTGAGATCAATAAAGATTCAAATAATTCACAAAGATCTGGCCCTCCTTCTAGTGCTAGTGAGAAACACATTGTTGATGCCTCTAAATGTACCACATGGTTTTTTATTGTTCAAATAAAACTTCTAATTTTAGAATTATATTAATTTAGATCATAAGTATTAGGTTGTGGTAACTTGATGTCACTTGTGGTGAAATAGTGGTAGAGATACGTATTGGTGTTCCACAAATCTATAATGACTAATGATTGGGAGCCATCATGATCCATTATATGTGAATTATAGAGAATCTATATTAATACTTAGTGAATTATGGTCTAGGCTTAATATACAAACTAATCTAAGTGAATATTTATAATGAATCATAACTATTGTGATTTGGTGTAAAAAAGAGCAAAGAGAAGGGTAAGGTAGAAAAGAGAATGAGTGATTACCAATGTTAGTCTTAAATATCATGACAAAGTATCAATTATAAATGATTATGAATTTAATAAATATATAATGCAACATAGCCTAAGCTCAAATTTCACTATAAACCAGGCAAACTTCAAAGGATAAGGTAAAGAATCATAAGTAATAATTAGGTCTATTTTAAGTATTTGTTACTATAATCAAATAACATTTGCACATCTAAATACAAAGTAAAATTAAATGAAGAAAAACCTAAGATCCTCCAACTAATCTAGCATATGCACAAATTAGAAACCCTATGAATAGAAAATGCAACCCAAAATTCAAAGAAACTATTCAAATTCAAGACATTATACTATCAATTAAGAGAAAAGATATATTGGTAATTAACATATCAAATGTGGACAATATTTATATAAATCCTTGATTATATTAATTGCTTCAAGTGTACAAAATTTATTCAAAATTCTCTCTCCTTTTACAAAGTGGTAATGTTTCCCTTTTATACAAAGACTATGTAGTATACCAGTCAACTTTTAAGATACAAATATATAAATCTAAGGATAGTTGTCCTTTTTAACCATGATATAAAATACACTTTATTTTCTCTATCATACTGACTTAGAGGCAAATATGCTAATAAACTATAATATGCCTTTATAATGGAATATTCTATTTCAAAGATTTACAAAATCCTACAAAATAGAATATTGTCTAATTTGCTAGTGGGGCCTCTACTTGTTATTAGAGGATGCTCATGGATTTAGTATATTACTCATCAATAACTTTAGATATAAAATAAGCTTTAGGATATGCTCCTTTTTATCTTCTAAGTCTTTGAGTTTTCTATCATTTTTGCCCATGGCTTCTTTAATGCTCTTAGCTTCATTTATCCTTTTTCCAACATTTAATATCATGTGTAGGATCCTACTATTATCAACCCTAGATTGGCCTTGGTTCTTTCCTTTGATTTATTGAGTTACCAAAGAAGCCCTATGTTTTAATTCCTTGTCACTTATGATTCCAAAGGTAGTGGGTTATGTAGGATCTATAAGCATATTCCCAAGAAGCTATTCAATCATTACAATTAGCTTCTTATCATCTTCTAAGGGCCCTTACACACTATTGTGCATTTCACTCAAACTTTGAACCTTGTCAACCATAATTCCTAAAATTATGCTCAAGTTTCCTAAAGTAATGGTTTTCAAGGCTAAGATCTATTTCCTTGCTTAGATGTTGAGAAGTTTAGCTATTTTGTCCTCTAAGGCTTTCTATTGGGTGACTAGACTCTTGGCTAATGCACTCTACCTTAGCTTCATTATTTTGAGTGCCTCAAACATGTCATAAAATTACTCATTAATCATTTTTATCATTACCTCAAGTATTGATAGAATTTCCTATGTCTCCAGGTTTTCTTTTTTGCTTTTCAAATTATAGATCCTTTGTTTCATTCCTATAACCCATACTTTTTATTATGTTGATTTGGATTTGGTTAATCTTTCAACTTATTCTTCATGAATGGTAGCTTCACCTAGATATTTCCCTCCAACTGTGGTTAATCCTATAAAGGTATCCACCTTCTAGAAGGTGAATTCCTCTGCTCACACCATGGTGATCTAGGTGGTAACCCTCTCGAATCTAGCTATCTCTAGATTAAATTTCATGATTGTAGATGAATTTATGAATTCTAGAGGTTTGGGGACCTCTACACCTATGTTACTTGATGCTCCTAGAGCATCCATTCTTTTGTTTTTAGATCATGGAGAGACCACAATCCTTATCTATTCCTATTCTTTCACCATAATCCTAATTCATGGCTTCATATCATCATGTAGTTAAACATTATCAGCCTCTATCATGGCCCATGAATGGGAAAGAGAAGGGATCTTTTGAAAATTTCCATAAATGAACTAGTCAGGGATGATTGGTCCATGTTTAGGAAATTCATCACTAAATAGGTTGATCTCACTAGTTGGGTATGTGAGAGTCAACCTTGGTTTTTTGGGTTAGAGAATGACCAATACCATTCATGATTTTCTCTTCTCCCTAGGAGCCAATGGGATGATAGTAAGATAAATATCCTTTCTTTCATCTTCCTCAGGCTCTCCTACTTGGTCTTGAGCTTATTCAAATTTTTCTTCTTCCCTATTAGTGCCACATGCCTCTACAAGTTCTTTGAGAGCACCCTCAATTGTCTCATCCAACTATAAGGAAATCATATCTATATATTGAATTAGGGAAGGTGGATTTTTTGGTAGTGTTGAAGTTGAGGGCCCCTCCCTAGGTCTCTCATCCAATCTCACTTCTTCCAATTTCTTTTTACCATGACCTTGTTCATCCTACTTTCGCACAATTTACCCTTAAGGCTATGGTTTTTATAATTAGGGTTATTCTTTGGATGTCCTAAATGGTCTAGGTATCAAGCTCTATTTTAAAGGATGTATTTTATATGCTTCTCCTAATGTCTTGTCATCCTTGTTCAATCAATTTTCAAGTTTGATGTTGTGCCCTTGGATCCTAGCCTTAATGTAAATGATGTCATAAACATAGATTTGATGTAAAAACATAGGCTTAGGGAGGTTTTTATACTTCAAATGAATATCCAATATGTTCTTAGGATCCCACATCTTGAGTACATCAAGCTAAAACATAAATTAATCCCTGTATTTGGACATGGTATCAAATTATTTCCAATCTTGAAGTATAATTCTCCTAATAGTTAAATGGAATGGGTGGAGAAGACCCTTATTCTTCTATTTAAAAATTCCATAAGTTCCATGGATGAGTTAGGAGGCAATTTATTAGTAAGCTAACTTGCTAGGAACATATACAAGCAATTAGTCAGGCTGGGATAGGATCCCCTCAATCTTGATAACTATACAATTAGGGTAGAACTGGATGTCACCAATCATTTCTACACACTTTTTGTTTAGTGGGTGGACCCTATGCATGGAAACACCTATGATATAATCCATTATGACTGGGTAGACATAGTCACAAATGAGTTTCATATGGTTCTTATACTTAAAGATGTGTAACTTGGAGTAGTTATGGGAAATGGCAGTCTTGCTTTCAGGAGTCCGATTTATAATTCTTGGGAAGATGACAAAGGTAAGTAGGTAATATAGTAGGTATGACATCATATAAAATTATTTATATGTATTATTTTTTAATTAAGACACTGATTAAATCTCAAATTAGAGGGGTGAGCTTTTCTTCCACCATGAAATGCACAAATGGGACCTAGATTTTATTCACATAGGTGGTTGAGGGGGCTCCAAAACCTCAGTTCAATAGGGTCATTATAACTTTGATTCCCTCCTTAAATTTGAATATTTGGATCTTTCCTTTAAAGTCCATAAAGATGTGGGGTCCTTGTGTAGCCAATGTCTATGGATAGAGTCCAATTCATGATTGCTGGTCCATTCCTTAATTTTGGACAAGTCTACATAAGGGAGAGGGAGCTTATAATATTTTTCAAAATATACAAGAGAGATATATGATATCTTCTTTGAATTTCCCTCCCTAATGATCCATTCATTATCTACCCTATAATCAACAAAGATATGAGTAAGGATGTCTATACAATGTAGTACCTCAAGCTTTATGACAACGTGGTGAAGGTCAGCCATCTAGACAACAACTAGTTCATAGTGACTCTTGCTCACTATGGCAATTCTCTATTCCTTCTTTGTGATGGGATTTATCTCCTCCATCATGAAAAAGATTTCAAACTAATTCTTAATGCCCAATACATTTAGGGATACAACATCTAATTTGATGTCTTTGAAGATTCACCCCTTATTATCTATTGACAAGTAGAGTTTAGTTTCCTCCTTCAGTTGTTACCTATGAGCTACCATGGTATTTGTTTCTCCAAATTATTCACACTAGTAGAAAATGGTATTTATGAAATCTATTTTGCATGTAAAAACATAATCAATCTCTCTTTGGATTAAATTGTGACCAAATAAATTCAATTAGGTTGATTTTATGTAGGGTTTAGGGTTTATCAAGATTTAATGGCAAGATATATCTAGGATTTAGCTTATACATGCCTTGGATTTGATTTTGACCTTTGCCTTTATACTTTCACATTTATAAGCCCACAAAATCTCCTATTTCATCCTTTTCTACTTGCATGGTGTGTATGTGGCATTGGTCTAGAACTTTCATGACATTTTTCATAAATGCCTTTAACACCAGCCATTGGTATTTAAAACACCTTTTATTTCACACCATCAAAAAAAATATTGGATTAGCATTAGTGATTGATTGTAATAAAATCCCGTGCCTATGATTATCTCCTTTCTATTCTAATCCCCATGGTTGTGACACTTGTCATCTTTACGTGCTTTCCTATGCTTAGTATCCTACATTATTCCTTTATTGAATGAAGATTGGCCATGTGAGAAGATCATGGGCCTTTGAAAAGTTATGAGTACCTTTGCACCATTAGATCAACCTTTAATGATAAGGTACAAAATATCAAATCATCCTATCAGCTCTATCATGAATGCAATTTCACCACACATCAAGCTTGTAGGCCTTCACGATTCCATTGAAAAGTCCACAAGATCTTCATGTCATTATATCAAGAATCAGTGATGAAGCATGCATCATTGATTTGTAGAGAGGTTCAAACTTTAAGTTAATACATCATTAAAGGGGACTTAAGATTAAGTTCCTTAGGCTAAGGTTTGTTATTTGTTTATTAATCATGAAGCAAACTTCAAGCTAAGGGATTTATGTCTAGGTTTTCCAAATTATATAAAGGGGATCATGGCTAAATGTTCCAAGCCCATGTTTATGTTGTGTTTAATAAACACAATCTATGTATTGGTCTAAAATATATATGCCAAGACCTTATACAATATGATGAAAGGGATCAACATGATATAATGGCCCAATGTTAGATAGGTTTTTAATGTATTAAAAAATACATGACAACCTTTAGTTATATGTATTTAGCCTAAGTTTTACATTTTTAAAGACCCTTTTAAAATGTGATTTATCATATACTTATACCATAAGACCATTTCAATTTTTGAATATTGAAGATTTATAATGTTTGAGCATATTCTAAGCACTTCCCTTAGTTTTTAAATCAATTTTTTAGCTTTCCAACAAGATTTTGGAGTGTATTTTGATCCTGAGTAGAATAATTCATTAACTTAAATTTTACAGCCTCATAGACATCAAATACATCTTCATGGGTGTTAAATGATGGTCACATGAATATCTATTTTAATCTAGTGAAGATTTTAATTTGGTGTGCTCAATTTTGAAAGTCACATGGATAAAGTGAGGGTCTTTAGATCCTACAAGATGCAAGGAAGTTAAGTTAGGATTGCAGTGATAAAAAGGACTTAGGTTAAGGTGTTAAGACTAAGACCTTGATTTTATTAATAAATACATCAGGGTCTTAGGGTTAAAATCTTAGGCTAGGGTATAAATTAAAGGATCAAACTAACATAAAAATGGACCTGAGGAATTAAAACTTAAGATAAGATGTTAAGACTAAGGCCCTGTTAGTATTAATAAATACAATGGGGCCTTAGGGTTAAAATCTTAGGCTAAGCTAGGAAATATTAAAAGGACCTTATAGAATGAATATTAGTTAGGTACATAAGGAACTTTAAAGGGGAAAATAATAAAGGGGACCAAGCATTTTAGGCAAAGTTTTAGTGATGTTTAAAAACATGACTAAGCTTAAAACATGAACTTTATAATTAGGTCTAAAATGGATTTTTAAAAGGTTTTCACCAATATTCAAATTTGAATTGAGGTTTATAAAGGATTTGTAACATGGATCACTTAGGAATAAACACCATGAGACCTATAACTAAAAAGCCATAAAGACCATTTCTTAGCACCATTAGCCAAAATTAAAGAAAAATGTTATTGAGTAAGCTTACCTTTTGATAAAGTGGATGATCTTCAAAATCTACAAATGACCTTAACATACCAAAATATTGTGTTCAATTTTTAGGGTTTCTCAAGGTCTTAATTTCCAAAAAATGGGGGTATGTTAACCCTAACAACATCCACAACCTCAATCATAATGATAACATACACATCTAACAATAATATGCCAAAATGATATATATATATATATATATATATATATATATATATATATATATATATATATATATATATATATATATATATATATATTACAACATACTATTTGGAGGAGTCAGATTGAGGCCTTAACAAGAAACATGGCTAGGCCACAAGATATACAGGATGGGACGTAGCCATAGAGTTGGGGCATTGTATATGGTTACATATTTTGTATCAAACTCATGATATATATAGTATGTTGTAAAGAGTTCATTTGAGATTTCAGCCCCTCTACCTATTCTTGTAGGTGTGCTACCTGCATTTGTGACTTTACCAAATGGGTTTAGATCTCTGTCATCTATGTTACTATAGTTAGATATGTATCTCTCTCATCTACTAAGGCTTGACATGCCTATATCTCCCATACACCCATCATTTTTGGTGGCTTCATCCTCTCTCTCTATGCTTATATCTACCTCATTACCTCTCTAGCTAATCTAAACTAGCTCACCTAAGCTGGGGCATATGGTATACTTAGATCCTATAGTATCATGGGGTTATATGGCTATAGAGTCTTATCTCAGATGTCATGGAGTGATCCCCTCACTAGGTACCCACATCTCTCCTCATCATCATCACTTACACCTATAAAATCACTCAATATGGATATTAGATCACTATCATATCTCATATTATCTATCTAATTATCTAAACACAACTTAAGCAACAAATTAATCATCTTTAACCTACCTATGTCCTAATTACTATGGTTTCACCATCTGTTCAAGCACCTATTATAGTCTCCCCATCTACATGGCCTCCTAACACCTCCTTAGCTCAAACCCAACTATCATAACTTGTGTCAGTCTCAACTTGTATCTAAGTGGTCTCTCTATCATCTCTTTTGGCTCACATATGGGGTCATCTAGGATGGTAATAGTCTCTACTCTCCCCTCTACTTCGTACCTCCATTAATGTCATGTCCTTGATGGCTACTATTCATCTTAATGTGTATCTAATAGTGGTACATCTGGTATCTCTACCTCTACATCCCTATCCTCTTACTCATCTCCTTGTCATGCCTAAATAGTCTATGATCACTCTCGATGTGGCCTCAATGTCAACCTCATTATTAGTTATTTGAGGCCTCTCTTCGCCCATGGATACCTCACATATCAAGCCCACTACTTAGGTATTAGTATTGATACTTCTAGATGAGGTAGTCCCATCTATCCTAGCACCCATGCCACTAGATGTGGATCTCTCCACCAAAAGTAGTGTCTAATCACCTCTATCCTCTTTGTCACTAGTATAACTATGTGCTAGCTTTCCCATGTAGCTATTATGTGCTCATATGGATGATACATTTTTTTTACACATCTTACTAAATATATTATTATAATGTGGGACACAACCCATGTTACCTAGTCCTCCTTCCATCTCCTCACCCAAGTTAACCTATCATCGATCGCATGGGAAAACCTAGTTAGTTAGTACATAGGAAACCTCTCATAGATCCAAGTTATCAATAATATGATCAGTTCCATGGTTCTCTACCCTCTAACTAGTATCTTGTACATATCATGTACTAGTTGGACCCAAATGACTGAGCCTAGGTTGTATATAACTCACTCCTCTAATATCATCCTAATCAAGGCTACCATGAATAGTGGTACCTTTCTATATGACTTGTGACATAGCACCCACTATGTCATAAGGCCTATCATAGCCTTCTAGATATCCAAAATCTATGGTGTATAGGCATAAAACATACTCACCCTCTTACCTAGTAGTATCATCTCTGATCCTATATCCCACATGGCTAGGGCTCTCCTCTCCTCTAGACTATTAGGTATCCATATGATCACCTATGCTCTTACTATAGATAGCCCCAAGATATCATGAACATCTTACAACATTATACCCACCTTTACTATATCCCTATACACCTCCCATCTAAAGGTGTTAGTTAATCATTCCCAATAACCAAGTAACATGACTAATAATTCAACACTAAGGGGGATTTGGCACATCTCTATTATCCTGCCTAGACCTATGGATCCTTGTCTAGCCCTATCTCCATGTTAGAGCCTATCTATCAAATCCATTAACCATGCCACATCTACAAGTTTCCAAAATATTCATCATCCCTAAACCCAAGAAATAATAAAGGATGTATCAGTTCCTCCATGTCATGTATAGTCAAAATACATTATTTTTACAATTCTATAGTAAAATCAAGATTACATTACCTCGTGTTATTCATTTTTAGCCTTCTCAATCCTTCTTGATCTTCCTTAGTCATTTTAGGCCATTCTAGCCCTCTTTCTACCTTTTGCATGCTTTTTTATATCTTTTTAACTCTTTTGGTCAAACTAGTTTGACCAAAATTTTCCTATCTAGTCACCTGTTTGACTCAAAAATCTAAGTCAACCCCCTTCTCTTCCCCTCCCTAGTACTCAGTTTCCATTATTTACCGTTAGAACCACCTAGAAACTCCAAACTAGGATTTTAGTTTATAGAATGTATAGGGTTGACCCATACCTTCTAGGTTAGCACTGTGGATTTTACCTATTTTCTAGCCTACTGGGTTGACCTAGTGTTTTTTTCCTACCAACCCCTTGCATTTTCCTAAAAAAGTGTATTTTTTTAATTTTTGCCTAAATATTTCAAACCCATTTCTCATATTCCTATTTTTTACCCCTATAAATTGATTTTACCTCATTTTGACATCTAAAAATTCTTGAAATTCAAAATTACTAAAAATTCACTTAATTCAATACAAATTTCAAAAATTGGTTTGAGATTCTTAGTTGCATACCTGTAGTGCACCCATTATTGCCTCTGTAGCTTCTCCTCATCTAACATGTCATCTCCTCACCATCTTATCTTCTTTTCTCTCTAGAGCTCTCTTTCTCCTCTCTCACAAGTCAAAATAACAATTGACTTGTCTTTTCCCTTATTTTAAAACACTTTTCAAAAACTCAAATCTTTTAATTATTGTCCTACAAATTTTTTATTTTGCTTCTATCTTTGTTTCTACTCATCCATTTTTTAAAACGTAAAATGCATTAGATTCATGATGATTTAGATATTATTTACTAGTATCATATGCATATTTTCCAAAAAAATCATTTTTGGCTATTTTTGTACTAACTTCTATAGGTTCGTCTAGTGTTCTCTACATTAGACACCTTCCTATTTTTTACAGTCTACTTAATTTATCTATGGAACTAAGGTAAGTTAAAGGTATGTGTTTTTCAATTCTATCCTTTCATTTATCTTATTTTCTACTTACTACATTTTGCTTAGCATCAATATTGTGTTATCATGTTTTATCTTGAAGTACCATCCCATGTTGCACATACTTGACATATGATGAGCTTCAAGTGGGGAATATGTATACACATAATATTTTCAAACTTTTATTGATTACTAACACTTTATATCTTACAAGATCCTATCAATTCTCAATATTTCTGAGTACATGCCTTAAGGGGTACACTGAGAAAGGGGTGGGTAGACCATTGGTGCTTTATAAGATTGTTGTTCCTTTTACCACTTGCCATGTACATAATTATCTCCTAAACCATATACCCTAAGCTTGTTCTTCTTAGTCTAACCTCCTCCATTATTTTTCTCTATCCATTCCTCCTTTTCTTGCCTTAACATCATTTTTTACTATTGGTTGTATTGGGTCAATTGGGTTAACCTATTATAGTTTAGGGGTATTATTTACTTTCTTGGTGTGTTAGCCTTTTGACTAACTTAACACAAACCTAGTAAATTATCCTCAAAAACACACTGTGTCAACTGGGTCAGTACAAATTACATTCTTGAGATGATTTAGGGAAAGATCCACCTATATATATGAGATCATTTCCCACCATTTCATAAGATAATAATTATTAGTGAAGAAGTGTGATTAGACGTCTACTTATTGACCATTCTACTTGAGGAATAATTCTTAGGGTTCCATAATTTATTTAAAGAGACAAATCTTGTCTTGTGGATAAGTATTTTAGATGATTAGATAGTTTGTGTAGCCTATATCTGATTTATCTTGGTTATCCTTACATACCACAACAATTTCTTGCAAAGCACCTTTACCAAGGGAGAGATTGAGTCTCAATGGGTTCATCTTCAAAGGTAAGTATTCCTAACTTTATTTATCCTTTGTAGGAGTATATAGATAATGCATTTGTATTCTTCTCTCCATGTATTTAGGTTTTTGTATACATTGATGTGATTATATGTCTTTTAACACATGTTTAGTTTATTTTTATGTTTTATTGTTTCTAACCCCCACTTTGTGCCATAAGCTTTGGTGAGCACTAGATTAGATTTTAATTTATTTTTATTATAATAGAGTGAACATTTAAAACCTTGACTTAATTAGGGTGTTTATGTGATTGTTTTAGGCTTTGGAACCCTTCCTAGAATGGTGTGTTGTGAAAATTGATACAAGTGATCCCCTAATCAGGTCTAGAAAATCCCCATATTGTTTAGGCTCTCACTTAACAAGTGTATCCCAAATCAGAAGTGTAAGTGTGATCTATCTTATCTAACTTAGGATTAATTGATAGACATTATGCATTTTGGATTGCATATAATTTCTACCCTGATTTACTATGCTCATACCCATTAATAACATAGGATTTATATTCACTAAGTCCTAAAAGGTTAAAATAGTTTACAACAAGTAGTATAAGGCCCAAATAGAGATATGGTTGGATAACATGGTCATGGCCTTAAAGAATGAGGGGCACATCCCAATCCATTTTTTGAGTGCATACCTAAGATGGGTAGAGATTGTCATCATGCAACATTATAATCTCACTAGAAATTAGATAGTAGATAGGATCATCTCTAGATGCCTTAACACACCCTTTTTATTTATCACAAGCTAATTTTCATATTGTTTTGAAATAATATCAATCACACCTTACATTTTTATATATTTTGTTGGAATATATAGTGACTATAACACCAAGAGGATGATATTGGTCTATTCATGAAATGTTGTGTTAAAACATGAGGAGGATGTAGATGAAAATAACACTATTGATATTTAGTAAGAGGTAATAATAAATTACTACTTACATAAGTTATACTACCTATTAAAGCTAAGAAATAAGGAGGAAATTTTGGTAGTGTGAAGACTTGAGGTTTTAATTAGGTTACCTCCAATAATTCTAAGAAGAGAAAGCTACAGGGGAAGGATGTTATATTTGAGGACCCTAAGCTCATTAGTTATATATAATATAATGCCTCCCCCTACTTGATAGAATAATGGGTGTATATATTCAATTCACCACTAACAAAACAATCCCCACTCAAGGACACACTAGTGGAAATATCAAAATAAAGAAAAAGTAATTGTGGAAATATGCAAAATCAACCATATGAGTAGGCACAAAGTGGTGCACTGTTAATAACCAAACTTATAAAAATTGGAAATATGTATAATATAATGTAAATAAACACAAAAAATTATATATACTTGGGTCAAGATGTCCAAATACTCAATATATTCATAAATAGAATAATCACCCTTAAGGTAAGTCAACACCATACAATACTCCTTTAGGAAGGAATAACTCCACAATGTCTCTTTGAGGGGATAACCTCCAATATCTTCTTAAAATATAAGACTCAATGCCTACTTTTTTAATTTACAATGATATTCACCTCCTTTATATATATATATATATATATATATATATATATATATATATATATATATATATATAACTAATAATTGATAATCCCAATATAGGTTGACCATTACCCAATGCACTAATTATACAAGTTACTACTATATCCTAATATATTGGACCCATATAACTAACTAAGGGGGATGTGTGTCACATGTCAACATCTCCATCAACCCATATAAATTAATTTATCATATCCCTAGGTACATATCATTCCTTCCCTTGACATTTTTCATCCTCAAAACATAAGAATAAACTACATAATGAGTGTGTTTCAAAGCATTACACACTTGTATCCAATATTGATCATCTAACCATATGTATGTGATCATGGTAGGTGACAGATCTCTAACCTTATTTACAAATTCCATTGTTCTAGTATGATTCCATTCATGATCATAATTATAATGCCTTTGTGTCCATGTGTTTTATTCTTTTTTAGAATAATGGATTTTTATTCCTAATTAAAAAATAGGTCTAGATTAAAGTAAATCATTAAATAATGTGCAATAATTAAGCCACTAATTTATGTAAACATATTTTATTTTTGCCTTTTTAAAAATAGTAATAAATGAGATAAAATATGACTTAGCTTATTTTGAGTTGTTTGGTTTGAGATAGGGCCTAAGAATTTAAGTACAGGACTGAGATAATGTCAGAAATAGGTTCTTAAACTTAATTTTATGATTGAACCTATTTTTTGGTGTTGTAATCCTTTTTAAGTGTTTTCTAGGCGATCTGAGTTTTCTAGGTTCTACTTGGTAGGTCTGTGTTACCCTGTCAGTGAAATATCGAAGCCCAAAAGTTTGTGGAGCTCACTATGCATTTGTTTTAATCTTAAAAATCCCTAGAAGATATTTATACTTGAACTTGAAAGTAAATTTGAGAAAGAGATATAAGGGGTTAGTGTGTAAAGGATACACAAGATGCACTTCAAACCCTGTGTGTGGGAACATTGCCTACATATTGATACTCCTAGGAGGGATCAAGATAATGTAGTTCTCTAGTTGAAGTGCTTGGTGTAATTATGTATGAAAATGTAACTATATGAAAAAATGGGTGTACTTCAGATGGCTAGGGACTGGTGTGAGGGTTTGAATAAGCTTGGAATAATATTAGAAGGCTATATGCAAAGAATAGGGGAAAGTGCTTGAGTGTAATTTCTTGTATTCTTACTTGTCTCTTGTAAATTAGTGTTAACCCTTATAAATGGAATTTTAATGGCCTTTTATAGGTAACCTACTGATCATGGGTTAAATTAATTCACATTAGGCTAAAATGAATTAAGATAAGGATTCAAGAAAATATGATTGTTTGAACCAAATTTGCACTTGGACAACAACGATGGAAATATGGCACCTTGGGTTTCAGCTCTCCTATCTAAGTTAGGCATTATTATCTAGAGGGAATGAGACCTAGGGGGATAGATCTAGGCCTAAAATAACTACCTATATATATAAGGGTTAAGTTCAAAAGGTTGTGGATGACTAGGAATCATTGAAAGAAAATCCTATAAGGGTTATGCAAGCAAGTAGGAGGACCTAAAGATTGGGTGTCATTAGTCACACTCAAGTAACTAAATTTTTCATTTTACATGACTAAATTCCCCCCTCCCCTTTATTCTAGTGATGTAAAAAATTAAAATACTAGGATAAGGGAAAGTAGAAAGCATACCCAAACTTACATGTAAGGGAGAAGCTCATGAAGCTACGTGGTGATAGATGTGCATAGAGAGAACATGCTATGAAGTGTGAATCTATTATGTTAATGGATTATGTTAGATGATACTGGGCATGTGTTGAATCAAGAGTGATATCATGAATGGAGTTGAGTTCTCAATTCCCTAGAAGGTGTCTGAAGAATGTAAAGGTAGACCCTTTAGCTCTATCATCACCAACTAAGTAAAGTTAACAAAACATGCATGTGTTAATCAATGTTTGGACTATGTGTCCAATCCCTCTAAATAGGTGGCTAAAAAATACAAAGGTTAGACCTGTGGCTACATCATTTCCCCATGAAGTGAAGCTATGAAGTGATACCAATATATAATTGATGTCATATGAGATGGCTCATGGAGTCTATGGATGCTCTAAAAATCTGATAATGTGGCATGACTAGTTAAATGTGTGTTGAAAACTAAGCCACTCTTAGCTATTTTGAAAGATGGAGGTTAGGATTGTATGAAATCCACTCTAAAACTAATTCAATATGCTTATGTGAAATCTAACTCAAGAACTTAGGCACTTAAGAAGTTAACTTGTATGAATTTCAACTTTAAAATGATGCCAACCACCTATAAATGGAGTAACACATGAAAATATTGGGAATGCTTGGGTAATAAACTAAACTAAAAAATAAAAGAATACTAATGTGCCACACACATGGCCCCCAATCACTAGTGTCTATAACATAGATTCTAATCTAGAAGTTATGTCAACTTCCTACTCTGAAACTAGAAGTGAGATCCATCATGCCATGAATGATACCCCCTATATCTAGATTCTCTAAAAAATTATACTAAAACTATTGATTCTAACTAATCTAGATGTACAAAAAACTATAGTTGAGTTGAAATTTTTGCTTATTACTAGAAAAACTAGGTATTTTTCTACCTAGACAAGAGTGCCAAAATGAGGACACCCTTGTTTTTGGTGTTATTATCTTGTGTTGAAACTTGTTATTGATCTAGAATTATCACTATTTTTTTGTTCTATTCTAACTAGTTTGACCTCTAGATTCTGAACTAGGTGATCTGAATGCTACTATTTTGACTACTAATAGCTTTGATCTCTATGATAAAACCCCTATTTTTCATCCCCTCTTCTGAGGGTTGGAATGATGAACTTGTAATGACTTCCCTCAAAAGAAAGAGTCTTGCAAGTGTGTTATGTTATATAGATACATGATATAATAGTGATATTTGACAAGATATCTCTAGATATAACAATTTTTGTATTGAGACATTGTTAGATCAATAGGGGTATGCCTAGATAGATTTAACATTGTAAAATCATGTGTAATGTACTGAACTAGATCTAGAAATGTTAGATATTACTTGTTATTTTTTAGTTATTAGTTGTTAGTTTTTAGTTATTAGCTATTTGTTGTTAGTTGCTAGTTATTAGTTGTTAGTTGGAGGTATGGAGCATGATGTCCATCATGGAATCCCATAAAGTAAGGTAAATTCATGATATATATCATGGTATTATAAACATGGACAAGTAATCAATCAACAAGAATATAAAGCAAGAAGTAAGAAGCATATAGGGATGGCCAAGGGGCCATGCAAATAAGGGACATGGGCATATGTCACTCAAACTAGAAAGCAAGCATAAAAGGCATGTTCAAATGCCACATACACATATAATTTGGAACAATCAAAGATTATCACATAGAAGAGTAAACATGATAAACATTGGTAAATGTTTGAAGGTAAGCATACAAGAATCAAAACTAAAACTAGAAATGCAATCACACAAGCTACTCAAGCAAAGAATGAAAGAAAGTGAACTAGAAATATAAACACATCTAATAATTAAATCAAGAAGTGAAAGTATACAAGACATGTTAGTACAAGACTAGGTATATGCTAAGAGAAATACAAGTGTTAGATACTAGTGAAATGTTGATATTGTAATTTGTATAGTCTAGTAAGTAATGTACATTAGTATGATAACTTAGAGTGTGTAGTGTAGGATTGACATAACCTAGATGGTGTTATCATGTATAATATGCCCTCAATGGTATGTATTGATGTGTGTCTTGAATGTAGAAGTAGGAATTCCACTTCAATGGGTAGAGTGAAGCAATCAAGTAGCTAGATGTCACTACACACACTCAAAAGAGATCAAGTGAAGCATAGTAATGTAAATAAATCAATGTACAATAACATGAAATAACAAATGTAAGTATTAGCATGATTGTGCCAATGTAAAGCATGAATGATGCATACAATCAAAATGTTTTTGGTATTTTGATATATTTAAATATTTTTATATTTTTATATGTTTTTGTACTATTTTTGTGTTTTTTGTAAATATTTGAACTATGTAAAATAAAGTAGGAGAGATTATGTACAATCAATGCTGAAAAGAAATTATGTACAAGCATGTGAAAAAATAACATACTATACATGGAATTTATGTAAATGCATAATGTTCATTATATTTTTAAGTGTTTTCCTTTGAGTGAGGCTAGATGGTATACTTTAGGGCTAGGCTTTATGGTAATGATGTAAGGACCTAGCCAATTTGATTTGAATTTTCCTTTTATTTATTCTTTGGCATTGATATTGTGAAGGTTTTCTTTGAGAACAAGATCATTAAATTTGAATTATCTAACGTGAACTCACTTATTGTAGGATCATTGTATATGTTGTTGGTATATTCTGAGGTGTTATATAGATTGAATACATGTATGGTCTAACTATTCAAGTTGGTGTAGACACTTTTCATGATACTAGTCATTATTGTAAATACCTTTTAGGGAGACTTAAAGAGATAGTATTTATAATTATAATGGTAGAAATACTTATGTGTCATAAATGAGTAGATCTTATGGGTGTATGAATACTTATGCGATATGCCCATAATACTAAAACTAGTTGATTATGCTAATCATCACTAAACTTGGTTACTATTTTGCTCAAAATGATGTTGATTATTTTGTTAGTGGCTTCTACTTGATTATTTCCTTATGGGTAGTATGGAGTGGAGAATGTGTGTTTAATTTTGTATTTGGTACAAAAAAATTTGATAATTTTGTTCTTGAATGATGTTCTATTATCAAAAATGATGGTTGCAGGTATGCCAAAGTGCAAGATAATGAGTCATGATAAAAATACAAATGTTTTCACCTATGGTAGATTAAAGTGGAACTACTTCCACCCATTTGGTAAAGTATTCTATAGCTGTGATTATAAACTTATGTCCATCAATGAATTCAAGGTTAATTTTTCTAATGAGATCAAATCCCCATAACATGAACTGCCATAGAGAGATGATAAGTTGTAATCATTATGATGGTGCATGTTGTAGATTATTGTGTCATTGACATTTATCGCATAACTTCACATATTATAAACATTCATCTTTCATGGTAGGATAATAATACCCCTATCAAAGGAATTTGTATGACATGGGTTTTTCACTTAAATGACCACCATACTCACTATCATATATTTGAGCTAGAGAAATTTTGGCTTCTACTGAGGTTCAGCACCATAGTAGTGTCCATTGAAGGATCATTTGAAAAGTTCTCTACCAATGATTACATAATGAAGTGCTTGATTTTTTAACTTATGTTTGTCATTTCGAGAGAAAGTGTCTAGTGTAATAGATTTGTTGAGAAAGTTATAAATATTAGAGAACTATTCTAGGGTTGTAGAGCTTCATGTAGTAGCTAATACAAAAAGAGTGATCAAATCTATGTTGGATATTGATTGTAATTTTAATCATTTAATTGTAAAAATTTCTTGATCATCATTGATGTCAATAGGAATTAGATATACAACACTAGCCATTACATCTATGTGTCTATTGTCTTTTTGAGGAATGCTCTTAATAGAAAAATAATTGAATTGTGATGATAGACATTGTACCATGTTTTGGTATAGGATAAGTTTTTCTTATTTTATTTGATAAACATCATTGACTTGATTGACCACAAGTTGGGAATCACTGTAGACTTAAATAGATTTGATTTAGAGGGATTGTGCAATGAACAGTCCTAAGATAAGTGATTCATATTATATTGTGTTTTTGGTGCAAGAGAAATTTAATCAATATGCTATAGGAATTATGTGACTGGAAGGATTGATAAAGATAATGCCTACCCCTACACCATATGCACATTGGGAGCCATCAAAGAACATGGTCTAGGTGTCTAAATGAGTAGAATAAGTAGTGAAATCATCTCTAAATGTGTCATTTAAAGGGTTGGTATCTAACAGTGGTGTTGCTACCAAATGGTCTATAATGATTTGGCCCTTTATCAAATTTTAGAGGATTATTTTAAAGTCAATTATATTAAACATAACCCATTTTGTGATGCAACCAAAAATATGTGGTTTGTACAATAGGAAATTTAAGGGATTTTCTTTTGTGATAACTTAAGTCTCATTATTGACCATGTAATGTTGGAGTTTTTGGGTGGAAAAACTAATGCTAGACATAATTTTTATATTGGGGAGTAATTTTTTTCATAATCAACCAATGTAAGATTGATGTAATAAACTTCTTATTCAGTATTTTGATCATCATGTTGTGCTAAGAGTGCTCCTAATGTGTGATCTATTGTTGAGATATAGAGTAGGAAAGGATTGTCTAGGATAGGTGGTACTAAAATAGGTGGATTAAAAAGATATTTCTTGATTATCTCAAAGCTGTCTTGAAAATCTTAGTCCTAAATAAAATTTGTATCTTTATTTTTGAGTAAATGACTAAGTTTTATCAGTAAGCTAAGCTACAAAATGATGGAGGATCTTTCCTTGGAGGGATCAGAGTTGTTTTAAGTTGATGGGAGGTGACATATTGATAATTTCTTTGACTTTTTTAGGATCAAATTCTATGCCACACTAAGAGATAATGAAAAATAAGATTTTTCTTGATGTAAATCTCAACACACATTTATTTGGGTTTAATTAAACATTTTACTTCATGAGTCATTTAAAATTATTTTATAAATCAATAGCATGTTGTTGTCATTTTTTAGATTTAGCTAGTATATCATCAACATAATCCTCGATAGTATGGTAAATCAAGTCTTGAAAAATGTGAGTCATAATACGTTGATATATGGATCCACCATTATTTAATAAAAAAATCATGGCAATGTAACAAAATGTACCCCAAGGTTCTGTAAAAGATGTTTTTTCTTGATCTTCTTCAATAATTTTGATTTGATTATAATTGGAAAAACCATCCATAAATGATATCATTTCATTATCTAGATGTGGAATCAGCTATTATATTGATATTTGTAAAGGGAAATCATCTTTGGGGCATACTCATTTAAATATCAAAAATTAGAAAAACATCAAATTTGTCTATTAGGTTTTATTATGAGAACTATATTGGAAATCCATTTAGGATGTACTACTAAGAAAATGAAACCAACATCTAAGAGGCATTAGATTTCATCTTTGACTAAGAAAGCCACCTTAGGATGTATTTTCCAAATTTTTTGTTTAACTAGTTTAACATTGGGGTATAAAGGAATCTGATGGATTGTTATAGATGAATCAATTCCTAGCATATCTAAATATGACCAAGTAAAGAGTTCTAGAAAATTTGTTAAAGTTTTATGAATATCAAAATCCTCTTCCTTTTTGAGGGCAGTGGATAATAAGACAATACAGGGATCCTTGTCAGTTCAAAAATTGAAATTTACTTTTTCTTCATTAAGTAATGTGGAATGATCAAGTGTATATGGAGTTGAAGGAATATTATCTTTTGAGTCATCTGGTATATCAAGGGAGGAATATATATTTTCTCTAAAGTACACCTGGGCATTTGTGTGGTTTGGAAATCTATTTTTATGATAATAATATGGGAGGTCCTCATATGCTCCAAGAAATTGTAAGAGGGATTCATCTTTAGAGAATTCATCTAATGTAAACATATCAAGTGAAGCTATGTTGTCAATAAGATTAGGGTGGACCAATGATAATGTAGAAGAATTATTAATTGTATTTTTGATACATATAATCAGTGGATAAAATGTTATGTGTTTTGAAAGGGTGGGAGAAGATTTCTCATGATTAAGGCTAAAATATTATATGAGTCCTTATATTTTATGTTGTGTGGATGCTTTGATAGGATTGACTATTCCTTATTAATGTTTTCCAAGTCTTTTTCCCTGATATCCCATCTTATTAAGATATTTAAGTGTAAAAGGTGAAGTGAATTAGTGATCTGGTGTTGGTGTTACGATAGAATTTGGAATTGTCTAATTTTGTGTATGGTCTGAGAGTGCATTATGAGTGATGGGTTGTGTAGGTATACTATCTAGATTAAAGTGAAGGATATAGTTATATGGAGGTTCACCAACTTGAAAATATTTAAAAGGTTCATTACCTATTGGGCATGTGTATATGTAACCATTGTGACTAAATTTTAGACAAGCATGGAGTGTGGAAGGGACTACCTACATATCATGAATCCAAGGCCAACCAAGTGATACATTACAATTAAGGTAATTTGGCATGAATTGGTAGGTTTTTTTTAGTGTCTTAGGCCCTAAGGTAAGATTGAGTGTTATTTGAACCATTAATTTTTGTGGAACATTGTTGAAACCTCTGATGTTCATATCAGAATGGTCTAGATCTTGAGGTTATATGTTAAGACTTTTAAGAAAGGATATGTTTAAAATGTTAAGTCTTGAACCGTTATCAACTAACACTCTTTTTACTCCCACATCATTAATTCTTAATTGAATATAGAAATGTATATGTTGTTTAATGATGTGTTGTGGGGGTAAATCCTCTTTTTCAAAAGAGATATGTTCTTCAATCCATTGCATTATGTTGAGGATAGATGTAACATAGGTTGGTTTAGCTAAAATAGGAATTATAGTATTAAAAAGGGATATATAAAATACATATTTTTATATATTTTATCACTAAAGGATCTTGAGAATAAAAACTATATCTAAAGGGATGTTATCCTAAGTGGTAAAGTTATAACCCTGGGTGTAATCAACCTACCTATCTTCATAAACATGGGTAATAACATGGACCACATGATCTACTATAGGCATAAAGCTGGTAGTAAATGTAGGATAAGAGCTAAATGTACCAAGTTTAAAAGGAGGAGGGATAGATACAATTGCTAGTGTTTGTTTGTATCTAGTAGTGATAGGAAGATACTTAAAAGTTGCCAATGAGTTATATGCATGTTGGCAAAAAGCATGGATATGAAGTGAAATGTATAAATTTTGAGTTATTATTTGTGAAATAATATGTTTATAAAGAACATTCCTTAGTGATCATGGGATAGAGATTATGAATTTTTTCATAAATGCATATAAACTTTTGATATGCAACGTGACATTTCGAATGCATTTAGCAAGATAAATTTGAACAATTTTCCATATGACAAATAGAGAGAAAAGGATAGAGAACATGCATTTTTTCATAAATTCATATGAACTTTTGATATGAAACATGAATTTTTTAATGCATTTAACAAGATAAATTTGAACAATTTTCCATATGAGCAAAAGAGAATACATTAAAAGAGTTTAAGAATCCTGTACATGTTTGACAATGAATTTTGTAATATCATCCCATATAATGAAACATAAACATGAAATGCAAAGGATGAAATTTTTTACTAATGTATGATAGACTTAATCATTCATTCAAATGATAGGGCCTATTATGGTTTCCTTATTATTTTCAAGAAATGTAAGAAAAGTTCTTAAATAAAGGAGCATCATTTTTGCAATTTGGCTACAGATGTAAGGTGATGCCTCAAGAAGCAAAGAAAGAGCTAATATATGTAACTAGGGATTTTTAAAAAATATTTATGCAAAATAATATGAATTTTTTAATTTAAAATTTATTTTATAAGTTTGATATGCAACTAAAAATTCAAAAAAATGATTGGAAAAGTACTAGAAAATAATTGGGATCTAGTTAATGTAACTAAGGATTTTTTAATGAATTTTAAAAATTATTATGATAATTTTAAAAATTTGATATGAATTTATATAAATTTTTTATAATTTTTCTTGAAAAATTTATGAAAAATCAAAAAATATTTCTAAAATTAGGGATATACATTTCCTAGTGTTTGGAATGTGTTTGTATGCAAAAAAGACATAGTATATGTAAACTAGGGTTTTTATAAAATATATTGATAAATTTGAAAATAATTTATATATTTATAATTTTTAAATATAGGATTTTTTTTGGAAATTATGAAAAAATTATAAATAATTTACCTTAGGGTTTTTAGGGTTTATGTGCAAAATTTGAAGTCAGGTTCATCAAATGTTTTATTATTTTTCATAATAATGGAGTTTTAATCCTAATTAATAAATAAGTTTAGATTAAAGTAAATAAATAAATAATGTGAAATAATTAAGCCATTTTTTATGTAAACAAATTGTATTTTTTTCTTTTCTAAATATAATAATAAATGAGAGAAAATATGATTAAGTTTATTTTAAGCTATCAGGTTTGAGACAAAGCCTAAAAATTTTTGTACATGACTAGGACAATGTTGGAAATAGGTTCTTGAAATTTGCTTTATAATTATATAGGAGTGATAAAAATGGGACACCTTATTGTTTAGAACTATAATATTTTTCCAATGCTATTATCTAGGTGATATAAGTTTTCTATTTTCTACTTAGTAGGTCTATGTTACCCTGTCCATGAAATATCAAACCCTTTGAGTTTGCAAAGCTGACTATGCATCTATTTTAATCTTAAAAATCCCTAGGATATGTTTATGATTTAAATTGAAAGGAAATTTTGGAAAGATAGATAATGGGTTAGTGTGTAAAGGATACGTTGGATGCACTTCACACCTTGTGTATGGGCACACTGCCTACATACCAAAACACTGAGGAGGGATCAAGTTAATGCAATTCTCCCATTGAAGTGCTTGGTGAAACTATGTATGAAAATGTAAATAGATGAAAAAATGGGTGTAATTTAGATGGATAGGGATTGGTGCAAGGATTTGAATAAGCTTGTAATAATATTGGAAGGCTATATTAAGAGAATAGGGAAAAGTGTTTGAGTGTACTTGCTTGTATTCTTGCTTCTCTCTTGTAAATGAGTGTCAAACCTTATAAATAGAATTTGAATGGCCTTTTATAGGGAACATAATGATCATGGATTAAATGAATTTGTGTTAGGATAACATGAATTAAGATAAGGATTTAGGAAAATATGATTGTTTGAACCAAATTTTCACTTGGACAATAATACCAAAATTAGGACATCCTAGGTTTTAGTGCTCCTATCCAATTTGGTTGTTGTCTAGAGTGAATGAGACTTGAGGGGGTGGATCTAGGCCTGAAAGAGATTTTTGGGTCTATAAGGGTTAAGTTTAGAATGATGTGGATGACTTGTAATTAGTGAAAGAAAAGCCTCTAAGGGTTGTGTAAGTAAGTAGGACCTATGGATTGGGTATCATTAGCGACACTCAAGTAACCAAATTTTGCATTTTACATGACTACACCATGCATAATTATTCCTTATTTGATTTCATGTACCATATTTCATTATGTTACTCTGATTTCATGCATGACTATATTGGTTATTATTCTATGCATATTTATAGTAATTTCCCCACTGATTCCATGTTCTATATGCCACTACACTACTCTGATTCCATACTTGATGATAGTAATTATTCTTTGGATTCTATGCATATCCATAATGATTGATACCTAGATTTATTATATATCCATGGATCCATGTGTTGAACACACCTATCTACTAAGGGGGGGTGAATTAGTAGATCTCAAAAATGAATTTGTTACAACTTTCAAGAAATTTTTTAAACATATGAAATCTTATAAAAATAAATGAAAGATATCACATGCACAAAATAACAACACACAACACCATATTTATATGTGGAAACCCAAAGGTAAAAACCATAGTGAGAATGTTTATATAAGCTACTATTCTAATACAGCCTCACAAAGTTTATCTCACTGACTAAACCTCACTAGTTATATTTAAGGACACCCATCCCAAGGAGACACCAATTAATTTTTTTAAGAGTGCCAACTATAAATAAGCACCCACTCCTTATACTAAGCACCAACCAACTTAATTTGATGGTACAAACCAATTAGACATTTACACTTCAAATTCATGAATCAGATTCACAAAAGAATCTAAGTCATTATTCTTTATTGCATGTCTAATCTGCAACTACTCATTTCTCATTCAATACATTCTTGTGTGTTCTTCACTCTTCTTACACCCTTTCTCTATGTCTAAATTTATCTATTTTATGCTCTGGTATTCTCCAATTTAACCATTATTCCTCTATGCTTAGACAAACCTCATATTTCTACATCTACGACTTAACTCCTTTCATTCCAAAAATGAAAAGATGACCTTTTTTCTTCCCTATTATTCATCACTTTTGAATATTTCATCATACAAAACTTAGATGAGTCTCTTTTCTTTATATATTTTTCATTCATTGCTTGTCTCTTCTCATTCAAAGACAATGACTCTTTGATTTCTATTCTTTGAGCCTCTTCAGATTCTACCCTTGTCACATCAATTTCCACACTCACAAAGTGAGAATAATCATTTCAATTCAGCTATTTTTATTTATATCCTTCAACCATCTTAATATATTCTTGTAACTAACTCACTTTAATGGTTCTTCATTTATTTTGCATTATAACTTTGAAATGTGTCTATTGATCTTTCCATCTGAACTCCACATGCCATTCAATCTCTTGAAGATGCATGATATTTATATTGGCTTGGTCATTAAACTTTAGCATGTTGATTTCATCTTATTTTATTTTCCATTCATGTATTACTTTTTCTCCTTTGATCTCTTTAGACTTTCTTGATCTTTAACATGCCTTGACCCTTCAACATTTTGAAAATACCCTACAAGACTCCACACTTATCCTTCAACAATTTTGCAAGTGACCTATTATTCTTCCAAAATACCCTTTAGAAACTTTGTAAGAGACCATTCCATTTGAATGTATCCTTCGAGGATTTTGTAAATGTCCACTTGCCCTAGACAATTTTTTTAAAAGAATTCATCTATTTTCTTCTCTTGAAAGTGTCCTTCAAAACTTTTGAAACATACCCTTTGGGATTTTGTAAATGTCCACTTGCCTTATAAAAATTCTCTAAAATGATTCATCAATGCCCTTCTTTTGAAAGTTTCCTTCAGATCTTCTCCAAGTGACCTAATATGAGCTTTTGTTTGGGTCACAAGCCTTTCGAAGCCTTAGCAAAGTATCCTTCAAGATTTTTGTTTGGGTCTTTTTCATTTAAGGGGGTTTGGGATAATTTCCTCGATAAAATACCAAGTGTCTTTTTCTTTTATAATTTTACAATGTACCTTTTTGGGATTCTTAAAATTTCCTTTTAAAAACTTTGTTTAGGTCACATGCCCTTTAGAACTTTTGCAAAGTACCCTTCATAATTTTGAAAATATCCCTTTGGAAGCTTTGAATGGTGCACTTACCCTTCAAAAATTTTGTAATGATCCCATTGAATCTTTTGAATAGTCCACTTGCCCTTTAGAATTTTTGCAAAGTACCCTTTGGGATTTTTGCAAGGCTCCCTTCAAAAATTTTGAATGGTCCACTTGCCCTTCAAACTTTTTGTAAAGTACCCTTCAATATTTTTGTAAGGATCCCTTAAGAAATTTTTAACAGTACACTTACCCTTAATTTTTTTCAAACAAAGACTTTTCCCATTTTCCCAAAATAAATTACCAAACAACTTTCTCTAAAATAATTCTAACTTACATTCATTTACATTGAAAACTTTATTGTAGACAATTTTTCTGACAAAGTCTAAACCATTTTCCTGAAGGAATCACTAAGTCACTTTCTCTGAAAGAATTCCCCAAAAAAATACAAAGCTGAAAAATTTACTAAGTATGGAGACATTTTCATGCATAACCTTTTGTATTTTTAACATTTACTCTATGTATCCTTATGACTTAGAACTTAGACCACTAAGAGATACTTGTAAATGATAGTCATTCAAAGTACACACTCAACTCCATGGGGATCTACAACAAGTTTGTTCAACTCAACACCTTTTTCATTAATACATAATAACATTTGACATCAATGACAATCTCCATATAGAAATGACTATGTCCAACAATCTCCTCCTTTGTCATTGATGGTAATCACCTCATCAAAATGACTTTACTATTATGTCTCCATTCTGCTTTCTCCCCCTTTGACATTAATGACAAAGAGTCTCTACCATAGTATGTCAACAATGGGTCTATAAGGGTTAAGTTTGGGAGGCTGTGGATGACTAGGAATCAATGAAATAAAATCCTATAAGGGTTATGCAAGCAAGTAGGAGGACCTATGGATTGGGTGTCATTAGCCACACTCAAGTAACCAAATTTTGCATTTTACATGACTAGACCATGCATAGTTATTCATTATTTGATTTCATGTACCATATTTCAATATGTTACTCTAATTTCATGCATGACTATATTGGTTATTCTTGTATGCATATTCATAGTAATTTCCCCACTGATTCTATGTTCTATATACCACTACACTACTTTGATTCCATACTTGACCATAGTAATTCTTCTTTGGCTTTTATGCATAGCCATAGTGATTGATAATCTAATTTTTTATATATCCATGTCTTCATTATTTTTTCCTCTCATGGTGATGTGGGTATCTATATACATCAAAATTTTCTAATACTTTGACCTTGTCCAATTTTTCTTCTACCTCTTCCACCTTTTCCTTTGGTGGTTCCTTTTTTCCTTGAGTAGATGAAGTGTGCTTTTCTTCTTGTATTATTTCTTCATCTTTGTCTTCATCAAAATATTCTTCATACTCTTTTCCACATGTATTAATCTCATCCTGATGCTCCACTTTTACTATTATTTGTGCCTTTCTAACTATGATACCCTATAAAGTGACCTTATTTTTCTATACCAAAACTTCATGAAATTCATATGAACATTAATATTAATTGTTCCCAAAGTATCTAACCATAGATTTATAAGAACCATATCCACACCATCCATATCCAAAGCATAAAATATGAATATAAAACATATTTGTTCATAATGAGATTCAAATATTGAAAAGCCTAAATATTTTGACCATCTATTTGAGCTTTCTTGATATTATTTACTTAAACATGTATATGTCAAGACACATCCATGTTACTAAAATTATACTTGATTCTAGGGTTTATGGACATAATGACCCTTTTCTTTTGAATACATCCAATATATTGAAAAATGGACTTTGATTTATTTGGTGCCAAATTATTTGAACCCTTATCATTAAATCCTAATTCATCTTTTATATCATCATCATCATCATCATCACCACCACCACCACCACCACCACTACCACCATCATCATCATCATCATCATCATCATCATCATCATCATCATCATCATCATCATCATCATCATCATCATCATCATCCTCATCATCATCATCATCATCATCGTTGTCATCATCATCATCATCATCATCATCATCATCATTATACATTATTTCTTTTTATTCATCACCTATATTCTCTTCCTTACTACCATCATAAAAATGTTTTCTTCCTCTTTTTCCACATCATGATCCTCAACCTCCCCTCCTGAATCATCTGTATCTCCTTCTTCATCATCCTCTTTTTCTTTTTCTTCTTCTTCTTCTTCTTCTTCTTTTTCATGTGTACTCGTTTCTTAGTTATCATCATCATTATCTTCTTTCCCTAAATTCCCATTTTTTTCATAATATACTATTCCAAAATATTTTGAATTTTTTTGACACTCTCCATAATAATTTCCTACTATTTTTTATCTATGACCCATGATTTAAAAAAAAAAAAAACTTATTTTAATAAAAAACCCTAAATTTTTTAGAACTCATGTGAAACTAATAAAAAATTTCCAAATTTTTAATATAGCTCTCCCTTATTATAATGGATTTTTATTAAAAAAATTTGTGAAAAGATTCCAAAAATTTTGGCCTACAGATCAAATCTATGAAAACTCATAAAATCATAATAAAGCACTCAAAACATTTTTAAAAATTATGAAATTCTGATTGTGTCTCTTTTGTGTGTTGATACAATATCAGTAAAAATTTCATGGATAAATTACTTATATTATAGTCAATATGACAAAATAAGTAAAAACCCTCAAATATCAATAAATTCCTCAAAAATGATCATAAAACATTGATTTTTTAATGTAACTTCATTAAAATATCATTCATCTCTAGTAAAACAATTTTTCAAAAATTCACAAGTGATTGTAATATATTACTAATTGCACAAAATTAGGGTTTCACCCTACACAAATTGCCTAAATTGAATCTTTGATACCACTTGTTATAATACACACTTATAACAATTGGAAATATGTAGAATATAATGTAGATCAACTCTAAAAAATAGATATTAGTGGGCCAAGATGCCCAAATATTCAATATATTCATAAATATAATAATCACTCTTAAGGTATGGAAACACCATACAATACTCCTTTAGGAAGGAATAACTCCACAATGTCTCTTCTAGGGGACAACTTCCAATATCTTGTTAAAATAGAAGATTCAATGATTACTTGATTCCTTTACAATGATATTCACCTCCTTTATATATACATATATATAATTAACAATGGATAATCCCAATGTAGGTTAATGATTACCCAATGCACTAATTCCACAAGTTATTCATTTATCCTAATATATTGGACCCATATAACTAACTAAGGGGGATGTGTGCCATATGTCAGCATCTCCATCAACCCATATATACTAATATATCATATCCCTAAGTACATAACATGCACAATTGTAAAGTGAGGAGGACACAAAAATAAAAGACATTGAGGTGATGCTTGAAATAGGAGTCATAAATACATTATAAATCCATGTGTAAATGGAAGTAGTTATTGATGGATAGAGCATGCATGAGGCTAAATCCAAAATGACTGAGACACATTATGAGCATGGGGTAGAATAAGCTAAAAAAGCTATTGTGCATAATTATGTTGAGACTGAATAAGACTCACCTAACACCCATAATGGATTAGGTAAAGAGGAGTGAGGTGACTTGAGTGTGAATAACAAAGAAGGTGAGGAGATCAGTAGCATAGGGCTTGAGAAACTTATGATTAAAACATTAGAATAGGTGATGATAGACTAAGAAAAATGTAAGATTATATTTTGTAGTCTCTAAAAGGGGATGAACTACCAAAATTAGAGTACACTAATGGGATTAGTGTTAGGTAAATATTTTAGTAGAATATCATTGACAAATACCTATTCATGTGGGATGATATCAACCCATAGGTATAATCAATACAAATGTGAATGAAGATGTTTTTTTGTTTAATGTATACATTAATAACCTAGTGATTGACATACATCCTAGTGCCATTGAAGACCATGAACCTAACATGGACCTTGATGAGTGCTAATACATCTATATTGACCTAGATAAATGCATTGAGATTGAAGTTGGAAGAGTGTTGATCAAACTAACAATAAAGGGAAGTCATTAAAACATTAGGAATCACATCACTATCAGTAAAAAGGAAGCACATGTGGTGAAATTATATCACCAACATGCTTAGATAGAAAATAAAATAGCATCCATGGAGTTGAAATTGTTAAAACTATGCTAGCACACTCTAAAAGAGGATCCTAATGTCTTAGATAAGGTAGGCCTATAATGGCTCTAGTCATTGGACAAAGTGAGCATGCTAGTGGATTTCCTATTTTAGAGTGAAAAAGCCATAAGGGACAGTAGGAAAGACATGTGGAATCAATCCTAGATCAGATTTTTAAGGTAAGTTTATGGGTATAAGGACCTCTTAAATAATATTAATGAAAAAGTTATCATGGCCTAGCCTAATTTTTTGAATTTTGCTCAACAAAGTTCAATGATGATGGCATGTTTATATGAGGAATAGTATAAACAAGATTCCTAAAACATGGGAAAAAAATTATGAATGAACCTAACTTCTAAAATAGATGGAAGACATTGGTTAGATAGTTTTCAAGTGTCGATAGAAACTTGAAGAGAGATTCAATGACTTTTAGTGCCAAACGGTGGAATAGGAAAGTGCACTAGTGGATTCCCTAAAATAAATAACCAAAAGGTTCAATGATATTAAAAAATAGGTTGAAGGGACTCAATATCCACCTAATTTTTATGATTTAGATATGTTGTACTCAAAATACCCCCAATCTTTATCTTCATTCGATTTGGGATGTTATATATTTCTAAAGGCCTAGGACTTTTTTGAAAATATTTTTCATGTCTTTATATGTGCACCTAACTTAATTTTTGATATAAATGACATGATACATTTTAATTTTTTGGGTTTATTCAAACAAAAATATTAATATTTTTAACATTTGTACATGTATATAGGTTTTTAGCGAATGCATAGTAAATATAAAGTTTCAGACTTCACATATTTTTATTTTCATCGATTATGTTTTTCACATATTTTTTATCTTCAAAACTTTTGTTCTTAAAGTCATCTTTCAACATTTTTTATCCTTCACATCTTTTATCCTTCACAAAAATTTATTGTTAGAACTTTTTTCAAAGCTTGTGTTTAAATAATTTTGTCTTTGCAACTTTTATTTGGAACCTATGCATCTTTGAAATATTTGTTTGCATATTTTATCATGACTCTTCCTTTGCATATTTTACATTTCAAAAAATTTGTTTAGAAGTTGTGCTTTACAAGTTGTGTTTGTAAGGGTTTTATTTAGATTTTATGTTTTAATGAATTAGTCTTCAGATATTTTTTTTAGAACTTCCACTCATGAGTTATGTTTCAATGCAAGATCCGACACCTGACATCTAAAGGTAGACTACATGAAATAATTAGTATTACACAAAAGTAATGATGAGATGACATTTATCCAAGGATACAACATGGAATTTATATGAATTTATATAAAGCTTACATGGCATACCCATAAAAGTCAAGGCACATAATTTTAATTAACTGAGTGAAATAAGCTTGGAAAATGTTGGACATTAATGACACACAAATTGAATTAAATTCTTATAATTGAATATATATCATAAAAGTATAAAGAGATATTGGGCCTACTGATTTATAACAAACTCATGATAACTTACACTCTAAATAAAACTTTATGCCCTAGGTGTATATGTTCCATTTGAAATTTATTTCAATAAGCCAACATGGTCAAATTATCATGAAAATAACATAATTGAACTAGGTAGTAATGGCATCTTCATCTAAGCCATTTATGGGTGTTTCCACCTTCCAAATTATCCATCAAAGACTCTACACAATATACCAACATTATTTTTGATTGAATTATGTTTAATAATGAGTATGATAAATATTCAACTCTTTTAGATGTAGTCAAGGATGTAAACACTCATTCACATGAATAAGTCCTAAAATCCCCATAGTAGTAGATAGTAGTATACTTCATACCATTTAAATGTCAACAACTACACTTTATAGTGACAAATCTTGAGTCATGCCCTGCATCAACTTGTTGTGAGACATATTCTTCACTAAAAAGGTGATTATAGGTGAATTAATACACCACCTAAGCCATTTAATAGTCATTTCTTATATCTCAAGAGATGCCTTCTAGAGGTATCTATATCTGCCAATTGGAGATGTTATATTTGATGGACACTGAGTGGAGATGTGGAAGAAGATAACCATGATTGAAAATAATCTAAGAAAATGGATCACTCATGGAGAGGTGGTCACTCTAAATTCCAGGGATCTAGTTCTATTTACCAAGTTCTAGATTGGTATTTGCATTAGAATGGTGTTTTGAATACATTGTATGGTTACCCTAGAATCCAATATCTCTATTTATAATGGGTAACATTACTAGACCTAGTGATGACTTCTAAACTGACCTTTGCATTAATAAAAATAATTAGTGTAAGGCTTAAAGATTATATATTTAAAAAGGATAAGAGGCCCCTACGTAGCCATTTATACATGATGGCATATCTTCTAGACACTATCATGGGTACCATCTACATACATAATAAATCATTTTAGAGCCCATCCCCAAACTATGTTAAAAATTAGGTATGCAATTCCTTTTATTTAATCTACATATATGCATACATGAGGAACATAGTAGGAATTTTTGAGAATTTATACCATCAAATATAGAGGACAATTCATGAAAAAACCCTGAACAAAATATCATAGAACATTATCAAGACATTATGTCTCAAGGAGATTACTAGTTTACCATGACTACACGATGATTATGGTAATGGGGAAAAAGGTTGATCCATTGTGTCTCCCTAAATGCATCCCTAAAAAGATATCTAAGCAAGATATTATGTATCATCTATGGTGGAGTATGGATGAATACCTAAATAAAAATAAGAAAATATTATTTCATGGTTCCTCTTTGATGATTGGTCAGATGTCTTATACCATTAACAAACATTTTGGAGAAGTTGGAAAGACTAGATTATATTATTCATTTGATTCTTTGCCACATATAGACTAGGATCCCCAAGACCTAACCTATAAGCACATATAAGGCCTTGACATCTTGATAACCATGATTTCATTTTTATAAATGCAAAATATGAGGCTAAAGTTTTTGAGAGAGAAAAGTAAGATCATTTTAATGAGGATATTTTAATAATTATTCAGGCACAATCATCTATAATAATTTTTTATGTGCACACTAGGCTCCCTCTTCCTATAAAATGGTCAAATGTAGACTACTAGACCTCCCATAATTCCCAATAGCCTCAAGATAAAATAATCTCTTATAGACTACCACTCATGGTGATGATAATAGTCAATAAGGATCCTTCTATGGAGGAGAACCTAGTGGTTTCTAGTTCATCTCAAGAAGGACCATCTCACACACCATCACTTCCAATGAGGGATATGAAGCAAAAGAAAGAGGTGGAAGAAATTCCATCTACTCATAGTGGTATAGGTGTATAATAATAACCAATTTTTATTCATTATTAAGATATAGAAGATGAATTCCTCCCTGTTTCCTCCTTAGTTCTATTTTTCACAATTGTGGATGTTATTTCTTCTTCCACTCAATAGACTTCCCCCTTACCTAGTAATTATATTTTTTTCTTAAAAGAGTAAACCTAGAGTCCTTCAAAACCCTAAAGATATAATTGATAAATCTCCACTAAAATAGGGCCTAATAGATCATGTATATACATCCATCATGTGCGAACCTAAGGATGAAGAAGATGATGAATAAATACAGAATGCCAAAGTCTTAAGCCTTCAAGGATGGAAATGGAAAGTACCACTTAGGGTTGTTAGGCTAGGTGACAGAATTTATCCTTGAATTACCTTACTCCCTATTGTTTTTTAGTCCTTTTGGTTTCCATTATTTATTTTAATACTATTATTTCATTGGATTTTATTATTGTTAGCCTTGTTTCCATAGTTCTAGTTATTTCTAGTGTTGGGCTTGTTTCTCAAAACTTTATTATTTATACTTACCCTAATTTCACCTAAATCACCATTCTAACTAAAAATAATAAGACTAATTTTTTTAAATTTAATCAAATAAAAGGATTCATGGAAAGTTCTCAATTTCATGTATCTTCCACCAAATTAAGATTGCCAATTCCTTATTCTAGTTCCACCTAGTCCACTTCTATTATTCCATCAAAGAAATATGTAAATAAAATTATATATATTTTTAATCGAATGCCCCAATTTTGTGTTGAATATTGGTACAAAATAATTTGTACATCCTTAACATACCCATTTCAATCACAAGCTTTAATGTAATCTCTAGGGGACCTTCTAGCTGAGATTACTGCTCAGGACACTCAGCCAGTCGACTCTAACCAATTGGTAATTCTTTAGTGGGATGATAATTTTAGAGGCATATGATTACAAAATACCTAATTTAAATATATTATACATTACCGTGGTGAGTTTTATCTTTTACAAAGGAACCATCCAACAGGTGAAAAAGAGAAAAATTGAGGATGACACTAATAGTGGTCTAGTTTTGGAGAAGAGAAAGGATCTTTTATATTTGTCAAAGAGAAAGAAAAGGAGGTGGGTGAGTCTTCTTAAAATTAATATTTAAAATTATAATTTATGAATAAAACCAAATATTTGATATAAATTCATGAGGGGAGTGAATAGGCTAGGCCAAAGCTAGAGCAAGAGCTTAAACAGGTCAAGGAAAAAAAACAAATTATTTATGTCATAACATAAATTGAAAATGTTCAAAGTTCATCCATTTTGTTGTATAATATTTTGGATGTTATTATTTAAATTATAGATTATATATACCATAATTTATTTAAATAATAAAAATTTTCATTTCTTTAAAGGAAGATGAAAATAAATTGAATTTTCTTGTATTATATCCAACTAATAAGGCTTATAGTCATTTAGATTTGATGACACCATTAGAGGTAAATAATGTTCTCAAATTTGTGTTCAAGTATATAAAATTTTATTCCAAATTTTTCATAAAATTATAAGTTAATCTAGAATATTCTAGATGAATTCAAGCTCTCTCAAGTAAGGGACTTTATAGGAAAGTTAATAAGTAAAGCTAGTTTTGACCAATTGCTTCAGGAGGATTCTACCAATTTTAAGTAGAGGATTAAAGGGATTAAATTATATGAAATTGAATCAAAAATTGATTTTTTTAATAATAAGGTTATGAAGATAAACATTTTTTAGGTGGAGTTCAGGGCCACCAAAACTAAACATGCACTCTTACTAGTGCAAGTTAGTAGATTACATAGGTAATCTCTTCTAAATATGGACATCATTAGGCTGTAGCATGTTTCTAGTTAAAAAAACTACCAATATTTGGAGGTAAATAAAATGGATATGACCCCACCATCCAATTCCTAAATGATTACTTTAGTTCCTTCTACTACTTCAACTTTAACCATGTAATCATCAACTTCAAGTAAACCTTAGTATTCTAAGGTTTATTTTGTATGAATATTGTATGAAGAGTTAAATGGTGTAACTAGAGTGCATTTATATGTAGCATATACATGTAATAGCTAAGGAATTTTATAAGCATACACACATTACATTTCCATGTAAAAGCAAGTCTATTTTTTGGAAACATATTTGTGATCAATTGTAATTGTACATGTAGGATTTGCATTAATTATAACTCATGTTATAATTATTAACATGTAACTTTGAATTTTACATGGATTTGAGGATGAGGTAACCCATCCCCAAATATATTTATACTTTTAATCCTTTTGTGTTTATGGTGGTAAATTTATCAATATAATAAGTCTTTTTTATTATCATTCAACTATGCCATTGCTTTTCCATTCCAATTCTATGTAATTAGTTGTGTTTTATTTTCTTGGTTTTATTGACTCAGTAATTTAAAGTGTGCAAGATCTATGTATATAATTAATTTTATTATTATTAATGTATAATAGTTTAAATATATTTAATATCTATTAGACAATTATCAAGTATCATTTATCTCATGCAATTATATAGACTATTTCAATTCTCTGAGTGTGTTTTTCTTGATATAGACTTCTAGGTGTAAGCCATAGCTGCCTCAGATACCTCTTTGATCTGAGTTATAATATGCTAAATGAGGGTGTGAAATAACTACTCTAAATGATATCAACCTTTATTTGATATCTTGGAGTTTACTATATCATATTCTTCCCTAGATATTGTTGTTGTGTTTGCATGTGAGTGTGCAATAGCTATTAACTACAAACATTGGTATTAAAACACTTGTCCATAAAGAGACTAGCCAAAAATTAATTATTATAAAGACCACAAATTCTTATTTTCTTCCATAAATTTCCCTTTTTGGATTTTCTTTTATTAATATCTTCCCACTTTAAATAAGGTGCATCCATCCAATTAAAATAGGTTTTAACTTTATTCTAGGTTTCACTCATCTACACATATACCCAATTAACAACTTGCATGTTTGTCCTACTATTCCACCATATAATTATTTAACCCATACCTACAACTCATGACCTAGAATGGATTTCATCACCTTTGATATCAGAAAATGTTATAAGTTACCTCATTTAATATAGGATGTGTATAAAATGAATATAAATAGAATAAAAAGATAGCGCTAGAAGGGGGCCACTTGTGTGCCTTTCCTAGTAAAAGTTTTACCCTATGTTTGATTTACAATGGAGATACCAAAGAGAGTAAAAAGGTCTATATCCCAAACCAATCTTATAGTTTGACCTTTATTTATCCATCAAAGGCCTATATGTGTACTAGTTTTCTTTACCATATTCCAAGTCAAGACACCTTCCCTAATAAGAATATCCATCCCATTAATCCTACTATAGATCAACCTTGGTTAGTTGGATCTACCATTATATTATCAAGATATGTGAATTATTTTCTAAGGAATCTAAAGAATTATCTGCCTTCTTTCTCTACTTCTAGAGGAAGAATGATATAGGAACATATCAAGTCTTTTAAGTTTGATTTAAGATTAATGAATGTCATTGATGAAGATGTTACATGTAGGCTTTTCCATTTTACATTAAAGGACACCATGTATGATTATTTCTAAATCTACAAGAGAACTCAATTACTTCATAGAATTCATGTAAAATAACTTTATTTACCTAATTTGGAAAAGTTACCAATTTGAGTGTGGCATATCAGATTTTCACCAGTATGAAGAGGGAACCCTATGAGCTAATTTAAGCTTTTAATTCAAGGTTTTAGAAGATGTTCATTTGGATAAGTATTAAATATAAACCATTAGTGGAACTCACACTCAAAATGTGCAAGAACTCTTTGGATCTAATTATTGTAGTATTTTTTCAAATATTTGTTTTTATTAACACTCTATCACTAGCCTATGAATAAGTGATCAACATTGATAACTAGCTAAATCTATATATATTAGGCACTCTCATCCTCAATGCTAGTTTATTATCTTAGAATCCAGTTCCTCATATGTATAAGAATGTTTAGAATAATTTATATGAATTAAACTCATATGAAATAATACACAACAAATCATAATTATGGTTTATTAAAAAAATTTACACAAATGAATGGTCATTAGTAGAACCAACATTTGATCCCATTGAATCCTGTAGTTACCCAAGGTGTTGATTCTACCAAATTAAAATTTTATTCTATATATAAAATGGTTCAAAAGTTGAGAAATTAATTCTTTGGCATGCATATGAATATTATTATTGATATTTGTCAAAATAATAATTAGAATTATAAGTTTCAAAGATATAATAGACCTTTGAATAGGTCTACAAATAATGTAAAACAATGTTAGCCCAATAAGTTACCATCAATCAACATAGTGGAGACAACTCTACCCAATTGGTGTAGAGTTCACAATAAATCACATGATGGTGAACTTTAATGTGTTGAATTTTTTGTAGCATTAAATATTTTTCAAAGAGAAATGGTGAGGCAAGATTTTATGAACATGCCACCATAATTCCCCCATGAGTCTAACTCCTCAAGCACTTGCATGTTTTTTAAAACTCAAGAGTTTATTTTCCCAAGTGAGGATGATAATTTACTAGAGGATAATTATGATGATGTATATGAATTATAGTAGTATAAGAGAGACAATTATAATTTGAGGAACAAGAATCCATTCACAACTTTTACTCCTCCAAATAATATAACTATTCCACTAAATTTTAAGGTTGATAAAAATTCACCTCCCCGAGAATAAAATGATCATCCCCAAAATAAGGATGAATAGAGAAAATGAGGATATAAAATTATTGAAGACATGAATAAAATTAAATCAAACATCACTCTTCATGAATTGGCTCAGATCACTGAATAGAAGGAGTTCCTTTGGAGGTCTATCATAGGAAAGTCTACTTTAGAGAAGACAATGGCTACCCATACAAATGCCATATACAAGATTAAGACATAAGTTCCTCCTTTATTGTTAACTATCAAAGTATTTGGAAAAAATATTCACAATTGTTCAATTGATTCTATAGATTTGGCTACTATGATACCAACTTCTATTTGACAAATGCTTGGATTGACTCCAAGCCCATCAAAGAAGATAATTTCATAGTTAGACAAAATAGTGGTGACTTTGGTTTGATAATTTAATTATGTATGAATTTAAGTGGAATTTGAGCCATTTGTATAGATGATTATTGATATAATTGTGGTAGATATCCTAGATGGATATACATTACTACTAAATATAGACTATTCAAAGAAACTAAATAGATATATAGCAACAGACTTCTCCCATATTTGGTTACCATGGAGAAATGTTTAAAACTAGATTATAATATATTAGGAACCAATAATGAATAAACCCATCATGGAGTAAAATACTAAGAATGAAGAGGTAAGTTATAAATCCCCCAATCTTGGAATTTATACCTTTACCACAAAATATATGGTGCAAAAGTTTGAAATCCAAAAATCTTCCCAATTGTGGATTCTCCATTTTGATGGTGCAAGATCCATGCGAGAATAAATAATGGGTGTTGAATTAGTTAACCCACAAGGTATAAGTACCTATCATTATATAGGTTTCAATTCCCTTTTATAAATACCGTAGTAGAGTATGAGGCATTGATTTTGGGACTACAATTTTATATCAAAAATAATGTCAAGTAGATTCTAATCTATGGAGATTCAGAGATAGTAATTAATTAGATCAAAAATAAATACTAGTACAAATTATCATAACTAAATAGGTAAAAACATATATCTTGGGATTTGATTGACCCATTTGAGGTGTTCAACATACTAATTATTCCTCTAGAATAGAATCAAGCTACTAAATAATTGGCCATTTAGCTAAAAATTTGGTGTCATTATATGAATCCAAGGTGCATAAATTTTCCATTGAGCTTGTACCTTGCCTATCTATTATTGATAATGTGGAAATTTTATAGGTATTTGATGATGACCTAAAAATTTTCCAATTATTAACCAAGTTAGAACAATTTTAATCTCAAATCATTGATGATAAATAAATCAATTATCTATGATAGAAGGAATTAAGAGAAGAAAGAGTTATTAAACTCAAAAAATATAGTATTCCTTTATGAATGATTTATTTAGGGGGAGTGTTTGATACAAAACCTTAAGATCATTAGTTAGGGTATCCTAGAGTCAATGAGTCTAAGTTAAATAAATATAACTTGGAAGATGAGAGTGATCCATTATATTTCAATATTGGTCTCAAATAAACTCCAAAGGAAAAGGGTAAAGGATTTACTCACCTATTATAAAGATGTGATTACATGGATGTATGAGGACTTGAAGGTTTTTTAACCCAAGAGTCATCACCCATACAATCCCACTAAACCTAGACCATAATCCATTTAGGCAAACATAAAGGATATTATATTATATCCTATAACCAATCATCTAAAAATAAGTAAAGAATATATTATGTGCAAAGTTAGTGTTTCCTATCAAGAATTCTATCTAGGTTTCCAACTTGGTTCTAGTTAGGAAAATGAATGGGAAAATTATATTATTTATTGATTTTAGGAACTTGAATAAAGGTTTTAAGAAATACAACTACCCTTTACATTCCTTGGATGAGGTGATCTAGATATTAAGTGGTCAGGTTAAGGAATGATATCCTTCTTGGATGTTTTTTCATGATATAACTAGGTATTGGTCAAATTTAAAGATAAAATAAAAATTGAATTTACCACAAAGTGGGGTAATTATGCATATAAGAGGATGTATTTTGGCCTAATTAACATAGGATTTACCTTTTAGTGAGCCATGAACCACACATTTACATGGATGAACTCAATATTTTCTCAAATAATAGAATTGATCATATAGGCCATCTACAATTAATATTTGAAAGATGCAGAAGGTTTTACATCTCACTAAACTCTAAAAAGAACATTTTTGGAATTATTGAGGACAATCTCTTAGACAAAATTATCACCAAATAATAAAACACCAATGACCCAGATATAGTTTAGGGGATTTCAAATATTGTGTTCCCAAATAGCAAGAAATAACACAAGTCTTTATTTAGAAAGATAATTTTTTTGAAGAAGTTTATCTTCAATTTTGTATAAATTTTTAGACCTATAAATTCAATGCTCAATAAAGAAATTAAATTAGAGTGGACATCAAAGGCCCAAAAGTCTTTTCATTACATCAAAGATGCTATATCTTAGGATACAATGTTAATAATCCCAAATTTTAATGAAGACTTTTTATTTTACTCTTTTTCTTTAGAACACATGATTTCTATAGTGATTACTCATAATAAGGATGGAAGTGAGTATTGTATTGCATTAATGAACATGAATTTGAGATAAGCAGAGCTCAAGTACTCCATAATAGATAAGAAATGTTTTGCTCTAGTCAAAGTGGTAAATAAATTCAGACATTACATTTTAATAAATAAGACTATTTCTATTTTTATAGACCCTATCATCAAGCTCACTTTATAACAAAATTAATTGGGGGAGCACAAAGGAAAATTGATGGAAAAATTGTAGGATTTTGACCTAGAAATCAATCTTGCCAAAATTGTCTAAGGTTAAGGCATCATTTAGCTTATGACTAAGCCTAACCCACACATCACCATTGAGGAGGTTTTTAAAACCCAAATATCTAAAAGAGACTGGTATATTAATATCATTTGATATTTACTCATAATTATTTGTTCTTTATAACTTAATAGAGAACATATGAGAGATTTGAGGTTCAAAGCTACTCACTACATGATCAAAAAAGGAATATTCTATAGAAGAAATTATGAAGGCTTCTACCTAAGATATGTGTTATGAGAAGAAGCTAAATATATTTTGGATAACTTAAAACATAATATTGGTAATGGTCATCCATATGGAAATACCACAACACATAATATACTCTAAATGGGATACTATTTTCCAATAGTATTTAAGGATGCACATACACATGTGATAAAATTCCATGAATACCAAGTTTTGGCCAAGAGAGAAGTACACATAGTGATGCCACTATAACCTATTATTAAAATAATACCACTCACTCAGTGGGGCTTAAATTTCATCAATGCCATCAACCATAATTCTTTAGTTAGCTATAAATTTGTGCTCACATCCATAGATTATTGCAATAGATGCACTAAAGTAGTGGTTAGAAGGCATTATAGAGCATATGATGTAATCATTTTTCTAGAAGAAAACATCACAACTAGGTTTGGTACCCCTATTTCATTAGTTTTTGATAATGGTCGAATATTCTAGTCAATTGAATTCACTAAATGTGCCCTTGATAATCAAATCATCATTTGGTCATCTGCAAACCATTACCTACAAAGAAAGGGATTAGATAAATCAATAAATAGGAACCTAGTCGATGCTATTAAAAATTTATCCATAGACAAATCCAGATAATGGCATCATTTACTAAAGTATGCACTATGGGTAGAATGAACAAGATTCAAGTAGGAACTTAAAGATTTACCTTACTTGCTAGAATATGGATGATGGATAGGATTCACAATTATGCTCAAACTACCAACATATCAATTTATGTAGGAATACATGGAACCAAGTGCCAAAGAGGAGTCCCATTTATTTTTTATAATAAAAATAAAGGAATATAATAATGAGGCATTACTTAATTTCAATAAACATTAGGACTTGGTCAAAATATGGTTTGACAAAATATTAGAGTTTAAAATATTCAAAATATATGACCTCATGATTTTATGGGATAAAACCCATGAAAAGAAAGGATAACATGATGAGTTTACCCCTTTATGGATAGTGCCTTACCAAATATAAGATATCTTGGGTAATAATATTTTATGTTTGAGTGACCTCCAAGGTAATGGATTGACATATTTAGTTAATGGGCAATTTTTGAAGCACTGATTCATGTTTGTACCATCTGGAGATGTTCCAGAATGACCACAAGTGTTTAGGTAGAGGTAGGTGTAGATTAGATTTACTACTTTCATAGTTTAGTTTCTTGTTTTCTATCATTTATTTTCATTAGGGTACTTTCCTTGATTTCTAAAGTAGCCTTTCTTATTTTCTACATTTTTATTTCTCTAGTTTAGTTCCCTACTTTCTAAGAGTAATTGTTTTTTTTTTCATGATAATTTGATTAACTTATCTAGAGATAACCAATCATGTACCCAATTAATTAGGCTTATTATCCATGTTTGAGGTTAAAATTTAAATCCATGATATGGTTACTATAAGAAGAATAATTATGAGAAGAAAATAAAATGGAGCACATAAATTTGTTTGTTTAAAGGGTTTACACCCTTGTGTTGAGACTTTCAAAATTTAGATATGCAACAAATAGGTTAATTATGGCTATATCACAATTGAATACTTATATCATGTATGTAAAATCTCCTACCAAAGTTCCATATGAATTTAGAAAGTTTTCTCATATATTTGGATCAAATACACATAAATTTGAATACTTTTTAAGGTAATAATCATTGATATGAATATAGCTAGAAGGGACATTCTAATAAAATAATTATTATTTTTCACATACACTAGCTTAGAATGATTCCTTCCTTCTTTAATCTACCCACATTTAAAACAAAAAAAGAGAGAGGACTAATGTATCCTAAGGATTGATAAATAAACCTAAAGTATATCTAAAGGTGATTAAAGACTCACATGATCAAATAAGATCAGTGAATCATGCATTATTCAAGAATATGAATGGAAGGAAAGGAAGAGGAACCATAAGTATCTCTATCAAGGATATATATGCCTGGATAGTATCATAGCAATGTTTGAGTTTCTATAGTTTTAATATGATTAAAATAAATTGGAATGAAACCTATAGTTTATTCCAAGTCTTTACTAAACTTCTCTCAAGCAAGGCTAAATTAAAATCACTTCATCACACATAGATCTAAGGTATGAGAAAGACTAGTATATTATATGAAGTCATTTGGATTTGCTTTCACGTTTCTAGTTCAATTATTCTCTTATGGTATGGTTCATTATTGATTTTGTGTTGTTAACCAAATATTATAGGTTCTTGAATACTTTGGAGTATTCCCCCTATAGTCACCATTTATTGTACTCAACACACCCCCATTATTTACTTTATTTCTAGGTATATTTTGAAAATATTTTTCATAGATCTTTATTTGTGCACTTTATTATTTGATATAAATTCCATGAGACGTTTTCATTTGTTAGGTTTATTCGTACTAACCTATTAATGTGTTTTGGGAGTTTTGCATGTATACAAGTTTTTATAATATGTGTAGTAATTACAAAGTTTTATACTTCACACATTTTTATATTCACCAATTTTGTTTTTCACATATTTTTGATCTTTAGAACTATTATTTTCAAAGTTGGATATTAGCATGTTTTATCGTTCACATATTTTGGCCTTCATAAAAATTGGTCATTAGAACTTTTGTTTGAAGGTTATGTTCTCATAATTTGATCTTTAAAAATTTTGTTTGAAACTTGTGTATATTTAGAGTGTTTGTTCACATATTGTATCATTACTTTGCCTTTGCATATTTGACATTTCATAAATTATGTTTAGAAGTTGTGTTTGCAAAGGTTTTATTTAGAGGTTGTGTTTGGAATTATTATTTAAAGATTTAATTATAAACTTCCATTCATAATTATGTTTCAATGTAATGCTTGACACTCAACATCCTAAGGTAGACTATGTGGCATAGTTTGTATTGTGCAAAAGTAATGATGAGATGATACTTTTCCAAGGCTATAGCATGACATTTCTCTAAATGTATATAAATATTACATGGAATACATGCCAAAGTGAAGTGATATAAGTTATATTAAAAGAGTGAAAAAATCTTGAAAGATGTTGGACATTAATGACACATGAAATGAATTAAAGTATTAGACTTGAAGTTATATCATCAAATTGTAAAGAGACATCATTCCTATTTATTGTTAATAAACGTGTGAGAACTTGTACTCCAAAGAGAAATTGAATACCTAGATTTCTATGTTCCATTCAAAATTTATTATATTAATCCAACACATAGTTAATTATTACAAAAATTACATAATTAAAATAGGTAGTAATGGAATCTTCATCTAAGGTATTGAGGGGGTGTTACCACCTTTCAAATTCTCAATCAAAGACTCTATAGAGTATAATGACACTATTTTTTATTCAACTATGTTCAATAATGAGTATGCTAATTATTTAACTCTTTAGGATGTAGTTTAGAAAGTAGATGCCCATTCACATGAACAAGTCCTGATGACCCCATAATAGTAGTTAATACCATTGAAACTTCAATAACTACACTTTGTAGTGGTAAAACCTAAGTTCATTACCTACATCAACTTGTTACAAGACCTATTATTCAATGGGAAGGTGACTAGAGGTGGATTCCTACACCATCTAATCCATAAGATAGTCATTACTTGTATCTTAGGAGATGCCTTCTAGAGTTATTTTCATCTTCCAGTTATAGACACTACATTTAATGGACATCAGGTGGAGATGTTGAAGAAGACAACCAATATTGAAAATGATCTAAGGAAATAGATCACTCATGGAGAGGTGGCCACTCTCAAATTAAGGGAACCAGTGCCAATTTCCAAGTTCTAGATGGGTATACACATTATATTGGCATTGTTGAATAGATTGTATGGTTGCCCTAACATCCACTATCTCTAGTTTGAATGGGTGCCATTGTTGGACCTAATGATGAATTTTGAGTTGAATTTTACACTAGGCAAGATAATCAGTGCAAGGATTAAAGAGTAGATGTTCAATAAGGATAAGAGGCCCCTAGACAATAATTTATGCATGATGTATTATATATTTGATATTATCATGGGTACCATCTACATAATAATGGATCACTCTAAAGCCCAACCCCAAACTATGTTAAAAATTAGGTATGTGATTCTTTTTATTTCCTCTACATCTTTATGTACACCATGAACATAGTCAAAATTTATGAGAATTTCTACCGTCAAATATGGAAGGAAGTTAATGAAGAACCCTTACACACAATATCAGATAAAATTAAAAAAACATTAGGGTTCAAGCAAAATTATTAGCTTTACCCTGACTACATAGTGATTATGTTCATGGGGAACAAGGTTGTTCCATTACATCTCCCCAAGTTCATTCTCAAAAAGATGGTTGAGAAATATATCTCTACTAACTATGGTGGAGCATGGATGAAAACTAGAGAAAAAATAATAAATTATTATTTCATGGTTCCTCCTTGATAATTGGTTGGATGTGCCATACCATCAAAAAACATTTTGGATAAGTTGGATAATATAGAGAATACTATTAGGTTGATTATTTTACACACAAAGAGTGGGATTCCTATTGCCTAATAAATAATCACATCCAAGGACTTTGCATACCATACCAATATGATCCTTATGACCATGATTTATTTTTTCTAAATGGAAAAAATGATGTTCAAGTCCTAGAGAGAGTGAATGAATATAGTTTGAATGAGGATATTTTTATAATAATCTAGGCACAATAGTCTATAATAATTATCAATGCACATACTAGGCTCCTTATTTATGGTAGATGGTAAATTATAGACTATTATACCTCCCATAGTTTATAATAGCCTCAATACCAAGGAACCTCTTCTAGGCCACCACCAATGGTAATGACATTAGTTAAGTAGGATCCTAGTGTGGAGGAGACCCCCATCGATTTCAAGTTCATCTCAAGAAGGACCATCTCACACACCACCACTTTCAATGAGGGATATGAAGTAAGATCAAGAGGTGGAATAAATTCTATCTACTACTAGTGGTCTAAGTGGAAAAGAGGAACCTATTTGTATTAATTTTTTAGATACAAAAGAAGGTCTCCCTATTGCCTCCTTAGTTTTAATTTCCACAACCATGGATGTTACTTTTTACTCCACTCAATAAACTTCCCCTTTGCTTGGTAAGGCTAAAATTTGTTACAAGAGGAAAACTAGAGTACTTGGAACCCTTGTGGATATAAATTATAAATATCCACTACAAGAGGGCCCAAGAAACCATGGATAGATGTCCATCAAGAGGGAACCTGAGGATGAATAACTATCAAAGGCCAAAGTCTTAAGCCTTCAAAGATTGAAAGGGAAAGCAAAAATTAGGGGAAATGGTTTAGGTAATGGAAATTTTCCTTCAATTACATTAGTCCATATTATTTATGAATTACCTTTGGTTTCCATTATTTCTTCTATTATTATTGTTTCATTGGATCCTATTGTTGTTAGTCCTCTTGTTTCCATAGTTCTAGTTATTTTTAGTGTTAGGCTTGTTTATAAATCCAATATTATTTATACATCCAATATTGTCACCTCAATCACCATTCTTCCTACCATTCCTAAGCCTAAAAATATTAAATTCAATAAAACCAAAAGATCTATGGTAAGTGCCTAGTTGTGTGTCTCTTTCACCCAATTAGGATTACCATTGCCTTCTTCTAATTCCACCCATTCCACTTTTATTATTTCATTTAAGAAATATGGAAAGAAGAAGCATGTATATATTGTCCATACAATTATTTAGTTTGGTGTTGTAGATTGGTCCAAAATCATTTGACCATACTTACCAAACCCATTATAATCATAGGGTTTAATGAAATCTTTAGGGGACCTTCTGGCTGAGACTACTGCTTAGGGCACTTAGTGAGTTGACTCTACCCAGTTGGTGATTCCTCATTGGGTTACTTATTTATAGTAAAAAACTTCCCAAAGGCCTAATTTAACTATAACAAAGATTCTCATGGTGAATTTTATCCTTGAAAAATCAAAATGAATCATCCAATAGGTTAAAACGAGAAAAATTAGGGATGACACTGGCAGAGGTCTAGTTTTGGAGGAGAGGTAAGATGCTTTCTCTTTATCTAAGATAAATAGTAGGAATTTGGGATATTCTCCTTCAAATGAAAATTTCAATTCTTACTTAAGAAATCAAATTAAAGCTTTGATAAAACTTCATTATGGGACTAAAAATGCTAGGTGAGAGCTAGAGCAAGAGCTTGAATAGGTTAGGGAATAATAATAAATTATTCATCTCTCAGTAAAAATTGAAAATGATGTTCAAAGTTTAAGCCTTTCTTTGTACAACATTTTGGATGCTATTAGTTCAATGAGAACTGAGTTATCTCCTCATGTTATTGAAATAATAAAACTAGTTTAATTATTTAAATGAAGTGGAAAATAAATTGAATTTTCTTGTATTATATGTAATTAATAAGGATTACAACCATTTGGATTTGATGACACCATTAGAGGGAGATAACGCTGTCAACTTTGTGGTAATCCAAACATAAGAGGTTAGAGATTGAGTTTCAAGTATAAAAACTTTGATCCCTATGTTTTCATAACATGAGAATTTAATCTTGTAGATTCCATATGAATTAAAGCTCTCTCAAGAAAGGGACTCTATAGGAAATAATAAGTAGATATGGTTTTGATCAATTGATTCAGTAGGATTCTACCAATTTTAAGTAGAGACTTCAAGGGATTACATTAAAGTAAATTGATTCAAAACTCAACTTTGTCATGAAGAAGGTTACAAAAATAGATATTTTTGGAATGGAATTCATATCCACCAAATCTAAACATGCATTCTTCCTAGTGCAAGTTATTAGAGTACATAGGCACTCTCTTCTAAATATGGACATCATTAGGATAAAGCATGGTGTTGGTTAAAAACACTCCCAAGAGTTGGATGTAAATAAAATGTTTATGGCTCCACCATATAATTCATAACCAACTACTTTAGTTCCTTCTACTACTTTAGCTTCAACCATGAAACTATCAACTTTAGTTAGACCTTAGTTTTCTAAGGTTAATTTTGTATGTATATTTTATAAAGAGTTAATTGATGTAACTATAGTGTATTTATATGTATAATATACATGTGATATCTAATTACTTTTGTAAGCATGCACACATTACATTACCGTGTAAAAGCAAGTCTATTTTTTGGAAACATAATTATTATCAACTATAATTTTACATATAGGCTTTGCATCAATTATAACTCACATTCTAATTATTAACATGTAAATTTGAATTTTGTATGTATTTGAGGGATGAGGTGACCCCTCCCTAAATTTAGTTATACTTTTAATCCTTTTGTATTCAGGGTGGGAAATTTATCAATATAGGAAGATGTCTTTTTTATTATCATTCAATTGTGTTGATGTTTTTCCATTCCAATAATGTGTAATTAGTTGTGTTTTATTGTTTTGTCTATTTTGATTCATTAATTTGAAGTGTTTAAAATCTATGGATAATTCCCTTTGTTTTAGATTAAGGTAAAAGCATGTTTTGAGGGGACCCCAAAACCCTATAACAAAAATAGAAAGATAAAGTAATAACATCCATCAGGAAGAGCATTCCTAAGTCCTACTAAAGATCAGCATCAAAATCAGGTTTTACAGGGACCTGAAACCACAAACCTAAACCTTAAAAAGAGTCCAGGTTTTACAGAGACCTGGAAACTCAAAAAAAGTTTTAAAACTAAGAACCAAGTTTCAGTACTAGTTATAACATCCAGCAAATGGGACCAGAACAAAAACAATATCAACAAAGAAGACCCTAGTCTTCTAATTCCAGGATCATCTTCACAGCCTCCTTTCCAATCGTAGTAGTATCCTATATGGATATAGCAGCCAGAGTAGCAGCATCTTGTAGGGCTTTCTTCCTTGAACTCTGCCTGGTCCTCTTACTTAGACCCTCTAAGGATTTTATTTCTTCATTTGCTCATTTTCCAAGGCTAGCTGCAGCATCACATATGCTTGAAGTTACCTACTTCATCTTTGTTCTACTTTACTTGATGAGAATTCTAAGATTATTCTCATAATCTTTAAGTTTAATTGGGATTTATCTCATTTGAATCTCCAAATTATTGATTTTGGTCTGATCAGCTTCATGATTATGTTGCATTATTTCCACTTTCTTCTTCAGCCCCATTAGTTCATTATACATCCACAAATCAACTTGGAGAATAGAATTAGCTTTGAATTTGGTTGAATTCATGAAGGATAGCTTAGTGTGTCTCTCTACCTAGCATCACAAATGTCTTCTACATTCTCATGTGGAGGGGAATCATCCTTTTCAATTTGTTCCTCCCTTTCCATCATTTTCTCCTCTTTAGTCTCAACAGGGTCTTCATGCTAGACAGTATCATCCTTTTCTTGTTCCCTATTCTCCATATCAGGAATGGAAACTAGAACCATATGTTCCTTCTCTCTTATCGAAGCTGGATCATCAAGTAAAATATCTGTGTCTTTAACACTTCTCCCCAACATAGTCTGATTATCCTCATGATCAGAATTTCTCTATTTTGAATTTCCCTCAGTTGTATCCCCTTCATTCCCTTTCTCACTTTTTTCTTTATTTTTCTCATAACCTTCTAAATTATAACTAAACTCCCTAATATCCATCCCTTCCTCTTCCTCCAGAACATCCTTCTCAGAACTTTTTGTACTTTCCAACTCAAATTCCTCTTCAACAATTTGTTTTTTAGAACTAGAGGGTTTTGATTTTGCCTTTTCTTTCCCCTTAACTTTTTCATCCATTTTACACTGTGAATTCTTATTTTTTTCAGAATAAGGAGTCAAAGATATGGCATTATTTTTACAAAAACCCTCTAAGATAAGTATCAGTCCTTCATGTAAAATGGGGTGAGACTCCTTCTTTCTATGGACAAACAAGCTTTGAAGCAATGAAAAACACAAATAGAAAGGGAAAGAAATTCTATCTTTGTGCCTAAAATGATTAAGAAAGACAAAATGAAATTTATGAACTCTTTTGCTCCTACCATCAAGGATAAAGTACTCATGGATGAAGCATAACACATCTCTCCAAATTCCTTTTATCTGCTCTAAATCAAAGAAATATCCATTCTTTTCCAATTGCTTCTCCTCTGTATTTGTCTTCATAATTTTTTTGTAGGCCGCATTGGAGATACTGGTCTATTTAGAGAATTTAATACCACATGTGGGAAGCCCTGTGACCTCAAAAATGAAGTCCTTAGTAAGCTTCATAGTGACACCATGGAGAGTTACTGTGTCATCAAACTAATTTTTGAAGAATGCAGTAGTAATGTGGGGTTTAAATCCCTGTAACCACTCCAAATAACTTACCACCTTCCCTTTCTAAAGAATATTCCATACATCCTATCTAGCCTTCCAGTCTTCACAATTTTTTGGCTCTTGCTTCCACGGTTCACCCATCATATTTCAAAACAAACAATAGTCCAACAATACCCAAACACTAAAGGCAGAAGAGTTAAAATGGAGCCAATTATTTTTTACATGAAATGGAAATTTCTTATATGATGACACATGTAGTAACCACATTACATTCTCATGAATGTACCTGCTCAGTGAAGGTAATCTGTCCACCAAATCATTAAATTGCTAATCCAGGTAGATCTTTCCCTCTTTAGAATGAATGGCATGTTATTATTGATGTATGTTAATTAAAATATGTGAAATAGCTATTGGATAATTATAAAGTATCAATGATCTCATGCCATTAACTAGAATGTTTCAATTCTATGAGTGTGCATAAATGTTTTTATTGACATAGACTTCTATGTGTAATCCATAACTACTTTAGATACCTCTCTAATCTAAACTATAATCTATTTAATAAGGGTGCTCAATAACAACTCTAAATGGTAGAAAACCTTAGTTGATATCCTAGATTTTACTATATCATATTCTTCCCTAAATCATCTTTTGTGTTTACATGTGATTGTGAAATAGTTATTATCTATAAACATTAGTGTCAAAACACTTTTACATCAAGAGACCAACAAAAAATTAATCCTTATAAAGATCACAAATCCATATTTTCTACCATTCCTTTCCTTTATTGAAGTTTATTAGATAAAAATATACCCAATTTAGAATAAGTTCCATCCATCCAACTCAAGTAGGTTTTAACTTTCTTCTAGGTTTCACTCATCCATACATACACCTGGTTAATAACTTGCATGCTTGGCATGTTATTCCACCATTTGGTTATTTAACCCATACCTACAACTCATGATTTGGAGTGGATTTCACCTTCATTAAAATCCTAAAATTTTAGAGGTCACCTTGTTTAATTTGGGGTTTGCATAAAACCCACATTAACAAGCTACATGCATCTCCACCATCACCAAAGAAACTAAGTTTATTCTCTCACATTAGACCATCTCTGAAGCCAAAATTAAGCAAAAATGTACTAAAGTTCCTTATTGATATCCATACCATTAGTGGGTTGTCTAAGGGGGGAAACAAATTTAGTGTGGGGTGATGTTTGACCCAAAATTTGTATATATTTTGAAAACCTAGATAGTCTAACATGGCACTAAAACACCCTAAATCCTAGAGCATGGCACTAAAATATCAAGCTATGTCCATGTGCATGCACATTAGATAAAACAATGAGAATAAAGCAAAATAAATCATGTAAATATAATAAATGATTCATAATTCATGTGGATAAATGGTGTAATTTATAAATTTAAAGTTTTATCTCACATGTAGATGAGATGTGATGATAATGAAAAGGAATCTTACCTTGATCAAAGTGTCACATTAACTTCTAGGGGATGGTAGATGATCCAACTCATGAAAATAGATCTTTATAAGTGATATAAAAGGTAGTCACTTGGGAAGAAAAAGAGATCATGTCAACCATTTCGAAAATGTTACCAAATTGTTGATGAAGAGTTCATAGCTAAGGGAGAAATGTTGTCTAGATAGAGAGATTATTTTGATATTATCGGTGCCATGGTGCACCCTGTAACCATGAACTATGAATTAATGCTTATGTTTATTGTTGTTTTATTTGTTTATGACTACGCAATTATAATAATATGTTCATACTAATGTTATTATTACAATTAGTGATGCTTTTATTTTGATTAGATGAATACTTAGGTTTAATAGTGTTTTTTGGCCATTTTTCATTGTGTGTTCACTTTTACCATGTTTTTTTAAAAATTTGTCATTATGTCACCATTAAAAACTAAAATAAACCCATCTTGATATATATATTTATGCCTTTGAACATAAAATGATAACTTTCATGATATGACGATGCTATAAAATGTTGGGGTATGCATGTGTGGTGCAAGACTTGTGTGCATGACCAAGAGTCACCCAATATTTTGGTTTCATTTTTAGGATAAATTGATTTTTTGATAAAATGCTAAGTAGGGATGATGTACTAGATTTAAATATATAATATTTTTCATTGGTTGGAGTAATATAAAGAAAATGTTAGGACAACCCATCCTAACCATGGTAATTAATAGCCAACAAAATGGATAGAAGATAACCTTCATAATTTAATTGATGAGGTGTTATTATGTGAACTACCAACACATTTTCATGTATAAATTGTAGAATATTCTATGGAAAAAATTAAAAACTATGGATTAAGATACTCTTGGATAAAATACACATGGAAAAACTAAGGAACATATATGTAGTGTAGACCAAAGCTATTGGTGTTTGGCAGAATGGGGTGTTGAATAGCTATGTGCGAGAGTTTGTAGTACCCACTTTTTTTTTTGGAATAATTTGAATACCAATTCTTTCATGAGACCATTATTGAGTTTTCAAAATGGTCTAGTTTGAGTACTTAATATCTTCTTTGAGCCTTTCATTGCCAATTTCCTAGATATAAAATCTATGTTTTATGTACTCTTAATATTCATAACACTAAATGAAGATGATGCATATGTTTTTTATGTTTATATGAATGAAATGATTTATTGTGTGATTTAGATGGATTATGGACTATCTTTACTATAATTGTTTGTTTATAATATCATGTGTTAAAGTTATTGACCAAACATGACTATCCCATAACAATCTCGGTAGTGACAAATTATAACAATCTATGGAGTGATAGTTCATAGTTATCTAGGAAATAACAACCCTTAGTAAAATTAGTAGTATTAGCTAAAACTTACTAGGCATACCTAACCCATAGAAATTGGGTTTAGTTATATTATATTGTATGGAGAAATAAAAACTATAGAGACTATCCCATAACAACTTATATGTTGCCATAACTAACCTATAGAAACTTTTGGATAGTTGTTCCAACCTATAACAATTGTAATGACATCTTTGGCTATTAATAAGAATTTGAGGAAGTTAAAGAATGGATCTTACAATATAGTAAATTAAACAAATTATTATTAGATATGTTGAAAATGGTTTCCCCCATATGGACTATATCTCTTTCCATCACAAAAACACAAAAAAACATCTTTTGTTATTTCTCCTTCTCTTAGTCAGTTGTTGACAATATTCTCATAATTAGGATGTTTCAAAAATGCTTTTTGGATATTTTTTTTGTATTCCTAGCTTAGGTATATTTCTTATTGAGAAATAAAGGTGTATATCTCTATATTTAATGTATCATGGCACAAATAGGATGGAAAAATATTTAATGAATAGTGGCCAATTTTATTGAGTTAAAATCTGTAACTTTTGTTGTATAGAAACTTTAGTTACTATAGGATTATGAGTCCAAGATAGTGATTTTAAGTAAGAGTTTTTTACATCAAAAGGAAGGATTAGAACTCAAATAAAAATTAGGAGGCCCCCCTCATAATTATTTTTAGTGATTATCTTGAATCTTTATAAAATTCATTGGTTGGTATGCAAGTATTTATTCATTTTCTTTTTATGCATGTGTGAGTTAAAGTTGATTTTTCCATAACTATGATTATGTGTAAACATTAATAAATATCATAGAGGAATCTTCTAGCATAAATATTTCAATTCATTTTAGTTATTTAGTTCTTCCAAGTGTGATTTATTTTTCTACAATTTTTAATTTATGCAATTTACTTTATGCAAAGTGTGTTATCTATTTATAATTGATAAACCTCAATGAATGAACTAGTGTTTCATATAAAATGTTGACATATTATATAGATTAATGCACCTTAAGTTGAAAATAAGTGTAGGCAATGGATTTTATAAACCAGGTGTCTACCTAATTTTATTAATAGGGTTGTTTGTATTGAGATTGATCTATGTTAGTTTAATTGGTGGTTGAAATTTTGCTCATCATTTTGGCATTATTTTAAGGGAAGGTGTCAATAAACTTGTATCATCAAGTTGATAAATTATTTTAATTTTTTGGTTTATAATTTCCTATTTTATATACATAAGATTTAATTCTTGTAAAACTAGATCAATGAAAAACCCCAAAAACACATGTTGTACTAACCCTATGTGTGGTATGGTAGGTAGAAACATAGGAAGAGTGGTTGATTTAGATGCAGTAAGAATGAGACTATTTGGGTAGATTATTTCCTAAGTATTTTATTATTTCTATAGGAATAGATTCAAAACCAATAAAAATTTTAAGTCATAAGGAAATTCCTATAAACAATCCATAGTTATCATCTGAATATCTAAAGGAGAAAGCAATGGAGGATTTCTTGGCTAAGCTAGTATAACATATTAAGAATCAAGAGGAAAAGGATTTTCATACTCTTAAAAAAACCATCTTCTAATAATTTTAGAGGGATCCTATGTTTCCAATCGACACTTAAGATTATGGAATTTAACATCCTCCACCTTAGACCAAACTTATTTCCAAAAGAGTATTTAAAGCCATTTTATCCCCCAAAAGAAATATCAAACCTATAGAACCTACTAAACTTGTTGAACAAGACAATCTCTTTGTTGAATCTATAACAAGACTCTCAATAAAATTCAATCTTTAACATCCATCTAGGAGACACTCTCTTGTCTTATAAAATACCAAACTTTCTATTTATTATTCATTAGGGATTACAAAGATTGATGAATAATTTGAATACTAGGTGATTGAATTTTCTAGTCTACACATAGTTAGAATATTAATGGAGGACCATCAAGGAAAAAAAAATTCAATGAGTCTACAAACTTCGATTTTACCATCAATACCCTAGTGGAAATGTACCTATCAAAAAATATCCCTCATTATACCCTAGCTAATTTTAGGTTAAATGCAAATGATGATTTGGATACATTCCTCTTTGATTTTGATGTCTTATGTTATAGATATGAATACAATCAATATGATAAAAAATGAATTTGTTTTTAGAAACAATTGAAGATGTAGTCATCAAATGGTTTATTGGTCTATGGAAGAATAAAGGCTCTATTTGGAGGGACATTATAGAAAATTTTCTTTATAAATATCAAGACTATTAGTGAGGAAGAAACTATAGAAGAGATAACATTTTCCAAATTTCACATGAAGAGGATGAATCACTAGAGGATTACATGGAATGGCTTATGTTCATCTTACAAAAATCTAAGTAGACCACACTAAATGTAAATTCTCAAAAAATCATATTCTTAAATGGAGTTAAGGAAGACAACTTGGAAGCGTTGGACTTAATGATTGGTGGAGATGTATCACAACTTCTATTTGATGAGATTGTTGACAAGTTTGACCTTATATGTCAAAGTCTCACCCATATCATTTGAAACTTTGCTAGTCATGATTTAACAACCCTATTCACAACATTGTTATGCTTTTGGTAGTCTTCAAATGTTGATTTGTTAGCATTATTTAAGGTAATGTCTTGGGGAAGATTTCTAAATTATTAAAAGTAAATATAGTAGCTCATAAGGGTATGACATATTGTGTCAAGGGAGTACATGGTCTGTTAGGTCAATTTACTTCATTTGGTCACTCGGTTTAACTCTTATTAGTCTTGTATGATGAAAATAAGGTATTTTAGAAAAGTTCAAGGTTTTTGGAGAAACTTAGGTTTGCATTGTGACCAATATAAGATTTATCAAGGTGAATTTATTTCATGTATAATTTAATAATATGGGGAATATGTCATTTGAAGTTCAAAGTAGGTATAAAACTATTATAGTTACTCTACATGAGATCATCTCTTTTATATAACTTTCATTACACATAATGATGATTTTAATGGGATTATAAGATTTTAAAGTTGGAATATTCATATAATTACACTTGAAAAGTCTTGAAAAGGAGTTTTAAATGTATTAATTTCATAAATAAGTCATAATAATGATCTACATGTTAAAACAACTTAGTTTTAGCTCAAAAACGGGCAATTTTATGGGTCAATATAAAATTCAAGAGTTAAATTCCACATCAATATGACTTAAAGGTGTTTTTTGGTATTATATAGGTAATATACATGATTTTAAATCTCTCACATGTCTTAAAAGTGTAAAATTTGCCTTTTCTCCTGCATCACCCTCTTTACAAGCTCCCAAGGATAGTTTTCAAATGTTTGATATAGATAGAGGAGAGAGAGTTGGGTATTTAAAATATTTATAGAGGAGTTGGTAATATTAAGATTAATATTTTTTAAAATTTTCATTTTATTCATTCTCTCTCCTTTATGAATAATTGTTGAGACACTGGGGTGGTTTAAAACTAGCTAGAAACCCCATTAGTTCATTTTTCTTCATTTAATTGGAAGTTTAGAGAAATTTTAATGGTTGAGGATAAGTTAATGAGATTTATAAGGAATATTAAAGAATATAAAAAGTTTATCCAAACCTATTTGACATGTGTGAACTCTATTTTGTCTAGAAAGCTTCATTTTTGCATATGTTGCAAGGTAGTTGTCAATGTTTTTTGATGTTTCAGGTTTATTAAAAATTTGGAGTATGATTATAAAATGATATAACATGTTTCAATTTATCTTAAATATCTATAATTCCATAATGATTCCCTATGGTCATCTCAATATGCCACCTTCTCCAAATGATATATAGTATGCTTAAAAAGACTTTGTTGTGAGGTTGTTGCTAGAAGTGGTTGGTAAAGTTATATATTTCATTGTAGAGGTATATTATGATATCTTACCCATGAGAGTGGTGAAAAAATTACTTTAAAAAAAATTATATAAGGATTAAGGGGTCACACTTTGGAAATTCTAAGGCTTAAAGCATAAAGATGCAAACATTCAGGTAGGGCTAATTGCATATGTATGGTCAAAGATGCTAATAGTTCTTCAGGAGATCAAATTGAATGTGTAAAAACCTTAGTGTGTTCTAATATCTATCAATGTGTTTATGATCTACTTGAATAAGGAAATTATCTAGAGTTTGATATCTAAAAAGCATCAAAATCATAATCTACAGCTAATTGTTTCTTAGTATAAATAATCAGGCCTACTTGAAGGGTTTATTAGCTCTCATGTTTTAAGGAGAATGCCTAATCAATATGTGGAGATAATTGTTTGGATGAATACATATTTTTATGGATTAATTTTAGATAAATAGACTCTAAAACTCTAAAATTTAGCCTTGACACCTACAACTGTACTATGAGCAATTATGACTCAATCAAGCTTGATTAGGAGTTTGTGACTAAATGTGTGTATTAATTTTAAATATTTGAGTGAGTAGATGATTATAAAAATTATTTAGAGTTATAAAGACCTAAATAAGAATCAATTTTAGTGAATAATTCATAGCACATTCATCTTGTGTTACATACTCACAGTTACTCAGCCATGAAACCTACTCAAGACAATTTCAAAAGAGCAATAAGACTTAGAGACAAAGATTAATGTTTGAAGAAATATTTGAAGTCATAGAAGTATATAGACCTATAATGAATATTTTAGAGGTAATTAGTCACTTTTATTTATGACTACCTATAATCCTAGTATATATATAGAAAGGAAAAACCTATTCTTTGACTAACCTCAAGTTGAACTGTTAAAAATGGTTAGGTATGACATGAAGGTAATAAGTAGGTGACCATATGGTAAAGTAGTGAAGATGAGAGTTTGATAATTTTTAAGTTAAATATATCCATTGGGTTATATCTAACCTAGCACAATACCCTCATACAAGGACTAGTGAAGAAGGCAAAGTGACTTGACTTCACTCTCCCTAGTCCATACAAAAGACCAAATAGGCCACTTACAACTATATAGGTGGAACCACAATAAAATTTTCATGAAATTAAAATTGTGTTGATGAATAAGGTGAAATATAAGATGTTATGATATGGAATGATGTTTGAGAAGGTGCAATAATAAATTGACTAGACCAAATGAGGTTAGTAGAGTATTAAGGCAAAATGACTACCTATAACCATCCTCTTTTGGCTCAAATAGTGAATTAAAGGTGATAAAAAGATTATAATATGATTTTTAGACCATTGAAATAGTGATAAATAGTGAGAAATGGTTTGATAGGTTTTAAGGGTTTAAGAACTTAAGAAAGTGGCTTCTTGTAGCCCTAAATAGTCAACTAGAGACCTATAAGCCCTAAACCTGTAGGTCCTCATATTGGACTTTGATTAATATCATTATACAACATGAATCAAAAATAAGATATAAGTTTCAACCTCAAGGTAGATGAAGATAGGTACATATCTCATCAAAGATAAATTAGGTCACCTCCAAGTTGTTGGAAGTCCTAGAAGCTGAGTTCATAGTGTAAATATCAACCTAGAATATGATTTACAAACTATATTTGGAATTAAATGAGACTTGAAAATGCCATTGATGAGTTTTTAGACCTTATCATATTATTAAGTGGATTAATTTTATTTGGATTAATAAATAATCATAAAATGATGAACAAACCAAGTTCTAAATGATAATGCCTAATACTAAAATACCCTAAAAAGATCACCTATATATTGCTAGTGTCATACACTACCAAGTAGACCTAAGTAAAGAGGAAATTTTTTCTAAAGGGTGATATAAACATATATTGAAACTATAGCCAAGTTTATGAACCATTGGGAAGGTCAGTAATGTGGAAGTAGGTTCCTAGACACAAGCAATGTAGTCCTAACTCCATACACAATCAAAAAGGCACCTACAAGCTACAGATGAGGAAAAGTTGGACCTAGGATTGAATAAGACCTGATAACATGGTAAAGTAACATTGGGTTTTATATCATTTATGTAAAAATTTTCATAATGTGGGTTGAGACCAAAGGATAAAAAATGAAGATTGATCAGTTTAGGTTTAAAGACCACCTATAGTTAGCTAATGGCCTATAGATAGTCTTTATGGAAGAATGAGAGTATGGGATAGGAGTTAGTATGTAATGCTAATTATTGTTAATTTTGATATTATTAAATCTTTTATTCCTAAGTATGGAATATATTTCCATTAAGATAAGTCCCTTTGGAGATCATAAACATAGCAATGCATACACAATCAATGAAACATAGCCTATTGCAGACCTATAGGTTTGCCCTATCACAAGATGAAGAAGGTGTCTCTTTAATTATTCAATTATGTCTAAAAATGTGAGAGGATGTAGGTAAAATACATGAATGTATATATCAAGTTTAATATAGTAAGATATTGAGAGAAACACTTAGAACTATCCTCTAGGACCAATAATGCTTGTTTACATACAAACCCTTTGTTATGAAGTACAATGTTCCTAACCTATTTAGGAGGTTAGTATTGGTAAAGGATCATTATAATTCATTTCATGAACTATATAAAATATATTTAAGATCTACATTTTTAATTTAAGTGACTTATGGTGTTTTAAACCCATGATGACCTTCCTCGCCTTAACACAGTCACATGTTATAGCCTGTCCTAAGAGAGTTTGGTGTGTTGAGGCCTCTATAAGCATGATAATAATTTGAAATTTGGTACATGGGATGGTAATTCATATAAAAATATTCCCATGATTACTTTAATTCCATACTCATAGTATACATAATCATTATTTTGTCTCAGACCTAGCCCACTCCATTGCCAAGTGGTAGTCATGAGACCAAGGGGTCCATATAAGATCAAAAGCATGAAACAAGTATTATATAACTAATTAAGAGTAATTGAGGTAGTAAAATTATATAATTTTTTTTAATATACTATAAATATACACCAAATCTTAGGTTTCAATCTAATTACCCTTAAGTACTAGCAAGAAGGAAATAAGCCTAAACCTTAAGACCCCTAACTAGTATACCAAATGCATATAATAGGTTAATGAGAAATAAAAAGGTGTGTATAATAATTGAGATGATTTTTTTGAGGTATATTAACCTTTCACAATAGTGATAATTATTTTTGAGACCCAAAACTCAGATTAAACCTCTCTTAAGTCCAAAGAGAGCTAAACATGCCATTCGAGGAGCAACTTTTCATACCCATACCATCTCCCACACTTTTCATGTGGATATTATCAATTTTGGATAGGTTATTAGGTTATAAAATAATGTTTTTAAAGTTTAAGTAGGTTATTTTGTGGTATTTTCTTTATGAACAACCATTAAGACCCCAAATAGGTCTTAAACCCTTCTAAAACCCTGATTGTGACCAGTCAAGGGAAATAGACTTAAAATGCACATCTAATGCCATAGTTTGATCCTAAAAAATATTTTATGTTTTTTAAAACTATAATTAGGTTTTTTAAATGTACATTTTTTGTACTTGTAGTTATATGTACTATCATAAATACCCTATTTTTACATGTTTTTATTGTTTTATAAGTGTTATAAGAAGGGGAGAACCCCCAATATTCAATGATGTCATTTAGAATTTATTATAAATATTAAAACCCAAAAAATTTAAATGGATATTATTTATGTGGCCAAACTAGGCCCATTTTCCAAGGCAATCTCAAACATGCTCAAAATTAGACTAGGTGGCAAGGTGATTGCATGGTTTACATACTTCCACAAGGTCTTAGGACCCCAAAATTGACATGGAGGTTAGTTATAACATATGTAAAGTGAATAAAATTATTTAAATTTATATGTTCTTATGTATTTAATGGATTGAGAGAAAATTCAATATTTTGGTATAAAACTAGGTATTTTACAAAATTAGTGGATTCAAATGTCTTGTTTTAGGTTTTGTATGATGTTGAGAGGACATCCATGGTGTAAATTTGCATTATTGAAGAAAAATTAACTTTTACATTCTACACCATGTTAAATAATGAGATTTCTAATGGTTCAAAACACTAAATCATTGCATAAGGAATCTAATAAGCTTTGTCATGGCAAATACATATTATATACACCACATGGAAGGAAATAAAAAGTCAAGGATAAACTAAAAGCAATTGTGAAAGTTTGGAAAGGTTTAAAGTCTCCAAAAAAGTCTTCTTTCCTTTTGATCCCTATCTTATTGAAGGATTCAAACAAGCACTAAAGAGCTTCTAATATCCCATGTATGGTGGAGGAGCTTCATGAATGTATTAGAAGAAGTTTTAAAGGAATAATTAATAAAGACTTAAAGTCCTATTTTCAAGTAGGATGACTAATTATTCATCAAAGACATAAGATATACTATATAGGGAGTCAAATAAGGATATAGGCACTCTCCAAGTGGTCAAGCTTGAAAATCATGAAAAAGACATTTTCAAACATCCTACACTCATGCTACTCTCTATTCTATGCCACCCTAAGGACATAGATGAATTAAAAGGTCTGATAAAGTATTATGTAGCATTTTGAAGAGTGTGAAGACCAAGTTTGAGACCCCTATATTGGGGATACTTTGTCGCATATCATTTTAATTTTCTATTTGTATTCATTTTTAAAAAATGTTATTATCACTCTTTGCTTTTGATTTTGATGAAAGGCTGCCAAATTTGTACTCACATTTTGAGAGGAATAAGAATCTATTTTTCTCCATTTTTAGGCTTTGGTGAAGTGTATGTATTTGCCATTGATATAAAATTATGAAGCATTTTGTTGTCCTATGACATTTTATGGTTTTTATACCTTCATACACCATATTTTAACTTTTATAGGTCATTATAAGTGTCAGGATCAACTTTAGTCTAAGAATTGGATGTGAATTTAGTCCCTTTACATTCCTTACTTGCACAGGTTGAATTTTTCAGGTCCCTCTTATGAAACACTATTATATAATTCATTCCTGAGGTGAAGAGAATGTGTTCAAGCTTCTCCCTTTCATAAGAGTGTTTATTTCAAGGATAAGTGGTCATATAATATTGGTACATCACCTTCATTCCTAGTTTTCCTTTAAATTCCATTACAAGCATTATTCCTTTCATCCTTTTCATAGTTAGAATTAGTAGTTAGTAGGTTTAATAATGAGTTATAGTGGGTACATCAAGAGAAACATACCTCTTTAGAGATTCTCTACCTTACAAATTCACCCTCACTTATGAGAGATTCCATGTTTCATCAAGAGTGAGAAACATTGCACATTCTCACAAGGGCACACTTATGATTGAAAATAGTATTTGACACACCTAGTGAGATAAAATTACAAATAAATGGAAGGATTTTTAGTGTTTATATTATAATAATCAACCTTTGGATTAATTCAAAACATATATTCCATATTCAAGTTCTATCAGTTGCTTCTAGTAGCCCAGTCATAGTTTCGAAGTAAGTGTATCCTCATTGCACTATCCTCATGATATTTTTATGGCTCACTTTGAATAAAATGGAAATTTCATGCAAGTGGATGAGCCTTATCAACATGTTATACCAGCCTTATCATGATCCATATGAGCTTATCATGAGCCTAATCAGCCTTACCAAGAGCCTTATCAAGTTTCTCATGATCCTTACTATCAAAAATATGACTCTTACCTTCCTTATGAATGATATTAGTCCTATGCCCAGAATTAACATTTACCATATAGATATGATGATGGTTATGGGTATCCTTGTTTAAGAATGGATGAGATGGAGAGAAAAATACTAGCATGCAAAATAAAATTTTATTTAACCTCTCAATATGAGGAAGTGAGTGGGTTGTTTCAAAATGTGTCTAATGATCCATTGGAGAGTACTATCAAGAGTATAACTATTACCCTTCTTGAGAACCATATCATTCTTATGACCATATTTCACCTTTACCATATGTTTATGATGATGCATATGAGAAGCCTTGTTTCCAAGAAAGAATGGATGGGATGGAGAGTAAAATACTATCATGTGAGAGAAAAGTTTATTCAACCTCTTAATATCAGGAAGTGAGTGGGATGTTTTAAAATGTGTCTAATGATCCATTGGATAGGAATGAGTTTTGTAATATTTTTTTTCAGAAGATGGAGGCTTGGGAGAGGTAGCAAGGTGAGTTTAATTAGTTATTTCAATATCCAGCTTGTATTCCTTACTAGTCTTCTTGTATTCCTTACCCTCATGAAGTTTGTAGCCATGCTCAACTTGAGCCAAGGGATATTCCTTGTTAGAGTCAGGAGTAGACTTATATAACTATTAAATAGAATATTCAATAGCCTATTAAAGATACTTAACCTTATTTTATCTCCCCTTCTTCCTTACTCATCCCTCAAGCTTAATTTTTCCATGAGGAAAAGGAGGTTTCAAGTTTTGATAAGGTGATGGCCAAATATAAGGAGCATTATGTAGAAGTATTTAAGAATTTATCCTTACCTCCTCATCAAGACTTACTAGATGATTCCATTTACCTAAAGACTCTAAAATATGATCATTAGTAACCTCACATGCCTTATACTCCCTCTCAAACAAGTGAATTCCATGACACTCCCACCATCTCCCTTCTTGAAAAAGATCCTATTCTATGGAAGATATAGAAGGAGGTTACACATATAATAAATATTATTATAGAGTGTGAAGAGGATGATTTAAGTATTTATGAGGAAGATATTTTAATTGATACTTCATTTTGAGTACAAGTTGAGAATTAGGTTGTAGCTAATATTAAAGAAGACATCTCAGTGGGATAAGAGAAGATCTTAGACATAGGCAAAATAACTCCAAATGATCAAGGTTGTGAGTTTGAGTAAATGGTACAAGATAAATTTAGCCATTAATGAATTAGAGATAGTTTCACATGAGCAAGAAGTTGAAATTGAGTAGGTTGACTCCCAATCACATCATGATTGTATTTTTAACATTCTTATCAACCTTATAACTCTACTTGAGAAAGATGAAGATGTCGTTCAAGTTCATAAAATTAAGGAATAAAAAGATAATTGGAAGATATACATTGAGTCCCTAAAATATATTAAAGCCTTTTATAAGGATACATTTCTTAATACATATCCTATTGAGCATGCTTATGAGGAGTTAGATCAAGATACACCTATTAAAGATCATGATGCAGCTTAGATTGACTATTCAAAGCTCCTTGAATTGCTTGATGAACTTCCAACAACTAATAAGAAGAATGAGGTCACTAAATATGCCATAAAGACTCAAGGACAATGGTTATATTAGGTATCACTTGATGAGGTTGTTGTTGACAAGTAGTATGATAAAAATTGAGAAGTACAAAATGAATGTGTCTTCACAGGTGACCAGTTTGTTGTTTATTATTCACTTTAAGAGATGCTAAGAGAGTTGGTAGGTAATAAGAATGGCCATCAAACATCATATTTAACAATAACCTTGATTTGAAACTTGTAACATCTCTTGGAGGAATTAAGTTCATGAATTTTCTTTTTGATCCAGGTGGATCATTTGTTGTCTTGGTTAGTTAGTTTTAGTAATTTATTGCTTTGCTTCCATAAATGGTTGTTAAGTTGTCTTAATGTGTGTATTGTCTCACAAGGTCAAGTTAATAATCTTTACTTGGTCACTATTTTTAATCAGTTTCTAATGTCTAATCATATGTTTTTAGAGTGTGTGAGTGAGTCTCTAAGTCCAAAAGAGTTGCAAAATTAATGGTTCATAAGCATAATAGGCATGCTTCCACATCAAGTCACCAAAATGTTGAAAAGTTTTACCTCAAAGGTTGAAATATCAACCCAATAATTTAAAAATTCACTTTTCATGGTTTAACAACCTTGTTCACAACCTTGACATGCCTTTGGTAGTCTTGAAATGATGATTTGTTAGCCTTGTTAGCACTGTTTAAGGTAATGTGTTGGGAAAGCTTTCCAATGTCTTCAAAGTAAATATAGTATATCATAGGGGTATATCATATTATGTCAATTTATTACATGGCCTATCAATTCAATTTATTTCACTTGGTCACTTGGTTTGAATCATATTAGTCTTGTTTGATGAAATTAAGGTATTTTAGCAAAGTTTAAGGTTTTTGGAGAAACCTAGGTTTGCATTATAACCAAGATTAGATTTATCAAGGTGAATTTATTTCATGGATAATTTAATAATATGGATAAGATGTCATCTGGAGTCAAATTAGGTCTGGAACTGTTATAGTTACTCTACATGAGATCATCTCTTTTATATTGACTTTCTTTTTACTTAGAGATGATTTTAAGGTGGTTATAATATTTTTAAGATGTAATATTAATAAAATTATACTTTTAAAGGATTTTTAAATTTAATAATGTCATAATGAAGTAATAATAATGATCTACATTTCAAAATAGCTCAATTTTAGCTCAAAAAGGTGTAGTTTTATGGTATTGTACAAACTTGAGGAGTCCAATTCAATGTGAATATGAATTTAAGTTGTGAATTGGTATCATATAGGTAATATATATGAGTTTAAATCTCTCATAAGTCTTAAAATTTCAAAACTTGCTTTTTCTCCTTCATCATCCTCTTCACAAGCTCATAAGGGTAGTTTTCAAATGCTCAGTACAAACAAAGGGGAGAAATTTGGGTCCTTAAATTATTTAAATATGAGGGGGTCCTATTAATATTAATATTTATTGAATATTTATTTATATTTATCCCCCATCCTTTATGAACAATCATTAAGACCCTAGGGTGGTCTAAAACTAACTAGAAACCCCATAGGCTCATTTTTCTTCATTAAATTGGTAGTTTGTAGCAGTTTTAATGGTTGAATACAATTTAATGAGATACATAAGACATATTAAATCATATAAAAAGTTTATAAAAACCTATTTGGAACATGTGAGATCTATTTTGTAAATAAAGCTTTATTTTAGTAGATGTTGCAATATATTTATCAATGTTTATTGATGTTTTAGGTTTTTTAATAGGTTGGAGTATGTTTCTAAAATGATATAACATGTTTCAATTTATATTAATTATCTATAATTTCATCATGATTCCCTATGGTCATCTCAATATGCCACCTTCTTCAAATGGCATATAGTATGCTTAAGAAAACTATGTTGTGAGGTTGCTACTAGAAGTGGTTGGTAAAGGTATATAATTAATTTCAAAGATAAAATATTATCTATTACCCATGATATTGTTTTAAAAATTATTTTAGAAAAAGGTTCTAAAAGGCTTAAGGTGTGACACTTTGGAAAGTCTAAGGCTTAAAGCATAGGGATGCAAACCTTCAGGTAGGGCTAATTGCATATATATGCTCAAAGATGGTAATAGGTCTTTAAGAGAGCAAATTTAATGTAGAAAAACCTTGGTGTTTTCTAATATGTATCAAGGTTTATATGATCTACTTGAAGAATGAAATGATCTAGAGTTTGATATCTAAAAAAAATCAAAATCACCATTTATAGCCATGTGTTTCTTGGTATACACAATCGGGCCTACTTGAAGAGTCTATTATCTCTCAAATTTTAGGGAGAAGGCATAATATGTATGTGGAGATAGTGTTTTGGATGAATAAATAGGTTGACAGAGTCATTTGTGATAAATAAACTTTAAAACTCTAAAATTTAGCCTTAACACCTATAACTATACTATGAGCAGTTAAGACTCAATCAGGCCTGATTAGGAGTTTGTGAGTAAGTGTGTGTAATGATTTAGAGGGTTTGAGTGAGTACATGAATATAAAAAGTCTTTAGGGTCAAAAAAACCTAAATAATAATTAATATTAGTAAATAAGTCATAGCACATTCATCTTGTGTTACATATTCATAGTCACTAAGCCATGAAACTCACTCAAGTTAGTTTCAAAAGAGCAACAAGGATTTGAGAGAATGATTAAGGTTTGAAAAAAAAATAGAAGTCATATAAGTATATATACCTATAATTAATATTTTTTATTTAATTAATCACTTTGAGTTATGACTATCTATAATCCTACTAGATATGAATAAATGAAAAACCTAATCTCTGACTAACCTCAAGTTGAACTATTACACACAGTTAGGCTTGACATGAAGGAAGTATGTAGGTGACCATATGGTAAAGTAGTGAAACTGAGAGTTTGAGAATTTTTAAGTTAAATATATCCATGGGTTTATATCTAACCTATCATAATACCCTAATACAGAGCCTAGTGAATAAGGAAAACTGACTTCACTCTCCCCAATCCATATAAAAGACCAAAATGACCACCTATAGCCATATAAGTGGAATCACAATCAAGTTTTCATGCAAGTGAATTTTTGTAGATGAATAAGGTGTAATATAATATGTTATGATATGGAATTATATTTGAGAAGGTATAATAATTAATTTACTAGACTGAGGGAGGTTAGTAGAATATCAATTAAGGTAAAATGACTACCTAAAACCATCTTCTTTTGGATTAAAAAGTGAATTAAAGGTGTCAAAATGATTCTCATATGCTTTTTGGACCACTAAAATAGTGATAAGGAGTGAGAAATGGTTTGGCAAGTTTAAAAAGTTCAAAAAAATAAGAAAGTGGCTCTTGTAACCCTAAATAGTCAAGTAGAGAGCTACAAGCCCTAATCCTATAGGTCCTCATCTTGGAATTAATAAAAATCATTCTCCAACATGAAGCAAAGAAAAGACAAAAGTTTCAACCTCAAGTTAGATGAAGATGGTGACATATCTCATCAAAGAGAAACTAGGTCACCTACAAGTTGTTAACAGTCCTAGAAGATGAGTTCACAGTCTAATTATCAACCTACAATATAGTGTATGGTCTATACCTAAAAGTAGATGAGACTTAAAAATTCCATTGATGAGTTTTCGTACCTTGTAATATTATGAAGTGGATTCATTTGATTTGGATTCTTCAAGAAACATAACATGATGAACAAACCATTTTCCAAATGATAATGCCTAATTCTCAAACACCCTAAAAATATCACCTACAGGTTACTAGTGGCATACACTACCAAGAAAGCCTATGTAAAGAAGAAAAAGTGTTGAAGAGTTATTTGAACATAGATTGAAACTTCAACCAAGTTCATAAACCATTGGTAAGTTTAGTAATGTGTAAGTAGGTTCCTAAACATAATAAATGTAGTCCTAACTCCATACATAGTTAAAAGGGAACCTATATGATGTAGATGAAGAGAAACTAGTCTTAGGCTTGAGAAATACCTGATAACATGGTGAAGGAACATTGAGATTTATCTCAAACAGGTAAAAATGGTCATAAGGTGTGTTGAGACCAAAGGAGACAAAATGAAGATTGATTAAACTAGGTTATAAGACCTCCATCTATAGTTAACCAATGGTCTACATGTGATCTTTGTGGAAGAATGAGAGTATGGGACAAGATTTAGTATTTAAGGGTAATGGGTGTTAAGGTTGAGAGTATTAAATAAATTAATCTTGAGTATGGAATCCATTTCCATTGAAATAAGTGCCTTTGGATATCCTAAACACAACAATGTATACACAGTCAATGAAACCTGACCTATTACAAACCTGTAGGCCAACTCTATCACAAGATGAAGATGGTGTCTTTTTAATTATTAAGTTATGTATAATAGTTTGAGAGGATGGTATATTACATAAATTTATAAATCAAATTTCATGCAATAAGATATTGAGAGAAACACTCAAAACTATCCTCTAGGTCCAATAATGCTTATTTGCATACAAACCCTTTGTTATGAAATACTATTTTCTAGACCTATTTTGGAGGTTAATGTTGGTAGTGGATAATTATAAGTCATGTAATTAAATATATAAAATATATTTAATATATTAATCATAATTAAAGTGACTTATGAGGTTTTAAACGCAAGATGACCTTCCTCACCTTAACACAGTCACAAATTATAACCAGTCCTAAGAGAGTTTGGTGTGTTAAGGCCTCTATAGGCATGATAATACTTTGAAATTTTGTACATGGGATTTTAATTAGTATAAAATTATCACCATGGTAAATTTAATTACATATTAATAGTGGACATAGTCACTATTTTGTCTCAGACTTGGACCACTCTATTGATAAGGGGAAATCATGGACCATGGTGTTTGTTTGAGCTCAAAAGCATGAAAAAAGTATTACAAAAATCATGAAGGGAATTTGAGGTATTACATAGTAATATCAAGGTTTTAAATACACTATTAATAAAAACAAAATATCAAGTTTCAATCTAAGTGCCCTTGAGGACTAGAAAGAAGGAGACATGCCTAAACCCCAAGGCCCCTGCCCGATATATAAAATTAATATAGTGGGGTAATGATCACTACCAAGGAATTTATAATCATGGATAGGGTTTTTTTGGGTGTGTATGAACCTCTCCCAATAGTGAGAATGAATTTTGAGACAAAAAACTTAGATTAGATCTCTCTCAAGTCTAAAGAGAGCTAAGCATGCTAATGAAGGAACAAATATACATACTCATACCATCTCTCACACTTTAAATGGGGTCATGATATAATTGGGATTGGTGAGGAGGTCAGTTTAGAATTTTTTCCATGTGTAATGAGGTCATTTGGTGGTATGTTCTTTATGAACAATTGTTAAGACCCCAAACAGGTCCTAAACCCTTCTAAAACCCCAATTGTGACTAGTTAAGGGAAATGGACCTAAAATGCACATATAATTACATATTTTGATCCTAAAAAATATTGGATTTTTTTAAACTCCAATTAGGTTTTTTACATGTAACTGATCTATACATTTATTTATATAAACTATCATAAATACCCTATTTTTGCATGTTTTTAGTGTTTTATAGTTATTCTAAGAAGGGGATAACTTAAAAATAATTAAATGATACAATTTTTTATTTATTATAATTATTAAATCCCAAAAAATTTAATGGGATATTTTTTAGGTGGTCTAACCAAGCCCATTTCCTAATGTAATCTCAAATAGGCTCAAAATGAGACTAGGGATTTCATGGATTACATACTTACATAGGGTCTTAGGACCCTAAAAATGACATGGATGTTTTTAATATCCTATGGAAATTAAATCACATGATTTTTGGTGATTTTAAACGTTTGGGAGTTCTCTGGATCAATATTTCCACTTTATAGGTCTATGAGGGCTAATTAGGCCTAATTTGGGAGAGAGAATGAGATGGAAAGGACACTTACACTTAGAATATGATAATTAATTTTTTTTGGTAGATGTAAGTGGATATATGGTACTAAAAATTGGTCCCATATCTCCATTTTTATTTTTATAATCTTTTGGATAAGGATATTTACCATTTTTTAGGGTTACAAGGGATGGAGAAGAAATTCAAGGTTTTGGTGAAAAACCAAGTTTCTTGGGGAAATTAATGGATTAAAATGTATTTTTCCATGTTTTATATTATATTTAGAGTCCATAAATAGGGTGAAGCTTCATTTTTTAAGACAATCTCAACTTTTCCCTTCTACGTCATGTTGAAAATGAGCTTTCTAAGGGGTCAAAACACTAAACCATTGCATAAGGATTACAATAAGCCTTTTCAAAGCAAATACATATTATATACACAAAATGGAAGGTAATTTAAATCCAAGTATTAGATATAAGGAGTTTGGAAGTTTTTAAAATATCTCAAGTCTCTAAAGAAGCCTTCTTTCCTTCCAATGCCTAGCTTGTTGAAGGAGTCAAACAAACACTAAATATATTATATTAACCCAATTATGGTGAAGGAAATTCATAAATGTCTTAGAATAAATTTTAAAGGAATAATTAATTAATACTTAAATTCATATTTTCAAGGAGGAGGACTAATTATTCATCAAATATATAAGAGTTAGTATATAAGGAGTCGAGTAAGGATATAGGCACTCTTCAAGTGGTCAAGCTTTACCAATCATGAATAAGACATTTTCAAACATATTAAACTAATTATAATCTCTATTATATTCCACCCTAAGGATATGGATGAATAAAAAGTTTTGAGAAAGTACTATGTAACATTTTAAATAGTGTGAAGACCAAGTTTGAGACCCCTATTTTGGGGCTACTTTGTCTCCTATCATTTTGATTTTCTATTTGTAGTCATTTTTATATAATTTTAGTATTACTTTTTGATTTTGTTTTTTCTAAAAGGATGACAAATTTTTTACTCACCTTTTGAGAGAAATAAGAATTTATTTTCCTCCATTTTTAAGTTTTGGTGAAGTTTATGTGTTTACCATTGATATAACATTGTGAAGAATTTTGTTTTCATATAAAATTGTCTAGTTTTTATTCCTTCATACAACATATTTTAACTTATATATGTCATTCTCAGTTTCAAGATCATATTTAGTCTAAGCATTGGATATGAATTCAATTCCTTTACATTCCTTCCTCGCAAAGATTGAGTTTGTCAAGTCCTTGTGAAACAGTATTGTAGAAGTCAATCTTGAGGTGAAGAGAATGTGTGCAAGCTTCTCTCTTTCATAAGAGTGTATATTTCAAGAATAAGTGGTCATAAAATATTGGTGTATCACCTTCATTCCTATCTTTCCTTTAAATTCCATTTTAAGTTGTATCGCTTTCACCCTCTTCATAATCAGAATCAATAGTTAGTAGGTTTAAGAACAAGTTATAATGATTTAATCAAGGTAAACAACCCTCTTTTTAGATTATTTCCCTTCTAAATTCACCCACACTTATGAGAGATTCCATGTTTTAGTAGGAATGAGAAACAACACACATTCTCATAAGGGAATACTCTTGATTGACAATAAAGATCACCCTTCTATGCAAGAATTATTTAAGTTCAACAATGAATAAATCATACAACAATAAATTACTTCCTTCATCAGTTTATAATAGACTCTCAAAAACATAGGCAAGTAATTTATTATAGGATATGAAGCAATTTATTATCAATCACATGGTTACACAAAAGGAATGTGAAACATAAGGAAAAAAAAATATTAAATAGAGTAGGCCTTGATGATTTATAGTTTAGACTACTATAAGAAGAAAGTAGACTATCAATTTTATGTCATTCAAATAAAAGTGACTAGCATAATAGAGGATGATCTTAAAACAGTGGAATTTCATGTGGTTATTGGAGATGGAGATCAAATTTTCTATGGCTAAATAAAGATAATGGACACAAATGCCACCCAATCAAGGTATTCCATCAAATTTTATAGTTTCAAATTCTCAATTTTTAGTTGTTCCCAATTTGTATGGATATAATTATTGGACACCCATGCCACTAAAAAACAAAAATTGGCCATAACAGAATGCCCAACCTCCAAACAATTGGAAGCCACCTCAAAATTAGTCTTAGATACCTCATAATTTAAAACAACATAATACCCAAACAACAAAAAATTATAATACATCCCAAAACCAATCATGGTAACCTAATACTTAGAATCAATAGTAGTTTTCTTATTCCAACTAATGGAAAGAACCATGGAGAAATAACTAGCCCTAGTTGAACCAAAATGTTGGATTTCCACAATAGCCACAACAACAAGCTTTGATGCCTAATACATTATCATCTCTTAGGTAACCATAATTGATTACCAAAACTTTACCAAACCCCACCAATAAGTCAATTCAACTGACACAAGCCACCTAAAAAATGTAATGTTTTAATTACACATTGGACTTCAATGAAATACATCTTCATTCTAGACATATTATTCTACCACCCACCTCACCCATCACAACATAAACTTTTGAAGAGATTATAAACACCCATACTAATCCATAACCAATTAAACATAACACTAATCCTAAATAAAACTCCAATAAAACATAATAAGGGCCTACCAAACCTACTTTTCTAGAGATATTTAACCTCCAAAATCCTAATCAAGAATATGAATTTGATTTCCTAGGAAGATTTTAAAATGTTTGTGTCAAGATTCCACTATTTTATGATTTAAAATATGTTCCCATTTATACTAAATTTATTCATGAAATATTCTTAAAGAAGCCTTGATGAAAGAGGAAGGATCCCAAGACTGTCCAGGTAGTTTGACAACTTGCAGACATCATGCTAGAAAATATAGTTCCCCTTAAGTATTAATATCTAGGAATCCTTGTAGTTAATGTAAAAATTCATGACAAGCCTATATGCAATACCTTAATTGACTTAGGATCAGCCAAAAATGGCATGACTATGGAAAAAATTTGTAAATTTAGACTTAAACAACTTCAACCAACACTTACAATTCTAAAAAAGGTAGATAAATCTATAGTAAAACTAGAGGGGAATATATAAGACTTAGTCATAGTCATATATTCATGGAAATATATCCATCTAATTATATCATCTTAAAACCTAAATCTAACTTAGGAGGGTATCCCTTTATCCTATGAATATAATGGTTAGCTACAACCAATGCTTACATTGGTTGTGGATAAGGGAATATGTTGATTTCAAATAGAAATGACACTAATAAATTAGTTTTTTACCATCATCCAATCCTTCCTTTGAAATGGAAACAAATCTTATGTAGAAGATGATGATGAATGACAAGTTTCTTTGCACACTTTTTTCACTATTTACCATAGCATATATGTGAAAGATCAAGAAGAAGACACGATCCTTTATAATATCCTATAGAACACCTACTTAATGGATTCAAAAATAGATAATCTCTTGTAATGTATAACATTTCCCTTACAAAAATTATTCTTGAAGAAGGTTCCTCTGATTCTTTAAGAGATATTAGAACCTTCCATTAACTACTACCACACCATTGCATCCATACCTCATTTTTAGGTAATATATTATCCATTTTATCCTTATCCAAATAAGTAGAAATAATTATATGACAACCCCTTAATATTTTCAATAAATTAGAACCTCAAAAAGACATTAAACTACTAATAATTCTCCAAATCCATAAAATATCCTTTGATTATGATTATAATGACATTAAATGTTTCCATACATATCTATATATCCACCATATTTACATCAAGGATGAGTGTAAACCTATTAACCAGCCATAACGTACAATGAAACCCATTATTAAAGAAAGTCAAAACTAATTTGTAAAAAATCTTGGATGTAGGGTTTATCTATCTTATTTATAATATTTAATGGTTTCATCTCTTTTTATTATACCTAAAAATGGGCTAAAATAGTTTATATGTGTTGACTATAGGGATTTAAACACAACTACAATGAAAGATCACTTTTCTCTTCCTTTCATTGATCAAGTACTTGACAAATTAGTAGGAAATAAATATTTATCCTTTCTTTATAGGTCTAGTGGTTATAATAATATTATAATATCTCTTAAGGACTAGGATAAGACTACCTTCACATGTACTTTTGGTACATATGCATATGTTTTACTACCATTCATTTTATGAAATGATCCCACTATTTTTCAAAGGGATATTTTGAGGATAATAAAAGACAACATAAAAAATAAAATAATAAGTTACCTCAACTTATAAAGCTATGAAAAGGTAAATAAATAATCCCATGTAGGTATATAGAATAATACCACACAAATTGAGAGGCAAGTTATCTACAAAATCTATTTCAAAAACCCAAAATCTAATTTAGACCAATGAGAATTCATCTAGGGAAGAGATAAGGACTGAAAATGATAACACTCCAATAGCCAGTAGTGGTGAAGAAGAATACTCAACTTCACATGACTCTATATCTTCAAACTATTAAAAATGGGAACATGAATCTACTTCTTCACATTTAATATAGGAAGATGTAAGGGAATAAAGGTAGGAAAATGAAGATATGTATGGATATTTTGATAACATAGATTAATTAACCCTTAAAATTACACATTAAGCATAATTTGAAACCCTAGATTAGGTTCTTAGGGAAATTGAATTCATTAGGGGTAGTTTCAAGGTGTTAGAGGAAGGAAATGTGTTATATACATTGAAACAAGTAGTTTCATCAAAAAATGCACATCTAAAATATCCTATATCATAGCCTATGGAAAAACCTATAGTAAAATTTGTGGCACATCTCATAGCATAACTTGTAACATAGCCAATAGAAAAATAACATCCCACCATTTCTAAAATTATTGATAATTCTATTGCATCCACTTCCACCTAGAAAAATAAATTGGACCGATCATTCCTTTTTATTGAAATGTATTTGAGATGAGATGAACAATTATAAGATGTAAAATTTTAGTGGTTTAGACATTATATCTAGCTAAAGGAACAAAATAAGGAATTGAAAAAGAAACTAGAAGGTGAAGCCCAAGTCATGAGATTAAAGGACAAAATTGAAGATATGAGAAAATTGATTGAGAAACTTTTGAATTTTAGGTCACCTACTTATGTTTTCTATATTTTTCTTGAGGAAAAATGGATAAAGTTACATTCATGAGGGTATAATATGATTTATCTCTCTTGTTAATATATCACACATTATTATTTTAAATATATAGTAGTTATACCCCTAAATCTCCAAATTAATTATGTGAATTTTATATGCATAACTATGTTTTTCCCTATGATGTAGAATGAAATCCAAATCTATATATGGGTGATGTTTTTATAAAATATTTTCGCTCTTGTTTGGTAAATGAAAATAAAATAAGGCAAGAATAGATGGAATAACATGTAAAAGAAAAGGAAATTACACTGATGATCAAAGGAGAGACCACTTAACTTGTATTGATAGAGATATAATGGATCTCACTAATGAAAAGGATAGATTTTTATACATGGTTTTTGAAGGAACAAATAAGAGCTCAAAATCAATACCTCACATTGTTAACTAATATTAACCAATAAGTATTTAGTTCTTGTATATCCATATGGCAAGAATTAACCCTTGAGTTGAGAAGGAAATAACATTCTATAGATATAACTTCAAAGTTTCCTTTAATAGAGCCCATACATATATTGAAATTACATGAAATGAGGAGTTGTACTAGTTAACCATTACCTTTCAACCTCCAACATTTTGGTATCCGATTCCTAATCAGATAGGGAAAAAATATGTTGATAATAAAGTAGATGATAAGAAATCGAATAAGTTAGAGGCCCATTAAGGATTTTATGGAAATCAAGGGTTTTTATCATCATAACCTTTTGATTTAAATTTTTTATATGCTCATGAAATTTTTAAATAAGCTTTTGCTCAAGGATGAGAAACCCATCAAGTTGGGGGGTGCAATGAGCTATAAAAATGGTCTAGTTTAGGTACTTAATATATTTACTTGAGCCTTCCTTTGCTAATTTTCTAGATATAAAAGCTATGTTTTATATACTCTTTTTATTGATATCACTAAATGAAGATGACTCATATGTTTTTTATGTTTATATATATGAAATGGTTTATTTTTATTATTTATATACATCATGGGACTATATTTACTATAATGGTTAATATATAATATCATGTATTAAATATATTGAGAAAATGGGACTAGCCTACAGTAATTTAGGTAGTGACAACCCATGGAAATCTAGGCAATGAGAGCCAATAACAATCTGAGCAATAACAACCCATAAAAAATCTAGTATTATCTTGAAACTACTAGGCAAACCCATCCCATAACAACTAGATGAAGTTAACTTGTAGCTGATGGAGTAATAAAACCTATATTGACTATCCCATAATAACCTATGGGTTTCCAAAACTAATTGGTAGTATCTATTAGACAATTTTTCTAGTTTGTAGCAATTGTAACAACATCTTTGGGTATTGCTAAGTGGTTGAGGAAGTTAAAAAATAGATATTACATGTTGGTAAATTGAATAACTTATTGTTGTATATGTTGACAATATTTTTTCATGTAATGGATTGTATCTCTTTCCATCATAACCATGTAGCAAAACATATTTTGATTTGTCTTCTTATCTAAGTCAATTATTGACAATTTTCTCATAGTTAGGATGCTTCAAAACTGATTTCTTGATATCTATTTTATATTCCTAGTTTAATTCTCTTTTTTGTTGAGAAATAAAGGTTTTTATCTTTATATTTAATGCAGTATGGAATAAAATAAATAGGATGGAAAAATAGTGATTGAATATTATCCAGGTTTATTGAGTTAATATTTATAACATTTATTATAAAAAATCTTTAATTGCTACATGATTATGAGTGCAATCAAGTGATTTGAACTAAAAGTTACATCTAAGGGAAGGATTAGAACTCAAATATAACCAATGAGGGGCATATTTTAAGGAGTTTTAATGAATATGCTAACTCATTAGAATAGTCATTGGTTGGTATGCAAGTATTCCTTTTTATGCATGTGTGAGTTAAAGTTGATTTCTATATAGTTGTGATTAAGTGTGAATGTTACTAAATCTCATAGAGAAATCTTCCAGCATATATATTTCATTTCATTTATTTAGTTATTTTAAGTCTAATTTACTTTTATTCAATTTAAATTTATGTAATTTACTTTATATAAAGTGTGTTATGTATTTGTAAGTTATAAACCTCAACAAATGAATAAGTGTTTCATATATAGTGATGACATATTGTCAAGTTTAACACACCCTAGGTTAATAATTAGTGAAGCTACTAGATTTTATAAACCAATTGGATGCCTTATTTAATTAATACAGTTGCACATACATATCCAGTTTTATGTTAGTCTAATTGGTGGTTAAAATTCTACTCATCACCCATGGGTTCATATCTAAATTAATATCCATTTGAAATAAATAAATTTATGATATGTATTGGAATAAATAACTTACCAATGACCATCTAAGTTCCTATGAGTCGACCCTTCTGTTATGATATTACACACCTATAAGAACCTCATTTTCTATTTCAAACTTGCTAAATATCCTAGATAGGAATATCTAGACTCAATTTATTATGCATGTACAAAGCCATTTTCATTGATTAAAATTAATTATCACAATTTGATAATAACCTATTTTTGTTGAAACTAACTCGCTCTTAGTAGCAGATATTTTATAAAATAAAACCTTTCATTAGGTTTATCCCATAATCTTAACATAACTATGATGTTAGGTATAATGAAATTAGGTCCATATATAAACAAATCAAGATATGATTTTAAAGGGTATTATAACTTATATTTTATACTTTAATACACTTCACACTAAAAAAATATTCCTTATTCTTCCTAATTTGCATACCTCTCACTAAGAGTAGTCACAAGCCAAGTCTAAAACACTCAAAATACAATTCAAATTAAGAATTTTCAAGTACCAAATCCATTCATTAGTTACATACACATAGTAAAGGATCATAATTGGAAAATCATGTAGGTGAGAGAACTATATGTGGCTTTATTTCCCTCTTTGAAGTATTAGATATGTAGGTAGTGGTCAATCATCAACGTGATTTTTTAGCTTAATCCATTACACTTGATCCATATTTTAAAGTTTATATCACTCATAAGAAAATCTATTATTTCAACATAATAGAGGAATATTTTTGGATTTGTATGAGTCATTAGATTTTGATATCATAAATATATAATAAGAAAATATAGTCATAGGTGGTTTTACAATCATTGTGCCTTACTTCCTCATAAGTTGGTGCAAATTAGTGGGTCGGTATTAACTTGTCATACAAACTTGATCTTTTAGAACTAACTTAGCACAAATAGTGAATCAATTATATAACCAAGTAAACCACAACCTTTATTATCCCTAATTTTCACTTCTATAGTATAGTCTTAATCAGATAGTTAACAAAAATAGATAAGTATCATGATCTCTTTCATCCTTTATATATTTAGTATATGCCCTTATCAAATTATAATAATACAACTCAGTATTTGAAATAAAAATGTATGATTTAATGCCATAGATATTGATTTGAGTCAAATTTAAAATATATATCTTAGTTATATTTATCTCACCCATTTATCCAAATTTAGGTAAAACGCTATGCAACATGCTTGTAATATGTAACCAATAATTATTTATTGACTTTATTATTTGTATAAGTCTCAAGGACTATGCATTTATGTGATTTTATTACCTCCATCATTGATTAATTAGAGAATTAATTCCTTTCGAAGATTAATTTTTAGCATGATTTTCCATCAACATTGATGGAAAAATATCTTGTGTGCAAATTTCTAAACTTAAAATAGGGTCTAAAAATCTATTTAGAGATTATGTAATTTGGTATACGACCATGTTGGCCAAGATAGCCAATCATGTTATAGATAATGAATTAAAATACACCCAAACAAAATTAATGACTCCATTAATCTATAATATTTAATAATTTTAATTCATTCAATGAGTTATACCATATATTACAAGACCAAGAAGTCAATCTCATATCTTTAAACAAACTCAAGTATGCACCCAATGCTCCAAATACTTTGACACAAGTTTTAAAGTAAACCAATCTAAAAGGTAAAATCTAATGAAATCAATAATGAGACCAAGATAATAGTTAATGTAGTATAAAAAATTAGAAATAGTTTATTTTTATCCACTACATAGAAGATGCAATTTTCATGATTACCCCCACCTCCTCATGAACTATTATAGAAGTTGATTTAGTGTAATATCATGCCTTTCTTGTCACCACAAAATATTAATATAAGTAGGCCAATTCCCAAGAGTTATGATAGCATTGAATTTGATTATTATCTTCAATATCCTGGGTGTTCCACAAATATATGCTTCAATTTAAGGAACAAGATACATGATCTTATTGACAATAACACGTTTGAGATAAATACATGTATGAAAAGTTTAGACTATGATAAAATGTGAATTATAAATAAAAAATATTTAATGTCTCATTTCTTGAGCATGAAGACATAAAAACTAAGGATCTTTTTGGATCATACATAATGCACATCCTTATCTTATGATATATGGTCACTAAATATATGATATATTTTTTATTTGTGGTAAAAGGAAGTTTTTTGACAAGGTATATATACTTATATAAATTACCTTCAAAAAGGGTCTCAAAAAACTAGATAGGACAAATAAGTTTTAAAATAAGAATAAAAATACAACAAACAACTACATCATATCCAATTAATAGTAAAAACAATGCAAAATAACATTGAAAAGACAACAAGAAATAAAAGAGCACAAAAATTTATACTCACCTAAGTCCTCATCCCAAGTAGCAAACATATTCATCAAATTTTGTTACATATAATCCATATTTAGAGAACCAAGAGTTTTTCCTTTCTCCTTGGTCATATCATTACACTTTTTGGTGTTATTGTGTGAGCCTTCACCATAATGTCTCTATTTTATGAGTTGAATAAGGACATCCATAATATTTTGGGATTCTTAATTGGATTCACATTTAATTTGTTATTTTCCTTGTCCCCTTCAAAAACCATATGACTAGGTCCCATATTCATAGCTCAATAATACTTATATAGTAAAATAATCATAACTTCATTCATAGGAAAACTTTTATTTACTTTTTTAGCTTCTAAAACCAAGCTTTCCATCGAATTCAAAATGTAAAAGGGGGTATTAACTAGGAAGTAATTCCTGAATAAGTTGACAAAGAAAAAAATAAAAGTGAGAACATACTTGTACCTACCATATAAGGTTATAAATTTCATAACATTCTTATCAACTTCATTTGAGGGACAAATAAGCAAATTTCTAAGGTAGATATGTTGAAATAGAATCAATTCTTTAGCATTGACAAGATATTTCTTGATTTCATCCTTTGTGTCTCTGTTAGTTTTGTATAGTTTCCGACCTTATACATACATGCCCATAACACGATCAATTATCTCCTCTAAAATATCAATCTCAACCCATTTAATCAATGCTACTCTATCCTTCCACCCTTTTACAAAGGCCCTAGATATGTGAGGATCATATCACTCAATTATCTAGATGAAATTTCTAAACCCACCTACATGGTGGATCCCCCATAACACTAAATCCTTAGGTAAGACTTATACTAAAAAAATTTCAAGATGTCATAGGTCTCCTCTTATATTGGTGTTAAACAAATTCACCCAAAACTTAATGTTTAGATATGAATTAAAAAAACAATTTGGCAAAAACATCATTATGAATAATAATGTATTTCTTCTTGACCAAATTTGACCCATATATCAAAATGTCAAGCCCTATAAGTAAAAACTTTCTTATCCTATTTACATACCTTGTGAATTATCCTATTTCATGCTTGATGAGGTCTTATAATGGTCTTTTAAAAGTCTTATTAGCATAAGTTAAGGTTAATTTGAAAAAATTAAGGTATTATCTTGTTTTTATCTTGTGATAATATAGTTATAAATGAACATGAAGAGGTGAGTCTAAAATGTGTCATAGGTTATTAAGTGTCCCTAAAATTTATTTCCACTTTGATAAATTTGCATAAACATGTCACAAATGTTTGTAAAGTTTAAGGTAATTTGCAAACTTTGAGGGAAGTGAAATTGAAGAAAAACGTGTTTTTGGATAATTATAATGTGTGACAAATACAACAAAGGATAGATATACTTGAAACCACATTATACAATATTTTAAAGGAGTTTTATAACTTTAAATAATTTCAAAATTTTAAACTACATCATTTTTGTAGGTTTAATCACTCCAAAAGGGTAGTTTTAAGCACTTGTACAAACTTGGGAGACTCACTTCTAGGTGAAAATGTTGTAGAGGTGTCTATTTGTTGATGTATATTCCTATTGTTGGTATTAAATAATTAATGTTGTCATTGATGTCAAAGTCAAGTTGAATGTCCTTCATGACAAAAGAAAGAGTTTATTTCATTCTTGGTGAAGTGGTGTGTGACTAAAAAGTTTTGCTTCTCTATTGAGAGAAAATTTGAAGGCAACCTTATATCATTTTTGAGGTTTTTTGACATATCAAGATCATTTTCAATATATAAGAGAAGAATCTTATTTGAGCTCTAAGTACTGAGAAACATAAAAGGTAATCACATGGGTCAACAAATCCTTGTATACTATATGAGTTCTTGGTACAAAGTTTTAATGTGATAGACCTAATAAAGTCTATTGAAAATGGACTTGTCTTTAGGAAACCATGTTTAAAATAATGACATCGTTGAATTATCCTATTTGTGTCCAAACTCTAAGCACAAATTATCTTGAGTAGCTTGGTCTAGCTCTGTGAAGAAGATATATAAATGATGCATGATAAGTTTTGTGTTGTGGGTTAGTATAGGAATGAGTAAGTTTTATAAGTTTCCTAAACATGGGAAAGAGGAAAATAAGTCTTCAAATGAATTCAAAGGTCAAATTTTTGAAGTTTATATCCTGCATGAAGAGACCTAACAAGAAGATATAAACTTGGTGCCTTAATGAGATAAGCTATATATGACTTATGTAAATAATTTTGGTAGTGTTAGAGAATTTTATGATGTTTTATGACATGTGAATTAGGCTTTAAATATATTTCAATTGGTTTCAAGACATGTTTATAGCCTAAGTATGACTGGCAGTATAAATCCTAGTATGCAAATTAACCTACAGTGGCCTAGTGAGGGTCCAAGTTCATTTCCAAGGGCAGAAAATCTATTAAGAAAATTTAAAGAAGAGTGAGTGGTAATTTTAAGTGTGTGTACAAAGTTTTAAGTCAATACTTGAAGGAGAAAGAAATAAATTTGGTGATAAGGTTGGATGTGTGCACAAAATGGGGTATTGCAGATCCAAGAAGAAGTTTCTCATGATCTTTGACACATGAAAAATTTGAATGAGAACATAATAAATCCAAGATAGTTTTTTAATGTCCCAAAATTTAATTTATTGGAATTGGTTTTGAATTTTAGGGGAAATCCTTTATGAATGATTGCTAAGAAGGTATGGAAGCCAAAACCCTCTCAAAACCCTTATAATGACACAATAAGAAATATCTAGTCATTTATGGCTCAAAATGGACTATTTTACCTATTTTTATGTTTGTAACATGTAAAGGAATCTTTAAGGTTCCATTAGGTGGTTTTTTCTTGTTTTGATAGTGAGTAAAAACTATAGGAAAACCCTTATTTTTAGGGTTTTTAATGCTACAGGAAGGGTTGACTAGGTCAAAACATGAAAGTGGATGAATTATGATGTGAAATTACTTATAGTTTATTCTCATATTTTTTTTAAAATTTAATAACCAAAATATTCAAAATTGGTCATGCAAGTTAGCCTATCACTAAAATGGCCTAATGAGTAGAACATTAAGAAAACTAAGTGAGAATGAGAATGAGATTAGGGATTGGTTTTAGAGGAATAGGAATAGATCCTATAGCATGGGGTCATTATTAAATAACTATATATTCTATTCAATTTTTATATAAGTTTTGATGATTCCTACACCTATGCAAAAATTTATCAGCAAATTAGTTTATTTAGCATAGTGAAGTCTGTGTAGAGTGACATAGTGAGATTGGTTTATAGGACCATTATTGATATATGAACATTCAATATATATTTTTATAGATGATATAAGTATGAAATTTAAAAAAAAAATCTATTTTAATATCATATAATTTTTCCCACAAATGTTTTGTAAGTTGATTTTCTTGACTATGTTTTTGGTCCTAAAGGCAATTTTTCTATGTATGTGAAAAGGATGTCCTTGAGTAATTTTTATCTAAAATGAGTGATAAAAATATATTTAATATTTTATAAATGGATAATATTATCATTTTAATGAATTTTTCCCACTATAATTCCATTTTTAAGTTTATATAGTCAAATGCTTTTGACTATGCGTTGACAATGTTTGGCGTTTCTGAGTAAGCCATCTACAAGAGTGTTATTGAGGCCTTTAGGTTTGTGTGATAGAGAAAAAATAATTTTTGGAAATTTTTTAAATATTAAATATAATATTAATATGATTTTGTGCATATTTTATGTGGGAAAGTTGTGTATATGGTTCAAATTTTCAGGATAGACTTTTGGTAGTGTGAAGGCCTAAACGGTAAGCCTAATTGGTAGGTCCAAGTAGTGAAATGGGCCAAATGGAGCTGGGGACCCAAGGTGAAATTATCATGGGTATATTTTAGGAATTTATGAAAATTTAAAACATTTTTTAACACAATAAGTGTTCCTAGGGGTCATAATGGTAATGTGTGGATAAGACAAACCTAATTACATTAGGTCTCCATTAGGCCTAATTGTGGATTTGGTCCTTATGGACTATGACCAACTTATGTTTTTTTTTTCACTAATTAAACATGTGTAGTGATATATTTAAATCATAATACAAGTATAGTTAGGTCTTTATCTGACCAAGATAGGTATGAGAAAGAATCTAGTATAAAGTCAAGGCCTAATAAACCTATTTTGACTAGTTGAGATATTAAGCTATTGAGCGAAGGATATAGTGTTTATAGAGAATAGGTTAAGAGATTTAAGATCATAAATAATATTAAAAAAATCCATGAGTATATAAATATGTTTCTATAGGTGTTTATTAAGGTTATTTGACCGAATTTCACTAAGGAAAAGACTATTTAAATGAGAAGGCCTAAAAGGCTATTTAAGTGAGATTGAAGGGTAAAGAGTGAAAAAGAAGGTTGTAATATATATTTGTGTTATAAATAGGTATTATAAGGTGATAAAAATATTATAGATTACTTATTTAGTATTAATCTACCGAGGGAGTTAGAGCCTCCTTGCAAGATAGAGCTTGAAAAAGACTAGTAAAGTTGGTGCTTCTTTAGATAGGAGTTAGAGCTCCTTGTAAAGTTGGTGCTTCACTAAAATTTGGATCTTGAAATTATAGGACTATAGAACATGTGAATTTTTTAGTTTCTTTTATCCCCTAATAGGTTTTCTCACATATATTTTGTGTTCTCTCATGATATGCTTGTGTAGTTGCTTTATTTATGCATTCATATTTTATATGAATGAATGCATCAGAAAATTGAATAGATATTATTAATAAAATAATTCAACCCCCCCCTCAGTAGGTAATTATAAAATTTGGTATTATATCATGTCCTTTTTATGAGGTCTTAAAATCTAAAGGAGATTCTAAACAAGCTAGTATGGCTAGTCAAGCATATGATGGTTTCTCTACAAGCAAAGATCCACTATTTAATGGATCAAATTATGATTTTTGAGGTGTGAAGATAAGGAAATGTATGATGTATAAATGTAATGATGTTTAGAAATCAATCTTGGATGGTTAATTTCACCCCCATATTCCTTTTATATATGTAACAAATAAGAATTTCAGTGATAACAACTCAAAAGCAATGAATGACATTGTGAGGTCTATATGAAGTATAACTTATGAAATTTATGCACTATATATATACCAAAGAAATGTGAGATAAGCTGAAAAATATTCATGATGGATATTCCATAGGCAAATTGGCCAAATTGAAAACTTATAGAAGATAATTTGAAATTTTAAAAATAATGAAGATGAGACCATTGTAGCCTACCTGTTAAGGGTTGATGAGGTGGTCAACATCATAAGAGGTCTAGGAGAAGAATTGAAAGAGACTACTATTTCTCAAAAGGTTTTAAGTTCTCTAACTCCAAAATTTTATTCCAAGGTATGTGCTATTGAATAAATGCAAGATCTAGATAAACTTGATATGGATGGACTTCATGGAACCCTAACAACCTATGAGATGAGGACAACTTAAAGAAGACCAGAAAAGAAGGAAGTTATATTAAATGAAGAAAATAAGACAAAATATAATAAGTCACAAGGTAATAAAGTCATAAATAATGATTACTCTGATATCAATGATGATGAGTTAATATCTATGTTTGCAAGAAATTTGAAAATAGGTTAAGGTAAATACAAAGGTAAGCTTCCTTTCAAATGATTCAATTATAGAGAGGTTAGACACTTTTCCAACAAATTTCCTCACAAAAATAAGAGAAACAATGATTTGGAACATAATGAAGACCATGATGATGATAAAAAGTCATATAAATTTGATAAGAGAAATAAAAACTTTAGAAGATATGACAACAAGAAAAGGTTCTTCAAAAACAAAAGGAGTTTTTATACCAAAGAATATTGTAAATCATCTAATGATAATGAAAGAAGTTATTAAGAGAGTGATCATTAAGGTGATGTTCCTAATGTCAATGAGGTTTTCTTCATGGCTAAAGAAGCAAGCTACTCAAATATAGAATAATCCATATGGATTGGAGGTGTTGTGGGTGATGCAAATGAAGAAGGAGATGAGGTAGATCTTGAAGCTAAGTTGATGAATACTCTAGAAGAATTGAATATGGTCAAGAAAAATAATAAGGTGATAAGATCCCTTATCAAATAATATGAGGATAAAATCAATTTTTTTGAAGATAGACTAAGAAACAAATCTAAGGAGCAAGAGGAAATAGTCAAACAGGTGGAGAGTCAACTTGAAATTATGACTAAAATTCTAAAAGAAAATGAAGAATAATGTGCAAGGTATGTATCTAAAGTGAAATATATTATAAATTAATTAAAATAATCATCAAATAAATTCAAGTACCTTATAAGGTTTGAAAAGAGCACCAATTATCTATACAATCTTCTGAGTAGTCAAAAGATTGTTGATGACAAGATAGGTCTTGGTTTTATTGGAGATCAAGAGGACACTAGTATGATCAAAAGTGTCAGAGATCAATCAAAGAGTGTGGGGGATGACAAAAAATAGGTCAATACCATCAATAAATCTAATAACATAAGGTATGGTAATCCTATCAATGGCTATTGTTATTCATGTAAGTAATTTGGTCATACGTCAAGGCATTATAAAAGGCCTTTCAAGATTGAATTTGCATGTAGTTATGAGGAGAACCATTAGTTAATAGGTATGGGTCATGGTGTATTTCCATCTAGAGGAATAACATGTTTTAATTGTCATAAAGTTAGACACATTGAAAAGTACTATAATCATGAATTATCAAGATAAGACAAGAAGTTTGAGGGTTCTAAAACATAATAAAGAAGAAAAAAGTGGAAACCCAAGATAACTGAGGTTGATAACTAGTTTGAAAGCTCAAATGGACTATTTTACATGGTAGATAAAAACTAAGATGCAAAGGAGTGCCAAGAATTTTATCTATAAGATCAGTTTATTGATGAAGGATTCAAGATCAATAAATCAAGATAAAATAGTACCCAAAAAAATATTGAGGAGATCAAGCTAGAAGGACAAATAAAGCATAATAAGACCATGGAGGAAGTTAAGTCCTACAAGGACATGGAGATCTAGGAATCTCCTAAATTTATGATGTTCTATCTTTCTAGAGCAAAGGTGACTCCATTAGGATTCATGGAGGCACTCATCTAGTAAGCGAGAAGCATGAAGTTGTTAATATGATAATATTAATATGATTTTATTGATGTTTTATGTGGTAAAGTTGTGTAAATGGTTTAAATTTTCAAGATAGGCTTTTGGTAGTGAGAAGGCCTAAAAGGCAAGTAGGTCTAATTGGTAGGTCCAAGTAGTGAAATGGGCCAAATGGAGTTGGAGTACAAAGGTGAACTTATTAGGGGTATATTTGAGTAATTTATTAATTTTTTCATGAATTTTTAACACAATAAGTGTTTCTAAGGGTCATAAGGGTAATGTGTGGATAGGACTGACCTGACTGTATTGGGTCTCCATTAGGCCTTATTGTGGATTTGATCCTTATGGACTATGACCAACTTATGCATTATATTTTTCAGTAATTAAACATTTTTAGTGATATATTTCAATAATAATACAATTATATTTATGCCATTATCCAAATAAGATAGGTATGGGAAATAATCAAGCTCAAATCACCTAATTAGACCTACAAGTAGAACATGAGAGAGAGTGTATGCTAGTGATGATGTAAGCTCTTGAAAGAGTTTTAAAGGAATATAACAAAGAAATAAATAATCTAAAAAAGGAAATTTAGGTTTTCAAGTGACTTTTTAAAGATTATTAAACTCCAAAATGTAACCAAGGTTCCCAATTGTCATCTACAAGTTTGCTTAGGTAAATCAGGTTCATCTCAATGTTGAAGAGAGAACAAGGTACACACAATGAAATTTGGGTTTAGGTGAGTGAATGAACAAGATTAAATGAGTAAATTAAGTTTAAATAAACATAAAAAAAGGTAAAAAATTGATGATCAAATAGTTTCACTTTAAACCCCTACAAACACAGTCAACTTGACACTTACAAGCTTGCTTTGTCAATTGAAGATGCATACTTGATTTGAGAATGGAAAAGGTCTAAGGGAAGAGAAAACACACATTAAAATTATTATATTGTGACATAATAACATTAATATTATAATCATAAATAATTAAACAATGACAAGGGTTGAATAATCCATCTAGGTCTGATAGGTTGAATGTACACATAGAGACTTGTGTGTAAGGTTATAGTGATACATGAAGTCATGAAGATGAATGAATTAATGTATATAAATAATTATATATATATATATATATATATATATATATATATATATATATATATATATATATCTATTAAATATATACATTAAAAAAATTAAAACTCAATTAAGTTTATATATGTATCTACATGTATAATAATGATAAAACTATGCAAACAAGAGCATTCTTGAAAACTCAATTATGGCATTCAATGAAGACCATTGAGGCTTGTGTGCAAAGCATTGCAAGAGTATGAATTTTTTGGAAACATATTTATTATTTAAGTGTTTAAAATAGGTCAATTAAGTTTTTTAGTATGAATATATAGGTTTTATATCCACTGAGAAGGGTAAACACAATCTCTAGGGCCAAATTCACTAATTTGCCTTCAAACCCTCAATGCATGAACCATGAGATTGCAAAGATAATGGAGGGAGATTAATAATTGTGATTATTTAAAAAATATAATACAGGTTATATATACATAAATATTTCATTCTTATATTGAACCAAACTTCAACACACCACTTTCAGGCCTAATCTTTTTTCTAACCTCACAAAATGCATATTCAGCCACCTGAAAGATACCAAATTTTGATAATATATTACTTGAAAAGGTGCATGGGGGTAAAATGAGTTTTCAGGTGTTATATATTAATATATACTTCCATATTATGGAATTTTTTCAAGTTAAGAGGCTATGTCTTTTATGAATAATCTTTAAGAACTTGACACACCATAAACCCTCCTAAACCCCTCATAGTAACCTGATGGAAGAGAAATCACTTTAAATTATTTAAATTTTATTGGTTTTACCATAAAATTAATTTTTTGAGCTTATCATATCTCATAATCATCTTTTTAAACAATTTTATTTCACGTGCAAGGTACAATATTATATAGAATTACCCAAAATACATGGTTGTAGGTGTGTTTATGAGTGTGCAGGGTATGAAATGGTTTATAAACCAAGTATCAAGTCATATAATAAATTTAATTATGTTATAAAATTATTCACACTAATTATAATAGGTGATATATGAGCCATCCAAGTCATCAAGTTGGTGAAGAAGGTGAGAAATACACATTATGCTAGTCAAGAATCTTATATCTAGATCTATTGAGAACTTCAAGAGACCTCTCTTCAACATTTTGAGTTTTATTATGATGTTTAATGCCTAAAAAAACTATGTAAAATCTTTATAACTATAAAACTACTTGGAAAACCACCTTAACTACCTCTCATGCATGAATAAACACCTAGGCTAGGGTTTTGGCCATTCCATGTTTCACCCATCTATAAAAGGTCTCAAAATTTTTAATTTGGTATGGAGAATTTTGAAGGGATGGGTAAATTTAATCAAACACTTTTACTAAGTTTCACATTTGTGGGAGTCATTTCGAGCCAAAACTTAGTTTCTAGGCATGGAGGCCTAATTGAAGCCTAATTAGGGAGAGAGACCAGATTAAAAATGACACTTCCACTCACTTTAAGGTATTAAAATTTGATATAGAGATGTAAGGACATAGTGTGTAATCAAAAATACCTTTTTATTCTCCAATACCATCCATACATTCTTATACACAAGAAGGTTTGCATGTTTCCAAGGATATAAGGAATTCAGTGTTAGTGAGAAATTTAGGTACAAGATGAAGCCTTGAAGAGAGTTTAAGGCCTAAAAATGAGTTTTTTTTAGGTTTTATATGATATAAATATTCCATACATGGAGATATATTTCATTGGTAAATGTGAAATCAATAATTGACACTTGTAAGTATGGAAAGGCGTAGTAAGGCCAAGTGGGCTTCAAGACACCTAAAAGGTGTAATCATCATTGTGATGTTAGTTTTAGGAGTTTATTAACAAGTGAAAAGTGTCAATAATAGGGGAATAAGGTGACTTAGGATGAATTAATGATAATTATTCCACTTTTCATCTCACAAGCCAAGACAAGGGGTAGTTTTGAAGAAAAATATAAGGTGTCAATAAAAGTTTAAAACTCCCACATCATTTAGAGTAGGAAAGCATATCTAGGAAAGACCACTTATCATTTAATACTTAATTCAACTATTCTCCAAATCATTTCTTATTTTTAACTCTCATGAGATATGTGTCACCTCTCTCTCCCATGCCTTTCTCTCTTCTCTCTCATTTCTCTATTAATTCAGCCTTAATAGGCTATGTATGTATCCTCCACATGGGAATGGAAAATCCACGCCCATTCATAAGCCTTTGATAAATGAGAAAATTTTGGTTTTATCTCCTATTTTGACTAGTTTCAATGTGTTTTCATAACTAGTTTATCTTGTCAAGTGATTAGCTTAGCTTCCTTGACATGTTGTCCTTTTCTATCATTAATATTCATTTTCAAAGATTCTTTGCAAGTTATAAGAAGTGTCTAAGTGATATGTGATGGTTTAGTGAGTTTTCTATTCATTATTTTCATTTTATGACCATTTGAATAGTCTTCCTAAGCCAAGAATATTTTAAAACCCTCATATGAAGTGTTGATGTAGAGAGGTAGATTAAGATTAGTGTTTATTTTTGGTTAGTCTCATGGTTGATGTGCATAAGTAAGCTAGTTGGTAGTGGTAAAATGTTTTGGTACATCACCTCTATGAGGGTATGTTTCTCTCTCTTATCCTAAATATTTGGTATATTAGTGAATGATCCTAAGTGAAACATTAAGGGGAGAAATCCCTATAACCAAGAGATTCAATCCACCTAAAGGTCACCCATAACTTAGGATTGTATCCATGTTATCCAAAATTTGGAAGGCTTTAACTACCTTCCAAGGGTTCAGACTTAGGTGATAACTTTTTTGGCACACCCGATGTGAATAAGGCCCAAAGTGGTTGAATTATTTTTAGTGTTTCACTTATACATATCAACCTTTGGAGGCTTTCAAAAACATTAATGGTGATTCTAAGCTAAATTAGCTAGTTATATCAACTTAGGCTCTTGTTAAAAGTAAATTATTTTTTAATTAACTATCTTGATGAGGTCATTATGGTTAATTTAAAGTAAATTTAAATTTCATGAAATTTAATAAGGAATATAAATCTTATGGTACTCCCTATCAACCCTATAATGATCCTGATCAGTCCTATAATGAACCATACTAGTAATATGATGACTCATATCAGTCCTATAATACTCCTTATTAGCCTCACTATGACCCCAATTCTATAACATAGTAGTCTTATCAGGCTTGTTTACTTCCTTACTATCAAAAGTGTCACTCTTATCCTCCTTTAGAACTGTATCAGTCTTATGATCAACCTACTCTCCCCACATGTGGTTATGATGATGCATATGAATAATGTTGTTTTTAAGATGGAGTGGATGATATGGAGAGAAGGATAATAGAATGTGTAAAAATATATTTTTTAACTTCTCAATATGAAGAAGTTATTGGTATTTTTCAATATACATAAAATGATCCATTAGAGCGGAATAAGTTATGTTTATTTGTATTAGATAAGATGGAGACTTGTGAGAGGTAATAAATAGGTTGGATCAAATGTGTCAATAGTATTATTATGTTCCTTGTCATCCTTACTATGTTCCATATCCTCATGAATCCATTAACCATCCTTAAGAAGATCTATTCCAAGAGATTATAGATAAGAAAATTAAAGAGTTAGAATTTAAAATCATAGAGTTTTATTCAAGCCAAAGTTTAGATAATGAAGTAAAATAAGACATTGTGCGTATTCAATCCCCATTTTCCTTTCTTAAGAACCTAAAGATTTTTCATCTTAGAGGTCTATACAAAAAGGCATCCTAGATAAGAAAAAAGTCCTAGTTGAGAAGGTTGGAAACAAATTTACATCTATAATTGAACTATAAGGAGACTACAATGAGAGTGAAGTGTTTGTTGAGAATAATGAGGCACTTGTTACACAATGAATTTGATCTCTCTCCAATAATTTATAGAAAAGTACATGACTCCCGAGAACTCTAGTTGCAAGAAAGCTCCCTCAATTACCAAACCAAATCATGAACATATTATTTTCCTTACCACCATCTCCCTTACTGAGGAATAACCTATCCTATGGGAGGAAATGAAGAATATAAATCTATTATTGTAAATGATTAATATGATTTAAGTTAATTTGATGAAGAGATTATCATTGGTACTCCACTTAGGGAAGAAAGAGGAAATTCAATTTTCAAGGATGAGATTATAAAAGATGGTCCTAATATTATACTTCAATAAGGAAATCTAATTACATCTAATCTTGTTGAGATTTAAGCTAGTCTTGATGTTGAAGATTATCTAAGCCATCAAGCTAAGGTATTAAATGAATGTGACATGGATTCAAATGAGAAAGAGTGTGATCTTGAAGAAAGAGTACAAACTAAATTATTAGATGAAGTTAAAATGGTTCCCAATGAGTAAGAAGTTAAAATTGAATAGGTTAAATACCAATCACATCATGACTACATAGGGAGGTTTGATATTCTTGATAGCCTCATAGATCTTAAGGAGAAAGGTGAAGATGTTATTCAGGTTTGTCTCATTCGGATTGATCAAAGAGAAGATCAAAAAGAAGAATGGAAATAGTACCTTGAATATATTCAAGAGATTTAATCCATTTTAAAAGGTACATTTAATATTTAATATTATGCTCATGAAAAGGTTTATCAACACACCCAGTGAATACCATGTTGCAACTTGTAATGAATATACAAAACTTCTTGAAGAGCTTTATGAACTTGTAGTTACTAATAAACAACATGATGTCACTCAAGATGCCATAGAGACCCAAGGACAATGTCTAGATAGAGTATCCTAGATGAGTTTACAACTTAAAATAAATATGAAGTGGATCTTGAAGTACAAGATGAATTTGTCTTCATAAGTGACTAGTTTTCTTCTATTACTTCACTTGAGAGTATGCTAAGAGGATTGACATTCAAGAGGAAGGTGAAGTAAATAAGAGGAAGGTCTAAGAGGAAGATTGAATCATGTTATTATTCATCTCATGGATCAAAATATATATAAGCTTCCCCTTTGATCAAGGAGGAAGAAATTATTTTTAGTTCAGTTATATATACTAGTTGCTCTGTTGTGTCTCATTTTCCTTAAGTGCTTATCTAGCACATGTGAGTTATTTGGTTTTAGTTTTATTGTGTGTTATGCTTGTTTTGTGTGTGTTTTGAGTTCAATTCATTTATCTTATCTTGGTTCAAGTCTAAATAGGTTTGAGTTTGAGTGCAAGTGATTCCATTACCTAATAGAAGGATAAGGCTACTAGTCTAGTAAGCATTGTAGGCATGCTAACCAAGTGAATCACCTACTTATTGGCTAATTTTGACCCCTAGGTAAAAATGTCAACCCCTATAAGTAAAAATTTAATTATCATGTTTCCATAAATTGTTCATTATCTTATTACATGGTTTATGAGGTATTATAATGGTCTTTTAAAAGTCTTATTAGCATAAGTTAAGGTTATTTTAACAAATTTAAGGTATTTTCTTATTTTTTTCTTGTGCTAGTATAGCCATAAAGTGAAAATGAATAGGTGAGAAAGGTTTCATAGGCTATTAAGTATCCCTCAAAGTAATTTTTCCCCTAGTTAGTTTGCATAAACATGTCACACATGTTTGGAAAATTTAAGGTAATTTACAAACTTTGAGGTAAATGAAATTGAGTAAAAAGGTGTTTTTGGATAATTAAAACATGTGAAAAAGAAAAAAAAAGGAAATATATCCATAAAAATTCCTTTTTAAATATTTTAAAGTATTTTTCTAACTACCATGAATGTCATAATGTCAGACTACCTCAATTTTTAAGGTTTAATCACTCTAAAAGGGAAATTTTAAGCACTTACATGGACTTGGGAGACTCACAAGTGAAAAAATTTAAAATATGTGTATATTAATCTTATTTATGTAAAAACCATGATTGGATTATAGGTAAAGTTCCAAATAATGTATAAAATGCATATTTTTTCCATTGCTCCATTAGAAAGCTTGCAAAGGTCAATTTCACTTTTTCAATATAGACATAAGAGAGAGAGAGAGTCATGGCATAAGATTTTTGAAAAATTAGGGGGTAATAATGATATTAAAATACATGGAAATGGATTTCATATTGGTTTCCCATCCTTTATTAAAAATGATTAAGAAGCAGGGTAGTCAAAAATAGTTAGTTCACCCCATAGGCTCGATTTCTCTCCTTGAAATGATAGCTTTAGACTAGTGTAAAGTATGTAATAAATTATATAGGATGTATATGGTCTATTTATACATATCATATGATCATAAAAATCCCATTTGGCATGTGTGAGTTCAATTTTTCAATAAAACTCTTCTTTTCCATAATTTACAAGGTGATTGTCATTATCTCTTGTTTGTTTTAGGTTCTTCAATAGACAAGGAAGATAAATGAATATATATCAATTTTTTTTTCAATATTATAAATTAAATTAATGGATCCATTATTCACTCCAACATGCCTTCTTCAAGTAGCATGCAACATCTTGGTTTGAGACTCTGTATAGGTTATATGTATTAAATGGTTTGAGAAGTCTTAATCCTAGATTGTCAAATGTTTGTGATGATATTTAACTCATGATAGAGGTTATAAATCAATTTAAATATTATATCATGTTAAAATAGATCAATTTTACACCATATGAAATCCTAAAACATGAGCAATGTAGACTTACAAGTTTGTAGACCTGTAGGACTACATTTTATTTTCATGTGAAATACATTGAAATGTCTATCAGAGATTATTTTGAAAATATTAAATGGAAATTAAATTTTATTTTTAAACACTTGTAATATTTAAATTTCAATGTATAATGTGTAGATTTTAGTCTCAAGTTCAAATCACCTAATCAGACCTACAAGCAAAACATGAGAGAAAGAGTGTATGTTAGTGATGATGTAGGGTGTTGAAAGAGTTTTAGAGGAAGAAAAAAATTAATAAATACTTTTAAAAAGTAAATTTATGTGATAAAGTGAATTTTTAAATATTTATAAACTCCAAAATGTAACCAAGGCTCCCAATGATCACCAATAGGTTTGTTTAGGTAAATCAGGTTGGTTTTAAGCTTGGAAAGAAGACAATGCACAAAGTGAAATTGGGGTCTAGATGATTGAATGAAAAAGATGAAAAGATTAATTTAATGTTAAATAAACCTAAAATATTTTAGATAAGGATGATCAAATAGTTCCACTCTAAATCCCTACAGACACATAGTCAGCTTGACACTTACAAGCCTATTTTATCAATTGAAGATGCATAATTGATTTGAGCATGGAAAATGTTTAAGGGAAGATAAAAATCAAATTTAAATTATCCTATTGTGACATAATAATGTTAATATTATCCTAATATTTAATTAAATAATGAAAATGGCTAAATTATCCATCTAGGTTTGGTAGGTTGAATGTGCACACATAAACCCGTGTGTAAGGTTATAGTGATAATTGAAGTCATGAAGGTGAATAAATGAAGGTATATAAATAATTTTATAGATCATAAAAATATACCTTAACAAAATTAAAACTCAAGATAATTTATATATGTAGCTACAAGTATAATAATGATAAAACTATGCAAACAAGAGGATTTTTGACAACTCAATTATGACAGTCAATGAAGACCATTGAGGACTATGTGTAAAGCATGACAATCTCCTAATTTTTTTGAAAAAATATTGATTATTTAAGTTTTTAAAATATTTTTTTTGAATATTTCAATATTTATATATAGATTTTAGATCCACTGATAAGGGTAAACACAAGCTCTAGGGTCAGATTCACTAATTTGTCTTCAAAACCTCAATGCATGAATCATAAAGATGCAAAGCTCATGGAGGGATAATAATTATTATTATGATTAAAAAACATTTAATATAGGTGATACATACCTAGATAGGTCATTTTTAGATTGAACCAAACTTTAAAACACCACTTTCAGGCCTAATCTCTCTTTTAGCCTCACAAAATGCATATCCAACCACTCGAGAGACACCAAATTTTGCTCAAATCTTCCTTGAAATCATTGGTAGGACTTGATAAGGACTGTAATATGTTTGTGAGTGGGTAGGACTTGATAAGGAGTGTTAATTTTTTTATAACCTATTTTAATGTTTTATATTCCCTGATAATTGGTTTAGAAACCATTTCATATCCTACCCACTCACAAACATACCTATAACCATGTATTTTAGGTAATTTTATACAATAATATACCTTGCACGTGCAAAAAATGGCTTGAAAATATGATTATGAGACATAAAAATTTCAAAATAGTCATTTTAGGGTCAAAAAGTCCTTAAAGGTGATATATGAGCTATCCAAGTCATCAAGTTGGTTGAGAAGGTGAGAAATGCACCATTATGCTAACCAAGTAGCCTATATGCAAATCCATTGAGCACTCCAAGAGACCTTTATTTAGAATTTTGAGTTGTATTGATCTTTAAGGACTAAAATAAAATTTTAAAACCTCCAAAACATGAAAAATATTTGGAAAACCACCTCAACTACCTCTTATGCATGAATAAGCACCTAAGCTAGGGTTTTGGCCATTCCATGGTTCATCTATATGTACAAGGTATCAAAAATTGAAAATTGTCATGGATCATGGTTAGGGGATGGGTAAATTTAATCAGACACTTTTCTTGAGTTTCACTTGTGTGGGAGGCATTTTGAGCCAAACCTTAGTTTTTAGGCATGGAGGCATAATTGAGGCTTAATTGGGGAGAGAGATCACATAAAAAGACACTTCCACTCATTTTAAGGCCATGAAATTTTTCATGGATATGTAAGGCTATAATAGGTACTAAAAAATTACCTTAAAATTATAATACTATCCATACATTCTTCCACACAAGGAGGTTTACATGTGTTCAGGGCTACAAGGAATTAAATGCTAGTGAAAGATTTAACTAGAAGATGAAGTTGTGGAGAGAGTTTGAGGTTTTAAAATGAGTTATATATATATATATATATATAGATATATACATATACATATATATATATATATATGTATATGTATATATCTATATATATATATATGTATATATATATATATATGTATATGTATATATCTATATATATATATAGATATATACATATACATATACATATATATATATATATATATATATATATATATATATATATATATATATATATATATATATATATATATATATATATATATATATATATATATATATATATACATCCATGGAGATATATGGCATTGGTAAATTTTAAATCAAGAATTGACACTTACAAGCAAGGAGAAGCATAGTAAGGCCAAGCAGGCTTTAAGATACCTAAGAGGTGTAATCATCATTGTGATGTCAGTTTTAGGAGTCTATTAATAATTTAAATGTGTCAATAATATGGATATAATGTGACTTAATATTACTTGATGATAATGAGGCCTATTATTATCTCACAAGTTTAGACAAGGGGCAGTTTTGAATAAAAAGATAAGGTGTCAATCAAAGTTTGAAACTACCACACCATTTACAGTAGGAAATAATCTTAAATAAATCACACTTATCCTTTGAGACTTGATTCAATTTTTATCCAACTAATTTCTCTATTTTAATTCTCATGAGATACTTGTCACCTCTCTCTCCTACATGCTTCTCTCTTTTTCTCTCTTGTTTCTCTATAAATTCAGCCTGAATAGGCTATGTATGTATCCTCCACCTAGGTATGGCAAAGATTTACTCATTTATAATACTTTTATTAATGAGAAAATTTTGGTTTTACCTCTTCATTTTACTAGTTTCAATGTGTGTGCATGACTAGGTGATCTTGTCAAGTGATTAACTTAGTTTCCTTGGCATGTTATCCTTTTCTAGAATTAATATTCAATTTGAAAGCTTCTTTAGAGTTTATATGAAGTTCATAAGTCATATGTGAAGGTTTAGTGATTTTTATATTCATTAGTGTCATTTTATTACCTCTTTAATAGTCATCCTAACCGAATCATCTTTCACAACCTTCATATCAAGTGTTGATGTAGAGAGGCAAATTAGGATTAGTGTTAATTTTACATTAGTATCATGGTTGGTAGTGGTAAAATTTTATTTTTGAATCACCTCCATTGGATTAGGTTTATTTCTCTTTTCATAAAAATTTGGTATATTATTGAATGAGCCTAAGTGATACATCAATGGGAGCTATCCATATAAATTAAAGATTCAATCTACCTAAAGGTCACCCACAACCTAGGATTGTTTCCATGTTATCCCAAATTTAGAAGGCTTGAACTACCTCCAAGAATGAAAATTTGGGTGATAATATTTGCGACATTGAATGACATGAAAAACATGCCACATAGGAATTTTAATAATGATCCAAATAGCAAGAATATCCCACTTCACATGGGCATTATTGTATCTTTCCCTATAAATAATAAGGCTGAAATGACTTAGTCCCCAAATAAAAGGAGGACTAAGGATCAAAGTGAGAATATGCACATTAATTAAAATATTTATGAAAAACACCATATGAAACCCCATTTTTATAATTAATTAAGACACCCACCTTGAGACCTCACCCAATCCATCAAATCAACTTGAAAACCAACCAAAACAAGAATCATGTTATAAGGATTAATAATAAGTATGTCTAAAATGAATTTCCCACTTATAAACTTAGATATAGGATTCTTTGTTGATTTTTTTAATAATTTCATCTAATATTTAATATTTGGAAAACCACTTCTTGAATTTATTATATAAAACCCCCAAATTGGTAATCATATAAATGGTTTCCCTCCTTAAAAACATGTTAAATGTAGACCTTATCAAAGAAGTTGATAATAATATAATCTTTTTCCATTACGTTACTAATGGTATAACTCACAAAATACTTTTTAGAAAGGCACTGAGTGATATTTAGGAATCCCCAATATAAGACAAATTATCTCACCCTAATATCCTTATCAAATTTCAATCCCTAAAGGGTATCTATAGACTCAACCTAATGATTGGATTGGACCAATGCTCCAAACATAAGTATTAAGAATTTCTCCCTTTGAATTCCTTAAAATGCCTCCCCCTCCTACTAGATCGAGGTTTCCTTTATAAGCCTAGTCAAAAATTAATTTGAACCAATTAAGAGAGGGAAATTTCCATTGAATAAAATTTATCAAATCATCCCTTGGGTATGTCAAAGGAGGACTATACTAATCTAAATGCTAGTTCTTAGTGATGTTAATCTCCTGCCACCTAAAAAAATAATTTTTGTTAGGCTTACAATTCTTAAAATTATCCAAAATCAGGTTTTTTATCTTGAAATCCACTCTTAAATTTGATTTCTCATAATTTATGAACAATCTATCATTTATTTCATTCCATATAGCCCATAAAGTATGGAGAAAATCCTAATACCACAACTTCTTCAAAGCATAATTTTTGAAGGGAGACTTTAAGGACATCACTATAGTGACCCAACTAGATAATATTATTAGAAAACTTATAGGGACAGCACTATAATTACATATCATTAAATTTTATGATATCAATATTTTTTTATTATGATTCAGATCTCAATGCATTATTCATTTTATATTTCATTAATGATAAACACAAATAATTTCATGATTGAAAATGGCTCAAGTTGAAATGTTTGTATAATAACAATCACCAACTCTCTTGGATACAAATATAAGGATATACAAGGTAATTTAAGAGTATATATTAGATTAAATGGATATTAACATGACACTCTTTGATATATTAGGATATATTTTCATATGGGATATATGATTGTGACTACTAGATTTCTAGTTCTACCAAGTAAATGGATTTTTTACATGTTGTTAGAATGCCCTTGGATATGAAATATCCACACAATACCATACATAATGAATTAATGAATAAATTATATACATCACAATAGTGTGGTCACATTCACAATCATTTGATATGAATACCCTCTTAATCCAATGGTATATCCACCTCTGCCCCACCACCACCACAGTTGGTTTCTACACCTTTTTAAGATAATCATACAAAGGTAGTTGTTATACCCATATAAAATACTTATACACATTTTTTTTAAAATATATTATTTATCTCCCCTAAGTAGATAATTATTTAGTTCCCATCACATCAAATAGTTATTCAAAATTCATATAGGCCATTGTCCCCTATGTCACACACCAAGCTAGCATCATATATAGTTTGATGTGTTCTACAAGGAATATAGGAATTAGTAAAATATCCTATTTTGGAATAAAGATGAATGAGATTGAGGGGTTGAATAAATATTTAAAACCTTTCTTTATATTCCACTTAATCATTCATGAACATTCATTCAAGCATGTAAATCAAACAATGACTAATTAACCATCCACTTGTGCATGAAACATACGAACATAATATAACACAAATTTTATGTGTGAAACACTCAATGGGATGGAAAAAAACTTATATATAAAAATTTAATACATTAATATAAGAAAATCATCAACTTTATTTAAGCACCAACTTCACATGAAACACTAACCCCAACTAGTTAAGCACCAACTCAGCTAGGCTTGAGCAAACACCTACAATGAGGAACCAACCCCCTAGATGATTCAAAACCAACTCAACCACATAAAACCATTGATCACATTAATAAAACTTTTTTCTCATACAATATATGATGATATCCTTATTTATCTCTTCTCTCTCTTCAAATCTTATCAAACTACCTGCTAGGCTTCTATGCTAAATTAGTCCTTTTCTTTACTTGATTAGGTCATATGACCTTGATTTTCATACACATAACCTATGTAAAATGTTCATAAATAATCCTATATACTCATTTTATGGTCTAAAATAAATTATTATACTTTTCAATATGTTATTATGTTTGCTTATTCTCTTCTCTCTCTAAAAGGCCTAAAATTGCCTAATATTTATACAAGTCTCATGTTCATATCCTTATTAGTCATCCAAACACTATTAATTTATTAGTTATACCATGAAATGGATCTTGTAACATCTCATTGACATGGATAAAATTTTATTTTATTCCATTTATGTTTGACCTATATCAATTAGGCCTTATCTCACCTTTAGGTCTCATGAAGACCTAATCCTATTAGGTCTATTTAGGACACACAACAATTGACCTTCCTTGGAGAAATTTCAAACAACTAAAATGATAGGAAAACATCATAAAACATTAAAATATACCTTATAAAATTTAATATAATCTCTAAAACACTTTTTAATCTCCAATCCACTACTTGAAGCATGCCATTAGTAGTGTTCACTATTAGGTCTGTGCATACTCAAAAGGTATGTCTTGAAACGCTAAAGTAAAAACATGATTTTTATAAAAAACCATGGAAAAAAATAAAATATATATAATATAAATTACTTTAGGATCATCACCATATTATTTATACTTCACAACTTAGGGAAAAAATACTCATACCCTTCTCTACAAGTATCCCACTCAGAACAACCAACTAGCTCCAAAACATAGTTACAGAAATTTGATCTTCAACACCAAAAATGATAATTAATATAACATATTACATAGTAAATATATTATTTTACATCTCTATATCATTATAAGTACAAATATAACAATTTCTAATGTTAAATATTGGTCTTACAGACCAATATTTTATCTTTAGTACACACAGTCAAATCTGAACAGTCAACCCATTTTGGATTTACCATTTCAATAAATTTTAATAAATCTAAAAAAATTAGAAAATAATTTATATGACATAAATTTCCAAAAAAAATAATATGAATTGTATGCTTCAGGTCAGAGCATAGAGCCTCAAACTCATCAATGTAACTTGCTTACCTAAAACTGCCAATTTACCTTCAAGACCAGTAATGGTGATTTTAACCTTTAAAAACTATGTAAACATTTTTAGAGACTTAAAATGAGTTTTTATTATGTTATAAGATCATTATGTACTTATAATAGACAAATATAACATGGTTATATGGAAATATTGGTCTTGCAGACCAAACTCATAACCTTATACCTTCACTGCCTCATTTGTACTAGATAGGTCAACTTATAAGAAACATTTTTATAATATACAATGATCTAAAAATATTATATATAATACTAAAATATATTAAATTTATTTTAAAACATCTCCATTAACTTATATTCATCCCTAATCCATGAAAACACATCCCTAATCATCTTCTCACTTTTGCTTGGTTTTCTCACTATTTGTACCATTAGGATTTTAGTGATAGGTCAACTTGTATGACTAGTTTAGAATAATTGAGGGATATAACCTACTTATAAACCACCATGGAAATAATATACAAGTCTTGAGTTTCAACCTTCATCTATTTAATAATTTTTACTCGATTAACTTTGACTATTACAACAAATCTCTAAGAAATAAGGCCTTTTTTATAGGGTCCACTCACTCAACTAAAAAAACAATCACACTTGGAGGTGCCTAAGAGATTTGAATACAACATAAAATCACTTAACTATCCATTCTAATCACTTTAAAACAACATATTTCACATTGGGTCACTATTAGGGTTATTTGAGGTTTAAACCATCTTCCAGTATTAATAATCATTCCTAAAGTTTATACCTTCATTAAATTAACCAATGCTTAGAAATTTGAGATAGGAATCTTCCCAATCTATCAAAAATATCTTATGTTCCCATGCAAAGGTTACATGTTCCAAGAAACACTTTAAAGTTCTTCTCAGTTTGAGAACCCTTCATTTTGTGTACTAAAAAAACCATAAAACCACTTTTTATGCCTTTTATTTCAAAAATTTAAGCTCAGACTTGGTCAAAAAACTTGGTATAACCTACCACACCACTAAATATTGTCACATTCTCATTCTTATCTTGAAATTTGAATCTCATAACTCTTTTGGCCACCATCACTCTCTTTGCTCTCTAGGCTTTGACCTATAAGTTACATTAGGCCTTGAAAATGACCTTATATCCACTATCTAGACTATTAAAATATTATTAAATGTCATAATAACTCTTACCATTCTCTATAACCTCCATAAATTATTCATATTCCTTGAAAATACTTTATGACACCTTATTAGGTCGGGTAGGGTCTAGAAATAGTCTAGTTGCATGTTAAATCTATATGTCCTACCCCTATAAGCTTACCCTGAGACTCACCTAAGTGATCAAAAGCCTCATAATAATTCTAAAAAAATATTATAAAACTTATTATTCATATTTTAATCCACATTATTAGGCCACCAAGCTCATACCTTCTCACAAGGTCTCTACATACTATGACTAGTGTCATGACTAGGTTTCTCAAGCACTTGAAGCTTGGTAACTAACCTTGAGACACTCCTTGATGATTATACACCTTAGTAAAATAAATTTAATTCTCATTAGATAATATCATACCTATGTACATACCTATCCATTCTCATCATGTACATGATCATGATATGACTATGTTTGTTATGACTAGGCTTCTCAAGAACCTTATACTCAAGGGATGGTACTCAAACTTGTTTACCTTGTATTTAACCATAAAATCAACCTCAAAATAATAATTAGGTTTCCTTAAAATTATCTCTCAATATATATATAATAGGGTTCCTCTTAATTATCTCTTATCACATGGATTCCTTGTCACATACCACTTTACCATGCATCTTTACTAGATGCACCTTGACATCAACCTTGACCTCGACATTAATGACATCAAATTTGACCTTGAAATCAATGAAATCAACCTTGACCTTGACATCAATGAAATAAACCTTAACCTTGACATCAATGATGATACTTATAAACAAACTCTCCCTTTGTCATTGATGGAAAAATATTCTTCAATTTGATCACTCTCATCTCCCACAATGTGGTCAAAATCCCTTCTTGAACTTTATCCCCATTTGACATTAATGACAAAGGGTCTTAAAAAAACTACCATATAGAATCATACCTTGTTTTAACACAAGTTATAAAGAAACATAAGAACATTCTCCCCTTACTTCATGCATACCTCCTTTAGATAAACTCAGAACACAAGTCCACTTCTCAACAAAAATTAAACTCAATCAATATCCTAAATAACTCACCCTCAAACCAAGCATCCAACATGCTTTTGATAACAAAAGAGTGTATTCATGAAGCCTAATTATGTCACCTCTTTCCATAGATAACTAAAAGAACTCTATTTTAGGAGATTCCTAGATCTACATGCTTTCACAAGACTGAATGTCTTTCAATATCCTTTTAGGCTTGATTGACACTATAGGCTTGATATCTTCATCAATCATTTGATCATCAGTGTGAGCTACCAATAGGAATTCCTAACTTTATTTTAAATCTGAAGCATGATCTATCATATCAAATAATCCACTTGATCTTGTATACTGATCATGACTCATCTTCACTATATTTGTTTTCCATACAAAAGTTACATATGCCAATGAACACTTGAAAGTTCTTCTCAAGTTGAGAACCCTTCATTATATACACTTGTGAAACCTCAAAACCACTTTTCATTCCTTTTATTGAAAAATTTGACCTTAATCTTGGTCAACACACCTAATAAAACCTAACACACCACTAAGAATGCTCACATGCTTATTCTTATCTTGAAATCTTTATCTCATACCTTATTTGGCAACCATCTCTCTCTTTGCTCTCTAGGCCTTGACCTGTAAGTTACATTAGCCCTTGAAGATAACATTATAACCACTATCTAAGTTTTTAACACCTTATATACAATTTATATAACATATTACATTCTCAATCACTTCGATACACTCTTCATATGTCATGACAATAACTCTTGACACTTCATTAGGTCAAGTAGGGTCTAGAACTAGTCTAGTTGCATTCTAGGTCTATAGGTCCTATCCCTATAAGCTTATCTTGAGACTCATGCAAGTTATTACAAGCTTCATAATTATGATCAAATAACCTAATAAAAACTCTTATACCTATGTGCATCCATATTACTATGACACCACACTAATACCTTCTCATAGTGTCTTTACATGATATGATTAGTGTCATGACTAGGTTTCTCAAGCACTTGAATCTTTACATTTGACCTTGAGACACTCCTTGATGATTATACACCCTAATCACATCCCTTTAATTCCCATTAGATAATATAATACCTTGTTACATACCTATCCATGCTCATCATGCACATTCTCATGATATGACTATTCTTGTTATGACTAGGCTTATCAAGAACCTTGTACTTGTGACTAGTACTCAAACATGTTTGCCTTGTACTAAACCCTAAAATCAACCTCAAAAGAATCATTAGGTTGACTTGAAATTCTCTCTTAAGATAGACCATAGGTTACCTTCAAATTCTCTCTTGATACATGGCTTCCTTATCACATACCACTTCACCATGGATCTTTACCAGATGTACCTTAACATCAACCTTGACCTTGACATTAATGACATCAAACTTAACCTTGACATCAAAGACAATAACCTTAAAATTGACATCAATTATATTAACCTTGAACTTGACATCAATGACAACACTTCTGAACAAACTCCCCTTTTGTCATTGATGGCAAAGTATTCTTCAATTTGAGCACTCTCATCTCCCCTAATCTGGTCAAATTCCCTTCTTGAACTTTCTCCCACTTTAACATTAATGGAAAAGGATCTTCAAAGAACTAACATATGGAATAACACCTTATTGAAACATAAGTTATGAAGCAACATAGGAACATATTCCTCATTACTTCATTCATACCTACTTCAAATTAACTAAGAACACAAGTCCACTTTTCAACAAAAATCAAACTCAATCAACAACCTGAATAGCTCCCCCTAAAACTAAGTATCCACCATGTTTATGATAAAAAATGAGTGTCTTCATGAAGACTAATGAAGTCACCCATTTAGATATATCACTAAAATAAAACTAGTTTAGGAGATTCATATATCTCCATACTTTCATAAGATTGAATGTCTTTCAATATCCTTGTAGGCTTGATTGGCACTATAGGCTTGATTTCTTCAATCATTTGATCATCAATATGAGATGACAATAAGAATGATTAACTTTATTTTACATTTTAAGGATGATATATCATATGAAATGGTCCACTTGATATTTTAGACTGATCATGACTCATTTTTTCACTATCTTTGGTTTCCATATAAAGGTTACACATGCCAATGAACACTTGAAAGTTCTTCTCGGGTTGAGAACCCTTCATTTTCACTTGAGAAACCTCAAAAATACTTTTCATGATTTTTTTTTGAAAAATTTAACCTCATACTTGGTCAAAACACCTAGGAAAACCTACCATACCACTAAAATTATCATATTCTCATTATTATCTTGAAATCTAAATCTCATACCTCATTTGGTCACTATCTCTCTCTTTGCTCTGTAGGTCTTGACCTATAAGTTACATTAGGCCTTGAATATAAATTTTTAGACACTATCCAAGATATTAAAACCTATATACATGTCATAAAACCTATTAAAATTCTTAATCACTTACATACATTCTTCATATGCCTTTACAATACCTCATGACACCTCATTAGGTGAACTAGGGTCTAAAACTAGTCTAGTTGCATGTTAGGTCTGTAGGTCCTACCCATAAATGCCTACCTTGAGACTCACCTAAGTGATCCTAAGTGATCCAAAGAATCATATAAATGATCAAACAAAATTATACAACATCTTATGCCTTTGTTCATCCATATTACTAGGACACCAATCTCATATGTTATCATAGGGTCTCTGAATGCTATGACTAGTGGCATGACTAGGTCTCTCAAGAATTTGAATCTTGACAACTGACCTTGAGACATTCCTTGATTAGTATACACCTTGATCACATGAATTTAATTATCCTTATACAATATCATGTCTATGTACATACCTCACCATTCTCATTATGCACATGATCATGATATGACTATGCTAGTTATGACTAGGCTTCTTAAGAACCTTGGACTCAAATATGAGTACTCAAACATGCTTACCTTATACTAAACCATAACATCAACCTCAGAAGAATCATTAAGTGTCCTTAAAATTCTCTCTCAATAAATATAAAATAGGTTGACTTCAAATTCTCTTTTATCACATAGCTTCCTTGTCACACACCACTTCATGATGCATCTTTATCAAATGCAACTTGACATCAACCTTGACCTTGACATTAATGACATCAACTTTGACCTTGATATCAATGGCATCAACCTTGAACTTGAGATAAATTAAATCAACCTTTACATTTACATAAATGACAACACTTCTCAACATCCTACCATATCTAAAACCCCATAGAGTCTTGGGCCTTCTCAAGTCATTCATCATATTCTTGATCTTATGAGTGATAATGAGAACTATTATAATACAATAGTTTATTCCTCATCAAATTATGATATACATACATCATATAATTTTTTCTCATGAAAGGTGACCATTGAACCATATGATATAATAAATTCCCATGGCCACCTCATTGATGGGATCATTATTTAGCACCCTTTTTAAATTTTAATATAAATTAAAAATATAAAAAATCAAATAATTAAAATATTTAAAAAATCAAAAGTTGGGACTAATAATTATATGATGACTAGATACACTATGTACATATGTTACTCATCATATCTTTGGTAGATGGAATATTATTTTCTATACACATGTATTTCATAGTATGTGTGAGATTCAAGATAAATAGATCAGACAAGGACACATAGATGTTGGACTATACACAAAAATTGTGTTAATATTGAGGGAATATAAATTCCACATGTCACCCTATCATAAGTTATATATTTATATGACATATTACCATGTTGAGATATCTATATTTATTACACATATATTGATAATTATCTAGATCTTACATAGTGTTATATGGATATGTTATTTTACTATGATGTGACATTGATATACATGTATAGTTTATACATAAAATATTTCTATTAACTTTAACACTTAATAATACTTTCTCTATTATAGGAACCTATCAATTTTAAATCTCTCTGAGTGTATACATTAAAGGGTACACTGGGAAAGGGGTGGGTAGACCATTGGTGGTTCACAATATTATTGTGGATTTGTATCTTTCCTACCATTAGTCTAACTTGTTTAGAGTGTCTATCCATTTACCTCCTATGATTCCTCTATGATATCATAGAATATTAAAATATGGCTAGGTTTGAAATCCAATAGGATCCTCAAAAATATAGAATTTACATTATAACTCATAGAGACCAAAACCACTCTCAAACATCCTAAAATTATAAATATAAAATATAACTTAAATTATAACAAAATATATGTCCATGTCTAAATGTCAACTTAAATGTTTATTTTATATTATATTGCATGTTTTTATCCTTTCATAAGGCAAAACCTTATTTTACCATCCAAAAACATAGTTGATAGGGTTGAATATGTTTTGAGAGTTGAGCACATTATAAGACTAAGTTGGCCTAGGCCCACTTAGTCTAGACTTAACTGATTTTATTTCTAACATGATCGATCAGGTCGACTATGTCAGAAGGGTTTATAGTTAGATCCAACTATATAAACACATCATTTTTTTCATTTTAATTAGAGATAGATAAAGATAATCATTTATTTGTGCATCTACTTATCCACCGTTCTACTTGAGGAGCTATTACTTAGGTTTTCATACTTCCTTTGGAGAGAAAAATCTTGTCTTATGGGAAAAGTCTTTTGGATGCATGGGACAAGTCATGTAGCCAAGATTTGACCTATAATTTTTTATCAAAACCTTCCTTTGGAGAGAAAAATCTTGTCTTGTGGGAAAAATCTTTTGGATGCATGGGACAAGTCATGTAACCTAGATTTGACCTATCATTTTTATCCTTACAAAAAAAAACAACCTCTTACAAAACACCATTGGCCAATAGAGATATTGAGGCTTGATGGGTTCATCTTTAAGGTAAATATTCCTAAATCTTGATCCTCTTTATTAGTAGATATATTTTTATGTGCTAGCTTGTGAATATATTTCTCTCTCCATGCATTAGGATTAACTATACAATGACTTGAGTATATTTTTCTTTGCATGTTTAATTTCATGTTTATTATCCCCATTTTGAGCCACAAACTTTAATGAACACTAAATTAGATTTATTTTAATTTTTCATTTACTTTGATAAGAAAATATAGGACCTAGATAGGGTTATTATGTGGTATTATTTGAATAGAGGCTTTGGAACCCTCTCCAGTGATATTGTGTGGTAAGATACACCTTAGTTAGGTTTATAAAATTTATATTTGTCATAACCCCAATTGTCTAAATATACCAACAAATAAAAGGTATAATCTGATTTATCTTTTTTGAGTTAGGATTAATTTATAGATCACCTTCACTTTCCCTTATCATATAAATAATGTACATAACTTTTCTCTTTTTATATGCTTCATTGAATTTGTTCTCTTACATGATATACTAGTCATTTATTGTCTATTATGTGTGGTCCTTGGTTTTGTACATGTAATATATTTATGTCCTTTGTGTGTGTACCTTGGCCTTATATGTGTGACATATTTATGTCCCTTTTTTTGAGACCTTATATTTATACATGACACTACATTATTATGAGTGTATTGATATAGGATTGTCTATTCTTATTATTTAGTTTTAAAAAAAAAATCTTTTTTTAGTGTTATGATGCATATCACATACCTCCCTTTTGTGTGCAATATCATGATTCACATCATGCACCTCTTTATCATGTAATATTATTTAGTTATTATTACTAATGCATGTATAATTGATACAAATATCTTGAAATGAAAATCATATTCCTTGCATTACACATGTTACATACATTTCTTGATGGTATATTCTCCACATGTTGACATGATTTGACATGATGGTATCTTTATACATAACATGACACAGTTAATTTTTTATTTTGAGATGATTGAATTATAAGATGTATCCCTCACCTCAAATGGGGGATATTATTATGCTTGTCATTAAAACCCAAGATTATAATGTGTATAAAAATCTAAGGTTGTGATGGATTTCAAGGTTTAGAAAATTCAAAATGGTTCAAATATGGGACATATATTCACACATTGATATAGATTATGGGATCATATTACATGCATATGCATTCAATTACATGGGTATGATTACATATTTATAGGATTAGATACACTTTAGTGCATTTTACATGAAAATGCACATGGTTTAAGACTAAAAGCACATGTTTTCACATATCAATACATTTGGGATACATGTTCTCATAATATAGCATATCAATGCATAGAATTATATATTATTTGGCACATATTTTGTCGAGAATGATATTGGTTCATTAAAATATACATTATTATAGATATTATTTTACACTAATTCATGAGGAATAATACTAGTCCATGCACATATATAAATAAATCAATGAAAACTATTATATTTATTATTTAGAAACATAATTAATTGACAATGAGTATTGATAAACCTTGAATATATAAGTATATTTGCATTGGTTTATTCATATTTTTTGAGGTAATTCATTGAGTTTAAATGGAATTTAATGGCCTTATAATTACTCATAGGGATCCAATTATGTGTCTTCCACCTTACCATATTGAGGTTATCGATTAAATAATGACTAGTTATTTAAACTAGTATGATTGAGGTTTAATGCTACTACTCCTACTTCATGAGGGTTAGGGAATATATCTTCCCAACATTTGGGCTTACATAGTTACAAAAATTGGTATTTTATCACCCCCAATTCTCAAAATGGTCCAAAAAATTTAACCATTATGTAATGCTTAAATAAGGAAGCATCATCTCCATTGAACTTTAGGGAAATAGGGTTTCACCCACATATAATTGTATTCCTTCCTTTTTCTTAGATTCACATTTTTTTATATTATAGTTTATATTTAATATTTAAATGTATTAATATTGAATACTATATATTCATCATAGGTTTATTTGGAGTAGTTTCTATGTGTGGAACATCTCCCAAAGTCAAAGTCCATTGCACACTCAAATATATTTTTATCATTTTACTCTATAATTTTTTATTTTATTTTAATATTATAATAAAAGGGAACATTTTTAGATACTTAAATATGGTATTATACACTTGACAATGTTAGTTTTGACCTAAATTCACCCTACATGACATGTGTGTATTTATATGCCTATAATTATCCATTCTCTTACATCCACATGCTAGTTATGGGTTAAATATTTCTAAGTTGTTATCATTCACCTCTATGCACTATCTCATTTATGCTAAACTAATAAACTATAATAATTATGCATCTCCATATAATTATATTAGTTTTCATGTCTCCTATATAGGACCATCAACTTTAGATGGTACTTTGTCGACAATATTATCCAAATCTAATAGATTTTCCCTTCACCCAATAATAATCATATTTCAAAATCAAATCACTCACATGGGTCAACCCATTAACTTATCATGTTGGTGGTATGATAAATCATCAAAATAGTTGATTATAAATACACATAAAAATAAGATTATTAACTCATAAGGAACTTATCAAGGACATCTAGTGAATACTACTACACATTTAGTAAAAATTCCCCATTCCTCCAAATCAACCACTAAGAGTAGTAATAATCAAAGCCTAAATCACATCAATCCAAGTTGAAACCAAAAATTATAAATTATCAAAATCTAGACACCAAGGTGCATTCATATAAGAAATGAGCACAATTACACATATACATTAAGGGGAATAACTATGTGATCTAAATTTGGATCCTAATGTACAAGTCTTCTATACTAGATGTTTCCACTAAGCCCAATTGTATGTAATTCATGATTTTAAGACACTATTATATACATTTCATATTCAAACCATTAAATAAAATATTTTATAGTGGCTAAATCAGTGTGGGAGTGATCCAAACATCTTCATAATGATGAACTCATTATGTTTTTGCTATTTAAATGTATGGGTTTATCATAGATAGTAAAAATTCCACTATTTACAGGGTGTTAGTTGCATGATGGATAGTGTATGGGTGGTGATTATGAAACCACCATGGTGAATTAAAAACTACCACTCTAGATACACTAGTGGTTTCATCACAATAAAAAAATCCAAATTTTTTATGGTTTCAAATATTTTTTCTTCTCATTTTTAGTTCATTTAAACTTCTTGGAAGACTCCAAATTTGAGAGATAGAAAACATAGTGAGAAGTATTGAAGTTGGATTCACATTGAAAGTTACAAGCTTGAGTATTTTTTATTATTGTCTCATTGTTTAGTAGTTGTATATGGTTGGTTCATTTTTGTTAGAATACTAAGAAGTTTCTAATAAGTGAAGATAAATATTGTGTACAAGTTTTGGATAGAGTATTGGTGAGAATTTTATCTATAAAGGCCATGTTTAGTACTAAATTGTTTATCTATTTCATTAAATAGTGTAATGGGAGTATAATTGCCTCACACAATAGATTTTTTATCACATTAGGTTTCTTAAAATAACTCTTATGTTCCTCTTGGTATTTATTCATTATTATATTTCATGTTTCATGTGGTATTCATTTCATTTTAACATTTGTTTATCTCTTTTTTAGAGTTTTAAATATCTAGAACGGTCATTTTCTAATAATGTTTAAGCTATGATTCATAATATTCATGTTAGTGAAGTATGGAGTGGAAAATATACCAAGTTTATGGATTATATTGGTATTATATTTGGTTTATTATGAGTCCTTGTGGTTTTTTATTTGTGACTACATTTCAAGTTTATGCTTATCACTAGAGTAAGTAGTATTAATGGTCAAGGTATTATAGTTCCCTTTGAATCAAATATTTCCATGAATAAATGGAAATAAGATATCAAATGTATGTATAATAAATTCAAAGGATAATACAATGGATATTCAATAAGATGATGAGGATAAGGTAGTAAAGGGTTTACATATGCTCAAGACTATTGCTATCTTGTCAACCATGGAGGTTAAAGTGCTTAGGAAATGTAAATTCAAGGAATGGGAAACTGTAAGTGAGAAATTCATTCCTCTCAAGATGGGAAATTATATTGGTAAAAGTAATCCCAATGCTAGGTTTGATAACATAGTTAAAACATTGAGAAGTCAAATAAAGAAATTTGAAATTGAGCAAAACCTATGGATTTAAAAATCAATTCTAATATGGTTCATGTGGGAGTAGTATAGTCTAAAGGAACAATTCTTAACATTGTTTCAAGATAATAACCATTAACAAGGTATGATTTATCACAAGGAGATGGAAAATAGGATAAAGAGACATAGAGACAAAGTCTTTGTATTGGAACATGTAAATAGTATTAAAGGAAATTTTAAATATCCTTATGGATATGAGCAAAGAATCTATGAAATATAGTTTAACTGAAATATAGTCTCTTAGGATTCTATTAGTAGACATGATGAAAAAAGGTAAGACTTATATCCTAAATAAGTTTCAATATAGAGAGTGTGCCAAAGATATTGGGAAGACACCCTAGGTGTACTAGTGAATGGATATAGAATTAACAAAGATGATCAATAGCTAGGAAGAATCCTTTGGAGGACATAAAGTCTAGTTGTGTTCTTGTTATTTTTCTATTATATTCCTATTGTGATGTAATCTCTATGTTTTATAGAAAAAATTATTTATTTTTTTAGCCGTGGTGGCCTTTTCTACATGTCACTTGTATGGGGTTAGGTCCCTAGTTAAAAAATCCCTATTTTATCCATAATAATAATAAATATCAAAAATATGTCCTACGCTATTGAATAATATGCTTGAAAAGTAGAAGTGTGATTTTTCAAGATTAAAAAAGGAGTAGCTAACATTTCTATTTTATGAGCAAGCTTGACTTGTTAGAATCCATCATGGTTATTCTCATGGAGAGGCTTAGTGTTTCTATAGAGACATTAAAATCAAATAGGGAAGATGATCCTAAGACTCTTGAAAATAAGGAAGATCAACCCTATTCCAACCAAGCTCCACTTCCATGCACGTTTGAGGCAAAAATAGAAATTTAGTCATATGATGAGGATGTGAATATAGAGAGACTAGACTAATGGCTAGTGCAAATTTAGGTATATTTTAGTTTACATCATATTAATGAGATCTAATATATTTTCTAAAGGTTAAAATTAACCAAGTATTCTTTAACTTGGTTTGATATCTATGTTCATACTTTGGTTGTTACTCTTGACCATTTTTTATCCCTAAGGTCAAAAGGTCAACCCCTAGAGGTAAAAACTTACTTGTCAATTTTTTTTAACATTGTACCTAACTTTTTAATCGATTCATTGTGTGGTCTCTATATTTTATTTGTAAAAACTTATTAATAAATATTAAGGTTTATTTGACAAAGGTAAGGTAATTTTGTATCTTGGTCTTGTAATAGCCCAATCATTTCATGGTGTAAAGAGGGTTAGTCAAATGGTGTCATAGGGTCCTTAGTTTCTTATCAAAGTAATGTCATGTCTTCATTACATTTGATGAATATTTCATGCATGTTTGGAAATTTTATGGTTCTTTTTCAAACTTAAAGATAAGTTTTTATGAAGAAAAGGGGATTTTGGTCAAATCCAATACATGCCAAAGTTGACCAAGGTATACATCCATAAAAATACACTTTTACAATATTTTTAAGAGGTTATCTAACTTTTATGTATGTCATAGATGTCAGAATAGGTTAGTTACTTTAGAAGTCACTCCAAAGAGTTAGTTTTAAGTCACTTGTATAGACATGAGAGCTCATTTCTAGGTATAAAAAGTTTCAAAAGTGTCCTTTTAGCTTTTACAAGTAAAATCCATTCTTATTTTATAGGGACAAGTCTCAATATTGTAAAATTTGATTCCTTCTCTCCTTTACTCTCTTCACAAGCTCATAAAGGAAAATTTCATGTAGATGGTACATCAAGTAGAGAGAGAGAGTATTGGTCTAATATTTTTTCCAAAGGATGGGGTAATAGTTTTATACACATAATATTTTCAAAATTATATTGATTATTGACACTTTGTATCTTATAAGAACATATCGAGTCTCAATCTGTCTGAGTGCACACCTTAAGGGGTGCACCAAGAAAGGGGTGGGTAGACCATTGGTGCTTCATAATATTTTTTTTCACTTTTTCACATGTTATCTACACACGTTTATCCTAAAATCACTTACCCTAAGCTTGCCCTTCTTATTTTAAACCATTATAGACTTTTGACACATTTTATCTTCATTTTCCTTACCTTAATCCCATTTTATTAGTAGATTTTACAAGTTTGACTAGGTTGACTCTATATAGTTTCAGGTTATTTTCACTTTAAGAGCTATTTTAACATTTAGCTAACTTATCTTAGGACCTAGTGAATTATTATCTGGAATTGTATAGGGTTGACTAGGTCAACCCTATCAACTAACATATTTGGAATGATTTAGGGTAAGATCCACCTATATATATAAGTTAATTTCCCACCATTTGATAATAAATAATTGAAAAATAAGTAAGTGTAAATTAAATTCTACTTATTGACCATTATACTTGTGAAGTAAATCCTAAGGTTCCATACTTTATTTGGAGATATAGATCTTATCTTGTGGAGAAGTATTTTGGATGCCTTGATAGGTTGTGTAGCCTAGAGATAATTTATCTTTGTTATCCTTACATACCAAAAAAATTTCCTATGATGCACCTTGGCTAAGGGAGAGATTAAGGATTAGAAGGTTTGTCTTCAAGGTAAGTATTCCTAACTTTATTTCTCCTTTGTAAGAGTAGATAGATAATACAATTGTGCTTCTCTTCCATGCATTATAATTCTATATACATTGATGTAAGTATATTTCTTTTATGCATGTTTAGTTTTTATTTTGTTTCTATCCCCCACTTTATGCCACAAGCATTGGTGAGCACTAGATTAGATTTACTTTATTTTTATTAGCATAGATGAAATATTAAAACCTAGGACCTCCTTAGGGTTATTGTGTGATTGTGTTAGACTGGAGGCTTTGGAACCCTCCTTAGCATAATGTACTATGATAAGTGTTCCTCTAATCAAGTCTACTATATCCCCATATTACTAATGCTCCCACTTAACAAATGTATTCCCAATTAGAAGTGTATGTATGCTCTATCTTATCTGAGCCAAGATTGATTTATAGACATGATGTATTTTTGATTACATACATTATAGTGAACCTGATGTGAACTAACCCTTGTAGAATTTATTCACTTATTTCATTCTTTTATCATATATTTGTCATACTAGTTTGATTACATTATCCCAAATCTAATTTTTATGTGTATGTTCTTAGGTATAAGTTATTGGATCGACCCTGTTGACCTAGTATATTTTTTCAAACTTTTAGACATCTAGTCTAGACTAATAGGTTAACCCAATTGACCTTGTATAGTTTAGGCACTCAACAATAGGCTTCTTTAAAGATGGATCAACCCAGCCAACCTTGTTAGTAGGATTTGTAAACATTTTTCAAGGATCTTTGATAGCAATCTCACTTATCTACATCTTCAAACCCACCAAGGTTCCTTTCTATCCTTTCTCTCTTTCCTTATAGTCTTTCCTTTCATATTTTTTAGTCTTTAAAATTGTGCTTGTACAGTCAACTAGATTGACCCTATTAACCTAGTTCTATATTTTATGTGTTGTTTGGATAAATAGATTGACTCTATTGACCCTATTCATTTTTAGACCTTACTTTTATAGTACAAAGGTGATACTGTCAACCCTATTCTATAATTTGTGTATACACTATTGACTATATCAACATTATAGCATGTTTCAAAGTTAAAATTAACACTTATATGCTAGTAATTAGATCATACTTTCATTTTTTGTTGCTTACACACTTAGAATAGAACACATGGTCTAATTAAGTGGTTTTCAATTTACTATTTAGTTTCACTATTTTATATTTTATGCACATGTGGCCAAATCAAAAAATCTTAACAATAACTTTAATAATTATCTACCCAATGCCAACCTACTTGGATTTCATCACTAAGGAGGAATGCAACTTGGTTTTTTGGCCAAGTATAAATACGTGGCTAATGGTATATTCTGCCTAAGCACCCAAAACCCTTATACTACAGTGTGTGAAGTGAGGGGGTAGGCACCAATATCAAGCCTATAACATTTCCAATATAGATCCTTTTTAGCCCAAATGTCCTAAAACCATCCTTATATTGATTTGTAGTTCCTTTCATACTAATAACTTCCTATCACATTTAAAAACTATATTCTAATAATCTAATAAAATTAAGCTTGACCATCTAGTTAGCTTTTACTTTTCAAGTTGATTTCTTACTATTTGCTCAATTGTATGTTATATTGTAAAAACTTACATTAGCTAGTGTTGGTATAAGGTTTTGTGTTGTGTGCCTCAATTGGATCAACTTCATTGATCCAATTGATTGTGTGTTTCCATTCAGTTCTTGATTTTCTAAGTACTTGTAAAGTTATTCTTGTTTTAGTGCATGGTTGTTTCAATTAACATAGTTTGCTATAGACCTTCTAATTTTCCTTGTATGTTATACTAGATTGACCTAGTCAACCTTGTACACTTTTTACAACATCTATTTACTATATTGGATTGACCCAATCAACCTTGTACTATTTATAGGTCTTATTTTTATATGAGATCATCCCAATCGACCCTATATTATTTCTACCATCCCTTGTTTCCTTAATTTTGTATTTCTCTTACCTAGTTTTAGTCCTTATCCTTCATCATGAATTTTTTATTTAAAAATAACACTAAGTTAATTTAAATAAACATGACGAGTTTTACCAATTCTTAAAGGGTATCCCATATGTAGATTATGTCTCCTCTCTTATATGAGAGTAATGTCCACATATCCACTCACACAATGAACTATGGGACCTCTCATAATACCTCTTCATAGTTTAATCTTCTCTTTTCCCTAGAAGACCAACTTGAATTAGAGTTTACCCTTAAGATTCTCTTCTATATCTCTAAATTTCCTCAACATCAAGGAAAAGATCCCTCTACCATTTACCATCTTGTGATTAGTGGTCTATCCAAAGATCCTAATTCACATACTCCCACATTCTCAAATGGATTTTGAGGTACCACTTTCTTTGATTCTCAACCTCTTCCCTTGATTATGACCCCTTATCATACCATGGCTTCTTCTTCTTTAACTTCTACCACCTCCATGCCTAGTATCTCCAGGAACATGGTAGGTTTTACATCTAGTGGGCCTATTACAAAATCAACTATCTTTAATATTTCCACTAATGCATTATTTTCTACTCAAGGTAATCATGCTTCTAGTGATTCTTCTTCTCATCCATTCACTAGTCCATATTTTTCTACACAAATGATTTTTTCCACTAGTGATTCATATTCTCATAGTTCCTCTCATGATACTATCAACACAAATAGTGGTACCCAACCCACTAATACCAATTCCAATACTAACTCTAAAACTTCAAATAATTTTGATCAAACCCGCCATCTCTTGTTACAAACACTTAATCAAATGAATACTTTTTAAGCTCATAACATAAATAAAATGATGAGAATGCAAAATCACCTTCTCCTTCTTCAAATTCATCCTCAACCAATGAATTGGTACATGCATAACTTAAATGTTCCCCCTCCTTTTCTTTGAGACTCCCAAGGAAATCTCATCCCTCAACCTCCTTTGATCACCAAAATCATTAAACTTCTTCAAAATGATCTTGTTACCACTCAAATTGCTAATATTGATATAGGAGGTATCACCCCTATAATTTATTATATGGATCAATTGATCCTAACCTTCATTTTAAAACATTTATAATTCTTTATAAGGATTAGGTCAAATCAAACACCTTTTCCACTACCAATATCTCATCCAAAACCCTCATGGGTGATGTCTTAGAAAGGTATAATCAACTTAGAACTCATTTCATTTCTAGTTTGGAATATTTAGTGAATGCCTTAGTTCAAGAATTTCAAACTAGTGATCTTCCTAAAAATACTTTTACCCACTTCATAAATTGTAAACAAATTGAAAATGAAACTTCTCAAGATTTTTTTAAAAGTTGGAAGAGTTTAAAAAACAAGCTTGAACATAACATGGCCAATGATAACCTTTTCCATCTCTTCACTAATGCTCTTTTTCTCAAGTTACAATATCAGGTATACACTCTCTCTCCATGTACTTTGGAAGAGGTTATTAACCAAGATAAATGTCAACATTTCATTGTGAATCAATTCAATCCACTCTAACCTTCTATGGGTCCTCATATCTTAAGAACAAAATTTTTAATGCTAATAATGATGGTGTCATAGACTCTTATGACACCATTCACACTATTCAAGCTATCATTCATAGCCAATCTTTGGAACCAGATCCCCCTTCTCAATAATATACCAATCCTCATTTATCTTCACCAAGTAACATTAATGTTTAAAAACCTTTATCCTCAGATGAATTACTCAAGCATCTACCTAGTCCTCTTCTAATATAACTTGATCTTACTCATCCTATGAAATATTGATATGATCCTATCTAGTTTTATTGGTTTCATTCTAGTTGGGTTCATTCTCATGAGACATGTAGGTAGCTCCATAATTTATCTATGGATTTTCTTCTTGGTCCTAATTTTGATCATAATTATATAATTCAAAAATGTTAACAAGCCTATGACATTTCTTTCAAGGCTCATGAATCTCATACTAAAAGTCAAGCCTTAAATCAAGCTAATGTTCATTTGGATATCTACAAATACCCTCTTCCTAATCATCAACCTAATCAAGACACCTAAGACAAACCCACCCCTTCCACCAATAATTTATAAAGTATTTTTGAGCCCACTTATAAATAAAATGTGGTTAACATGAATAATATGTGAAGGGTTGTTGGTTTTATTTATTTATAACCTATCTACACTCCTCCCTTGTCTCAAATATTTCATGTTATCCAAGATTATTCTCCAACTCGTTTAAATTATTTGGGGTTAGACAACCTTATAACCCTAGACAATCCAATTCCCAAGTCTCCCTTGGATAACACTTCTCATTCTATTTCTACCATTCCTCCATCTTCTAACAATAATAATCAAGCCTCTACTAACAATTCTTCTACCAAATCTCAAAACTAACTTGAACTAACTATTTCATCTTTGCAACACAATTTACAAACTTGTTATAAACCTTCTCCATCTTATAAAAAAAATCCAATGCACTTCGGTTCTTCCTTCCAAAGACCTTATTAATCATTATGCACCTTTATCTAACAACCTTCTCATCTATTATGATGAGTGGGATCCTATTATGGAACTCACTAATCTCCCATCCCAAATTCCATTCCTTGAGATTATGAGGACCTCTTCACCTCATAGAAACCATCTTATGTGATTGTTGTTTGAGATGAACATCCCTCATCCTCCTCTAGTAGGATGTGAAGAAAACTTACTTGGATCTAAGGATAGTATATTACAATAATGTGAAGTGATGTCCATCCATGTTGATAAAATAATGGACACTTATCTTTCCTTAAAATTTCATATAGCCTCTATGATTATTGATGAGATATTAATTCATGTAGATGATCCTCTTTTGTTCATTAGTGTCTAAATAGGTGATAACTAAGTCAAGAATGCATTGATTAATGAGGGTTCTGGCACCTGTGTTGCCTCTTTTGATTTCATTAAGACTATTGGATATTTTGAATGTAACCTAAAGTACACATGCATCACATGCCAAGGATACGATAGAAGGAAAATGCCTCCTCTAGGTTGTGTGATCCATCCCATTACCATCCCACCTATCACCATTCATGTGAAGGTGGTGATATTTAACTTTTACCTTTCTTATAATATCTTGTTTGGTAAGTCAAGGACTCATGTATGAGAGCAGTTAATTTTTACACCTACCAATGCACTAAATTGCCTCATAATGGATCCATTTATAGGATTCAAGGTGATACTAACCCTTGGAATTTTGAACAATTCCAAGACTATGGTGTCTTAAAAATACCTAATCTTGAACCTTTATCCAATGTTTTATTTTGTGAATCTCAATGCCTCAATTTCCTCATTAATTAAATTAGAGGTTATAATGGGAACCTTGAACTCATTGGGAACATTCCTTCTAACCTCTTAGACTCTAATGATGATGATATTGATGAGATTAACCTAAATATTAAAAATTCTAATCTCTCACCTCATCTTATCTCATAGCTTCCAGCCTCTTTGTAGCCTCATTCTCGAAAACCTCCTTATGATGACATTCTCATTATCTTGACCGAGACTTTGCATTTTATTCACCACACTTCCTCAGATGACAAGGTCATCCCTACTTGCATCATTGAAATTCACACACTAGATTATGATGATGGTTATTCCTTAGATGATCCATTCTTAAGTGGTCTTATCCAAGCTTGTGATGTTGAGATTATCCATTATCATTCTTCTTTGTTTGAGTCTTTTATATATCTTCCCATTTTATTTCATTTTTAGTTCCTAATTTTAATATTTTTCCTCTTTATCATAGGGTAGAGATGGAAATGACACCTCCATTTTTTTAGGATCCTTGTAGGAGTCTTCTCACGAATCATGCTATGACTAGGCCTTACCACTTTGCTAGGTGCCCTAATCCATCATAACTAGTTTAGCCTTGAGATGAGTGTGACCCTTTTTAGGCCTTTTGTAGATCCCACCCTTCCCTCATTAGAACACACATTAGAGCCTATTCTTACTCTTGATATATTTTATTCCATTATTTATCCCATTATAGTTGAGCATGTTATTTATTCTATTATTATTTAGCCTACCCCTAATTTTTATCCCATTGTTCCTTCTATTGAGCATAATCTAGTACTTTCCCCACCACCACCCTCCCTTGGTGATGGTTTTCTTCATTTACCTAATATGGCTCCATTTCCCACCAAATGGGCTGATGATTCTTATTTAGATCCTTTCATTCCTATTACACCTCCTCATGTGAGTTATTTTATTAAGACTAATTGTAAGTGTATTTGTTTATTCCATGGAATAGATAATCATTCATCCACCCATTATTGTGAGTTATGATAATATCTTGATACTTTGAATCCTTCTTCCCCTTAGTCCTAAGATAAAATCATACCTCCCCTGAAGGTTCCACCTAAATATATTCCTACATATGGTGAGGTATATTATTTATGGCACCAATGTGGCAGTCATTACATTGATCATTGCTTCATCCTTCATCAACACCTTAAGGATTACCTTATATATATTCCTAAACCTTCTTCTATACCTCCCACAAGTCATTCCCATAAGAAGGTTCCTCCTTCTCCCATAGTTCCACCTCCTATTGTTTCATCCCCCTTGTGGTCCCTTCATTACCTTTTATACCTCCACCCATGATTCCTTAACCTGTGGACCTTCCCTAACTTATGGATCCTTTTCTACCAATGAGTCCCTCACCCATAGATCCTTATCCACCATTGATTCCTAAATATATCATAGAGCCTACTCCCATGCCTTCCTTCAAAAAACCATTACCTTATTTCCATCCTCAGCATGATCCATATAACATTCTTACTTTTTCTATTAAGGAGATTAGATTATAAGTATTTTCCCAATTTTCATTAGGATTAGTTCATGTCAAGCTTGATATAAATCTATCCAATGTTTTGGATAATGTGTGTGGGTAGATTTATCAATATTTGTAATCACATGCATGGTGATTTTACATTTATTTTTGGATTGGATGTGTGTTCCAATCTTATCTTTTTATATCTATTATATCATTTGAAACTATGTCAAATTATTATTTCTCTTACATGGTGACTTTACTTTTGCACTTTATATTACTTATATTGTCATTTATGTTTACCTATGGATATCTTTCTTTATCATTGCTCTCTTTTTCCTTATTTATTTCTCACAAATTCCCTTCTTGTGTCTTTATGATTATTTGTTTTCTCCTCTCTATTTTTCATGGATAATTATCATTGTGACTTGCTTATACAAACCTAGTTCCCTTTAGTCATTCCCTATTACTATGTGATCAGTTAGCAAACAATTCATCTCATTATAATTTCTTTATACTGGTCCATTTTGGATCTCCTTATTCCCTTTCTTCCTCTTTTTTTCAAACTAAGCACATACATGGTTGAGACCTGAGATAACATGTTAGTTCATTGTTAAGCTTAAGTGTCCTAGTCAATCTTATCTTTGGTTACTTAGCTTCCTTTAGTCTAAGCCTACAACTAATTCATCTATACCACTCTATCTCTCATGATTAGTCATTCCAAGTCCATATGGAGGAGGAATCTTAAAAATCCATAAAAATGATGAAAAATCCAAATCATTAAATAAAAGGCAGCGATATAAAAGGAAAACACGTTCAAAATTCTTGAAAGTCTAATCACACTAAAAGAAGTGATTCAAAACACATTCCTTTTTCTAGTCAAAGATAAAACTCCATAATTGGACTCACGATAGAGCCGAGGTCATTTGGAGTGAATTAGGCTACTAGATTAGAAAAGGAGAATTAAAAAGAATCTTTTAGTGATACCTAATTTCTCACACAAGTACCTAATCTTTGTAGTAGACCAATGACTCTTAAATGGTTCCTAAAGAATGGGGAACACATCATGGGAATATAGGTTCATTTTAATTTGTTTTTACCAATCTACCTTCATGAGCTAATCTTAGTAGCACATTTATTTGCCTACACAACTTAGTTTCTTTAGTGAATAGGTTTCCTTTGTACATTGATGGTCATTAGTCACTTAGTATCTTCTCATGTCCTTAGTATGTATTTTATCTCCCAAGATCATCTCATAATAGGCCTATGTTATGATTTTCACATTCACCTTTTCATTCCCTACATTCTTCATATTTCCTCTTGAGAAATATTATTTTTTAACTGATCACTTCCCTTGGGATTCCATTTGTGAGTTACATTTTAAGACCATGGATAGGACCCAACCTTCCTTAAAAATTACCACATTATAACTTCCTATTGCCCACATCCTTTATTTACCTAATTTTCACATTTATTCCACCTTAGTGGTGTTCCCTTTGTGAGTTACACTATAATACCATAGATAGGACTTGGCCCTCCTCATAAAATTTTCTAATAATCCAAGTCATAATCAAAATTGCATGTCAAATATGAGATAAGATGTGATTGATTATGAAGTTACACATCATTGACATGCTTCCCATCTTGATTTAGTATGCTTTATGCTTAATTTTTATTTTACTCTTATTTTCCTATTTTTTGAGTGCATGTAAGAATACAACCATTTCTTTAATTTTTCATACTTCCTAGCTTGAATTACTGTGATAAATTTAAGACCAATTTTTGCCAATTTTGTTTTTCTCTTATACTTTCCAACATTATTTAGTATGATTGATTAACTTAATTTTTTTTACACCATTTGCATTTTTACACAAATTCCACTTTATTATATTATTTTCATACTTCCTAACATGATTTAGTGTGATTTTACTTGTTTTAATTTGGTACCAATCTTTTTCTTGGTTTAAAAACAAATTGTTCCTTTTTACCATCTTATTTACTACCCTTCGCTTCTTTATACTTAGTCATTTTATTTTTATTACACATTTACCAACTTGAAATAGTTTGTAGTAAATTTTTTTTTATTGATTATATTTTACCAAGTCTTTTTGCCTTTTTTTTAAACCATGCATGTGTCCTACATAATGCTAAAAAAGAAACCACACCTCATATATTTCCCATAGAATATAAACAAATAGATAAATACATGTGATAGAAATAAATATATCCAAAACATTAATAACCACAACCATAATGACAACATATACAAAAAATATCTAGAATGCCAAAATGATCCATATAAATACATCTCATGAGCTTGGTACAACAAATACAATCATGTGTAATGATCTAGCTCTATGTTTGGGCCCCATCCTACCTATCTCGTGGCCTATCCATGTTTCTTGTAGATACCTTAGTCTAACCCCTATAAATAGAATGATATAATGAGGTAGTTAGAGATCTAAATCTTGAAACCTACCCCTTTAGATGAGCTACCTAAACCTACACCTATGCCAACTAGGCCAAGGTCACTAGATGGGTCACTCTCTTCTACTCTTGTATCACTCTCTCATGAGTGTGTGATTTTTTCATCTATATCACTATATACATATGTGTATATATCTCCTCTACTAGGGCCTTCCATACCCATTTCTCACATGTACCCATCTCTACTAGTGGCTACACCCTTTCTTTTCATGATTATATCTACCTTATTACCTCTCTAACTAGTCTAAACCAGCTGACCTAAGCTAGAGAAGATGGTACATTGAGATCCTCTAGTGTTGTAAGATCATATGGCATTAGTGTGTCATCTAGGACATTATGGAAAGCTCCCATCACTAGGGACCACCGTCTAATATCCTCCTCATCTGCTCCACCTATAAAAATCAAACCAAATAGATATTAAATCATTATTATATCTCAAAATCTATCTATCTCTTGTCTGTTTCAAAAAAAACTCAAGTAACAATTTAATCATCTCTTATTACTTGTCTATGTGTTATCCACCATTGTCTTACCATATATACAAACACTGAGCATAATCTCTCCATATACACAACCTCTGAGGACCTCCTCTATCAATTGCCTCCTAAAAATAAATCTTGTAGTCATCACTCAAGTCTATCTCAACCTATGCCTGAGTGGCCTGTCTATCACCCAACTCTACCCTAGCCCACCATCTAGGTCATCTACAATATCCATGATCTCTAATATATCCTAATCCACTTGCCTCCATTAATATTGTGTCCTTCGTACTCCCACCTCTCCATCCATCTCCTCCTACTTTGCTTTTTTTCATGATCAACTAGTCCATGGTCTCTCATGATGTAGCCTAAGCATTAGCTTTATCACTAGTGGCCTTATCCCTCCTCTCCCAAATAGTTCTCTAACATGATGGGCTCAAACCATGATCACCACTTTTAGTTGCACTAGGTGAGGCAAGCCCATTTTCCCTAGTACTTATGCCACTAGATGTGGCTTTTTCCACTAGGAGGAATGTCTTACGACCTCCTTCCACATTAAATCTAGTATAACTATGTTCCAACTCAGCCATATAGTTGATATGTCCCCATAAGGCTTACATAATATATCTGTCCATCTCATTATCCATAACACTAGCACATGGTGCATGACCCATTCTACTTGGTCTTGTCTCCATCTCAGTTGATACATAAGAAACCTCTCATAGATCCATGTCATCAATATAATAATTAGTCTAATAGATTTTTTCCCTCTAACTAACACTCTATACATATCATGTATGATCTAGAACCAAATGACAGATCTTAGATCATTTAATACTCTCTCCTCTAGTATCATCTAGCTCAAGGTTATCATGAATGATGATACCTTGCCATCTAAATTTTGGCACAAAACTCATGCTATCATAAGTCCTATCACAACCTTATAGATATTAGGAATTTATGAGGTATACACATTAAACATACTCACTTTCTAGCCTTCATTTATCATCTCTACGCCTGTAGCCCATATGGCTAAGGCTCTCTTCTCCTCACCACTATCTGGTATACCAGTCACCATAGGTATCCCTATTATCGATAGTCCTAAGATGGCATGTACATCCTTTAGAGTGATATCCACCTCTATAATATCCCACTCTACCTCCCACTTGAAGGTGTTAATCAACCTTCCTAAAACCTAGGAACATGAGTGTTATATTTGAGCTCAAGGGTATCTTACACATCTTTAATATGCCACCTAGACCTACAGAGATTAGTATCACCCTATCTCCTATTGTCAAACACTTTATTAATCTATTAGTCATGATGTATCTACTAATCACTAGAATTAGGGTCATCCCTATAATCAAGAAATAATAAAAGATGTATTAAATTCTCCATGTCATGTATAGTTAAAATACATTCCTTTTATAAATTTAATCAAAACCAAGCCTAAACCACTTTAATTTACTGATTTGAACCTATTTTTATCCTAATTTCCCCTTTTTTACTTGAGTTGGTCATTCTAACACTCTTTCAGTCATTTACATGCATTTTTATACTATTTTGATTCTTTGGCAAACTAGTTTGACCAAAATTTCCTTATTTTTAGCTTGGTTGACTTAAAATCTAGGTCAACCATCTTATTTTCCTCCCCTTAGTACCAAGTTTTGATTATGGAATTTTTTGATCAGTTGACAAACTATACTAGGTTAATAGTCTACAAAATGTACAGGGTCAACACATACCTACTTAGTCAGAAGTGTGGATTTTTTCCCATTTTTAGCCAATTGGGGTGATTAGGTCAACCCAATTGTTTTTCATTTCCAACCCCTTGCATTCTATGAAAAAGTGCCTTTCGGTAGTTTTTTTCCCCAAACCCTTCAAATATATTTGCTTAAATGGTTTTTCCTACCCATAGCATTTGTTTTGGTTTCATTTTGATGTCTATAAGTGCTTAAAATTAAAAATTTATAAAAACACAATTAAAACACTAAAATACTCAAAAACTAGCTTAAGATTCGTAGTTATTTACCCATCCTACATCCATTGATGCCTTTAAAGGTCCCTCTCACCTAGCCTATTGTCTCCTCACCATCCTAGCTCATTTGTTCTCTTAGAGCTCTTTTTATTTCATTCACAAGTCAAAAATAACAAATTACTTTCATTTCACCTTTTTTTAAACTACTTTTCACAAATTCATATCTTTCAATTAATTTTTGACAAATACCTTATTTTGCCTCTATCTTTATTTTTAGTCATCTATTTTTTAAACTATAAAATGTTATGGATTCATGATGTCATAGATAATCATCTTCACTACTATATTTCTATCTTCACAAAATTTTTTTTTTTTGTCTATTTTTGCACTAATTTCTACAAGTTCACCTAGTGTTCTTCATATTGGATGACTTCACTCATCTTGAAATCTACTCTTTATCTAAAACACTAAGGTAAGTAAAGGTATGTGTTTTTCAATTTTGTCCTTTCATTTATCTTATTTTTTTATTTTTCACTTTACTAAGCATCGAGTTATGTGTTATCATGTTTTATTTCCCAAAGCACCATCTTATGTTGGACTCACATGACATGTGATGAGCTTTGAGTCGGGGCATATTTATACATATAATATTTTCAAACTTCTATTGATATGTAACACTTTGTATCTTGTAAGAACCCATTGAGTCTCAATCTCACTGAGTGCATACCTTAAGGGATGCATTGCAAAAGGGGTGGGTAGAGAATTGGTGCTTCATAAGATTGTTGTCCCTTTTTCCACATGTTATCTACGCACTTATCTCCTAAAACAATTTAACCTAAGTTAGATTTTCTCATTTGAACCCATTCTAGACTTTTGAAAAATATTATCTTCCTTTTCCTTACTTTATCCCAATTTTTTAGTCAATTGTATAAGGTCAACTAGATTGACCCTATACAATTTTAAGTTATTTTCACTTAGGATCTATTTTAACCTTTGGCTAGCCTAGCTTGGGACTTAGTGAATTATTATTCAAAACTGTATAGGGCCAAGTGGGTTGACCCTATCAGCTAACATATTTGAAAGGATTTAGGTTAGTATCCACCTATATATACAAGTTCATTTCCCACCATTTGATAATAAAGAAGTGAAGAAGTAAGTATAAATGAACATCTACTTATTGACCATTCTATTTGAGAAGTAAAGCTTAGGGTTCCATACTTCCTTTAGAGATACAGATCTTATATTTTGGAGAATAATTTTAGATGTATTGATATGATATGTATCCTAGATCTGATTTGTCTTTTTTATCCTTACATAACACAATAATTTCTTATGAAGCACCTTGGCCAAGGGAGATATTAAGGCTCAATGGGTTTAGCTTCAAGGTAAGTATTCATAATTTTATTTCTCCTTTGTAAGATTAAATAGATAATATAGTTGTGCTTCTCTTCCATGCATTAAAATTTTGTATATATTGGCATGAGTATGTCTTCTATGCATATTTATTTTTTGTTTTCTTTTTAACTCCCACTTTGTGCCACAAGATTTGGTGAGAACTATATTAGATTTACTTTCTTTTTATTAGCATAGGTGAAATATTAAAACCTAGGACCCCCTTAGGGTTATTATGTGATTGTATTAGACTAGAGGATTTGGAACCCTCCTTATCATAGTTTATAATGATAAGTGCTCCCCTAATCGGTTCCATTAGATCCCCATATTGGTCATACTCCCATTTAATAAATGTATTCCCAATTAGAAGTGTAGGTATGATCTATATTATTTGATCAAAGATTTATTTATAGACATGATGCATTTTTTATTTCATACAATATTAATATTCAAATTTGTGGCATTATTTTTTATATTAATACCTTCTCCTTTATGAACAATCATTAATAAGGTAGGGCAATCTAAAAAACCTAGTCAACCCCATAAGATTAATTTATCTCCTTCAAATGACATTTTTAAGAAAGTTAAATGAATGATAAAATTTTAATAATATATGATGGGTTTTATTAGACATTTCACATGTTTCTCCAAGCCACACTTGACATGTGTGGGCTTATATTAACAAGAAAACTCCATTTTTGCATATATTACAAGATGGTTGTCATTTTTTCTTCATTATTTCAAGATTTTCAATAGTTGAATAGACGTAATAGATTTTAATATCACACATAATTATATCTAGTTATCCATTAGTTAATTTTCCATTTCTCAACTCTAACACCATCCTCTCCAAACAATAGGCACTATTTTCTCACTTTGAAGACTATGTTGTTAAAGATATTTGCATAAAAAAGTGGGTTGAGGAGGTTTTATATTAAATTATAAAAGGAAAGTGAGAGGTATGACCTCATAATGAATGTAAAAATACAAGTTAGATATAATCTCAAGTTTAATAGATGAAACTTGCATCATGAGAATGTTTAAAACCATGAAAATGCAGACCTACAAGTTTACAAACTTGTAGGTCTATTTTCAGGTAAAATATAATTAGCTATGAATCCAATTTTGAGTTTTAAAACCTAAATTATTTATGTTAATATAATATAACCATAATTTTATATGTAAATTATCAATATGTAATGTGTGATATCAAAACTAATGCTTGAAATAAACACTGATCACTTACAAGCCTCAAGTTAGTTTTGAAGCTTAAAGGAGGATATGTAGTACAAGACATTTGGAATGAGGTTGTGTTGAGAAATTTGAATGAATTTAAAGTATAAATACTATGAATATATTAAATAAATAAAGGATTTTAACAATAAAAATATGAATCACTTCAAGTTTACAATCACAGTTCATAATGACCTATAGGCTTGATTGGATAACTACAGTTGGTTCAAACTTAAAAAAGAAGGTACTCAATTTAAAAAGGTTTGATGGCCATCATAAGGTACCAAGAGGTAGATGATTTATTTATAGAAATATTCAAGGTATTAATTAAATTTACTCTCATATTTAAATACTAATAACCTCAATGACCACTTACATCCATATCTTGAGCAGGCATGAGAGAGAGAAGGGGTATCTAGTGAAGAGAAACAATTCATTGAAAAGTGGTAGAATTTAAAAATAGGATAAATGAGATAATAATATTGTGTTGAATAAAATTTAATGATAAATAATTTTTAATAAATTTCCTAGATCCTAAATGCAACCAAAATCCCAAATGGTTATGCATAAGTTGGTCTAAGTAATTAAGTTGCCTTTCAACATGAGAAGAGAAGACACATTGCATACAGTCTATGGGAGTCTAGGTGAATCAATGGGAAATTATATGAGGTAATTTGAGATAAAAATATACCTTATAAAATTACCTAATATGATGATAAAAATAATTCATTTCAACTCCTACAGTCACCTACAACCAAGAGACTCTTGGTATGCATAGTCAGGCCTGTTTGATAAGATTTCAAGGTTTCATATGGGAATTGAGGTTAAAATTAATATAAGTGTATGGTGTCATGAATAAAATTAAATATAAGATAGATAATATACCTTTAATTGAATCAAATCTAAATATTAAACCTTCTTGGTGACCTACAGGTAGAATGGTCTAACTTAGGTGACTTGAAACTTGTGTATACAATTTTATGAGAAGAAGTATTTGTTGAAAGCAATAAATTATTGAGAGTTGATTGTAAATATGGTAGGAGAATTAAATAATTACCTTAAAGGATTTTATATAAGTAAACACATGTGTTATAAATCTAAAACCATACAAATAGGGAACTCTCATGAGATCAGTCAAGTGGTCTAGTAGGGACTATAATCAGTCCTATATGTTTTAAAGTGTGAAGATACTATTTGAATAAGGGATAAATGGAGACTTAATAAGTTTTTTATAAATTTATTTAAACATTTAATTAATTTTTTAACTCCTTAATAATGAATAAATAATCAAACATAGGTTCTTCAGGTCAAGAGTGCATATATGCTTATAAAACCTAGCATCAGTAAATGAAGGTTGCAGGGGGGCCTATAGAGATGAATGATAATTAAAATCATTTTAATATGTAAATATGGATATTATATACCTTATTTAGGTTTTTGAGATAAAAAAACATCAAAAGTGCACATTTAGGACTGTATTCTATTTCCACCTCATCAAATGTATCCTTCTAGCCTAAGAGGCACATTTTCATGTTTGGAATAATACAAAGGTTTTAAATGGGAACCCAATATATTAGGAGGTGTTATGAGGCCTTATATAATTTAATTTTATGGAATTTTTTCATTGGTTAAGGGATTTTACTTTATGAATCATCATTAAGATGATAAGTATGTTTTGGTTGTCAAGAAGACTAGTAATGACTAGTTTAGATAAATTGACTTCCAAAGTCATGAAATTACTTGTCTTAGTCATGAAACCTATTTTACATAATTATAGACTCAATTAATGTCCTAAAAATGTACTTTTATTGTACTTTTAACAATATGTAATGTATTTAATGCCATATTTCATAGGGTTTTAAGGTGTTTTATAGGGTTTTGAGCAATTAAACACTTGAAAACTATTGGGGAGGATTATTTCAGATGTATTATAAATATAAAATTAAAAAAATATGTATAATCCATCTTGAAATTACACCTTAAGTTTTGGTATTTAATGGCAATCTGAAATAGGCTTAAGAAGGGACTAATTTCTTGGACCATTTCATGGTTATCATACCTACATAAGATCTTAGGACCTCAAATTTATCATGGAGGTTTTTTATATGTTAGGGAAAGTTAATAACATAATTTTTGGTATTTTCACATGTTTTGGATATGTATGGAGTAGAAGCTTAGTGTTTTAGGCATGGAGGCCTAATTGGGAAAAGAGAATAGCATAAAAAAGACACTTTCACTTGGTTTTAGGTAATAAAACTTAGATTGGAGATGTAAGGGGATAATGGGTACTCAAATATATTCCCATTTTTCCAATAAAATTCATAAATTGTTCTATAAGAGGAGGATTATAGGTTTTTAGGGTTATAAGGAATTAAGTCCAAATGAGAGCTTTAGGTGCCAAATGTAATCTTGATAAGTGTTTGAGGACTCTAAATGAGTCATTTTATTTCTTTTGTGATATTAATATTCATATCATGGATAATAATTGTAGTTATAAATGCAAAATCATGTTTTCAACCATTTGAGCAAGAAAGTCCTAGTGAGACCAAAGAGGTTTTAAGACACCTAAAGAGTAAATTGATGAAGAGAGATCCTAAGTAAAATAAAGGTTTAAATAGTAGAGAAATATATTAGTTAAAAATTACCTAATGGTCAAGATTTCTATTTGTCCATCTCAAGCCAAGAGAAGGGGTAGTTTTGAAGAATACCTGTAAGAAGTCAACCAAAAAGAAGACTCCTATGCCACTTGTGAGATAAAGCATCTTCATGGGAATAACATATGTCATTTAATACATAATGGACAGTTTCATAAAATCGTTATTTTTTGTAACTCTCTTTTGGACACATGTCACCTCTCTCTCCTATGCCCCTTTCTTTCTTCTAGTCACTTTTCTCTATAAATTCAACCTTGATAGGCTATGTATGTATCCTCCACTTTGGTATGGTGAAGTCCTACCAATTTTCAAGACTTTTATCAATGAATAAATTATGGTTTTACCTCCTCCCTTAACTATTTTTAATGTGTGTGCATTAATAGTTGATCTAATCAAGTGATTAGCTTTGTTTCCTTGGTATGTTGTCCTTGTTTAATATTCATATTTAGTTTGAAATCCCTTTTGAAGGTCTTGTGAAGTATATAATTAAGGTGTCAAGGTTGAGTGAGTTATCTTTTCATTAGTGTCATTTCATGAACTATTGACTAGTCCTCCTATCCTAAACATATTTCACTACCTCCACAATAAAGTTTTGATGTATAGAGGTAGATTAGGAGAAGTTTTTGTTATAGGTTAGTCTCATGGTTGAAGTAAAAATGTAGTTGGTTGGTAGTTATAAAATATATTTGGTGCATCAAATCCATTAGGATAGGTTTTCTCTCTCTTTTCCTAGAAATTTGGTAGATTATTTTTTGAGCCTAAGTGATATATCAAGAGGGCTAGCCCTTTAACCTAGAGATTCAATCAACTATTAGGCCACCCATAGACTTGGATTATCTCCATGTTATCCCAAATTTGGAAGGCTTTAACTATATTCCAAGGGTGAAAATTTGGGTGATAAAAATTGTGGCACAATCGATGAGACTAAGGTCTAAAGTAGTGGAAGGATTGTTGGTTTTATTATTCTATAAATCAAATTTTCTATGCATTAAAAACGTAAATGGTGACTCCATGCTCAATCAACTATTTCTATCAGCCCTATCACTTGTTCAAAGTAAGTTTTGCTTTCAATTAACTATATTGATGAGGTTTTTATGGCTGAGTTTGAAGTAAATTTTAATTTAATGAAAGTTTATGAGGCATCTCAAGCCTATGGTACTACCTATCAACCTTATAATGAGTGTTATCAGTTCTATAATGAACCATACCAATAGTATAATGAACCTTCTCAATCTTAACAAAAGCCCTCATATGACCCCAATTATATATGACATCAGCCTTATCAAACTTGTTACCCCCTTACTAACAAGAGAATCACTCTTATCCTCCTTGTGATCCATATCAATCCTATGATTAACTTATACCTCCTCCATGTGTCTATGATAATATATATGAACAACCTTATCTTCAAGATGAAATAGATGAGATGGAGAGAAAGGTACTAGAATGTGCAAAAAGAATTTATTCAATTTTTGAATATGTGGAAATGATTGGGTTGTTTCAAGTTGTATATAATGGTCTACTTGTGAGAAATGAGTTGTGTACATTAGTATTGTAGAGGATGAAGATTTGGGAAATAAACAAAATGATTTAAATCAAGTTTTTCAACAACCATATTTCATTCCTTATCATAATTTTTATACTCCATATCCTAATGAATTTAGTGACCATCCTTAAATAGAGCCTCCAAGTGAGCCAATTTAATCTCTAAAAGAGCCTACTAGTTTTAAAGTCCCATCTTGGAACCAATTAGTTAAGTCTTGGGAAAAATAAGAAGAAGAGTTCCTAGATAAGGAAATAAAAGTCAAGGAAGAAGATCATTCACCTATTTAAGCCCCATTTCCATCTCCTCAAGAACCAAGAACTTTTCCATATTGTAGGTCTATCCAAGATGGCTTTCAAGACAAGTAGGTCTTAGTTGAGAAGGTTGAAAATAAAGCTACAATTGCTTAAGTACCTCTATAAGGATATGATAAGGATGAGGTGGTTGTTAATAGGAATGAGATAATCATAGCACAAGTGAATCTTCCCTCTCTTCAATAATTCCTACAAGAATATTCCAATCCCAGGACCCCAAGTTACAAGAATACTCATTTAATTCCAAAGATAATTCATGAACATGTTCCTCACCTTCTCACCATCTCCCTTATTGAATAATAACCTATATATGGGAGGCAATTATAAAAAATCAAGTTGTAGTTGTAGATGATTTAAGTGTGTATGAGGAAGAAATTTTCATTGGTACTCAACTTGGGCAAGAGAAATGCAAATTATTTTTTTAGGGTTAAATTCCTAGAAGATGGTATTGATGGTATGATTTAATAAGGAGATTAAATTACATACAATATTTTTGAGGTTGTAATTGGTCTTAATGTTGAATGTTCTCTAAGCCAATAAGCTAAGGTTTTGAATTAATTTGAAATGGTTCCAAATGAGAAAAAAATTTAACTTGAATATGTTTACTCCTAATCATATTATGATTTATTATAGAGGTTTGATATTATTAACAACCCTATATCTCTCAAGGATAAGGATGAAGATGTTATTTACGTTAGTATAATTTGTATTGATTAAAGAGATGAGTCAAATGAGGATTGGTAGCAGTACCTTGTATCTCTTCAAGATATTGAGGATATTTGCAAGGAGACATTTATTATTAATAATTCTAATGAGAATGTTGATTAATATACATTCATTGAATACCATGATGTATCTTGGATTGAATATGAAAAGCTCTGTAAAGAGCTTGATGAGCTTGCAGTAGTTGATAAAAAACATGATGTCACTCAAGATGTCATGGATACCAAAGAAGCTTGATTAGATGGAGTATCATTGGATGAGTTTGTATTTGAAAACAATCATGAGAGATATCTTGGATCACTAGATGAGTTCATCTTTATAGGTGATTGGTTTGTTTCTATTACTTAAATTGAGAGCATGCCAAAAAGATTGACATTCAAGATAAAGCTGAAGTAAACAAGAGCAAGGTACAAGAGGAAACTTGACTCATGATATTATTCACCATATGCAAAAAAAATATCTCATAACATTCTCCTTTGATCTATGAGGAATAATTTGTTTTTAGGTCAGTTGTACATACTAATTGTTTATGTTGTGTTTTGGTTTCCCTAAGTATTTAGTTAACACATGTGTCTTGTTTCTTTATTTTTTATGTGTTTTTATTGTTTTGTGTATGTTTTGAGGTCAAATAATTTTTTTTTCTTGTTTAAGGTCTGATAAGATATGAATTTGAGTGAAAATAAATCCATTTCCCAATGGAAGGACAAGCTTCTAGTCTTGTAAGCATTGCAGGCATGATACCCCCGTGAATCACCAATTTATTGACCATTTTTTATCCTCTAGGTCAAAATGTCAACCCCTATACGTAAAAAATTGAATGTCATGTTTTTTTAACATTTAACCTATATTTTACAGGCCTTATGTGGTCTTTAAAATGTCTTTCTAATACCTTATTAGCAAATATTAAGGTTTATTTGACAACATTAAGGTAGTGTTATATCTTGGTCTTGTACTAACCTAGTGATATCATGGTGTAAATAGGGTTGGTAAAATGGTGTCATAGGTTCCTTAGTTGTTTATAAAATTCATTTAATTCCTTAATTAACTTTAATGAATATTTCATGCATGTTTGGAAAGTTTAAATTTATTTTGCAAACTTTAAGATAAAGTTTTATGAAAGAAAAAGGTGAATCTGGTCAAATCCAACGTATGACAAAGATAACCAAGGTATACATCCATAAAAATCACTTTTTTAATATTTTTAATAGGTTATCTAACTTCAATGTATGTCATGGAAGTCAAAACAGGTCAGTTACTTTATAAATCACTCCAAAGAAGTAGTTTTAAGTCACTTATATGGACATGAGAGTTCATCCTTAGGTAAAAAACATTTCATAATTGTCATTTCAGATAAAATTAAAATTCTATATGTAAATGTCTCAATATTGAAAAAAAAAATTCCTTCTCTCCATCACTCTCTTTACAAGCTCATAAAGGTAAATTTCATGTGGATGGTATGGCTAGGAGAGAGAGATTCATGGTCTAATATTTTTTATAGAGGGGTTCTTATTAATATTAAAATTTGTCATTGGTTTTAAAATTCATCCCCTCTCATTTATGATAAATTATTAAGAAGGTAAGGTAGTCTGAAAAAGCTAATCAACCCCACAAGCTCAATTTATCTCCTTGAAATGATAGTTTTAGACAAGTTGAATATATGAGAGAATTTGAAAAAGATATTAGGGGTATGTTTAGACATTTCACATGTTTCTCCAAGCCACACTTGGCATGCATGAGGTTATATTAACGAGAACAATCTATTTTTGAATATATTATATGGCTTAATATATCAAACCTCATTCTCTCCAATTCTCTATCAATTATTTTCTATTTCTCCACTCTAACTCCATCCTCTCCAAGAAATAGCTAGTGTTTTCTCACTTTGAAGATTATGTGTGTAAATTTGTATAAATAAAAAAGTGAAATGAGGAGGTATTGCATTACATTGTCAAAGGAGATTGAGAGTAATAATATCATAAGTAATGTAAGGATACAATAGAGAGATAATCTCGAGTTAAATAGAATAAGCTTGAATCATGAGAATTCTTGAAACCATGAAAATGTAGACATACAGGTCTACAAATCTATAGGTCTATTATTAGGTGAAATATAATGAACTATGAATTAGGTTTTGAGTTTTAGAATATAAATTATTGAGGGTAATATATTTTCCCCATTAGGATAGTTAAATGATCTTTATAAGGTGTGATTGAAATACCATTGCTAAAAGCAAACACTAATCACCTACAAGGCTCAAGTTAGTTTTCAAGCTTAAAAGAGGATATATAGTACATGCTATTTGGAATGAGGATGTGTTGAAAAGTGTGAATGAATATAAATATTAAAGAATATGAATATGTTTAAGAAATAAAGGTGTCCAAAACTACAAAGAGGATTCATTTTAAGTTTACAATCATAGTTCACTATGACCTACAAGTTTGATGGGATAACTGCAATTGGTTCAAACTTAAGAAATAAGGTACTCAATTTTAAAAGGTTTGATGGCCATAACAAGGTACAATGAGGTAAATGAGTTATGTAAATACCTATTCAAGGTCTTAATTTCTTTCTCTCTCTTTTGAAGACTAAGAACCTCAATGACCATTTACAACCATGTCTTGAGTAAACATGAGAGAGAGAAGGGGTATTTTATGAAGATATGAAATTAATTGAAAAGTGGTAGAATTTCAAAATAGGATAATTGAAATCCCAACATTTTTATGAATAACATTGAATTATTAGTTATTTTTGATAAATTTCCTAGATCCCAAATGTAACAAAAACTATAAATGTAGTCAAGGTGTCTTTCAACTTGAGAAGAGAAGACATAATGCATACAATCTATGGGATTTTAGGTGAATGAATGGGAAAGTATAAAATTTAATTTTAAATCAAAATATACCTTAAAATATGACATAAGAGGATGATCAAAATAATACACTTCAACCCTTGTAGTCACCTACAACCAATAAACGCTTGACATGCACAGTTAGGCCTACTAGAGAAGATTACAAGGTTTCATATGAGAACTAAGGTTTAAATGAATATAATTGTATTTATTCATGAAAAAAAGTCACTAGAATAATATAATAATAATTCACTTGAATAATCTCTCTATATTAAACCTTCTTGGTGATCTACAGGGAAAATGGTCTAATTTCGGTGACTTGAAGCATGTGTATACAATTTTATGAGAATTTTTTGTTGAAAGTAAAAAATGATTGAGAATTTATTGTAAATATGGTAAGAAACTTATTAAATTTAATCAAGGGAGTTTATATAAGTAAACATAGGTACTATAAATCTAAAACCATGCAAACAAGGAACTCTTATGTGCTCAATCAAGTGGTCTAGTAGGGACTAAGTTAGGGATGTATGTGCTAAAGTGTGGAGAGAATATTTTATGGAGAGTGAAATGGAGACCTAAGAGACATAATAAGGTGTTTATAACTTTTTAAAAACATTTCATGAAGTTTTTAACTCCTCAATAGTGAAGAAATACTCAAACATAGGTTCCAAGGGTCAATAGTGCATACATGCTTATAAACCCTAGCCAAATGAAGGTTGTAAGGGGGTGTTTGGAGAAGAATAAAAATGGAAATAATTTTAATAATTAAATATGGATATTATATTCCTCACTAAGGTGTTTGATAAAAACCAAACATCAAAAGTGTACTTTCAAGACCGCATTCTATCTCCACCTCACCAAATGCATCTTCTCTAGTGTGAAAGGCACCTTATCATGCTTGGAATAGTATGTGACAGGATCTTCCTCCCCAATAAGAGCACATATGATTACCTCTTGTATTAGTAACTAAACACAGAATTTAACCAAAATGATAAGTAACTAGAAATATGAAACAACACAAGAATATGAGAGACAATACACAATTGTATTAATAATCACTCAGAAGAAAATACAATAAAGAAGATGCTACTTTTTCCACCTCAAAGGCTTGCCACACCTCAAGACCTTCTTCCCTCTCTCTCTTGGTCCCAACAATCAACTCCAATATAGAATTGATGTTCACCTCCACCAATCAGAAACAATGCTGCCAGTACACCAAGTACACAACTGTACTCCAAGTAGATCTCCTACTCTCTACTACTACCTACAAATCACTAGACCTTACTCACCATTGTAGATATCCAAAAGAAGCCATGCACACCTATTGACCAAGATCATACATACACGAAGAACCCTTCTGATTCTCCAAACCAGCACCCACACTTGGTACTATGGCACTAGGAAGAACACACCATTGCTCTCCTCTCTCTGAAGGATCTTATTTTGCTCTCTTACTCTCTAGCACTCTGATTTACAATACAGCCCATGAGTCTATTATATAGATCTCATGCATACAATAATTATACTATCTTAATTACAATAATTAGACATGTAACTCAAGACTATAATTAGCCTTTAACATGCAAACTAATAGTCCAAAAATAGACTCTTTGAAATTCGTATGCAAACTACATGTTCACGCACACAGGCTACCGACATCAGCTCCTCCCTGACCGATGTCGACCAACTAGTAACCAACATCAGTTGCTTTTGCACTACTATCTAACTAATGTCAGTTGATCAGACTGATGTTGGTTTCCCTGCAACTCATTCTGCAACTCTCTACAACCTTCACAACCTCTATAACTCCTATTTGCATCTTGGTGAAGCTTTTAGCTCCACAACCTAACAATCTCCCACTTGGAGATAAATAGCTGCACCTGTACCTATACATGTACACCATATAATTTATTCCCTAGCTTGTATCCCTCTTTAAGATCAATCTTGAAGACCAATCACCACACAACCTATGATGCTACACCTGTCATCCAAGTAACCTACCACATCTGAACCTACATATCCATGTAGTGAAGACCTTGACCCTGCATAACATGAATCCCTGCTGCTGGTCCCTCTTAGATACCTGAGAATCCATTGAACTACCCTCTAGTACTCCTTCCCCGAATTGGCTCCATACTTTCTGACAACTCCCACTGCTTGGGAAAACTCAGGCCTACTCTAGACCTTATGTGATTTCAAACCCTATTCTAAGCTCAGCTTGAACTGTCCAGCCCTTGGTGTGCTTTCTAATTCTGCATCCTGCATCTTGAACCCCGCCAACACCGTCTTCACATCAGTGCCCATTGGAGAAAAAATCTCCATGTTTCTTATGCCAAAGAATTTCACTACTCCAAATTCTTCATGACATACCTCTAAACTAACCTTACCCTTAGCTCAACAAATACCTATATGTATAAACTTGCTAGCAAATCACCCACATACAGTAACTAGATAATGTCATGACTCATCATCCACCTGGTAAGACAAACACAATAGTTACACTGACATTGACTGAAGCCCTACTTTGTCATCCACCTGTCAAACCTATACCACTATCCTGCAGCTTCCTCAAGACCATATACCTTGGCCCTCTATCTCACGTGTCCATCCACTCTCTTTTCTATCTTGGGAATCCATCCCTCATCCAGTGCTTTCTTCTAGCTGACAACTCCACCAACAAATACCTATTTGGTTCTTCTCCAAGGACTCACTCCTCATCCATGCCAAGTTCCCACTGTATCTAGATTCTACCTGCATTTCCTCTTCATGTCTTCCTGGTTCTTGACCATCAATAAGCAATATAAAGAAGGTGAACAATGAATATGAGGTTCACTTACCCTTTTTGACCTCCATATGGGCATTTGAGACCTTTTTGACAGTGTGTTATCTGCCCACCATCCATTCCAGTGACCGATCTCAACCATCTCCTAGTCTGTATCTGATCGATGTCAATTCCCCTGCACTAACCTTGACTATCGACATCATTTCCCTGGCCAACGCTGGTATCCCTTCTACTGACATCAGTTCCTATCTGACCAATGTCAATCTTCTTATTGCCAATGTTAGTTACTATTTGATCGATGTCGGTACCTGTGTTCACCTGTGAGTGATGACTTTTTACCCATGAGCTCCATTTGGATCAAAACCCTATTCAAATCAACACAACCCTGCTCAGAATAATTCAGTCCCCTCAGCTGATATATGTCCATCATCTCCTCCATGAACACCAAGGCTTTCCAATTCTTAAGTTTGTCAAAGATATCTATCTTCCACTTAAGAACATCCATTCCCCTCCTACATATGTGACCAAGCCTACAAAGCCACATCTCTGCAATAGAAGGTGAATCGGTAATATAAGTAGATAGATAAAGGATACCTACTTTCTTACCACCATCTAATTAAAGTGTATCCACTGTGAGAGTTATTGTGCATCTCTCATCACCCAAATTTCTTAAAGAAATTAGACTCATCTCCAAGACTGGAACCTGCATGACCTTCTTCAACACCTATGTGTTACTCATCTACAATTTCAGCTTCATTTCCCCTTCATCAATAATCTAACAAGGCTCACCAACCCCTAAATAAATCTCTCCTAAGTCTCCAAAGACATACCTATGAAAAGATGCTCTATTTCGGGCTGCATGGAAAGAGGCAAAAGAATTTGTAAGCAAAGATTCTACTTTATCTAGAGCAACCTGTGCAACATCACCTGCAACATCTACTTCTACACGTTGATCTTCTATCGACCAACAATCTCCTTTTCCTTGCTCTTTCTTTCCATCAATTAGACCATTCATGCTATTCAGTTTCTCCATTCGTAGCTTTCTTCTGCCATTGCTATACTCCCACTCAATCTAAAACCCCTGAGAGTGACCTATAATCAACAAACACTAACCATATCTGAAACCACCTGTTAGTAACCCAACCAAAAGCTCTGATACCACTTGTCAGGATCTTGCTCCCCAATAAGAGCACATATGATTACCTCTTGTATTAACAACTAAACATATAATTTAACTAGAATGATAAGTAACTAGAAATATGAAACAGCACAGGAATATGAGAGACAATACACAATTGTATTAATAATCACTTAGAAGAAAATACAATAAAGAAGATGCCACTTCTTCTTCCACCTCAAAGGCTTGCCACACCTCAAGACCTTCTTCCCTCTCTCTCTCAGTCCCAACAATCAACTCCAATATAGAATTGATGTTCACCTCCACCAGTCAGAAACAATGTTTCCAGTACACCAAGTACACAATCGTACTCCAAGTAGATCTCCTGCTCTCTGCTGCTACCTACAAATCACTAGACCTTACTCACCATTGTAGATATTCAAAAGAAGCCATGCACACCTGCTAACCAAGATCATACATACATGAAGAACCCTTCTGATTCTCCAAACCAGCACCCACACTTGGTACTGTGGCACTAAGAGGAACACACCATTGCTCTCTTCTCTCTGAAGGAGCTTATTTTGCTCTCTTACTCTCTAGCACTTTGATTTACAATACAGCCCATGAGTCTATTATATAGATCTCATGCATAAAATAATTAGACTATCTTAATTACAATAATTAGGCACGCAACTCAAGACTATAATTAGCCTTTAACATGCAAACTAACAGTCCAAAAATAGACTCTTTGGAATCTGCATGCAAACTGCATGTTCACGCACACAGGCTGCTGACGTTGGCTCCTCCCTGACCGATGTCGGCCGACTAGTAACCAATGTCAGTTGCTTCTGCACTACTATCTAACTGATGTCGATTGATCAGACTGATGTCGGTTGCCCTGCAACTCATTTTGCAACTCTCTGCAACCTCTGCAACCTCCGTAACTCCTCCTGTTTGCATCTTGGTGAAGCTTTTAGCTCCATAACCTAACAGTATGGAGGTTTTGTATGGGAAAATAATATATTTTGAGGTGTTAGGATTACTGTTAATTTTTTTTTTTGTTATTTTCATTAGTTAATGGCTTGTACTTTATGAATCATTGTTAAGATGATAAGTATACTTTTATCTACCAAGAAGACTAGTAATGACCATTTTGGAGATATTGACTTCTAATGTGCATGAAATGAATTGTATTGATCCTAAAACCTATTTCAAATAATAATATACTACCTCAAGGTCATAAAAATGCACTTTGAATATACTTTCAACTATACAAACTGCATTTAATGCCATATTTTGTAAGGTTTTAAAGTTTTTTGTAGGGTTTTGAGAAATGAAACACTTGAATATTGTTGGGGATGATGATTTGGGATGTATTATACATATTAAAGTAAAAAATAATTTTAATAAATCTTGAAATTATACCTACAAGTCTAGTATTTAAGGCTAGTTTGAAACATGCTTAAGAATGGACTAGTTTCTTGGACCATTTCATGGTTCTCATACCTACATAGGGTATCAAGACCAAAAATTTGGCATGAAGTTTGGTTATAGGCTGGGGAAAGTGAAAAAAACACTTTTTCTTGGTTTTACATGTGTGGGATATATTTTTATTAGAAACTCATTCTTTTAGGCATGGAGGCCTAATTGAGGCCTAATTAGGGAAAGAGAATAATAGAAAAAGGACTCTTTCGCTTGGTTTCAGGTCATGAAACTTAGCATGGATATGTAATTGGATACTAGGTACTAAAATATATGACCATTTTTCTAAAAAAATTCCTAAATTATTTTACACAATGAGGTTTATAGTGTTTTAGGGCTATAAAGAATTGAGGCCAAATAAGAGCTTTAGGTGCCAAATGAAGTCTTGATGAGTTTTTGAGGCCTCCAAATGAGTTGTTTTAGGTTTATTTTGATATGAATATGACTATAATAAATAATATTATATTTATGAAAATAAAATCATGTTTTAATCCATTTAAGAAAGAAAGGCCTATTAAGATTAAAGAGGTTTCAAAACACCTAGAGAGTTACTAGATGATTACCATCGAGGCATCAATCTAGAGAGATATTACAAAGATGAAAGGTGTCAAGATCAGAGAAATAGATGAATTCAAAATTAAATAATGGCCAAGAGTGCCATTTGTTCATCACAAGCCAAGATAAGGGGTAGTTTTTAATAACACGTGCAAGATGTCAAGCAAGATGAAGACCCCTACACCACTTGGGAGATAGAACATATTCAAGGGAATAAAATATGGCATTGAAGACATGATGGATAGTTTCAAAACTCATTATTTTTTGTAAATCTATTTTGGACACATGTCACATGTCTCTCTTATGCCCCTCTCTCTCTTATAGTATCTTTTCTCTTTGAATTCAACCTTGATAGGCTATGTATGTATCTTCCACATGGGTATGGAAAATCCCTACCCATTTTCAACCCTTTGATTAAATGAATAAATTTTATTTTTAATTCCTCCTTTGACTAGTTTCAATGTGTATGAATGAGTATTTAATCTTTTTAAGTGATGAACTTTGCTTCCTTTGTATGTTGTCCTTTTCTAGCATTCAAATTTAGTTTAAAACAATTTTATTGGTCTTGTAAAGAGTCTAAGTAAGGTGTGAAGGTTGAGTAAGTTGTATTTTCATTAGTGTCATCTCAATACCTCTTGAATAGTCCTCTTAGCCGAAACATATTTTCACTACCTCTATAATGAAGTGGTAATGTAGAGAGGTAGAATAGGAGAAGTGTTTTTTTTAGGTTAGTCCCATGGTTGAAGTGCAAATGTAGATTCTTGGTAGTGGCCAAGTATATTTGGTGTATCACTTCCATTAGGATAGATTTTCTCTCTCTTTTCCTAGAAAGTTGGTAGATAGTTTATGAGCCTAAGTGATACACCAAGGGAGATATCCCTTTAACCTAGATAATTAATTTTATATTAGGTCACCCATAACCTTGGATTATCTCCATGTTATCCAAAATTTTAAAGGCTTGAACTACCTTCTATGGGTGAAAATTTGGGTGATAACAATTACAAATATTCCTCCTATTACTAAGAAGGATGATTTTAAGATTCTAATCAAGAATCAATAATATCATATATCATATGAGGAAAATGGGTCCATGTCTTGTAAATATCTTAGGAAAAATAAAATCCAAAACATGCAGGAGAACACAAATGACTTATTCAATAATGTTTTTCAAATGGGAAAAAATATAGCATAATGTGACATCTTGATTAAGTATTTATGTGGTCTCCATAACCATCTTAGGAGACTATTCCTCTTGGACAAGCCTATATGTGTATATGAGGCTTGTTTTAAAACTCACTACTTAGATATGGACAAGAAGAAATAATTTTCTACCTTTCAAAGCACTTCTAAGAAAAAAGGTAACTCCAATAAAAATGGTAAAGGTAAATGGAATGGTAATTATAATTTCAATTACATTTATAAGATGGATAATATAAGTCATTAGGGAAATTTTATGTTGATATTTATTCTGACGATCATTTTTTTAAGCTACATCCAAAATTGCATCCACTTAAGAACAAGAATAAGAAGAAAGCTACTCCCTCTCTCCAAGATGAGAATATTAATTATAGCTATGATGTGGATGACACTTTGGGTTGTAACTTTGTCAATCAGTAAGTATTTTTTGGTAGTACTAATTCTCAAGAGAGTGAACTTTCAAATATTTTCCATATTAAAATTTAATGAATTAGAAAAAAGTGGATGTTTTATTTAATGCTTACTCAAAAGATAATTTGATAATCAATGAATTGGTATACAAATTAGAATTTGAGACTTAAAATAATTCAAGGTGTAGACATAAAGGTGACAAATAAATTTAAAATTAAGATAGGTATTAATTTACATTTATTTAATAGAGTTACAATTTATTTTATGCCTCATAGTGTGTGTGGTGTATTTTTTGGTGGACATTACATATTATAAATTAATTTATTCTCTTATTTAATTGATCAATAAAAAATATAATTGTATCATGGATAAGAACACTATTATCCATATAGATCATCAATTTCTTTAATATTTACAAGCTCAAACTAAACTTTAGAAAACTAAACACTATAAGTACATGGGATTTTTTCAATAATTTCATTTTGATATCAAATATAATAAATGTGTGA